>JAJJWX010002811.1:2400000-3600000 GCA_023529315.1 Papaver bracteatum | reverse complement strand
TTGATCTTAGATCTATTATCTCTTCTACTACTTTGTTTCTAGGGTTTGCAACATGCTAGGGTTTCTCTTTCTTCTTGTTATGAACTCCTTGAATATGAGTGCTTAATTTTATTATTGGTTATGGAATAGTTGGATTTCACATAATATGGTTTTTGATATGATAAATTAGTTTTGTCTCCATATTTTATCGATTATGATTCACAATTTATAGTGTTATATGATTTGAATGCTTGTTTGATCGAGTCGCTAATCGGTTGAGTTGTTTTCATCTCTATTGCTAGTTTAGGGTTTATTATACGTAAAAGTGATACTCCTTGAATGCAAGTAGCATAAATATGATTATGGTTTGTAGTGATATATTCTTATGATCGTATGTGAATTATAACCTTTGTTAAATTGAATTAGTGCGCTTTCCACGTTCGATTGCTTTGATTGGCCTGATTTCATAGAATTTAATGCATCTAGGGAATTAAACTTAATTAGTGCTTTTACACGTTAGGTTGTTCTTTAAGATAGAACTCATATTCGCATCTTTTAATGTGTTTTTTGATGACAAAAGGAGATTAGCGGGATATTCTTGCGATCAAGATATTCTAGGGCTTTTGATAAAAGTTGAAATTAAATATCAATTCTAATTATTGTGAAGAAAAAATATTTGTGAATGAAGATGAATCCTTAACCAATATTCTCAATACTTTGATTTGTTTACTTTTCTTTGTTTGCCTTTATTTTATTTTAGCATATAAAAATCATAAAAACCCCGGTGTTATTTATAAGAAACCAATAATATTTTGACAACCTAGACCTCTCTGTGGGATCGATCCTTTCTTTCCCTTGCTATATTTATATTTTGAGTAGTGAGAAAGTGTAAATTATTTTTGACGCATACGACAGCGATCAGTTTCGTACAGGGCTCGGTTATGTCCTTCATCCGTCTTACAGTTCTCTTCTACAAATTTGATGTTGTGGATCGAATGCTCAGACATCATGAACGTCTCTTCTGTTGGAGATAAGGAAGTTAATGGTACCTCAGATGATATTTGGTTGAGTACAACAAACGTGTATGTTCGATACTTCTTGGAAAAGTGTAAGAGTTCACACAAGTTTTCAATTAACTATGTAATTTACTGTTCCACCGGCTTCTCATAAGTAGTGAAACTGTTGCTTTGAAGGTCACCGTGTGGCGAGTTATTTCCCGATGCTGGGATTTCTGGAATGGAGATTCTACCTAACTCGGATGTCGGTTTGATGAGAAAGTTTAGTATGTGATTCATTGTTTCCTTCATCAGATCCATGTTCCTGGTGTGGATCTCTAGAACTCGTGCCAACTCAGTTTGAGTCGAGATTTTTTTGCCTTCCATGCCGTCGGATATAACGTTAGAAGGAGGAGCGTTTCCATTTGAGAGATTCTGTATTGAGTTTAGAGTAGTCGAATTACTCCTAAGACCGACCATCTTTGTGAGAACTGGTATTATAACCGAGAGAATGATCTCCCACTGTGGTCGCCAATCTATAGATGGGGAAAAATTATTTGCTGGTTTTTAAGGAAATGAGGAAATGACCGTACGGAGAGGACTCCTTGAACCGAGCGAAATGTTCAACCTCACACAGATGCACCACTGCAAAGGGGGTTCCTTTGAATTCGAGAGATCAATCTGTAGTACTCCGGCCTAAACCAAGACAATGTCCGTTCCAGAGTAAATTCGGTCATAAGAGAGGATGGATCGATCTGTAGGAGGGAAGCTGAGAAATGTGTGAGAGCAATGGTGATCGAAGATAGTAGGTGTGTTGTGAATTCTGAATAAGATAAATTCTGAATGATTAAAATTTCTCAGTTGAGAGTAATTGCTCAATTGATGAGTTGTTGATCTCGTATTGTCAGTGAGACGTGAAATTCTTGTTGTTATTGTCGTTGTTATTTCAATCATGACTCAGAGACTTATTTATATTGCTAGAATTGTAGACACCATGATCCCATGAAGTGTGACAGTTTATGGAATCAAAGAGTGGGGAAGTGGAAATCGTGTTTGAAACCAGTTGCTCATCTTGCGGAGACTTGGTTGATTTTCCATCCACTACTTTGTTAACTCCTTCAATTGATTGCACGGCTTGATTACATTCCATCGTGTGTTTGAAAACACATGTCGTAGACCGCCAGACCAAAACCCTAGTTGATATCCCCCCAAGTGACACGATTTATGTCTCGTGTGATCGTAGAGTCTGCAGGGCAGACATGTATTTAGTTAGTCAGTTGCTGACTTCATGGGACGATAAGTCCATGTATTTGTTGAGTTGAACATGAAATGTTCTGAAACTCATAAATTGAACATCTCTATTGAGACAGATGTATAATTCTTACGTTGAGATGAGCAAGTATTGCTCATTCGATGGATTGTTGAATATTTATAGCTGGACCAATATTCCCTGATCTGAGCAAGTATTTCTCGAGCAAATATTGCTCGTCTGATGAATTATTGGTAGCGTGGCCAAAATATGTATTAGAATACTGGTAGTTGAACCAAGCATAATTAATAAAATACTGATCATGAGATCGTCGTAAAGTTATTAGTATTCGAGTCTGGAATTATGATCCTTAGACTCAGAAACCCTAATTTGATTAATTGATGATCAGTTGATGGTTAATTGGAAAATTGACCATGGAATGATGGAGGGACCGACTATATGGGACCGTGGATCAACCATGCAGTGTCCATATGCTCGTGTGAGCAAATACCAAGACTTCTTGAAGAGTTGGTGAAAATATGATCAAATGTTGGTTTAATCATTAAAATAATGCTTGTCTGAGCCTTAGGTGATGAAACCTAATTAATTATGAAGAGGTAAGGGACCGACCAAGGGGTCATGAAACTGATCCTGGGTGGTCACGCGATCGAATGATGATCACTCCGCTAAATTTTGAAATTATTCGAAGAGTTTTGGACCCAATACGTGCAATTGCACAAATTAGGTCAAATCATGAAAATACGTGGAACCGGCTCATAGAGAGCCAAAAGGCCAACCCTGGTCGGTCAAGGTAACATGATTTCATCGTTGAGACGTCCATTTTTCAGTCCTGAGATTTTTTATATTTTCTGGTGCGCGTTTGAGCTACCATTTGAGAAAATATGACAAAATTAGGGTTTTGCTGAAACTAGGAAAACCTCATGACATGAAGGAAAATAATTATGAAATAAAGGAATGATGAAGTGTGGGAGCGCCGAGGCCAAGGCATGGCCGGCCGGCCAGTGACCATGGTCCCGTGGTGCTTTTTCCTTATTTTTCCTTATTTTTTATGAATTTATGAAAATATCATGAAATGAAGGAATTTGTTGAAATTAAGGAGTTTTCCTTGAAGTGAAGGAGTTTCCATTGGATCAAGCGAGCAAATAATATTAAAATAATAAAAACATGGGCATGTGGGGCTGGCTAGGGCATGGCCGTCCGGCTTGGGCCCGGTCCCACGAGTTTCCCTAATTTTTATGTATTTTATATATTTTTCCATGATTTGAAGGAGTTTTCCTAATTTGAGAGAAATACCATGAAATCAAGGAGTTTCATGGGATGAAGGAAACCTTAATAATAATAATAATAATAATAATAAAACAAAGGGATGTGTGGGACCGCCTAGGGGTTTTCCTAATTTTATATTATTTTTCATGTAATTTTTGAAAAATACCATGAGATGAAGGAATTTTCATGAAACTAGGGAAATAATAATAAAATAATGAGGAACCACAAGGCGTGGGGCCGTCCGGGATCAAGGAATGGCCAGTTGGCCAATGATCACGGCCCCATAATGTTTTTCCCTAATTTTATATTATTTCCTCCGTGCGAGGGAAGCACCATGAAATTGAGGAAGTTCCTCAAAACAAAGAATATTTGTTCAAATGAAAGGATTTTCATCAGATCAAGGAAAATAATAAAAATGTAATAAAATATAAAACTGGCGTGGGATTGGCCATGGCATGGTCGGCGGGTCAGTGGGCCCATGATCCCAGCGCCTTGGTCAATATTTTGATTATTTATTATTTTTCCCTATTTTGCATAGGTTCATCGTTTCGTCGTATTCTGAAATACTCGTTCATGCGGTGATTTTTAATGCATCATCATTGAATACACTTGCACCTTTTGAGACAGGGCTTACTAAGAGGTAACGCCGATGCCCGTGCGTTGAATATTTATTACTAACCCATGGATTTCTGCTGGGAAGTACCATGGTTTGCAGTAATGAAATATCTGCGAAAATATTTGAATATTTTCGGAAATTCTGTGGATGAATCCAAGAATTTAAGAATAATTAACTTATGGATCTATACTAGCAGAGCAAGCTGTCTAGAAGCATTAATTATTCCGATATGAGTTGCTGGAGCTTCATATCCTTTATATAGTCAGGGTAAACTCGTTGTTTGTATCATGAAGACGTTATCGCTCTATACTATCATAGAAAGCTGTCTAGGAGCCGTCCATCTTGTGATACTATATAGAAATAATTACCGAAGTGTTCAGTATTCATGAGATATGTTGTTTTCTATCCGTGAGACTACATATCTACATGTACTATGAGAGAAGGTATTCTCAGTCAAAGGATTTGATGAGAGACCCGTGTCTCAATACTCATGTCTTATTGCTGGATCACAGGTTCGTATAATTATGGGTTTACGATTTTAGCCTTTGTCGAAAATCCACCAAATACACATGTATATTTATATGACATGTATCCCTTACTAATGACTAAAATAATACAACTTTAGTCGGCATGACCACACTGTTAGAGCATTGCTCAGTCGAACTCGTAAGCGTTGCCATCTCAAGCTTGTTTGTCAAGTTTAGTTGATCAAAACTATAAGTCTTCATTTCTAGTCTACTTATAGATATGTCTCGGATTAGGACAAAATATGTAGTTGAGCTTTAAACTTCACGGCATTCATCAATTGAAGAAGAAGATCTACTGAGGAGAGCTTGGAGGAACTTCATCAACAAAAGGTATGTGGAGATTAAAACTTATCTATCACTCAGAAGTCTATTCTATAATATCTCCTAATGAGACTAAGTCATATAGCTATATGGACTTTTATATTATACACACTTGATATTTCGAGTCGAGTTTATCTCACTTATCTATTTCTCGAAATACAAGTTGAAAGATTTTAGCTTTAGCTACGTTCATCATAATTCTTGATGAGTTTAGTTGGAAACTAAATATTAAGTCAAAAGATGATCATGTGGAAATTGTCTTGAAACATATTACATGATTTGTGTGAAACAATCATTTGATGTCAACTTGGAAAGTTTTATATTGATCATTCGATCACTTGAAAATTACTTGAAGCTAATAGTTTGTGTGAGACAGTTGTTTTCGTCTTAAGGATGTTTCAATGATTGAAATGGGAGTTTAGAACAAAAACCTTTTTCTGGATAAAGCACAGTATGCGTACCTAGTATACAAACTGTTTTGGTATGATTTAGGTCCGGGAACCTTGTTTGAAAACCTAGTATGTGAACTGTTTTAACTGTTAAAGTCTGGGAAATGTGTTTGCATACTAGTGTGCGAACGGTTCTACCTGAGTTAGGTCCGGGACGGCTGTTTGCGTACCCGTTTGCAAACGACTGGACAATACCAAAGTCCGAAAACTATAGTTTGCGTACCTATTGACATCCTTAGTGATTAAAGTTCTAAAATAGGTTAAGTATGATTTTCATACTCATCAAAAAATACATTTATGAATTAAGAATGCAATCTTTGCAAACCGTGGCTTAATGTTCATGAATTTATTCTTATGTAAGTACTTTGTACGATTACGAACCAATTTGATTTTGATTCAATTGGTTCATATGTATTTCTATGAGATAGTGAACAAACGAATAACTTTATGTGAAACACAATTAGATTCATTTGATTATCTTTCATAATTGATGGATAATCATATTTGATCTAGAGGTGTTAGATGAATGTGGTTAAGACAAAAGTGTTCATATGGCTAACTTCGGTTAACTGTTATTGAACCAACTCAATATACAAGTTTAGGTACGGTTACCCAAATATAAATGAAGGTATATTTTTATTTGTGTGTAGCAAGCTAAGACCATCTAACAGTGGAGAGATATTTCTTTGGTTCTAAGCAAACTTAGCTTGAATCTTAAATCATTATTTCATCTAACGGTGAATATTGAATGCTTTGTTACTAAGCTATCTTAGCTTTGATTATAAGCAAACCCTGATTTGAAACACTATATATGGGAGAACTCTATCAATTGGAAAACCTAATCCCGACACTTTCATGTGTCCTAGTTGCGACTATAGTCGATTCTCCTTTAACCTAGATTTTTCCAAAACCATTATAGGTTAACGACTTGAAGACTTCATTTGGAATTCGTGAAGACAGATCCAACTATTTTCTCTGCAGTTGCGTATTCTGATCTTACTTGTTCTATCTAATTGAGTATTATCTTCTCTAATATTTGCTGGAGATTTATC
This sequence comes from Papaver bracteatum, assembly GCA_023529315.1. Lineage (NCBI taxonomy): Eukaryota > Viridiplantae > Streptophyta > Magnoliopsida > Ranunculales > Papaveraceae > Papaver > Papaver bracteatum. The sequence continues at coordinate 3,593,525 of JAJJWX010002811.1, read as the reverse complement.
TTCGATAGGTAAGATATAAAATGTAATCACAAAGCTCTTCGTCGCATTCTTTGTGATTCCACAATAACTTCTTCTACTACCATATAGTTAAGTTATTATGAAGTGGTTGATATTTCTAGGATTCTCTTCGGGAGTATAAGACCAGATTATCAATTGGTTCATGTTCACCTTAATTTATCAAAAGACGTAAAAAAAACGTTGTACGTATTTCTGTGAGAGACGGATTTATCTATCAGAATAGACTTATTTGTGGGAGATAAATTTGTTTATAAGTCTTCGACTTTGGGTCATAACAACTCTTAGTTGTGGGTGAGATCATCTAAGGGAATTAAGTGCGCATAATTCGGCATGGTTCTAAAGGCGTAAGGAACGCGACTGTACCTTAATCAGCGTGAGACTTGGTTAGGGCTCAACTACATTCCAGTCCGAGGTTAACTTGTAGTAGGCCAATGTCTGCAGAGGCTTAATACCGTGTAGTATTCAAATCTGGACTAGGTCCCGGGGTTTTTCTGCATTTGCGGTTTCCTTGCTAACAAAATTTCTGGTGTTTGTGTTATGTCTTTTCCGCGTTATATTTGTTTATATAATGAAATATCACAGGTTGTGCGTAGTTCAATCAATTGGTAAATCCGACCTTGATTGTTGGATAAAAATTGATTGTCACTTGGGCATTGGTATTTTGTACCGTCCAAGTATTTTTCACATCAATCAGGCTCATAGATTTCTATCTATTTGATTTGTTGATTGTTTTGAGAAAAATAGATATGTCTCTTTGGTATCTTTATTGGTTGAGCTCGCTTTATAAGCTGTTGCTCTCGGAATAATATTGGAGTTGGTCCATACAAATTGCCGAACGAATTATTGGGGTGGTTGTTATACACCAATTTTTTCAATTGGTATGAGAGCAGGAAAACACGCTAATACCTCATAAGTCTGTGTTTGTAGCAATCTAACTCAATGGACAGAAGTTCCATCTCTATAAACGTACCACAGTCTTCGATGGATCGAATTAATTATGGTGGAAAATTGCTATGCATGCCTTTCTTCAAGCGCGTTATTCACAATCATGGGTTCGTGTTGTTAATGGATATAATCCTCCATTGGCTATAGTAAACGGTGTAACCATTTCGTCCAAAGGAATATGACGAAGATGTGTTGGGAGATGAAATTTCCATATCTAAGTACATTAGACGCATTGTTGTACTTAGTATAATAATGTACCCGATTAAATTTTACATCCTCAGGGAACTTCTTAGCTAGATATATCCCCGCGCCAACGCAAGGATCATTGGAATGGTATAGTGAATCTAATGATGTACTTAAAAGTAACCATTGACATATTTTTTTTTTATCCCTACAACGACATTAAAAGGAATGCTAATGAAACTGCAATCCAAAAGTTGTTGATTATGAAGGAACAATAATCTATTCTCCAACGAAAGTAATCAGAGGGAGATATGGTAGATTATTTTCTAAGTCATTACCAATATTCAGTTTCGTAAAATACATGACTAAAGGAACTGTCTGGAACAACTCTGAAAGTAATCAGGGGGAGATGCCAACATCAGGGGGAGGATCCAAGGATATGATGTCGACATATTTACTTCGAAATTGAAGTTGTGTTGTACTCTTTTTCCCTTCGATCGAGAATAGTTTTTCCCAAAGGGTTTTGTTACTTGGCAAGGTTTTTAACGAGAGAAAACTAAAAATGTCAAGTATGTTGAACTTTGAAGACCTAAAGATCGCCGATGATATTACTGAAAATATTTGGATCAAAGAAATAAAACGCGATATTTTGTTAAGCCACATAACTTCAGAATCAACAACATGGTCTTATAAACATTCATGTCACCAAAGTAAAGTGTGATAAACTCCTTTTAACTGCATTAGACTAATGAAAATTGTCTGACATCAGAGGGAGCATCTAATGGTATGTTGAAATATTTTCCATCACCGAGGTTACTTTTCCCCACAGGGTTTTGTTACTCGGCAAGGTTTTTAATGAGATAACAACAAACACCGGGAATGTAATTTCCTAGCTAAGAATATTGTCTTTCCTACAAGGATTTTCTTTCTTAGGAGTTGTAAAGCGACTAGTCAACTTCGACGGAGCCAAGTGATCATCTACAACTGATCACATTTACTTGCATCTGTCATGTTGTACTCTTTTCCCTTCGTCAAGGTTTTATCCTACTGGGTTTTCCTTGTCAAGGTTTTAATGAGGCAACGTATAAGAATCCAACTATGTTCTAAGTTTACTTAATATTGTACTACTTTTCTTTAGTTCGAGTTTTGTCCCTTTGGGTTTTCCTGATGGAGTTTTAACGAGGCAATTAACTTAGACTCATCGATCTTTGAAGATCGTATTTCATGTGATGAACTACATGTAAGTTAAGAGACAACATGTGAAGAGTTATACCAAGGTTTTATCCTACTAGGTTTTTCCTTGTCAAAGTTTTAATGAGGCAATTGATTTCGGCGCAAGTCATCAAGGAGAGGAAGACATTTGAAGAATTACATTCGTAGCACTGCATATGAAGTTTTATTAGACCGCACAATGGGGAGTGTTGTAGGGCCTATGGCCATATATGTGTGTCCCATTTATATAGTTAGGGTTTACCTTTCCATGTATATAAAGGATGTTATAGCTATGTAATAAGGTTGATCTCTTATCAATAGAATTATCTTCTATGCCTCTGTCTCTTTCTCTTTTCCTATAATTCTACTGAAACAATATCTTCTTTTTGATGTCCCCTCTATCAAGGGTCCAATAATGTCAACTCCCCATTTGGAGATTGTCCAAGGTCTGATGACCGAATTAAGCTCCGTTACTGGTACTTTAATATTCTTGGCAAAGCGTTGGCTTCTTTCGCAACGCCTTGCTATGTTCTTTGCATCTTCGTCCATGCTTAGCCAATAGTATCCTTGCATTTTTGCTTTGATTTCCAGAGACCTTCTTCCGCTGTGATTGCCAACTTCTCCGTTGTGTATATCATGTAGTATTTTTCTACCTTCGGTTTGTGAGAGACACCGCATCAGGGGTCCAAGAAACGACCTTCTACACAATATTCCATCTCGTAGGTTGTACATTGATGTCTTTGATTCGATTTTTCGAGCTTCTTTGATATCTACGGGTAGGGTACCTTTGTCAAGGTAGCGGTGGATTTGGATTCTCCAATCTTCTTCTGCTACACCTTCATTTCTTCCGTCTGACATGGATTGATCTTTCTCAGACTCGTCGTCTTCGTTATCTGGTTCTTCCCTTCCTTTAGCGTCTTTCTCTTTCTATGCTTCTCTCATGGCCCTGGTATGGACGACTAGGGTTTCCTCTACTGAGGTTAGTCCTTCTATCGAAGGTTCATAAATTCACCCAATTTGGACAGACGTGGTGTTTATGTCTCTCAGCATTGATGATATAAATGCTAAGGCATCTGCGTGTCTGTTATCTTTCCGGCAGACATGCCTGAACGTGACCTTGTTGATCTTTGATGCATGCTCCTTTGCTAGATTTAGGTACGAAGATAGTATTGGATCCAGAGTTTGGTATTTGAGCTCTATTTATCTAGTGACTAATTGTGAGTCACTAATCAAACGAACATATGATAGGCCCAACTCTTGTGCTAAGCGTAGGCCGTGTAAGAGTGCTTCATACTCTGTGATGTTGTTAGTATATTGTTTGAATTCTAACATGAATACATAGATGAGTCTTTCTCCGGTAGGGGTTGTTATTACAATCCCTATGCCTGCACCTTCTCCGTTGGAGAAGCCATCTACGAATATTTCTTACCTTCGTGAGTTTTGCGGTTCCAAGAGGTCTTCTGGTTCCGGATTTTCTTCCTCCATTCCTGGGATGTCGTCTATCTCTGCTTTATCATTCATATGTAGGTCCGCTAAGAAGTCTGCTAAGATTTGTGACTTCTCAACTTTCCTAGTGTTTGTGGGTAAAAACTATTCCTGCCGATTTTGGTAATTTGGGGTATGTGGACGAGGAAAGAATCTAAACCTTAAACAAATGTACTGCGCGGTGAGTTCTTGTAGATTCGAGAGATCAATCTATGCAAGTCCGGACTAAACCAATAAATGACCGTTCCAGACTAGTTTTGGTCACAAAGTCAAGGAGATGGGGTTGATCTTAGGGAGGGAAGCGAAGAAGATGTTGAGATTGTGAAGGTGTTGGCTATGTATGACTTGTATCAGAAAGTTGAACTGGCTTGCAGGGTGTAAGCTATCAGTTCCGGTGTTTGAATACGATTGTATCAACACTTGCCTCTGTTATCTCGTCTTGTTCTGTTCTTTTAAAAAATAGGGCGGAAAACATTTTTATACAAGTCTTTTGGCCTAACCTTCGTATCTCATGGGAAGTGGAGAAAGTGGAGTGATGGAGTAGTGGAGTAGTGTGTTGGTGTCACACAACCAGGCTTGCCCACTTATCCCATCATCACTAACCGTCCATGACTTCCTGACACGTTCTTGTGATGCCACGTTGTGCGCTGCACGCTGTAAACTGCCAAACCAATACCCCAATTTGTGACATGATTGATGCCTTGAACGTGTGGATCGTGGGACCCACAAAAGTAGCATATAATGCTACGTTAATTAGGAAATTGATACTTGTGAAGTATCGTGTGTATACTATGCAGGTACTGCATCGAGTATATTCAGCATGTATGAAGCATCGTTGTTTGAGATTCTTAAAATAATATCATGTTCATCCTACTTCATGTGATAGTTTGTAGGTTGCACAAACAAGTCCTCCCTTGGCCGACCACATAGTGTGGTAGAGTGACGGATGGTGATCACTGTGACTCCGCACTGAGCAATTAACTCCTGACCAGGGCTGTGTAACCAAGCCAGTGAATTTGGACGGACGAGATGATCTTTGAGACACTCATCTGCGACCGTTGATGAAATTAGGGTTTATGAAGAAGTGCGCAAGCATCACTTTTCATCTTGGTCGAATCCAAGCTTGGGACACAATTTTGGCTAGGCCGGTCATGCATGCGTGTAGACGGCATGACGGTGTAGGCGCGCATACCTTATTGTATCATGAAAGTGTGATCTGGGCCACTCAATTCGTCCTGCGAATTTGTGTGGTTGAGATCAATTTGCGACAGAAAACTGGTGCCGCAAAATCCGCTCTTCATGCCATCTTCATGCGCACGTTCCAAGACGACCAGGCTTGGTCGGTCTTGGACGATTGCTCCAATGTGTAGGTGGTAGGCTGGATTTCACGTCCATACCCTGACATCCCATAGAAACATGATCTAAGCCACTCAATTTGTCCGGTGAAATCGAGTGGTCAATATTAGTTTACAGCTTGGGAGGTGCGACCGCGCTAGTTTGGGCGGACGATTTGGGATAACCAGACATGGTATGCCTTGGCCGATCAGGTGAGGGGATAAATGGGTCTACAGTGGTCATGTTGGTATGACCGGACCTGCTTGATCTAATCTCAAACCCTCCATTCGTGCCGGAGAAAATGGACGCTCGTGATTTCAAAACCCTAACTTTGGGTTTCAAAGCCGTGAGTAATTCTCTATTCGAGCGCACGAATTGGAATGACCAACCATATTTGGTCCTGACCGATTGGACATGTGTGTAGGTAGGCCCACGGTGATTGTGCTGGCATGCTCCGTGCCCTTTGAATCTACATATGTCTCCATCTATACCTGCGAAGATGGATGGTTGAGACTGTTTTGCGACACATGTAATGTGCCGCAAACCCTAATTTAGGGTTTTTCGTCCATACTGCTATGTTTTGAACGTTTTGGAAAGCTAGGCCAATCCTTTGGGGAGGCTGACCATGCGTGGTCCGCATTGGTTTGGCAGTGGATATTCCATACCTGCTTGAGGGTTATGGAATCGATCTGGGCCATCCAAGCATGCTGGTGGAGTTGGATGGTCGTGATCATATCCAAACTGATACGATCAGTCCGGATGCTCAATCGGACTAGTATAACACACCGAGAGTGGCTCAATCGGGCTAGTATAACACACCGAGAGTTGCAGCCTGTACAGGTATTTCGTATATGCTTTCATAATAATACTTGGAGATTCGTGTTGCTCTGCTGAGAGCAACACTCAGTCGTCATGCCACACAAATAATGAGTACAGGAAATACAAGGCTGGTTGCGCATTAATTAATAATGCTGTAAATTCACATGGTATATGGGATTGTTGCTACATGCTCCAACCTGGATAATTTCGTGTATTTTATTCACAGAATGGGATTGTTGCCACATGCTCCATTCTAGGTGAAATAAAGTGAAGGAGTATCCATTATTTATTAATGGCCTTATCTTTTACAAGATGTTAGCGCATAATTTTTAGGTTTTACAATTTTACCCTTAAATGAAAATCCACCATCAACATTAAGTCCCCTGCCTAGCACATAATGGTTACACTATTATGGGGTAGGTATGAGATGGTGACAAATTTTTTCACTGAAATGACCGAGCTAAAGTGAATGCATATTTACCGGATAGGTCGACATCGTCAGGCGTCGCCCTGGGAGTCCTGATTAGGGTTTGGAGGGGAAGTACGACCTGGTCGACATTGATACCTCATTTATCGGACAAGTTCCGTTGTAGTTGATCCGGTCTCCCTTAGGGTTTCCTTCTGTATGCATGCGGGGTTTAAAACTTCTGATAGATTTTTTTTTTTTTTTTTTTTTTTTTTGCAGAAAACTCTATCTATCCAACATGCCGAGCAATAGTAGATCGTCTTCTTCGTATAACCCAGGTTCTTTTGTCAAGCGTACGCGGTCTGCGTCCGAGCTTCATGATGAATCCCCTGCTCATTTTCTCCGAGTCAAGAATATCGTACCGGTTCGTCTTATTTCCTTTTCTGATCAATTGCTTGTTCTTCATAATGATCAGGTGAATAATCCTCTCCTTCTTGCAGAGATACCCTACTGGAACATGTGTGAAAGTTATCGATGATGATGACTTAAACAGTCATCTTCCTTCAAACTCAAACACGTTTATCCCTGCGTACCTCGAAGATGCTGATCTGGGTATCTCATCTTATGAATACCCCAATACGGGTCTTTCATTCGATGTTCGCATGAAGTGTTTATCTTCCAGCTACCGAGACGTTGGTGGATTCTTAGTACGGAAGGAGTTTGTACCTTTGTACACAAATTTATGGAGAAAGTACGGCCACATCGCAAACAGGAATGTGGTCCGGCACTGTTCATCTGCTCTGGTCACCACGGTAAACTGCATTCTTCCCATGGTTGCTGATATGGAGAAGATTTTTATCCGCAATGTTTCTGAATCAAGCCTCAAAAATTGGGAGGATATGGTATCTACCTGTGAATCCATGGAGTTTAACGTGGGTTGGCTGCGGCAACGTCTTGATATCATCAAGGTCGATCGAGCTGGTATCCTCGTAAATGTTGTTCCTGCTGCGGAAGCTATCTTGGAAGAGGAGAAGGCTCTGGATGCGGAATCAAAGAAGGTAGAACAGGCAGTACATGACTAGAAGAAAAGGACAGAAAGGTATCAGGCTAGACTGGAGATGATGCTCTCAAGGAACTATAATATGCTAGATGGCCTCTTCTAAATCGCATGTAGATGTATTCCCTCATTGTTAATGATGTTTGTGTCAAAGTTTTCTTTTGAACATCTTTGTGGAATAAATTTCACTGGTTTTTGATTGGTGAAACAAGTTTCATTAATGCATTTATGAATATAACTGAGGATTCAAACATGTAATGAAAATAAATGCATGTATTGTAAAGTCACGAGACAGAGTGAACAATGGTCAAGCGTGATATGCTTTGAGCCATTTTCCATTGATGACCGCTTCCAGCCTACCCCTGTCCACCTTGATGATCTTGTAGTAGCCAGTATTGTAAGCCTTGGTCACTGCGTAGGGACCTTCCCATTTTGGTGAGAATTTTGATGCGGACATGTCTTGCTGGATGTGCTTAGCCGTTTTCAAGACCAAATCCCCCACTTTGAAAACACGTGATTTCACAGTTTTGTTATATGCCATGGAAATTTTGTTCCTGTATACCTGAGTGCGTTCTTTCGCTTTTTTTCTCATGAAATTCAGAGTGTATAACTCCGCTATTCTGGAGATAGAAGCTTCATCCTCGTCCCGGTGAATCCCGGTCGCTGCCGCAATCCTGGCTGATGGGATTTTGATCTCTGTCAGGAGAATTGCGTCCGCTCCGTAAACAAGTGAATATGGGGAAACTCTAATGGAGATTCTAGGTGATGTCCGGTATGCCCACAGTGACATTGGTAACTGGTCGTGCCATTCCCTAGGATTGTCATGTACTGTTCGACTGATGATCCAGATCAGCGTCTTGTTAGTACTTTCAGCTTCTCCGTTCCCTTGAGGATAGTAGATCGTGGAGAAAACTTATTTGATGCCATATCCTTCAAGTAACTCTCGTACCTGTTTATTGGCAAAGGGAGTGCCGTTATCAGTGATGATATGCTTAGGTACACCAATACGACAAATAATGTCTTCCTTAATGAAAGCCGCAATTGTTTCTCGTGTGGTTCCTCTCAGGGGAATGGCTTCAACCCATTTGGTGAAGTACTCTGTCGCGGTTATGATGTACTCGTGCTGTTTCGATGAGGGCGGGTTATCTTTCCGATAATTTCTATCCCCCAGCTGTAGAATGGCCACGGTCTGCTTATTGAGTGCAAAGGGGTGGAAGGCGCGTGTACAAGGTTCCCATGAATCTGGCATTTGTGGCAGCTTTGAACAAAAGCGGCTGCGTCATCCTCCATGGTCGGCCAATAGTATTTCTCGTGTATCTGGAGAAACATTTTCCTATTCCCTTGATATTCCCCTTCGTGTGTTTCTTTCAGAATGAATGGAATTTCCACCCCAGCTAGGCATCTTAACAGATTACCTCCGAAACTCTTGCGGTACAGGATCCCTTCGTAGAATACGAATTGCTTGGCCTTTGCTTTATCTTAATGGCATCATTTTGATTGACAGAAGTTGTTCCGTCACGAAGATAATTGATGTATGGCTCTCTCCAGTCCCCAGTGTGGTTCACACTAAACACTTCCAATTGGTGTGGCGGTGCTTGACAATTTGAACAGGACTTCTGAAGTAGTCTGGATTGAGTCTCCATCTCCGGCCAGTAATATCCCAGATATTGGAGTCGTCGGTAAAGCGTTAATACCAGTGATTGTCCATAAATTTTATTGTGAACACGATTATGCTGTAGTTGTTCTTCATCATCTCCAAGGCATCTTAATAGAGAGCCGTCTGGATTTCGATAATAGAGCATACCATGAAGCATGAAGAAGTTCTGTAGGGTTTTGAGACTGACCTTTCCTTGGGAGAGCGAGCTGTTGAGCTCTTGAGTGATCGGAGTTCGCCAATCATCAGTCTTGGTGTCTCTTTATTGTGATAGCCATGTCGATTCTTTGGTTCTCCTCTTTACTATCAGGGTTTCTTCCGAACCTTCGAACTTCAATTTGGAAGCCAGTGTTTCCAAACAATCGGCGTGTTTGTTGTTGCTGAAATCGACATGGATTATGGTTGCGTCGGAAAAATAGTTTAGTAACCTTTGCGCTTCTGATCGGTATGGAGCTAGTGTTACTTCCTTAAATGCGTATACTCCATTCATCTGATTTACCAGTAACTTGGAGTCACCTCTTATCTCCAGACATGTGACTCCTGCTTGCTTAGCTATTGACAACCCTATGAGGAAAGCTTCATACTCTGCTGAGTTGTTGGTGCATTCGAAGTCAAGCTTGAAGGAATGTGAGAACACTTCTCCAGTTGGAGAGACTAATACCACACCCGCTCTTCCAGTATTACTACTATGGGTAGAAGAGCCATCAAAATACATGATCCACACTTCTTCTTCCAAAACGGAGACGTCTGGAAATTCACCAGGAAGGTCTTCGTGTAGTCCTGTAGTGCCTTCTCCAGTAAATGATGCTAGTAAGTCTGCAACTGCTTTACCCTTGATAGCTCTAGGTGACGCACATGTTATGTCCAGCTCTGACATTTGGAGAATCCATTTTCCTGTCCTTCCCGTCAGGATTGGCTTTGAAAGTAAAAACTTTGCAGGATCAGATTTAGACACGAGTATGACCCTATTAGACAATAGGTAATTCCTAAACTTCTGAATGGAATGGATCAAGGCCAAACATGATTTTTCCGCTCTAGGGTATCTGAGTTTGGCGTCTCTTAATATTCGGTTGAAGTAGTATATAGGATGTTCGACTCCATCATCATCTTCCTGAGCGAGTAGAGCCCCTACGACGGTGTCACTGAAGGCGGTGTAGAGACGCAACGGCTTTCCTTGGACAAGAGACTTCATGATGGTTGGGGATGACAGTATTCGTTGAATCTTCCGAAAAGCTTCCTGCTGGATTGCGGTCCAGACGAAGCTAGCTCCTTTCTTCAATAAGGGAGTGAATGAGGCGGCAAGTTGGTCTAGACCAGTATAAAACGTCGGATATAGTTTACATTGCCCATGAAACTTTGGAGTTCCTTCATAGTTCGGGGAGGTGGCATTGTGAGGATAGCCTGAGTATTGTACGGGTCCACCTTGATCCCTTCCGCGGTCACTTGAAATCCCAGAAATTTGCCTGAAGAGATACCGAAAGCGCATTTCAAATGATTCATCTTCAACTTGTATTCTCTACACCTCTCAAACACTTGCCGTAAGCCGTTGGCGTGAGCTGCTCGGGCCCTGGACTTAACCACAATATCATCTACGTAATCTTCTACTTGTTTATGCATCATGTCGTGGAAGATCGCCGTCATAGCACGTTGATACGTTGCGCCGGCGTTCTTTAAACTGAATGGCATAACAGTATAGAAAAAATTTCCAAGAGGGGTTCGTAAGGTTGTCTTACTTGCGTCGTGCTCATACATCCTTATCTTATTGTAGCCGTTGTAACCATCCATGAAGGAGAACATGTCGTGTCCGCTGGTAGCATCTACTAACATGTCGATGTTAGGTAGAGGAAAGTCGTCCTTGGGGCAGCACTTGTTGAAGTCTCTGAAATCCACACAGCATCGAATCTGTCAGGTTTTCTTTTTTATTGGGACCACATTATCTAACCAGGTTGGATGATGGATAGGTCTGATGAAGCCAGCAGCTAACAACTTCTGAATTTCGTCCTTGATTTGCTCTTCCACTTCGTGCCTGAATTTCCTCGGAGATTGCTTGACCGGTTTGGATCCGGGTATGACATGAAGGTGATGGGTGACCAATTTCTCGTCTAGACCTGACATCTCCTCATATGTCCAGGCAAACACATCTTGGTACTCCTTGAGTAGTTGGACAAGACTCGCACGCTCGACCACAGACAGAGTTGAGCTGATAGAGACAGGCCTGGGAGATTCTTCATTCCCGATGTTAACAATCTCGAGTTCGTCAGTTGTGGATTTGGTGCCATCTTGTAGTTGTCGCGGAGCGTCTAACACCTCTTCTTGTGTTTCGTCATTCTTGCAGCATTCAATTATGTGGAGAGACTGCGTACCAATCTCTCCTGCTAATTTCTAACAGCGGCGCCGATATATTGTCTTCCCCTTCTGATCACGGCTTTCCTCGAAAGTGCGTTCCCTTTTGGCGTGAGCATGGGTTGAAACTTCATCGGGTAAGGGTGGATGCCTCGTCAAAAATGGTGTGTCATGGAGCTTAGTCCCCAGTGATGCAAGCCGGTCTTCTTCCTGGATTGAGGCCCACGTTGGTAGTGGGGTGCATGACTTCATCTGACCTACCCGCGGAGTTTCTTTTGGATCGAACAGTTCCACTCCGCATATTGGCACGTACAGAGACAATGATGAAGGAATACGTATGACTTCCTTATTTAGCATGGTCTTCAGGCATTGGTGATACGTTGAAGGGATGACCTTATTGTCATGAAGCCACGGTCTCCCTAGCATCATATGGTAGTCTGGATCCTTTTCTATGACTTCAAAATTTTCTTTCGACTGAATGGGTCTCACTGATAAATTCAGATTAACATACACGTACGTGCTAGTCTGGTTTCCTTTGAAGTCCGTAATTGTGGTGGGATGCCGTATAATTTTGCATGGATTAACCTTGTCCGTCCTGAGAGTCTTGAGAGTAATCACGTTCGAGGAAGCTCATGTGTCGATGAGGGCCGTCCTGAATTCTTATCCCTTGATGCGCATGGTAACATGTAGGGCCCGATTGTGACCTTCCTCTGCCATCATGTCATCTTCTGTAAACGTAACATTATTTAAGGATGTTTCCGATGCGATTAGGACCTCCAGATGTGAAGGAGTCATGTGTACGTCCAGAGATATTTTATTAATTGCAGTAAACGTCTCCGCCCGTTGATTCTTCGAGAGGTGCAAGAGTTCACAAAAACTTTCCACTAGAGATGCCGCTTCCTGATATGCTGGTCTCTAGTTCGTAGTAAAGCTATTGATCTGGGGAGAACTAGTCTCCGGTGTAGAGGTCTCCGGAACGCTCACCTATGAGATCATCTTGATGAGGAGATCAAGTATGCCGTTTATCGTTTCCTTGATCAGTTCCATGTTCTTCGTATGAATCTCATGTACCCGTGCTAGTTCGCTTAATGTTGGGAATCTCCTGATCATGTCGTCAGGTACATCGTTAGGAGGAGGGGTATCTCCGTTTGAGGAACCATCAGGATTCAAGACTTTCGAGGTGGTCCTAAGACAAACCATCTCCAAATTGATTGAATGGCATTGAAGAAATTGACTTTACAACCGAGAGATTAATCTCCCACTGTGGTCGCCAATTATTTGTGGGTGAAAACTATTCCTGCCAATTTTGGTAATTTGGGGTATGTGGACGAGGAATGAATCTAAACCTTAAACAAATGCACTGCACGGTGAGTGCTTGTAGATTCGAGAGATCAATCTGTGCAAGTCCGTCCTAAACCAAGAAATGGCCGTTCTAGACTTCCTACGGTCACAAAGTGAAGGATATGGGGTTGATCTTAGGGATGGAAGCGAAGAAGGTGTTGAGATTGTGAAGTTGTTGGCTATGTATGACTTGTATCAGAAAGCTGAACTGGCTTGCAGGTTGTAAGCTATTAGTTCCGGTGTTTGAATACGATTGTATCAACACTTGCCTCTGTTATCTCGTCTTGTTATGTTCTTTTGAAAAATAGGGCGAAGAACCTATTTATACAAGTCTTCGTATCTCTTGGGAAGTGGAGAAAGTGGAGTGATAGAGTAGTGGAGTAGTGTGTTTTTTTTCACACGACCAGGCTTTCCCACTTCTCCCATCATCATTAACCGTCCATGACTTCCTGACACGTTCTTGTGATGGCACGTTGTGCGCTGCACGCTGTAAACCACCAAACCAATGCCCCAGTATGTATCCCCCAGTTTGTTGTCTTGAACGTGTGGATCGTGGGACCCACAAAGAGTAGCATGTAATGCTACGTTATTTTGTAAATGATACTTGTAAAGTATCGTGTGTATACTATGAAGGTACTGCATCGAGTATATTCAGCATGTATGAAGCATTGCTGTTTGAGAGTCTTAAAATAATCTCATGTCCATCCTACTTCATGTGATAGTTTAGAGGTTGCGCAAACAAGTCCTCCCTTGGACGACCACATAGTGTGGTAGAGTGACGGATGGTGATCACCATGACTCTGCACTGACCAATTAACTCCTGACCAGGGATGTCTAACCAAGCCGGTGAAGTTGGACGGACGAGAAGATCTTTGAGACACTCATCTGCGACCTTTGATAAAATTAGGGTTTATGAAGAAGTGCGCAAGCATCACTTTTCAGCTTGGTCGAATCCAAGCTTGGGACACAATTTTGGCTAGGCCGGTCATGCATGCATGTAGACGGCATGACGGTGTAGGCGCGCATACCTCATTGTATCATGAAACTATGATCTGGGCCACTCAATTCGTCCTGCGAAGTTGTGTGGTTGAGATCAATTTGCGACTGAAAACTGGTGCCGCAAAAGCCTCTCTTCATGCTATCTTCGGGTGCACATTCCAAGACGACCAGTCTTGGTCGGTCTTAGCCGATTGCTCCAACGTGTATGTGGTCGGCAGGAGTTCACGTCCATACCCTGACATCCCATAGAAACATGATCTAAGACACTCAATTTTTCCGGTGAAATCGAGTGGTCAAGATTAGTTTGCAGCTTGGGAGGTGCGACCACGCTAGTTTGGGCGAACGATTTGGGATAACCAGCATGGTATGCCTTGGCCTATCAGGTGAGGGGATAGATGGGTCGACGGTGGTCATGTTGGTATGAGTGGACCTGCTTGATCTAATCTCAGACCCTCGATTCGTGCCGGAGAAAATGGACGCTCGTGATTTCAAAACCCTAACTTTGGGTTTCAAAGCCGTACATCATGCTCCATTCGAGTGCACAAATTGGAATGACCAACCATAGCTGGTCCTGAACGATTAGTCAGGTGTGTAGGTGGGCCCATGGTGATTGTGTTGACATGCTCCGTGCCCTTTGAATATACATCTGCACCCTCCATCTATACCTGCGAATATGGATGGTTGAGACTGTTTTGCGACACATGTAATGTGCCGCAAACCCTAATTTAGGGTTTTCCGTCCATATTGCTATGGTTTGAACGTTTTTTCAAGCTAGGCCAATCTTTTGGGGAGGCCAACCATGCGGGGTCCGCATTGGTTCGGCAGCGGATATTTCATACCTGCTTGAGGGTTATGGAATCGATCTGGGCCATCCAATCATGCTGGTGGAGTTGGATGGTCGTGATCATATCCAGACTGATACGGTCAGTCCGGATGCTCAATCGGGCTAGTATAACACACCGAGAGTGGCTCAATCGGGCTAGTATAACACACCGAGATTTGCATCCTGTACGGGTATTTCGTACATGCTTTCATTATAATGCTTGGAGATTTGTGTTGCTCTGCTAAGAGCAACACTCAGTCGTCATGCCGCACTGATAATGAGTATATGAAATACAAGGTTGGTTGCGCATTAATTAATAATGCTGTAAATTCACAGGGTATATGGGATTGTTGCTACATGCTCCAACCTGGATGAATTTCGTGTATTTTATTCACAGAATGGGATTATTGCCACATGCTCCATTCTAGGTGAAATAAAGTGAAGGAGTATCCATCACTTATTAATGGCCTTATCTTTTACAAGATGTTAGCGCATAATTTTTAGGTTTTACAATTTTACCCTTAAATGAAAATCCACCATCAACACCTAGTTTTGAAGATTATGTGAAACTGTTTGATCATGGCATTCCATTTTTCCACTCTTCCAATTTTCTTCGTGCTGTAGAGGATTTGACTTATCCGAGCCTTTATGAAAACTTGGATGGTGTGTGCGTCAAAATATATCCTTAGCTTTTGTGTTGCCACCACTATGGCATATATGAGTTGTTCTACCTTGGTGTAATTACGCTCCTCTAAACTAAGTGTCTTGCTGATATAGTATATGGGATTTTCTCCCAGCCCTTGGTCACGTACCAATACTGCGCTCATAACGTAGCTTGTTGCTGCTAGGTATAGGGTGAGTACATCATCTGGCTCCGACTTCTGTAGAATAAGTGCGGATGCTAAGTATTCTTTGATCTTGTGAAAGGCTTGTTCGCACTCTGCGGTCCACATGAACCTGTTTCCTTTCCTCAGCGTATCAAAAAATGCTTTGCATTTGTCTGACGATCTTGCTATGAATCTTCCCATGGGATCTAAGATTCCATTTATCTTTTGTACTCCTTTTAGAGTTTGTGGAGATGGCATCTCCATTATTGCTCTGACCCTTTCAGGGTATACTTCGATTCCTCGCTTAGTCACCAGATATCCCAGGAATTTTCCTGAGGTAACTCCGAACGTGCATTTTTCCGGGTTCACCTTCATATGAAAGTTCCTCATGGCTTCGAATATCTCCCTTAGGTCCGAGAGATGGTTTTTTGCTTCTTTGCTTTTGACGAGCATGTCGTCCATGTAGTCCTCCAGTATTTTGCCTATCCATGGTTTAAAGATTTTGTCTACTAATCGTTGGTATGCCCCCGCGTTCTTTAGTCCAAAAGGCATCTTTGTATAGAAATATAGGCCTCGTGGGGTAAAGAACGCAGTATGCTCCTGGTCTTCTTCCGCAAGGGCTATTTGGTTGTAGCCTTAATATCCATCCATGAAGGATAGTCTTTGATGGACTTCGGTTGCGTTGACCAGTTGGTAAATGTTTGGCAGTGGGCAGCTATCTTTGTGGCACACTTTGTTGATATTACTAAAGTTGATACAAATGCGCACGCCTCCGTTCTTTTTAGGAACAATGACCATGTTGGATATCCATGTGGGATATTTGACTTCTCGTATAAAACCAACTTTAAGTAGCTTTTGCAACTCTTTATCCACCTCTTTGTGGTAGATGTCTGCCACTTTACGTATGCGCTGCTTGAACGGTAGTATTTCCGGTCTGAGCCAAAGATGGTGTGAGACAAAACCCGAATCAATTCCTGGCATGTCCTCCATTAACCGTGCAAAGACGTCCGATTAGTCTTTTAGTAATATTTGTAGTTGCACCTCTTCTTCATCTTCAAGTAAAGTTCCGATGTTGAGAATTTTTGGTTCTTCCTCCATTCCGATGTTGATTTTCTTCGTTGGTTCCAGCGGTGAGCAGATTTGTTGTTGAGGTCGTTGAGGAGTGCTTTTCTGTAATTATCATTTAGCAGAGACATCTGTGCCTTGAGTGGCGGAGGTAATTGTCTCCGGTGCTGAGATGGCTTTGGGTACTAAGGAGGCTTTGTCACGTACTTTCTTGGTGTTTTCCTTGCGTCTCTTTCTTTCGTGTTGTTGAGCAGCAGTTCTTTCTTCGTTGAGTCTGATTTCCGCTAGGTTGCATAGCCTTGCGTCTTGCTGGTCTCCTTTGATTTCCATTTCACCCATAGGTGTAGGAAAGTGTAGGTATTGGTGATATGTCGAAGATGTTCCTCGCAATTTATGGACCCATAGCCTGCCCATAATGACATTGTAGTACAAAGGTGCCTCCACCACACAGAAGCGTGTATTGGTTATTAAGGGTCCTGCGTGTACCTACAAGATAATTTCTCCTTTTGGTCTAGAGACTGCTCTATTAAAACCATATATTGTGTAAGTGAAAGAATCTATCTGCTCAGAAGTCAAACCCATGCATAGGCAGGGTTCGTAAAATAGCACATTTAACGAACTGCCCCCATCCACGAGGACCTTCGTAACATTCCATCCGTGTATTGGAAGAGTGATCACTAGTGGGACGTTGTGCATTTCAACCTCCTGGTTGACGTCCTTTGTTGAGAATGTTAATGGTGTGGCCATCCATTCCTCCCAAGTGCTAGTAGGTGGTCCACTTAGCTTGAACACCTCATGTGATTCAATCTTCTTTCTATTTCGAGCTAACTCGAGTATGTCTTCGAGAATTTATTCTTGGCTTCCATTGGATAAAGTTATCATGTTGATGTGTTTGCCGTCCTGAGGTAGTTCCACCCTTTTCTTTGGGGTCTCCGCTGGTTGTAGTTGTACGTACTCCATGAATTTTCCTTCGTCGATGAATCTTTGGATCACGTTTCATAGGTGGTAACAAGTATCAGTGGTATGTCTGTAGTATTGGTGGTACACACAATATTCATTGGCCTCCTTCGTTTTATCTGGCTGCTTTCCCCTAGTATTAGTGTAGTTGCAGAAAATCCTACAACACACCCCTTATGATATTTTCTAGATCTAAACATGTTAATCATCTAAATCTCAAATTTAAGTACTAGAAATATAAATAGACACAAGGATTTTTTACATGGTTCGATCAATGTGATCTACATCCATGGTTCTTCACTATGATTGTTTGAATTTACATTTGATTTACATTGATAATCTCCATTAATGGATATAATAGAGATCTAGATCTAGTTTTAGGGGAAGAAGATGATAAAGAAAATAAAACTCTCTCTCTACAAATGTGACTCTCTCCCTCATACAAAAATTGTGTCTCTTCTTTATTCTCTCTCCTGCTCTTCTCTTTATATAGGTGTTTACATAGTGGATGACAGCTAATCTTTCCTTTATTTTAGAATCTAACTTGCGGAAATATCGCAATATCTTTAATGTTAATCTTCGCAAACACTCTAAACTTCGCAGGATCATCACGCTTTTCTCATGATTCTATCATCGTCATCTGTTACGTCATTTTTCTAATTCATCTGCGACACTCGCAACGTGTCATTAATGAAGACTTCGCAAATGTGTCCTTGTCGCGATATTCTAATCCTACATCTTGCCTCTTTTTCTTGAATGTTGCTTGAAGAGCGATCTTTAAGAAAAATCTGTTGTTGTAGTAGTCTTTGATCTTTGTTGATGAAGGAACGAGCGAAAGAATACTAGACTTGAAAAGTATGTACTTGCCTCTATTCTTTCGCGAAGTTTCGGAGTTTTGCGAAGTAAATTAAAAGTATCATCTCTTGAAGTATAAGAAGTATGAAGTATCCTTGAAGAAGTATAAGAAGTACTCAATCCTCGAAATAGAAGAAGTATTCGTCCTTGAAGAAGTATAAGAAGTACTCAATCCTCGAAATAGAAGAAGTATTCGTCCTTGAATGAGAATAAGAAGTATTGCCTCTATTCATGCGAAATTACTACTACATTTTTGGTGAGGATTCTTGCCATTCATTAGTGAACATCCATTTTGGAAATTATTCTTGCCGAGAAGATAAAGAACATAAAATGTTTTCTTGGTAATCCATAGTTGCCTCTGTTCTTTATCTATGAAGGTAGAATCCTTGAGAAAATGTTGAATGAGTGAGTTGTTTTTTCATTCTTATCTTGCCTCTGCCTCATGCGATAGTATAATCTCTTCAAGTTGCTTATAATAGTGCGAAATAATCATATTCTGCGAAATAATCATATCTCCTACGAAATTCTGAATAGTTTGCGAAATTATGAATAGTACTCCTGAGAGATTCTGAATAGTCCTGCGAAATTATGAATAGTACTCCTGAGATATTCTGAATAACCCTACTAAGTTATGCGATATTATTGCGAAATTCTGCGATGTTATTCTGTAAAGTTTTGTAAAATACTTGTGTGAATATAATCCTTTTGTGATGATTATGTTATGAAATGTATATGAGATATTTTTATGATGCGAGTATGATGCTTATATGATGAGAACGCTTATCTATTACAATGTATAACTAATGTTTGTGTTACTTAGCTCATTTTTCCGCGCTAAAATTGATGCAACTTTAAATTGCCTCCATTCTCCACTTATTTGGCTTTGTCTCTAGTATATGCATTCCTCTTTGCGTATTCATTTGCTTGTGCTTCATTTTTCTTGATTTTATTCTTTGTCCATCTTTATCTCATTGTATCTCATTGTTTTACTGTCTCCACTATTTATTCATGCGCTATTAGTATCGCATAACATAATATAATCAAAATATCGAAGGTGCATCATTTTCACTATCTTAATTTCATTTCTTTATACATGTTCGCAAGCTTGTTTACTTACATATAATCATCTTCACAAGTTTATTTGTGTATTCTCTTATGTGGTCTTATTTTTCCTTCCTAGTTAAAGATCTTATTTTGCCACCCTTTGTCATAGCGACAAAATCGCAGGACATCTTTACACTTTCATGTAAGGGACCTATTGATCTTGCCTTAACTCTTTGTTCTTTTGTATTTTTGCTGCGACAATATGACAGGCCTAAATTTTCTTGCAAAATTAAAGCCCCATGACATTTCCGTCTTGCGACGAAATCGCAGGACGTCTTTACACTTGCATGCAATGACCCATTGATCTCGTCTTATCTTCTCTTTTGTATTATTGCCTCTTCAGGACTGTTGCACAAATATGACAAGTCTAAATATTCTTGCGAAGATATAGCCTCATGAAATTTGCGTCTTAAGACACTTATCATCTCCCTAATGGAGGGTGCTGCCCTTATCTTCCCCTGGTTTCCCTTTCAAGGAGACGTATTTCTGCCATATACAAGAATAGCTCCTCCCATCTAGTCTTAACAACAAACAGTAGTGTTCGCAGCCTCTTATCCCTTTTTCCTATATGGATTATGGTTACGAGACTACACCCTAAGTGAGGTTTTTTTCGGGCCGAGTGCATCATAGCCAAGACTTTCCAAGAATGTCCAGAGTAGTTTCATACGCCCCTGGCACTCTTGGATCAACCGTGTACCTCGGCGCCTTGGTCATACTCTGCACCCCTTAAGAGAGCTCTTATTACCTTAGTCGCCCAACTCAAGTCATATTCTCAAGTTGAGAATCCAAGGTGTCTCTCCTGGATGGGATTTCATTGACCCCAAATCTCCATGACTCAGGTTCCAGCAGCGGTGTAACCTTATCGCTGAGCCATGCAACAGATACCCCCTTGTATGACGTACTTTAGGTCTTACATTTGCCTCTTGCAAAATTTTATTCGCGAACTAGGGTGTACGCCATAAAGGTTCGTCCCATTCTAATATGTCATTAATCTCTGCGAAAATTTCGCGTTTCATTATTCTTTCATTTTCATAATATCATATCATTTGAAGAAAAATAAATATTCAAGGGAAATTCCAATACATTATAATTCTGAAATCTTTTTGGTTGTCAAATTTTTGTAATTCTGCGATTCTATCGCGTTTTTTTTTTTTAAATCGAATCAAAAATCTTTGAAATCTTGCGATTGTATCGCTTTTTGTAAAATAAATCAAAAATATTTTATTTTCTGTAAGTAAAATATTCAAGGAAGTGGTACTTAGCTTTTATGTGATTTTCTGTTGTCGTCGTCTCTCGCGAAGTGACGCATTTGCGAAGTTAACATCTGTATAAAATAAGCGAACATCATCTGCGAAGGGCAAAAATTATGTCTGCAAATGGAGAAATTCGAACCCATATCCTCTAGTTCGCAACACTTCTTTTCTGATCATCGGTACCACTAGTTGTTTGCGAAACAAACGCACCATGCTGAAACTTAACTTCATTCGCTCGCTAGCCGCTGTTTTGTGAGATAGTTGTGATTTTATGTTACTTCCTGAATATGAAATGGTGGGATTTCGCAAGCTTGGTTTCTTGCTTGGTTTGCTTCAGTGGGCTTTTGAAAAGCTGGACCTGAACATGAACTAGTTAACTTCGCAGCAGCAAAAATTTAAGCGAGAGATGGGAATTGATCTTGTGTCCTATTGAATTAACTCGGCAAACCCAACCAATTATGCTGGCTTCTGTTTGTGTTGGAACAACATGATTAGTTTCATTTACTCTCATTTTAATGTCCTTTGTATACTCCTCTTCGTTCTTCCATTTTCTTCTCCTGAGTGGATGACCTAGTGATTATAACTCCTGTAACTTTTTCCTTTGGTGTTCTTTATTTTTGTTGTGGTTGCATCAATTTCGCATCTTCTATTTTCTTCAGTGTATTTCGTCTTTACCCTAAATATTCTGTTGCTATACTTTCGTTTGTTTGCTAGGACGTCTATAAATCTTCTTCCCTAACTGTCCTTTGCCGGAACTCTATTATTGACAATCTTATTTCTAACGAAATTCCTTTACACCTCGCAGAGAATTACCGTCAGTTATCATATTGTTCCCATAAATTCGCAAAAAAGTTATCTTCTCTTCGCGGATTGCTTCTGAAACTGCTTAATTCGTTCGTTGTTTATAGAAATATGCTGCTTAGGGTTTCCTTACTGCATTGATTGCTTCTTTTCTTGAACGAGATAGCCAGTTCTGACGAGCTTCCCTAAACTTTCCCAAAACTTAATCGAATTTATTGATTCCTCAGAGCTAATTCTTCGTCGGTGATGCGGATGTATAAATAAGTGGTATCAAATTGTTAACGAAGTGAACTTTGTTGAAACTCTTCTCCTTGAGTTCTGTATCTTTTACAAGTTGAGAATTTAAATGAGAATTTGACGAAGATGATGAAAATAAGAATCTTCTGTGTCTTTCCTTGCTGGGACTGAACTGTTTGGTTGAAGTGGCTGGTGATGACAGTTATTTTTGTACTAAGCTTTTCTCCACGAGATGGGTTCTTTGCTTCCTTCTTTTCTTTTGTTATTATCTTTTTTTTTTTCTTTTCTTCGCAAAACTCCATCTTGACATGATTATTGTTGGAGATGCATTTATAATTCTTTATCTTCGCTTGTTACTTCTTTGTATCTTCGCCCTATCTCATTATATCGCTTCTCATCATTTTCCATTGTTGATTTGGTCACATTTTCGTCATTTGTTGAGTAAATTTCGCTCCAAGGATGTGAAAAAGTACCTTGTCCATCGTCTTTGAAGCTTTCTCTTTCATGTTCTCCCTTCCATTATCTTCGCAGTGGGAATTGGTGTTGTTGACTCTTATTGGAAAGTGGGAAGTAAACAAGTTTCTTTTGATTTGTGATCAAGTAACTATCTGGACCCCATTAGATAATATACAACATAATTCCTTAGATATGAAATTACTATTCATAGTTAGTGTGCGATATTATACAACATAGTTCCTTAGATATTTGGACCCTATATTTTTGTTAATAACAAGTAAAATGGAAATATTTTTACGATAAAATATTTGTCAGTATCTGTGATCGCTTTGCAGAACGTGTCTGTGGTTGTTGGGTCCCATTGATTTGTTGTGTTTCTTTACAATTTCGCAGATAATATCTTCATGTTGTTGTTGCGAACTGATGTTGTTGAAGTTTTGCTTATCCGTGACTTGTGGGCCCCTGTCATTGACTTCTATTGGGTGGAGTTATTCGCTGATGGTTTATAACTTCATTTCTATTTCTTGTTTGCGAAGCAAAAATGTTGTGCAAGGAAGAGGTTGGATCTCGAGTCTTCAAATTCGCATGCTGCAGATAGCTTCCACATTTTCCGTCTAGTCGTCGCATCTCTTTTTCTGGGATATCACCGTTCTGCTATTCTTTTATCCTTCGTGATAATTGCTTCGCAGATAGCTTCTTATGTTTGTAAAGGCTCTAATGAATTTCCTTGTACATCTTCTTTTTTGATAATCTCCATTGGAAGTAGCCTAATCCTTCTTCCGTGTTGATGCTGACTTGTTATTCTCTCATCTCACCGTGCTTTCTATTATTATTTTTGCATAATATGAACATTGTTCCCTTTTTACTTCGCCCATGAACAAATTCTTCCCATGGAAACTTCTTTACTTGTGAATTTCTCATACATATTTAATTGAGTTTCCATTGGGTTGTATCGATATTTCCGTCTCCTGCACCTTATGCGATGTCTTAGATCCATTATCTTCTAATTGTTGTTCGAGATGAAGATCCTTTACGCAAACTTCCATCTTTGTATCTTAATTTTGTAGATCTAGTGAGTTCACCCCTAACAATTTATATTTTCTTCCAATCTTCTACAATCCAATAAGCAGGTGTAGATACTGAATATCGCAAGATAATAGTTCACTAGTATCGTAATAAATAAAGGAGAAAAGAGTTATAAAATGATACGATGATAGAAGTAGCGCGGAGAAATATGAAGTTTTGCGAGGATGGAATAATTTTGCGAGTATGAGTTGCGATACTTCGCAATTCATATACAGCTGCATAAGTTTTACTATAAATAGGAGTTCAAATGTAAAATTCGAGAGGTTCTTTTAATGAGTGTATGAAATTATCTTAGGAGAGAGAATAGAAAAAGTTGTAACTATTCTAGTTTCATTTTGATAATTCTATGTAATCAACTAAGAGAATTAATAAGAAAGTTATCATTCACCATCAAGAACTTCTTGAGTTTTTACTAATTCTATTGAGGGTGTAGTTGTAGATTATTCTGCAACTACATAATTGGCGCTAGAAACAGGGGCTTGAGAATTGTGGTAGCCTAAATTTGAGGGAATTTTGGAAAATTTGAAGATCAAATGAAGTCAGTAGATGGAGATTGTAAAAAAGAAGAATGTAATATGATCACAAAGACAATGATTGATGAATTTCATAGTAATATGAAGGGAAAAATATACAAGCGTGATTGTAGAGGAAGAAAGATCATGGAGGAAGAAAAGATAAAAACTTTAGAAGAATGGGAAAAGCGAAAAATCACATTTTCAGCAGCAGAAATTCCAAATGAAGACTTGAACCACACTTCACCATTGGTGATCACAATTCCGATCATGCTAGAAGATAAGAAAGCTGTAGAAAAATGGAAATTAAACCGAATTTTGATTGATACAGGGAGTTCTGTTAATATCATATTCTATCATGCACTTAAGGGGATGGGAATTAAAGATGAATAAATCACAAATTCAAAATGTCTTATTCATGGATTAGGAAAATCTACAACAAAATCTAAAGGGGAAATCGCGCTGCGAATATTACTAGGAGAAATCGAAACACATGTAATCTTGTGTGTGATAGATATGGAATCTCCATATAACATGCTGATAGGAAGGTCGTGGATTCATGCGATCAAAGATGTTGCTTCAACATTACATCAGAGAATCAAATTTCCTACACCAAATGGAATACAAGAAATAAAAGGATATCTTGATAGTGCAATTTTTTTTATCAAATTGAAGTAACGCAATGCGGAGGAAGATCAAGAAAGAAACAGCTTCGTAGGAAACTTGCGAAGGAAAAAAAAAAGGAAGAAGAATTCCGAGTGTATACAATAAGAGCAAAGGAAGGGAGAGGTATACCAAATGAGATTCCAGAAAAAGAAGGGGAACCAAAAAAAATAATCAAAGAACCAACACCTATGGGGGAGCAAAGTCCAAGCTATGTTGCAGCTGAACCAACTAAAGAAATAAATATCGGAAGTAAAGAGGAGCCTTTATTCTTGCGAATTGGAAATAAGATGGATGAAGAAGAAGAAAAAAGAACTATTGATCTTTTGCGAGAATATAAAGATATCTTCGCAGGAAGTGTAGATGAGATACCAGGAATTGATCCATCAGTGGAGTGTCATAGATTGAACATAGATAAAAATGTAAGACCATTCAAACAAAGAATAAGGAAGATATCACAAAATTATCATGTACAGATAGAAGAAGAATTACAAAAGATGTTGGATGCAGGGATCATAAGGGAAGCAAAATATCCAGAATGGATTGCGAATATGGTCATTGTTCCGAAAAAGAATAAAGGAATAAGAATTTGCATAGATTTCACTGATCTAAACAAGGCATGTCCCAAAGACAGTTTTCCATTACCAGATATACCACAAATGGTGGAATCAGCTGCAGGTCATGATAGAGTCACTTCACTTGATGGATATAAAGGGTATAATCAAATATCACTCGCAGAAGAAGATCAAGAACATACTGCCTTTTTTGCTCCAAGGGGTTTGTATTGTTATGTGAAGATGCCATTTGGTTTGCGGAATGCGGGTGCTACATATCAACGTATGGTTGAAAAAGTGTTCGCGAAGTGGATACATAAAACTTTGGAGGTATATGTAGATGATATGTTGATAAAAAGCAAGGAAGCTAAAGACCATGTGCAAGATTTGAAGGAAATATTTGAGCAAATGAGAAAGTTCAACATCAAATTAAATCTTGAGAAATGTATAATTGGGGTTTCGTCTGGAAAGTTCTTTGGATACATAGTATCAAAGGAGGGAATACAAGTTGATCCAGAAAAGGTCCAAGCAGTTCGTGACATGCCAACACCTGCAACGGTAAAAGAAGTACAAAAGCTAAATGGACTCTTGGCTTCACTTGGAAGATTTATTTCGCGAATGTCAGATAAGTGCAAGCATTTTTTCAACATACTTAAGAAGGGAGCAAAATTCAAGTGGACTGATGAATGTGAAAAAGCTTTTCAAGGAATCAAAGAATACCTCGCAAATACATCTATACTACAGAAACCAGAGAGAGACGAAGAATTATTGGTATACCTCGCAACAACTCCATATGCTCTAAGTGCAGTTCTGTTGCGAGCAGACGCAGGAGTAGAAAGGCCCATTTACTACATTAGTAAAACCTTTAATGCAGCAGAGAAGAATTATTCTAAAATGGAGAAGTTAATCTTAGCCCTGGTTTATGCATCATTCAAGTTACGAATATACTTTCAAGCACATGTGATAAAAGTGGTAACCAAAGTCCCAATTGAATCAATCATGAAGAACACAAAAAGGTCAGGAAGAATAGAAAGGTGGAATGCACAAGTAAACCATTACAAGATAAAATACGAAGTATTGTCATCGCAAAAATCACAAGTCGTCGCAGATTTTTTGGCAGAATTTCCTTTGGAAGAAGATGAAGCAGTAGAGGAAATGATGGATGTTGAAGAAGAATTTGGAAATCCAAAAGACTTGTTAACAGAACCGGATAGATGGGAAATTCTAGTGGACGGATCATCCAATAGTGAGGGAAATGGAATTGGAGTCGTGTTGATTTCACCAGAAGGAGAAAGAACAACATTCTCATTCAGACTAGAATTTGCATCCACGAACAATGAAACAGAGTACGAAGCTGTAGTGCATGCATTAAAGATCGCAATAGAAAAGAAGCTTGAAAGTATAAGGATAACAAGTGATTCGCAGTTAGTGATTTGTCAAATTAAAGGGGAATATACCACAAATGAATCTTCTTTGAAGAAATACAAGAAACTCGTTGAGGAATTATCTGCGAAGATACCAAAATTAAAATGGAGACATATATCTAGAAAATATAACCGTCTCGCAGATGCTTTTGCATTTATTCCAAGCATGATGACAAATCCAAATACAAGAAATATCCAAATACAGACAATTCAACACCCATCAGTGGACAAAGAGAAAGAAATTGAGGAAGCTGTTGCGATGGAAGTAGAAAGAGAGTTATCAAACAACATCGCAGATTGGAGAAAAGAAATTCATGCATATCTCGCAACAGGAGAAATATCCAGGAACAGACTAGAAGCACATAAATTAAAGAGTCGTGCAACAAACTATGAGTTGAGAGAAGGAATTTTATATAGAAAATCTTTCAATGGACCACCTCTCAGGTGCTTAACTCGCGAAGAAGGAGAAAAAATATTGAAGATGTTACATGGAGGAGAAGCTGGCAATCATAGTGGGGGAAGATCTCTAGCATATAGAGCAAAGATACAAGGATATTACTGGCCTTATATGCATACAGACGCAAAAAATTTCGTACGAAGATGCAAGGAATGTCAACGACATGGTAAAAGAATTCATGCACCAGGGGCCACATTAACTTCTTCAACAAGCTGCTGGCCTTTTGGTAAATGGGGGTTGGATATTGTTGGACCATTTATACCTGGATCTGGACAAAGGCGATACTTGATAGTTGCAACAGATTATTTCACGAAGCTCGCAGAAGTAAAAGCAGTACAACATATTCATGATAAAGATGTTTTTACATTCATATTTGAGAACCTCATTTGAAGGTATGGGGTTCCAGCACAACTAGTATCTGATAATGGAAAACAATTTGAGGGGCAGAACATAGAGATGTTACTCAGTGCTTTTAGGATAAAATGTGGGAAGTCAACCCCGTTATATCCACAAGCTAATGGACAGGCAGAAGCAACAAATAAAACAATCGCAGATACAATCAAAAAGAAATTAGAAGGACATCTCAAAGGATGGTGCGAGCAAGTACCTAGCGCAGTTTGGGCATACAATACAACTAGAAGAGAAGCAACTGGAATGTCTCCTTATTGTCTAACATATGGAGTAGAAGCAGTATTACCCACAGAGGTTGTAATTCCGACAACAAAGAAAGAAGCTTGGGAAAGAAATTTAAGTGCGGGAGTAATATTAAGTGAATTGGATGATTTGGAAGAAAAAAGAGAAAAGGTGTTGCACCATATGAAGATTTATCAGGAACGATTAGCTCGAGAATACAACAAGAGAGTCATTGAACGTGAATATAAACCAGGTGATTTGGTCATGCGAGAAACACCTCCATATCAAAAAGAAAATGGGGGAAAATTAGCACCAAAATGGGATGGACCATATGTTATTAAAGAAGTTGTAGGAAGCGGAGCTTATCGGCTGATGGATCCAGAAGGGAGAGACATGGGTTTGAGGCTTGGTAGACCTTGGAACAGACTATATTTGAAAAGGTATTATCCATAAAACTCATGAAATTTTTTACGAATATTGTTTGCTCGCAGGAAATTGGGAAAAGTTACGAGTTTCAAAATTTATATTGCGATTAAACTTTCATTAATTTGCGAATAAAAGACCGCAATCTATGATCAGCCTCCAAAAAAGAAAGAGAGCCGCAGAAAATTTTATACATGCAAACCTTTGTGGCGTACACCCTAGTTCGCGAAGCTATATTTCGTAAGAGGCAAAGTCCTAAAGTACGTCATTTAAGGGGGTACCTATAAACGTGGCTAAGGGTAACCGGAACACCACCAAGGGCCCTTAGTACATGGTAAAAATTTAGGGGTACAACCCAATAATGGGGTACCTATCCGGGTTAGACACCTTGGATTCTCACCTAATCTAGCGACATTACGCAATATAAAATGCGGTGTAAGAGGATTTAGGTTGGGCGACTAAGGCATACTGTCTTTCCCAAGAAGTGCAGAAAACGATCAAGGCGCCGAGGTACACGGTTGAGTCAAGAGTGCCGGGTGAGGTTGAACCACATCTGCCATTTTTGACAAGTCTTGGCAAATGATGCACTTGGCCCAAAGATACCCCATAGGGTGCAACCTCGTAACTATAAGCCCTATAGGCAAAAAGGATAAGAGGTTGCGATCAAAAGCTGGTTGTTGGCAGAACCGGATGGGAAGAGCTAACCTTGTATGGTCGATGTACGCTTCCTTGAAGGGGCAACCAGGGGGAAGATAAAGGGCATCACCCTCCATTAGGGAGCTGATACGTGCTATAAGACGCAAATGTCACGAGGCTTCTTGTTTGCGAAAACATAAAGGCTTGTCATATTTGTGCAACAAATGAAGTTCTGCGAGAATTCTAAAAAAAGAAAAAGAAAAAAAAAAGAGAAGGAAAACATACAAAAAGAACTCGCAGAATGAAACAAAGAAGTTAAGATGAGATCAATGGGTTATTACATGAAAGTGTAAAAACGTCCTGCGATTTCATCGCAAGACGATAATGTCACGAGGCTGTATGTTCGCAAGAATGTTCAGGCTTGTCATATTATCGCAAATACAAAAATTTACTACAAAAGAGGTGGCAAAATAAGACCTTTACTTAGGAAGGCATGATAAGACCACAGAAATTAATGAAATTCATTTCATCAACATCATTGAAGAAATTATACAAGTATATACATTATGAAGATCTGAAAAGAAGACAGCTTCGTCGATATCATTGAAGAAATTTTACAAGAATATACATTATGAAGTTTTGAAGAGAAGACATCTCTGTCAATATCATTGAAGAATTTTTTCAAGAAGTCCTATCAAAGAAGACAACATCATTGAAGAATTTTAACGAAGACTTAACAAAAAATGCGATTTTGATAGTAATCAAATACAGATAAGTTCATATTCGTAAAAGTTTACGAGAATTACATACTTCTTATACTTCTCCATATATTGAATATTTCTCCAAAAGTCGAATACTTCTTATAATTCTTCAAGAATATCTCATATTTATTATATTTCTTCAACGGATATTTCATTTGGTGAAGGTTAAGTAATCATCATACTTCGTCATATGTTACATAATTATTCACAGATTGAATACTTCTTATATCTCCTCATTTGGTGAATTGAGTACTTCTAATACTTCTTATATCTCCTCATTTGGTGAATTGAGTACTTCTAATACTTCTTATATCTCTTCATTTGGTAGATCGAGTATTTCTAATACTTCTTATATCTTTTCATTTGACGGATTTAGTACTTCTAATACTTCTTCAAAGGTATTGTATATGTAGTATACTTATTAAGGATATTTCATATATTTTATTTCTTATACTTAAAAGGGAGGATTTCTTATTTACAATCGTAACAAGTTGAAACTTCATAAGATAAATTGAGGCAGATATTCTAATACTTCCAACAACGTTTAATCATTTAAAGAGAAATAATAGGGGGAAAAGGAGATACTAAGCTTTATCTGTGAGTTACATATTATTTCTCTTTATATGATCAAATGGGGCAAAATAAGGAAAACATTTAATTAAAGAAAGGATAAATTATCTTCGCAAAATATCAGATATACTTCTTAACTAAGGTTAAATCATCTTCGCAAAATATCAGATGTACTTCTTAAAAAACAGAATTGTTTGCAAAAAGAAAACCAACAATAACTAAGGTAATGAATTCAAAAGAAAGGAGGACAGGAGAGTCAATGATAAATTGAAAAAAGAATGTTATCATGCTTCATCAACACTCTGTGCTGGATCTTTAAGATGAGTAGGGTCATTAGCAGCCTTCGACTTTTGCGAGATATCATCCTTTGAAGAATATGCAACAGGAACATCTCCTTGAGGAATAGATTCTTTCTCGTCATCAAGATCTTCATCATCACTCTCATAATCGAAATCACTATCATGCTCACGAGCAACTTCATCGTCAGATATTTTCAGAGGAGTAATTTTCACAGGAGGCAAGGCTCTTGATAAGAGAATGTTATTCGTAAAGACTTGAGCTTTCAGATGACTTTCACGAAGTATAGATTTTTGATGGTTGGTATCTTCGATATCTTTGGAATAAGCAAGATAGTTGAATCTCCGAGTAGCACGGTCACGAGAGTTGATTAAGCGGGTAGAAAGCAAAGCATTTTTCTTACGAAGCTCGGAACATGAGGCTTCTAATCCATCTTTCGCATTACGAAGGTTGTTCTCAGATTCTGCAAATAAAACAAAATTCAAAGGATAAAATTTGCGAGTATAACGAAATTTAAAGATATACCAGAGGCAGTCAAATTTTAATGACTACCTTCTCTTTGCGAAGTAAGAGATTGAGTTAAAGATAGACAACAGTTCTTCATCTGATTCATCGCATTATCAAAACCATCACCAACTAATCCTTTAAGTCGAGATTGAAGCTTTTGATCTTTAGAAAGGAGAAAATTTTTATCCTTCGCAAGTTTGGCATTAAGACTTTTTAATGACGAATAATCTTCTTCAAGTTGATTCTTCTTAGCACTCAAGACTATATTCTTATTAATAAGGGAATTCTTCTCAATAACAAAAGAATTTCTTTCATAGATCTGAAGACTTCTTTAATTCCTCAAGTTCACCTTTCAACAAAGAAAGAAGATTTTCTTGATCGCAACATTTATTCTGAAGAGTCTTTAATTCTTGCGAAGAAACAATCATTGTATTCAAAAACGAACATTTCTCTTCTGATAAGGTTTTGTTCTCTTCTAATAAGGTTTCTATTCTCAAATTAGCTTTAGTTAAGGAAGAAAAAAGTTGAGATATGTCATCATTCAAAAAATTTCGATCATATATTAGTTGAGTATTCTCTTGAAAAAGAGCGTCAGAGTTGTCAAGAGCACACGAGTAAAGATTAGATAAATGGGAGAATTGGTTTGAGAGGCTTTCATGCTTGGTTCGATATTCTGTTGCATCTGATTCATGGTGAAGTACCAATCTTCTACATTTCTGGATGGATTCTATAAAGGGAAATGGGTTTTAATGGATGTTTCAAGCATATGAAGAATATAAGTAAATAAAAGGGAAAATATGAAGATAAGCAATCATACCTTTCAATTCATCATTTCTTTTGCGAAGAATCGCGCAGTCGAGAGAATCATTTTGAAGATGATAATTTTCTTTACGGAGATCCTCGCATTCTTCTTGAGAAGATTTCAAAGATTGGCGAAGCAATTCAATTTCTTTTTCCAAGGATTGACGTGAAGAAGAAATGTCTGGATTGACGAAATTATTTAGAACTTCGCAAAACTCATATTGCGAACGAACATTAGTAGACTTCGCAGTATTGGTCAAAATCTCAGATAACATTCGGAAAGTTGAATAAATTCCATCTCGAATTTCCTGAGGAAGAGGAGAAGAATTTGAAGGAATAAGAGCAAGCTGCAAATTGTTTGGAGAAATAGCACTCAAAGGATTTGGGGACAAGATAGGTTTTTCAAGAGAAGAAGTTGAAGAAATATTTTGCGAGGGTTGTTTTTCAAGAGAAGAAGTTGAAGGAATATTTTGCGAGGGTTGATCTTGAAGAAGTGTTGATAAATTGACATTGATGGGAGATTGAAAGGTAGGTAATGGAGTAGAGGCAGGAGTGTGTGAAGAAGCATTTTCACGAGGAGGAGAGGAAAATTCCTTATCAACTTCAGGAAGGAAATCATCAATCGGAATTAATGGTGTGGGTTTAGTTATTCGAGATCTCTTACCAGGGTTTGGTTTTTCGCCAACCTGTGAATCAAAATGTAGATTAAAAACTGAGGCAACAATATATTGTTCAGGAAAGAAGGCAAAGTATTTTAACTACCTTTTGATTCTCAGATTTTTTCTTCTTTGGATTAGGGCTTGGATTTTTTAGTTGAGATTTCATCTGAGGAGTTATTTTGCTGAAATAAACCAAAATCAGATAACAAATTATACAGAAATTAAAGAGGAGAACAAATGAAATGCGCGGAGATAGAAGGAAATTACCTTGGAGAACTCATGAAGATATAATAGAAGAAAAAATTGCAGAGAAAACAGTAATGGAGAGTATGAACAAAAGATAAAATTGTAGAAGTAATAAGAAGAAAAGGAAGAGAATATAAAAGAGTTATATAAGGGAATAACTAGAAAAGGACGGTTACAAAAGACGTGTCCAAATTCTAAAAGACTAAGTAACGGTTATGTTCTCACGATCATTTCTTCTTCGTAGAATTGACATGAGAAGAGGCAAGATGTAGGTACTGAATATCGCAAGATAATAGTTCACGAGTATCGTAATAAATAAAGGAGAAAAGAGTTATAAAATGATACGATGATAGAAGTAGCGCGGAGAAATATGAAGTTTTGCAAGGATGGAATAATTTTGCGAGTATGAGTTGCGATACTTCGCAATTCATATACAGCTGCATAAGTTTTACTATAAATAGGAGTTCAAATGTAAAATTCGAGAGGTTCTTTTAATGAGTGTATGAAATTATCTTAGGAGAGAGAATAGAAAAAGTTGTAACTATTCTAGTTCCATTTTGATAATTTTATGTAATCAACTAAGAGAATTAATAAGAAAGTTATCATTCACCATCAAGAACTTCTTGAGTTTTTACTAATTCTATTGAGGGTGTAGTTGTAGATTATTCTGCAACTACAGCAGGTCCCTGTTTCTAGCGCCAAAAATATAGTTGCAGGAAATCCTACAACACATCCTTATGATATTTTCTAGATCTAAACATGTTAATCATATAAATCTCAAATTTAAGTACTAGAAATATAAATAGACACAAGGATTTTTTACATGGTTCGATCAATGTGATCTGCATCCATGGTTCTTCACTATGATTGTTTGAATTTACATTTGATTTACATTGATAATCTCCATTAATGGATATAATAGAGCTCTAGATCTAGTTTTAGGGGAAGAAGATGATAAAGAAAATAAAACTGTCTCTCCACAAATGTGACTCTCTCCCTCTTTAAAAAATTGTGTATCTTCTTTATTCTCTCTCCTTATCTTCTCTTTATATAGGTGTTTACATAGTGGATGACAGCTAATCTGTCCTTTATTTTAGGATCTAACTTGCGGGAATATCGCAATAGCTTTAATGTTAATCTTCGCAAACACTCTAAACTTCATAGGATCATCATGCTTTTCTCATGATTCTATCATCGTCATCTGTTACGTCATTTTTCTAATTCATCTGTGACACTCGCAATGTGTCGTTAATAAAGACTTCGCAAATGTGTCCTTGTCGCGATATTATGATCCTACAATTAGGGTAAGGAAAGCCTGGCTTTTCTCCCTCCTTGCTTAGGACATGAGAGAAAGTTGTGTTTAGCTTCATGTATATTTTTTCCACAAATTCTTCTCTTCCTTTTCCTATTTTTCTATCTCCGTATTTGGATCATTTGTCTCGGTAGATAGTTCTGCCCCCGGCATCATTTTGTCGCTTAGGTATCTCCGGGATTGGCTCTAGAGAGTTGGTTCGCTGCGGAGCTGTTGTTATCTTTGCTTGTGCCCTGGGGTTGTCTTTATGGATTTCTTCGAGTCTAATGTAACGATCTTGGACAACCTTGACCTCGCCTTCGGAATCGAGGGCTCTGTTGTGAAGTTCCACGAAGATGGTTGAGGTCCTATCAAGTCCGTACTTATAACAGTTAATGCTAATTTCTAGATTGACTTTCCCAATTGCTTGGCATGTCTTTTACCACCTGTTTGTGTACTGCATCAATGTTTCCCGGGGTCCGATATCTAAAGCAAATAGCCTATCTAACCATGCCTTTGTTGATTTGTAGTACATGTATGCCTCCAAAAACACCATAGACAATTGCTCGAAGGAGTCAATTGAGTTTACCGGTAAATTATCATATCAGGCTAGTGCTGATCACGTTATACTGGCAGGAAAGTACCTACAAAGTACTACCTGATCTCTTTCCCAATGGGCAAGGACACGAGTGTAATACCATAGGTGAGCTGCGGGATCTGTGGTGCCATTGTATGCTTGGAACGTAGGTACCGGGAATTTCGGAGGGATGGGCTCCCTTAAAATGCGAAAAGATAGCGGTGATGTGGTTGCCTCTTCTAGCGCTTCTTCTAGTCTCGCGCATGTGTGGCCAGTTTTTAGGCCTCGTATCTCAATCCACATTTTCTCTATTTTCTCCATAACCTTGTTCACATTGTGAGCATCTTTGGAAAATGCTTTGTCGTAGTAGGATTGAGAGGGTTTGTATGTTGATTCCACTTCGTTTGGATCGTGGTGCACTTTCCTGGCTCCCTTAGGCTGATTGGTCTTTAGTGGGTTGAGATCCATCCTTCGTCTTCCCGAGATAGCTCCGTTATCATGCCTCTTTTGCGGCGGGGGAGCTTGGGAACCTTCGATCTGTGTGTCCAGCGTACCTTTGAGGTTCTGGTTCTCTTGGGCCATCTCGTGCATTGCATCTTCATTCTCCTTGTTACGGAGTAGCAAGGCTGCCACTTGTGCCGCCATTTGGTCTTTGTTGTAGGATCCACCTCCTTGAGGACTGCTGCCGGCTGGATCTTCAGAGTTTTCCACCCCTTCATCTACAATTGGTGCGTCTGGATCTATCTGAATTGGGGTTAGGTTTCCCAACCCTCGTCCCGTAGTGGATAAGATTCCGGGTAACCCTGCGTTGGCCGTAGGTGTCTTTATAGTGGTAGGATTCTCCGGTAACAACATGTCGTATATATGTTGAGCTCCCGATGTCTGCCCCATCCCATTAGTAGGAATAAGTGTTTTAACAACTGTTCTTCTTGCTATCTCGCTTTGTCCGTCCTCTTCTTCATTCCTTTGATTTGCTTGAGACGGATTTTGGGATCTTCCTCTTGTGAGTGCTGGTCGTGAGCTTGTCGGTACATCATTTGGTTTCTGCATGCCTTCATATTTTGGTATCCTGCTGTCACATAAAAGCGAAGAAATCTGCTACTTGGGTACCTTTGTCAAAAGTAGCAATTAATTCTATGACACAGAAGATGGCTAAGTAGCTTTATCAGAAAAAGGACTGGAATAATGTCTTTGATAGACAAGTATTAAATGTTTATGATACCCTTGGAAAAGACAACCTTAAAACGT
Source organism: Papaver bracteatum (assembly GCA_023529315.1). Taxonomy (NCBI): domain Eukaryota; kingdom Viridiplantae; phylum Streptophyta; class Magnoliopsida; order Ranunculales; family Papaveraceae; genus Papaver; species Papaver bracteatum. The sequence goes on along the minus strand of JAJJWX010002811.1, from coordinate 3,558,005 downwards.
TGAAAACCAATAAAAAAGGGTGTCAGATCTCACTAAAAACAAGGTTATTAAATGCTTTAGAAGATCTTTTTTTCTTAAAATGTCGTTGAGATTCCTCTGTCAGTCAAAGGTTCTCATATCTAAAATATGCTCTGTTAAAAAGGGATGTTTTAGTATAAAAAAAAAATTGGCATTTTGTGGTTACGCTTTCGTGAAAAACTCTGTGTAGATCTGTAATCAAGTATGTTTTAAGAGGCTATGAACTCAAAAAATATACATAAATAACGAATGAATGAATCACTAGAGAGTGAGATTCATCGTTTTGGAACACAGATACCTTCGTTTCTGAAGATTGAGAAGTTAAAAGTAAAACTGTGTCTAAACCAAGGTCGTGAGCGAAACACGATGGGCGCCAAACTTTGACTACTCGTTTTTCCATAGTCTACGTAATGTATTCAGTTCTGGGGATCTGATATTAAGTAGTATCGATACCTCTGTTGAACCGAAAATGCTAAGTAATAAGATATGTGTAAGATCACAATAATAACGAAGAACACAAATATAATATAAAAGCTTCTGAGCTATCATGAGACACAAGAGATTATGTGGTTCGACATTTTTCTACGTCCACGGGGTAATGAGTGATTGTTTTGTATTAAATTGTGGTGGTTACAAAGATCTTAAATGCTTCCTAAAGTAATAGAGAGAACTCAAGTTGAAGTAAATACTTAAGTTCTAAACATTAAAGAGGTATAAGCTTAAGACTAGATATTTTTTTCCTAGATATTAAATGCTCTTAGTTTGTTGGTGAGGCTTGGTATTTATAGCCCCTTCTGCTCCAGGTATATCTTTGTTGCCTCTGGGTCCATTGTCTGATGATATACCTTTCGTACCAATGGTACCTTCGTCCACCGCGTACCTTCTCCGGTAGTATTCTGCCACCTTAGCTGACCCATGTTCCTTTGGGAACTACCTAACCTAAGCATAGGTTGTACCTTCGCTCACCGCCAGCTTCTTCCAATCGGGTTCTGCCATGCCTCCTCTCTCCACGTGCCTTGATTCATGCATATAGATAAGATATTTGTGCATTTAAGGCCAATTTGATGCGTCATCTACCTCTGTCCCTTCGCCAGCTGCCTCTTAGTAGACTAGGCTTTTACTCTTCTTTTCTCCACCGTCGAGGTCTCCTTTCTTTGGGCGAGATAAAGTAGATATGCGGAGGTATCCTTTGCTGCTTAGGTTTCTTTATCCAGTGAAGGATACATATTTGGATTTGTATGTGACCACTAAGATCGCGACACATGCTACACAGAATATTGGTATTCACAACGAGTTGAAAGATTTTTGCTTTAGCTACATTCATCATTATTCTTGACGAGTTTAGTTGGAAACAATTTATTTGTTGGAAACTAAATATTCAAAATATGATCATGTGGAAATTTCCTTGAAACATCTTACATGATTTGTGTGAGATAATCATTTGACGACGACTTGGAAAGTTTCATATTGATCATTTGATCACTTGAAAATTACTTAAATGTAATAGTTTGTGTGAGACAGCTGTTGTCGTCTTCTAAGGATATTTCAATGATTGAAATGAGAGTTTAGAATAAAAACCTTTGTTTGGATACATCATAGTATGCGTACCTAGTATGAAAACTGGTTTGGTATGATTCAGGTTCGGGAACCTTGTTTGCACACCTAGTATGCGAACGGTTTTAACTGTTAAAGTCCGGAAACCGTGTTTTCATACCAGTGTGCGAATGGTTCTACCTGAGTTAGGTCCGGGACGGATGTTTGCGTACCCGTTTGTAAATGACTACACAAGACCAAAGTCCGGAAACTATAATTTGTGTATATGTCTGCAAACTTAGTGGTTAAAGTTCTAAAATCGGTTAAGTATGTTTTTCGTACTCAAGAAAAAATATATTTATGAATTAAGGAATGTAGTCTTTGCAAACCATGGCTTAATGTTCATTAATTGATTCTCACGTAAGTACTTTATACTATTACGAATCAATCTGATTTTGATTCAATTGGTTCATATATATTTCTATGAGATAGTGAACAATTGAATAACTTTATGTGAAATACAATTAGATTCATTTGATTATCTTTCATGATTGATTGATCATCATATTTGATGTAGAGGTGTTAGATGAATGTGGCTTAGACAAAAGTGTTCATATGGCTAACTTTTGTTAACTGTTATTGAGCCAAATCAATATACACGTTTAGGTACGGTTACCAAAATATAAATGAAGGTATATTTCATGTGTGTGTAACAAGCTAAGACCATATAACGGTGGATAGATATAGCTTTGGTCTTAAGCAAACTTAGCTTGAATCTTAAATCATGATTTCATCTAACGGTGAATATTGAATGCTTTGTTACTAAGCTATCTTAGCTTTGATTATAAGCAAACCCTGATTTGAAAGACTATATACGGGAGAACTCTAGCGACTGGAAAACCCAATCCCGACACTTTCATGTGTCCTAGTTGCGACTAGAGTCGATTCTCTGTTAACCTAGGTTTTTCCAAAACCATTATAGGTTAACGACTTGAAGACTTCATTTGGCATTCGTGAAGCCAGATCTAACTATTTTCTTTATAGTTGTGTATTCTGATCTTACTTGTTCTGTACTATGGTTTATGATTATCTATTGTTTAGCATGTGTATTAGAATGTTGAGGATGAATAATCTAGTCGTGTTATAAAGGGCGATTGTGTTATAAAGGGCGATTGAATCGGAACAACTCAGTGTAAGATCTTTCCATACTGGTTGCGATTTCATTAGAGCATAACCTTAATTGCAATTAAGGATTAAACTCAATGATTAGCGGCTAATTCGAGAGTCTATTTCCACTCAAAACTAAGATGTCTACTCTTACATCAACTACTGTTACCGCGTCTCCGAATAACAAAGATCAGATCCCTGATGAGGAACAAGAATTAGTAGTTCTCGACAAGGCAAACACCGAATCGTACGCTAATATTGTTTCCAATTTCAAATCAATGGATTTTGATTCTTCAAACATGGCAAAACCGCGCTTCAATGGATCGAAAGTATCGATTCGTATAACGGAAGAGGAATATCAAAAAGGTGTGCAAGACTGTAAGAATTGCCTAATAGGTAGACTGGTGCTGCCGAAGGGATCAGATCCCCTGAACATGTCTCAGATTCATAAAATACTTTCAATTGATTGGAATATCAAAGATTGGGTGATCTCCACTTTAGGCAAATGATTTTTTTGCTTCAAATTTGCTTGTGAGGAAGATGCTGATGTGATACGATCTGCTGGACCGTGCAATATAAAACCAGGTATCATTCACTTCAGAAAATGGGTACCTGATTTCAACCCTAATACTCAAAACCAATCTCTTGCTCAGGTTTGGATCCGAATTTTTGGTTTGAGTTATGAATATTGGAGACCCAAAACCTTGCTTGAAATCTCTAGCGCAATAGGTTACCCGCTGTATATTGATAGAGCTACTTTATCAAGAAGCTTTGGATTATATGCTAGAGTGTTAGTTGAGATGGATATATCCTGCAAACCAATAAATGAAATTCATGTTGAGAGAGAGAACCATTTGTTTGACACTACAGTAACATATGAAAAAATCCCTGCCTATTGCCAATTTTGCAAAGTGATAGGTCATGTAGAAGGTCTATGCAAAAAAAAACATGTTCATCAGAGCAATGTTGCTGGGTTGAACAAGGAGACTACAAAAAATAATGCTCCGAATAAAAAAAGGGAAAAGAATCATTACGAAGAGGGTAACACAAGCAATAGGGTATAAAACTCACATCTGAAGGTCAGTGCTCTAACAGGAATTACTCCGGGGGCTTTAGTGTCGAAGAATACGGAATACGAAACGACGGATATTACTATGTCAAGAAAGGAGAAGAACCAAGAAGATTTTACTACTAACTCTACAAAGGAAGCCAACATTGAGGAGACCAATTTGGCAGGGGACACTCAACAAGAAGAGGACGCGGTGAGTGTTGAAACTCTAGACGATACATATGAAAAGGCTGAAACATATGTCGAGGTGGTGGTCACAAAGTCGATCTCGGAGGCGAATTCGGATGCGGATACTACTGCCCTGGCAGGAGTGAATGGTGAGACAATGCTGGATGCTATCACTATTGCAAAGACAGGAGTTTCAGAGACATCGGTGAAGGCGGGGACGGTTGCAGAGTCGGATGCAGTTGATACTGCCAAGGAAGGACCGACGATAAAAAATGGAACTGAATAAGAGACAACTCCAGATAACAGGACGGGAGTTGTGACTAAAACTGTCAGAACATGAGTTGCAGTGGTAAATGCCGAGTTAGTGGTAGAGACAACTCCAGATGAAAAGGAAAAGGATTTTGTTACTGTGGTGTCTAAATCTCAAACTAAAAAAGACAAAAATAAAACTAAAAAGGAGATGGTGGTATCTCACCCTAAACCTTGGACTATACGTCCAAGGACTGATGCTATTCCCCCTCAATGAGAATACTATACTGGAACTTGCGTGGCTTTGGAAACGCAGATACTCAGTTGGTTTTCCAAAACTATTGTAGTAAATTCTTGCCGGATTTAGTTTTTATTGCAGAGCCCTGGATTTCCTTCTCCTCGATCGCGCCGAATTTCTGGACTAAGCTTGGTTTGAAGTTGGTAGCTCTGAATGATAGGGGAGCAAGGAGGTCGAATTTATGGTGTCTTTGTGCTAGTAACATTAAGGTTGATGTAATATGCAACTCAGTGCAGCTGATCTCTTGCAAAGTTACGCTGGGTGGCACGGATTATTATATTGCAGGGGTCTATGCGGCTACTTCTTATATAGCACGTAGAGACTTGTGGTTTCAACTTACTGGTTTGCTGAATAATGTGTTGTGGCCGTGGTGTATAATTGGTGACTTTAATGCGGTGTTGGGTGCTCATGAGAAATCAAACGGGCCGCCTCTGAATCGAATCTCCTGTGATGAGTTCTTAGCCTTCTCGGAGCTGAATGAACTGCATCATTTGGATACGAGGGGTGCACAGTTCACCTGGACTAATGGAAGGAGGGGAAGACATAACACTGAGATTCGTCTTGATCGCACTATCTGCAATGACAAATGGCTGGACTCGTGGGATGCTTCAATCTGCAGCACTTTGCCAAGGGTTAAGTCCGATCACTTCCCTCTTCTTCTCGAGGCGACAAAGGGTGACATTTCTTTCGCTTCTTATTTTAAATTTCAATGTGCGTGGTTGAATCATCATGGTCTGCGAGATGTGATTACTCGCAGTTGGAAGAGACAATTTTTTGGTTGTCCAATGTATGTGCTAATTCAAAAACTTAAAGAGTTGAAGTCGGAGCTGAAACGGTGGAACAAAGAAGTCTTCGGGGACATTCATCTTAATGTTAAAAATACTACTGTGGACCTGGAAAAAATCCAGAATCGTATTGTGGAAGAAGGCTACTCGGATGACCTGCACTTCATTGAGGTGGAGGCTTCAAATAAACTAGCTGATGCACTCAAAAATCAAAAATATTTCTGGAGAGAAAAATCAAGACTCAGCTGGGTTAAAGATGGAGATGCTTGCACAAATTTTTTCCATAAGTATGTGAAGATCAGAGCGGCCAGAAACAAGCTTTCTCATCTGAAGTCAAATGACGCCTTGCTGACCTCTCATGAGGATATCTCTAATCATGTTATTAACTACTTTCAGAATCTTTATGACAATGATAATGTGATCCATTCTTCTGATTACGTTGAGAAGAATACTTGTAGCAAGGTCTCCCTCGAATACAATACGGCGATGACTACTCTTCCTGACAATCTGGAAATCAAGGCGGCTGTAGATGACATGAATGCTAATGGTGCTCCGGGGCTGGAAGGTTTTGGTGGTATCTTCTTCGCTTCTTTCTGGGACATCGTTGGTCCAGATGTGATCAATTCAGTGCAATCCTTCTTCCACTGCGGATGGCTTATGCAGAACGCAAACCCAAGTAATGTTATTCTAATTCCAAAAGAGCCGGGAGCATACGTGATTGAAAAATTTCGTCCTATTGCTCTTAGAAATTTTCATTTCAAAATTATCGTAAAAATTCTGGCTACTCGGATAGGTCCAATTGCCTCAAAAATTATATCTCCTAAGCAGCGAGCTTTTCTGAAGGGAAGAAGCATATTTGATTGCATTGGAATTACGTCGGAGGCGATCAACATGATAGACCACAAGTGCTTTGGAGGTAACATTTCCCTTAAGTTTGATATTCACAAGGCTTTTGATACTCTTAACTGGGACTTTCTTTTGAAATGCGTCCAAGGCTATGGCTTTTGTGAAAAAGTGGTAGAGTGGATTAGCTCCATTTTACACTCGGCCATACTGTCCATTGTAATTAATGGGAAGGCGATGGGTTATTTCAACTGCAAAAGAGGGGTTTGTCAAGGAGATCTGATGTCCCCAATTCTCTTTTGCTTGGCTGAGGAGGCTCTTAGTAATGCGATATAAATGGCTTTCAGACAGGGGGAAATCCACCACATATCTTCCCCGAGAGGTACAGTCTTCCCCTCTCATGTTCTATATGCGGATGATATCATGGTCTTCTGTAGAGGAACGAAAAGAGATGTAAAGAATCTAATGCATAAATTTGAAAAGTATGGCGAAAATTCTGGCCAAATTATTAGTGTCGCTAAGTGTACAGTTTAATGTAGTGCCCATGCTCATAACAGAATCTCTCTGGTTACTTCTGCGTTTAACATCCCAATGGGAACTTTTCCTTTCCGTTATCTGGGGGCTCCGATTTTCAGAGGAAAGCCGAGAACAACTCATCTACGGGCCATTCTAGATAGAATTAAGCTGAATTTTGCGAATTGGAAGGGTAATTCGCTTTCGATGATGGGGAGAGTGGAGCTTGTTCGCTCTGTCATAACTAGTTCTGCCCTATATAGCTTTCATACTTATAAATGGCCCAGATCCTGCATCCAGAAGTTATAACGGTGGATGAGAAACTTCGTTTGGTCGGGGGACATAAGCAAACAACACCATAATACTATAGCTTGGGACAAAGTTTGCCTTCCTAAGGAGGAAGGTGGGCTGGGGATAAAGTCCATGCAAACTCTAAATGATGCGGCCCTTTTGAAAATGACGTGAAAGCTCTTAACAACTCAGTCGGAATTCAGTACCTTCGCCAGAATGCGCTTTGCGGGGAGAGCTTACAAGAAGTCCTTAATTTGGCATGGCTTCAAAGATCAATGAGCCATAATCAAACTAAATACGCTTTGGCTAGTGGGAAATGGGCATACGATTGATTTCTGGAATGACATATGGTTCACAGGTATGGATATTTCGATTGCGGACTGCCTGGAATTAGACAACTCAAACCTGCAAAACAAGGTGGCAGACTATATTGAGCAGGGTAAGTGGAGGCTGCCGTCCTACATACCGGAGATAGAAGGCAATATTCGTCAGATTATTGATGAAACTCCAATGGTTGTGCACATTGAAGACAAGTTAGTGTGGAAAGAGAGCTATTTAGGGGATATCAGCATGAAAGATGCCTACGAGTTTCGCAGGGACAAGCAGGTGGAGAAGCAGGATTTCAAAGACCTTTGGGACATTAAAATCCCTCCTCGTCGGGCTTGCACGGTGTGGAAATTGATGAACAACAGAATATCTTCAAATGACAACGTAAAGTTCTATGGGGCTGACACGGTAAACTTCTGTGATCTCTGCCCAAAGCCGTGTTGTGCGGAGTCTCAACAACATTTGTTCTTTGATTGTGAGTTTGCTAAATCGATATGGAATTGGATTATGATTCTGTTTCACCATACGCTGGACTGCTCGAATATGCATTCGGTTTTAGCTTCAATTAGACGGTTCCCTGGTTGTTCGCAGACCAAAAACCTGCTCTGGATCGCGGCAGTGAGCTCTATCTGGATGATCTGGTTCTGCAGGAACTCTATGAGGTTTGACAAACGCCCTAATCACATCAATCTTGCTATCTCTAACTTGGTTAACCTTATTGCGGAATCAGGGAAAAGCAGTGGAGGGTTTTCTTACTACACCTCTGCAGACAAGGCGATTTTGGACACCCTCACAGTCACAAGGAGGGCTCCTAAATTACCGAAAGTGGTGATGGTGAAATGGCAGCTCCCACCCCAGGGCTGGATCAAAGCAAACACGGATGGTTGTTCTATCAGAAACCCAGGGATGTCAGGATGTGGTGTAGTTTTCCGAAATGATAAAGGGATGGTGCAGGGTTGCTTGGCGCAAAGTTTAGGTATCTCAAACTCGTTGTATACGGAGCTATGGGGAGTAGTCTATGCTATGAGATTTTCAAGCGCTAAGGGAATTCAAATACTTTGGTTGGAATGCGATTCTCTCTTTGCGCTACAGGCAATCAAGAATCCGGAGATAGTGCCATGAAAGATTTTGATTCACTGGAAAAATTGTATAGCTTTCGCAGATTCTATTACCATGGTTTGCACTCATGTTTATCGAGAAGGTAATGCTGTAGCAGATATGCTGGCGAAGTATGGAGCTTCGGTGGAGTCTCGGTGGTGGTTAAACACGCCGAACTTTATAAAGAGGTGCTGTGACTTAGACAATTCGGAACTGCCGTTATATCGCTTTCGTAATATGTAAATTGTAACTGGTGGTTTGTCCTTTTTTTTTTGTGTGTTTGCTTTCCCTTTCATTTCTCTTGTTCCTGGAGGTCAGGCTTAGCCCCCCTCCTTCTTTTTTGCTCTTTTAATAAAAGTGTATTGTTTCAAAAAAAAATAAATCTTACTTGTTTTATATCGTATTGATTACTATCTTCTCTAAGATTTGCTGGAGATTTATCTCCGATAGGTTAAATATAAAAAGTAATCACAAAGCTCTTCTTCTCATTCTTTGTGATTTCACAGTAACTTCTTCTACTACCATATAGTTAAGTTATTGTGAGGAGATTGTTATTTCTAGGATGCTCTTCGGGAGTATAGAACTAGATAATCATTTGGTTCATGTTCACCTTGATTTATCAAAAGACGGAACAAAAACTTCGTAGGTATTTCTGTGGGAGACAAATTTATCTATCAGAATAGACTTATCTCTAGGAGACATATTTATCTATCAAAATAGACTTATCTGTGGGAGACAGATTTGTTTATAAGTCTTTCAGTTTGGGCCGTAACAACTCTTAGTTATGGGTGAGATCAGCTAAGGGAATCAAGTGCGCAGAATCCAGCGTGGTTCTAGATGTGTAAGGAACGCGACTGTACCTTAATCAGAGTGAGACTTGGTTAGGATCAACTATATTCCAGTATGAAGTTAAATTGTAGTAGGCTAGTGTCTGTAGCAGCTTAATACAATGTGGTGTTCAAATCTGGACTTAGGTCCTGGGGTTTTTCTGCATTTGCAGTTTTCTCGTTAACAAAATTTCTCGTGTCTGTGTTATTTCTTTTCCGCATATCACATGTTGTGCATAGTTCAATCATTTGGTATATCCGACCTTGATTGTTGGATAGAAATTGATTGGCACTTGGGCATTGGTCTTTGGTACCGTCCAAGTAGTTCTCATATCAATCAGACTCATAGATTATCTATTTGATTTGTTGATTGATTTGAGAGAAAAAAAATAACTCTTTGATATCTTTCTTGGTTGAGAAGCTGGTGCTCTCGGAATAATATTGGAGTTAGTCCATACAGATTGCTGAACGAATTATTGGGTGTGGTTGTTATACCCCGCTTTTTCACACACGCTATCACTGCTTTTAAAATTTTGTTTGATTAGTTTTGATAACGGGAGGCAGTATGCTGCAGGATGAGACCTGACTAATTGCATTACTTTGAAATGACATACAATCCTGTTAATTAATTTGAAACATGATTTTTAACTTTGTATGTAATTTTTAACTTTGTAATTATTTAAAAAATAAATATATGTTGTTTTTTTTTTTATTTGAAACAATTTTTGTTTCCTTTAAGAGACTAAAGATGTGTTTAGTAGTCTAGATAAGAGAAGAGATTAGAGATGGGCCATGGATAAATTATGTTGGAATATGAGAATTCCAAACATAACTTATAATAACTTTCAAAACTCTTGTATATGATATTAAAAAATGATTTGTGAAATTTGAATTCATTTGAAATGTTACTTAACGTCCATGTCCTTTTATATGGCTAAATTAATACACCCAACTTTAGTTGAAATGACTATACGCTATTAGTTGACATGACTATAAGGTCTTACTGTTGTCTCAATTAGTTTTGTAAACACTACAGAGACCGGTCTTTGTCATTTACACTTTCAATACATATAAATGACCCGTCGCAGTGAATTTTCAAAACACATCAATGACATTGAGTTTTCAAGAGAAAGCAAAACATTGAATTGAATTGATGCAGTTGGGAACTTTTGCTTTAAACACAATCACGTAGTGTGATACAATGGAGTTAGATTTTTTTTTTAATGGACATGTAAACTTGGCTATAAATAGGCATAATCATCAACACATAAATTCCCATACACTTTCTAAAAATAAATAAAAAATATACATCCACAAGTTTTTTTTTTTTTTTGTTATATCTATTCTACAATTTTCAAACCCAAACATGGCTATTAGGTTTTTCCCGGTAGAAGATGAGGTTCTAATAAGGGCTTATTGTGCTGTTGTAAACAATGCTAATGGACAAACATAGCAAAACGTTAGTCATACTTGGAATCAGGTGAAATAAGAATTTACCGACATAATATGAAACCATAATAGTCGGTCAAGGAAAGCATTACAATGTTGTGTGTCTGCGATAATAAAGGAGGTCAAAGTATTCGTAGCACTACAAATACCAATATATCGTAACGTTCCTGCCGGATGGAATGAAGAAACAATTGTAAGTTAATTTGATGAAAATGTATATAGAATTCAAAGAGAATTAGACAATAAAACATTGAAGGTTAATATGTGTTTGATTATTGCATGAGGGTCATGCGTGGGATTTATACTTGCAAAAAATAGAACACAATTTATGTTCTATAAATTGCTACCTAAGTCTAAGGCATAACTTTCCTACTATGAACCTCGAACTTTTAGCAGTTGATACCCCATATGCGAGCAAGGAGTAACTACTTAATGCATTGGTTTTGTGGGCATACCTCTTTTTAAACCCTTATGAGACTACAACTCGTACGGTAGGGTCACCTTACGGTTTAAAGGCTTGGTGCATATGGTAAGTAGGCTTGGTGCATATGGTAAGTGCATTCGTGATCGCTGCGAAAGTGATATAGAGATATATTTTTGTCCTTTATGTTTATCTTTTTTCTTTATATTTCCGAATATGGTGTCAACTCCAACGAAATAATAAACATTATGAAGTTTTATTAAACAGTGTGCCATATTAAGGGATGATATTGGTCAGTTGAAAAAGTCATATTGTTTTCGACAGTCATTGCAGAAAACTTATTGAAGTGATGACACATCCTTTTTAAAAAAAACCTATAAATCGATTTATTTCCCTTACACGTCCTATCAATTCGACTTGTCAAAATAGTAGTAAAAAGTGATCGTGTAAAATGAACTGACACATATTCTAGTTTAAAGTTTAAAATGCAAGTGCATTTGTAAAAATTAACAGTCGCTTGAAATAAATTGTTCCATCATTTGGCTAAACTAAGAAGTTAGTTGGTTCCTATAAAAGGATGGGTTACCTTAAGATATCTCACACACTAATACCTTTTGTTTCCTTCTATGTTTTCTGTAAACAGTTAAGGTCGTTTATTCAGAAGCTTTTAAAAAAAATACCCTTAAAACCTACAATGGCTGCCTTTGATTCCAAGGAAGTTTTGGTAATAATGAAAACTTGGATGACCCAAACCTCCCAGGAAGACGTTAGACGAGGATGGGTAACATATTCAGCTTTGTGGAAACGGATATGGCAATATTACAAAAGAGAGTCAGAACAGATCCACAAAGAACGTCAGATAATATAAAGGCAAGGTATAGGGTTATCTAAAAGACCCTAGATATTTTTCATTCCTACCAAATACTCGCTTTCAATAGCGACCCTCTTCCTGAAGAAATGACAACTGAAAAAATTGGTAAATATTTAATCGATTTATTTGTATTCATTTCATTTTTACTTAAACCAATTAGATTTAATGTTAATGTTTCAATGTTATAGAAGCTATGGGCAAGAATTAAGTACCGTCAATAAAAGGGCATGGACTTTTCCCACGATGAAGTATTTGAATTTCTGAAAACCAAGTATCCGGATATTCTAACAGATCTTAAAAGATTTTCGGACGACGATGGATTGTCTGATTTTTACGTCGAAGAGTTTGACGAAGAAGGTTTACCTCTAGATTATTATGGACCTTGTATTTAGATTTTTATTGGGTTTGTGGGCATAATTCTTTGTAAACTCTCACGAGAAAACACTCGTCTGTTAGGGACACCTAACGGTTCAAAGGCTTGTTGCACATGCTAAGTGTAACCATGATTCCTACGAAAGTGAGTTAGGGTTCGAATCATGAATTGTAATGTACTTGTTGGTTGTGTTAATTCAAATATATTTATATTCGAATTGAAAAATACACTTAAGTCGCAATGAAAAATGGGGCTCTACAGTTGTCTTTACAGTTCCATACTGTGCAGACATCCTGGGCTAAGTCAAAATTATAACAGAATTCAACTATAAATTGAGTTGCTCAACACAAAGAACCTATCCAAAAATAATAAAAAATATATTTTTATTCTCCTATCCTCTTCAAACTTCACTCCAATATATATCTTTAAGTATGAGTTTGTATTCACAAGAAAAAGACGTAGCTTTCACTAGAACTTGGGTTAATGTGAAACTACAACATGATGTTGTACACCATAAAGTTCCGGCTTCTCATGTTTGGGACCAGGTGTACCACAACTACACTCAAGAGTTTGTTAATGAACATCAAAGAACAAGAAGCATCATAAAATGAAGGGTTAGTTACAATAAAAGTGCAGTAAGAATGTACATTGGTATCATTCAAAGATTTTATAGGAGCAGAGGTGTTCAATTGACAGATGAAGTCATTGTAAGATTTGTTATTTTCCTTTTCCTTCTGCTAATCATGAAATGTTATTCCATTTAATCGGAAATAGTCCGTGTTTGTGTTTGTTCAGGAAGAACACGGCCGAAGGAATTACTTTCATCAAACCGGTAAAGCCTTCAGACTTTATAAATGCTATTTAATCTTGAAGGACGCATTTCCTAAGTTTAACCCGGAGCTTGGACCACACAATCCTCTACAAGATGGAGATAAGATTAATATATTCAACTGTTGTTTTAGATTTTGTGGGTAGATCATATGTAAACTCTCACGAGACTAAACTCGTCTACTAGGGCCACCTTAGGGTTAAAAGGCTTATTGTACGTGCTAAGTGTAATCGCGACTCCTACGAAAGTGAGTTAGGTTTTTAGTAAAGTGTTTATAATAAAACTCTAATGTTAAAAAGTGATCATTGCATCACATCATGATTAAAAACACGTTACATAATATTCATTAACTTCGATTAATTTTAACTTAAACATAACATCATTAAACATCTCTACACCAAACACACAATAACACATTACATCATAAGCATTGCTTTAAAATTCTTAATTATGCTTAATCAACCCATTCCACCAACTGACACTCGGGACATTTCCAGGAATGTTGACTATACGTGTTCTTTTCTCTAGAACGCTGCAATTTCATAAAAAAATTACAACCAGGGGTTGAGCACGATGCCCCTTTTTTCGCATTTAATCTTAATTTTCCCTTTCTCTTTGAAGTTATTGCATAGTTCATTTACCTATCCATCTTCTTTTTTCTTTATTGCATCTTCTAGCCACTGTGCTTCCTCACGGCAATATTTATATTGGCAGTGCAAATACCTAATCTTCTCAGGTTCCGAGTTAAGTACCATTTTAATGCATGTATAACATATTTGCAGGCACTTGGAATACATCCAAGGTCATCTCATAAGGGCATGTTTATCAACAAAACACAGTGGAGAAATCTCTTTTGCTTCCACACATACTATTTGTTCCTTGGTGACTAGAATTCATCGTTTGGAGGTGTAGTTTTTGGGAATGATTTTACGGTCGACAGAGTATTTTAGAGAATGGTTATAGTAAGAAGGGTTTTAATAAGATGTGTACATGTATGGAAGAATGAAGTACTTTGATATGATTTTATAAGAGAAGTGGTGGATATTAATATAAATAATAGTGTGTTGATGAGAATAATGAGAATTCTATTTCAATAACAGTGCGTTGATAAAGATGGTGGAAATTCTGTGCTAAATGAGATATCAATGACACGTTGAAAAATGTATTTCTTTTCAGGATTGAGTGGACGATAGTGAACAAACATGACACTTTTATAATGAGTGACTTCCCTTGATAATTGTTGGGAAAGACGCAACAAGAGCGAGTGGTTGTAGACGACACATCAATTTAAAGCAAAAGCTCCCAACTGCATCGATTAATCAATGACTTACTCTCGACAATTTAATTTCATTGATGTGTTTTGAAAACTCACTGTGACGGGTCATTGATTTGTATTGAAAACTCACTGCAACGGGTCATTGATGTTAGGGATGGCAATAGATCTCATCCCCTACCCCGTTCAAAAAACCAAAACCCATCCCCTACCCGTTTCCCATAAGAATGGGCGGAGACGGGTATGGGGAATCCCCGTAGGGATGGGTTTCTTATGGGTTACCATGACATTATAATAAATAGTTAAAATTTTGTAAATAATAATAAATTAAAAATAATTATAATGGTTCAAACAATAATACTAACCTAAGCAGTGCTTTTTAAAATTTTAAGTTTATAATAACTAACTAAAATTGAAAAATAAAGGAAACAATTGATCCACAGTTAAGTATCATGGTTCCTTTTACTTCTTAGTTCCTCATTATTAACCATCTTCCTCCATGTTAATCGTCTCATCATGATCTTATTCATTATCTTCCAAAAAAGTTCCTTGATCAGATATAATATGTTATCGTATGAGGCTGGTATGGGGTGGGGACCTTGAATCCCATCCCCGCATAATTACTTTTGGGGATTCCCCGTACCCCGCCTCGTTCCCCGTTTATACGAGTAATAACCTAATCCATAGAGGCGAATCCTCACGGGGATGGGTTTGGGTAGGGCAAATTGTTATCCCTAATTGATGTGTTTTGAAAAATGTAAATTACGGAGACTGGCGACTATAGTGTTTTCAAAACTAATTGAGACAAGACTCATCACTGTTTTGGACACAGTCTTCTACATAACTTTTTCCAATTTCCGTTTTGAATTCTCGATATGAGTACAATATTAAATGGTACTCATATTTATTACACCTTCTTTAAAATTCTCTTTTTCTTCCTTTTTTATTTTTGATTTGGTGACATCGACTCGTCACATACAACACATAAAATCACACTTGTCACAATAATTTAAAGTTACACTTGTCACAGTGCAGTCCCTATAAATTCAATTCATTATGCGCCAAACAACACGCACCAAATAATATATTTTCTTCCTCATGATCTGTTGTACACCGCAACCCAAATTAGAAACAACATTATGAACCTACTAAAAATCAAAGAAACCGAAATAAAAACAACACTGCAAACCATATAAATTAAACGAAAACCATGATATGTTCATATCCAGCATTAAAAGAAAAAAAAAATTAACCATTAAACATTAAACATCTACGTCTAGTGACAATTATAACATTCATGGGTAGCATATGCGAGTGCATACCGCGGTAGTTGGAAAGTCATTCTTGAAGAGTTCATTATGGATAACCCAACCAAGTTATTACATATTACTGATCCAGAAGGGGTTTGTGATTGACCAATTTGATTCCAGACCTGTGATGGTTTGTTGCACTAAAGTTTCCAAATCCAAGAAGAGGGTGAGATGAGTTTTGTGGATCCTAAACCATCGTAGGTGCTCTTCGTGCCACTTCATCCTCCAATTCCCTGTTACGCCCTGTAATACGTTGGATCTCTTTCTCTTGCAACATTATAAGGTTCATCCTATCTTTATTTTCATTTAGAGCTACTTGTCGTAATTGATCAATAAAATATACATTTTCTTGAAGCAATTTATACGATTATTCCTAGGGAAAAAAACACAACAAAAGATTGAAAATTCTATACGATGGACCATCTGAAAAATATTATTCAAAATAACATTAAGTTAGGTTATATATAAATAAAAAGAGAACTCAAATAAGATATTTGGGATTGGCTCAATATTGGGACATGTTCATTAGGCCTCGGAACCGTGAATTTAACTCTATCACATGCATACCCATATAGTTCAACACCCCAATAAACTATACTGGCGATCACATTAAAACTCCTAACGTGCCTCCAAAACTCTACATACACATCGTATAACACTACATTTACGAAGTCTTTAGCCTCGGGCTAACCATTCTTTTTCCACTAATTCTCCACAAGTTTCCTATCCCCAAACATATACTTTGTTTTTGGTAGGTTATTCGGGATTGTAAAAGTAGTATTGTTTTGCTTCCAACAACGATCTCCCAAATACTGGATAGACCGTAAAAAATCAATGAATAGGTTAACCTTGTAGGGAATAATAATAATACCAGGCACATAAAAAAAAAACTCTTACCTGTGCAATATAACCAAATACAACCCTTTTGTTGGAAAGATTTATAGTCGTGCATACATCATCATCTCCTACGACTCTTGTGAAGTTTTCCCACGGATTCCATGTAACCTTATCTGAAGCGAAACCTTCTAGTTCAATCTTAGGGGTAACAATACCAACAATGTACTTTTTTTGGGCTTCCACCTTGAAGGTATATGCCATATGGTATTAGGATATATTGCAGGGGGCAGTTCGATAGTTGGTCGACATATGCTGAGATACTCGTACCCCCAAACTACTCAGGAATAACAACCAACAAACATAATCAACATATGAATAATTAAAAAAACAATGTCAAGAGAGAAGTTATATACAAGTTTACCTCTAATATTCGGACGAGCCCATTTAATGACTTCATCGTTCTGCCAAAATAGTTCAGTGATATATGCAAGTAGGCAAAAGTATAGCCACCCTATTCATAGCTTCCAACATCGTAAAGATTTTCATATGCGGCCAACCATCCAACATCAATGTAGTTCCTCGCATTAGAAAGGAAGAATACCCCCCAAAATACATAAAAAAGCTCAGGCCACTCTCTCAATTAGTATTTCATTGTCACCCACAGTTGACAAGTAGGTTGGTTCAAAGTAAGTTTTTAAGAACTTAATTGTAATTGAATCACAGGTCCACTGAACTGGCGAACTTTCTTCCTCTAGATATGGAAAAAAAAGTTCTTGGACATAATCAAATTTATACATTACGAAGTTATACGGTACATGTCTACCAATGCCAATTCTGATTCATGTCAATATTATCCAATCTAACGGCGTAAATCCCATCTCACCAAATGGGAAATAAAAAGTGTGGGTTGTATCCCACCAACGTTCAACGTGATAATCAATAAGGGCATGTGAAATTCCCTTACTGTCATGTTCTAAAAACGATCCCGTCCGTCTTTTTTAATAATATACGCAACTTCATTTCTCCTTGATACTCTTATAAACAAAAATTACCGAACGAAAAGAACCACGATGTTGAAATGGTGGTTTGCTTGATACAAAGTCTTTATTATGTGAAGCATATGCTAAATTATCTATCACCCTAGTATATTCCTGTAGGTTAGGTCTAAAATTTAAATACTTCGCCTTCAGGAACACCATAGGCTAATACCTCAACATAAATAACACAAGGGTCATCACCACTTGGATATTTCTTTTTATTAGTTCTTTTGCCACCCATTTTTCTTGTTGTTTCAGACATTTCTACAAAACAAGAGAGATTGAACCATCGATATCATTCATATTGTACATATTTAAATTCATGAGAAATACTAACAAAACAAGTAGAATCATCACAAGGGTACCATTTTAGATGGATATTCAAAACTAAAAATTGTAGGAAATTCATAAACATGCATTTAAAGATGAACCATTAAATTCACAGAGGGGGATAAACCGATTTTCTCAACTTACACATATTCAAATATCAACTCTATAATTTTTTGAGAAGTATGGCTAATAAACGATTCACAGTGAGTTAATTTACTGTTCATATTACATGGCAATATCTATCCAAATTGATTCATTTTGAAAACATAAGAACATAGGAATTATGCAATTTTATTGAGTAATTGTTTTTAAAACATAATCAGTAAATCATGTAAACAAACCAATCAATCATGTAAACATATTAATCAAATAATTTCATACATACAACCACCGGGAAAAAAAAAACCAAATTCTTAAACCTAATTAGAACCCAAATCAATTGCAAACATACCTTTTTCATACCCATTTCAAAAATAACCTGAATTAGACTGATTTCTTTGAAAAATATTGGAAGTGGTTAAATAATTTTGGGATTGTTGATGGGGATAACCGATTTATTGATTTTTTTTAGGAAAGTGAAGAGACCACCGAGCGGACAGGGACTCCTCGACTGAGAAAATTACTTAAACCTTCTTCGAACAGATGCACTACACGTGAGTGATTTGAGTTCGAGAGTTCAATCTATAGGACTCCGGTCTAAACCAAGAAAATGGCCTTTCTAGAGTCAATTCGATCACAAAGATGAAAGAGGGTTGATCTGTAGGAGGGAATCTAAGAAATGTGTGAGATCAATGATGATCAAGGATTGTGGATGTGTTAAACGTTTTTGCAAGATGAACTATTATGTTTAAATGAAAATAAGTCTGATCGACTGAGCGATAATTTCTTGTGTGTCGAAATTGTTGTTTACCAGATGATTCTTGGTAGTTGAGAATTCTTGGCGGGGGTCTAACAACCTCATCCAATATTTCGATTAGCAATCTGTATGGATAAACTCTAATATACTTTTAAGAGAATCAACTAGACAATACTCAATCTTAATAAAAAAGTATATCAAGGAGTTAATATCTCTATCTCTCAATTTGATCTATATTCAAACAAATAGAAATCAGTGAGTCTTTATAAAATACCAGAGATATAAACTTGGATGGTACCAAAGACCAATATCCAAGGATCAATCAATTTCCAATCAACAACCAAAAGTTGGATTTCACAATTGATTGATACAACACACAACGGGTGACATTTCAATTATATAACAAAATATAACGCGGAATAGAAATAACACAGACACCATAAATTTTGTTAACGAGGAAACCGAAAATGTAGAAAAACCCCGGGACCTAGTCTAGATTGAACACCACACTGTATTAAGCCGCTACATACACTAGCCTACTACAAACTAACTTCGGCCTGGACTGTAGTAGAACCCTAATCAATATCACACTGATTCAAGGTACAGTTGCGCTCCTTACGTCTCTAATCCTAGCAGGATACTACGCACTTGATTCCCTTAGCTGATCTCACCCACAACCAAGAGTTGCTACGACCCAAAGTTGGAGACTTTAAGAAACAAATCGGTATCACGCGGAAAAGTCTATATGATTGAATAAATATGTCTCCCACAGAAATACCCAAGAGTATTTGTTCCGTCTTTTGATAGAAATCAAGTAGAACATGAACCAATTGATAACCTAGACTTATATTCCCGAAGAACAACCTAGAATTATCAATCACTTCACAATAATATAAATTGTATGGTAGCGAAAACTAGATATTGCAGAATCACAAACGATGAGACGAAGATGTTTGTGATTTCTTTTTATCTTTCCCTATCGGAGATATAATATCAAGACAATTATTCAATTGAAATCGTACGATAGAAAATGACAAGATCAGATCGCTCAACTACAAGAGAAGTAGTTTCATCTAGCTTCACAATCCAATAAAGTCTTTCAGTCGTTAACCTACAGGGTCTCGAGAAGAAACCTATGGTTAAAGGAGAATCGACTCTAGAAAAACCAACTAGTATCATACATGAGGTGTCGGGATTAGTTTTTCCAGTTGCTAGAGTTCCCCTTATATAATTTTCAAATCAGGGTTTGGAATCTAAGTTACTTTGGTAACAAAGCATTCAATATTCACTGTTAGATGAGAAACTTGATTCATTCAAGCTAATATCTTTCAACCGTTAGATCGAAACTTAGCTTGTCACACATATGAAATGTATTCATTTAGTTTTGAGTAACCGTACCTAAACGTGTACACTTTAACAAATAGTTAACCAATGGTTATCCATATGAGCACTTCCATATTAACCATATTCATATTTCTCATAACTAGTTCAAATGACTCATAAGAACTAGTTGAAGAGTTGTTCAATTGCTTAGGTCTTTATACATAAACATAATTGAAACAAAATCGGTTTGATTCATTTAAATCAATTCATGAACAATATAGCCACGATTTTCAAATATTGCATCCCTTAAAGTTCATGAACTACCGATTTGAGAAATAACCATTTTGGGTACGCGTACGGGTATGCGTACCTTAGCTACCGGATTTGAGTTTATAAACTCAACAAAAATTTTCAGTTCGAAAACTTCCATGGGTACGCATACGGGTATGCATACCTAAGGTGACTGGTTTACTAGTTTGCAAACTACAAACTCAGTAGAAATTTTCGGTTCGAAAACTTCCGCTGGTACGCGTACCTAACATGTCTCCTTCACCAATACCGCATGCACTCATATGCATGCACTTGGTTTCCGGCACATGGATTTATATACTTATGTGCAAAAACACTATATATGCTTATATCCATAGGTGGTAATCTCAACTCCACATTTTAATCATTGAAACATTCTTCTATAATGTTATAACAATATTTATTCAAGACTATCGTCATTAAAGCTATTTTCAAGATTGAAACATCATCATGACTTTCGTCAAGGGTAAAGATGAAATTGGTTAAAGCGAAATATTACCAACACATATTTCGAGAAAAAGATAGGCGAGTAAACTCGGCTCGAAATAACAAATGTGTATGCATGTAAACTATCATACTTATACGACTTTTGTATCAAGAGTAGGAGATATAGTAGATTTTTGAGTGATAGATAAGTTCAAGTTTCCACATACCTTTTAGTCGGATGAAGTTCCACTGGTTCCTCGAGTAGTTCTTCGTCTTCGTAAGATGATCGCCATGGAGTCTGGAGCTCAACTACACTTGACTATCCTAGACTGAGACTTAGTCATAAGTAAACTAGAAATCAAGACATATAGTTTTGATTACTAATATTGACAAACATGCTTGAGATAGAAACGCATGCGAGTTCGACCGAGCAATGCTCTAACAATCCCCCCCTTTGTCAACTTTAGTGACAAAAATATCAATACATATGGATTACAAAATAGATAAAACTTTATATCTTCTCGTCCACATGCTTGATCTCCTTGGTTCTTCAACATTACTCGAAAACTTCGTCTTTTCCAAGTACTCCCATGATTCCATAGATGTTCAGTTCAGAATCATAGTTGTTGAAGTTCCGTAGCCATAACAATGAGAAAACAAAAGCTATCGATCATTATTATACAGTGTCATAGTATTATTACACAACATCAAAGTTCTTATATCACAACTTCGACAACAATACTATGGTGATATGTATCACTCCCCCTTAGTCAATACTTCGTTTCAACACGAAAACCACTCCCCCTTACATAATGATCCGAAAACCATATGTATTTGTAATGTGAACTACATATTAATTCTCCCCCTTTTTTTCAATAAAATTGGCAAAGGTACGAAAACTGGATCCTAATGAAATTTTCATGGAGACACTTCAAGACCAAAGAAAAGTACATATCAACTTTGTTTTGATGCAATCATAAAGCCGAAGCTAAATGTATTCATCACGGAGTTTATAAAGATACAAGATAACTCCTCAAATATTCCACAGCCGCAGTCCCCACAAGGATATGGAAATTAAGGGCAAGTTCAAAATAAATCTCCCCCATTTGATTTCATTCCCGAAAGAACAACAAGAGCGACCTTACTTTTACGAGAAAAGAAGGATTTTTTTGGACACTAAAAACCACAAAATGATTTTGTATCCAAAATTCTCAATTAAACTAACCACAAGAGAACCCATAATTAATTTAATAGGAATACACAACCAAAATAACCACAAACGAATCTATGATTAATTTAGTTGGAAATGCTCACACAAGAATACTTATGGAGCCACACAATATATACATAAAATATGGATCAGGAAAGATCAATACTTCTGAATATACAAGGATTCATTCTATTTTCCATCACTATTTGCACATATAATAGACATAATCCTTGCAAACAAAAGATTTTAACCTATCATCCATCAATAAATGACATAATAGGCTTAACTTTTGTTTGTCAAAAGTTCATCGATCTTGTATCAATACTTTCATATCGACATATAAAAGAGATAACTTTTGACATCGTATGGGACAATAATAGTTCACGGACGCAAACACACATATCCCATAACAAATTGCAATATATAAAACTATAAAGATTAAATGCTGCAAAAATCATCTTCCAAACCAACTTTATAATTTAAATAAATAAATCTAAAAACATGAAGATGAAAACGTTAGACATAGCTATGTGTACTCACATTAATGTCTATTCCAAACTCTAGTTATTCTTCTTAACAAAACAAAAAAAATAAAATTCTTATTCGAAGATTTACTAGACATTAAGATCTTTGAAAAATTCCTTGTCGTCCCCGAACTCCTTGTCATCAACAGCCATTGGAACATATGGTTCATGGAGGAAGGAGTCAATACCAATAAACCTTCTTGGCTGATGATGTCAAACCAGGTCCTTCTGAATTTCCAATGATCTTAAAACACAATCCTTTATTTGCTGAATCTCTTTTCTTACCAACTTCAACTCTTCAAGAACATCAGAAAATTTCTGAGAGTTTGAAGGAAAAACTCCTGGCTTCCTCACATTCCTTTTATTTCTTTTTAAAGTTGAAGACAATTGAGATTTCTATTTTTCCTTAGTGATTGATGGCTTAACAATCATATTGATATATTTCCCATCAGAAGATATGGTGCTTGGAGTATCCATGAAAGCACGATTTTGTGAGAGGAGTTCACAAACAAACCTCAACAAGCAGTCTTAAGATATAAATAATATTAGAGAAGGAAAAAGAATCGTAGGGTTTCGAAACCTTTAAACAGGTTCGTACACGTCCTACTCACAACCTTATAAAGATTAGAATTGTCAATAATAACCCTTTTCTTTTGGCAAACAGGTCCTTTCCAATATCAACAGTGATATGAAGGAATTCCAAAAACCAAACAACACAAAGCTAGAAAATAAATCAAAAAATTTTCTTTTAAAGACTGAGGTGTGCAAGATCTTGTCTCTTTTGAACATGCACATGAGACAAGATAAACATGACAACATAATCAAGTTGTGATGTGGTGTACAACAATTTGTCCACCATGACCCTTTTGGTTGGAATTCATAGAGCTCTGCCTTTCCGTATGTTTAGACCATGTTTTCTTCTCTAATAGCCTATATTTATCTTTGGAAACTAATTTCTTCGAGGAAGATAAGATCTTACATACCTCAGTTATTTTCTTCGCGAGTTTAATCTTGGTGGCTAGACGATCTGCTCTTCGTTGAAGCTTGTTGACATATTGTTAAGTGCATATTTTGCATACATTTAGTGTCGAATCCATGCTAGTAATTGCTTAGTTTCTTGCAAAATTATTGTATATTACGTTTGTTTTTATTTATTTGTGTTTTGCTAGGTGAATCATCCAAAAGAAGCGAATTGACACTTAATTGTGCAATAAAAGAAGTTATCCGAAAGCGGAGAAGGGCCAAATATCAAGTGTAACTCATTCAAATGAAGGAGTTCTTGATATCATCTCAAAGAGGACGAAAATACGAAGCCAATGGCGAATGAATGGATTCGATCCGATGTCGTATGAAGAAGTTATGGGCGAAACAAGAAATTAAGCTTGTCGGTTCCCGAAAACTGACAGTTATATGAGAGGTGCTAAAGGAAGACGCTGGAATCATTTGGGGACATCTAAAATTCAAACAATTTTGAAGGCACCCAATTTTTTTACTCAGGTCACTTCATCCTCTTTAACATCAGTTCTGCATGCATGGCATTTATGGAATTCTATTTCGAGAGTTTTAGGGAGAATAACTGATGGTAATCAATAATGTTGTAGTAATTAGGTTCGTGAGACTTGTGAAAGCAATGGATTTTAGATTTAATAAAACTTAAAAATAAAGAAAACTTAGATCAAAATTGATTTCAAGATAAGAGAGAATAACCAAGACACTGGTTCCACTATTACACATGAATAGATTGTGGTAAATAACCCAAAACTCTAATTATCTTTTAATTCCTTTGTTTCTTAATTCACAAATAATCAGGCAAATTCTCAATAATTAATTATATCCCCTAAGCATAGATTATCTTAATACAAAGCATAACCTATCTAATCGAATCACAACTAATGAAGAAAATTATGCAAACAATTAAAAACTCTGCAAAAACAGTGATTGAGTGAATTATAAATTATAAATTAGAGACAATAAATAATTACCAATTAGTCATGCATAAATAGCTTCCTCATTGCCTTGGTTGTGGGAGAATTAGCCGCTCATCATGTTGGAAACACGCTCAAAATTCATTATTATTGCTCAAAGGGTGTGTACAAAGATGAAAATGGGAGAAATATAATGAAAATCGGGTTTGTAACAGTTATATTTGTTACAAACTGAGCTGTTGCAAAGAACGATACAAAAACAGTGTCACTGTAACTGTAGCTATACGACCCTCAGTCACACTGTTGAAGAACGACTGCCTTGAATGGTCTATTCTTCGTGTTCTTCAGGAATGCTGCAGCAGCAACAACAGGTTTCTCTGGTGATCGGTTTTTCGCTCTCTTCTGCTCCTAAATTCTCCCAAACTCTCCGTAATCCTTCTGTGGTTCACCAGCACCCTTTATATAGTCGACAGGGCATCAAAATATCACACAATAACTTCAAATATTCTCCATTACTCGGCATTCTCGGGAATAAAATATTCTCGGGAAGAAAATATTCTCGGGAATATTTTATTCCCTGATTTAACTCTACACACGTTAATCTTCTTCCAACATGTTCAAAACGTCATGTACACGCCTCATAATTAGTCAATCACACTTCTATCTCACGCCATGCACATAAAGACACGTACAATCCTGTGAAAATCCTCTTCTCTTAACCACGTAGCCCTGTTTTCTTCTCACCGATTATCTAGCCAATTCTAACCGAAATTATCAACCATACCACTCCTGTTACGCTTAAACAGGCCTTCCCACGAAATTCCAGCCATTGAATCTCATCACAGCTCCTCCAAATTCGAAGCAGCAACTCTGCACTTTTTAAATTTATTTTTCCCGCCATTTTTGTTCTTCACGAGAAAGAAGGTGGTTAGCCCTTATCCAATGTCCTGGGTGCTGAATAACCAATGGGTGCCCCTTAGTAATTGGGTTACCCCTTATTCAAAGTGGGAGTCTGAATAGCAAATGTCCTCCGGGGGTGTTCCGAGCAACTTTTCGAGCCGAATTTTCCAACAATATTTATTTCCAAAAAATACATACAAACACATAAAACACCATAATAATGACAAAAATGAGTACTAACAATACGAAACATTGAGGACAAATTAGACACATAAATGCGTCTATCAAATACCCCCAAACTTATTATTTGCTAGTCCCGAGCAAATCTAATCTAGAAAATAAAATGACTGCACTTAGCACGTGCAGCAAGCCGTTAAACCGCTAGGTGGCCCTAGTGGCGGAGTGTCATCTCCGGAGGGTTTACCAGAGTTGTACCCACAAAACATTTACTCCAGACCCTAGCTATCTACGCAGAACCTTGGAAGGCACTAAAGAATCTCCTTGGTTGGCATACTTATTGACTACAGGAGGAAGTACCCTGATGCGAAATTCCAATTGTTGTACACGAGTTTGCACTCAAGCATACTAAAATTCATATAAAGTGACCGAGCTCTATTTAGATAGTTTCTGGACATCATAAACCAGAGTCAACCAATCACATAAATTAAGAAGAGAAAAACGTGGATGATGTTGGCTAGGGTGAACCTATCCTAACGGACTAAGATACTGGTCTTGGAATAATATCAACATACTGGCATATACAAGGGGACCAGTGGTCGATAATCCTAACTCTAGGTCAACTCAGCTGGCATATACAAGGGTACCAGTGGTCGACTTTATTGTATTTATTCCGTTTGGTCTAGTGGTCTGGTCTCAATATTTTTTTTTTTTTTTTAGTATCTCAGCCACTCTATTTCACCCTAGCAATGGTAAAAAGAAAAATAAAAGAAGTGATCAGGATTCTTTCGACGTTTCCATCACGAGGATATGGAAAAACTACCATGTTATGTTTTTCTAACACCTGAGCTCTGTTCTTTTATGAATAGACTCTTTAGATGTTTCCATCTAATCAGATTGGTTCCTCAACTCCTACAACCAAAATGCTTCCATCCACTTAGATTGGTTAGTGCCATCCTTAATAAACATAAATTTCTAGGCTTTGGAGTTTATTTATTGCAACTAAAAGCTAACAAAAAGTTTCTTCCCCACCCCCAAACTTAAATCTAACATTGTCCTCAATGTTTCTAATGAAAGAGCAATACCAAAAAGTAAAGTAACATGAGGAATCATCAAAGAGAGAAGTTGGAAAGATAGTACCTAGGTGAAGAGAGAAATCAAAAACTAATATACAACATACAATCGCCTCGATGGTCAATCAAGGGTAAACATGGTCCTCCATAGGGACCTCCTCAACATCACCTGTAGGAAAGGGCTCTAAAAAGGGTTTCAATCTCTGACCGTTAACCTTCGAAGAACTACTACCATCCGATGTATCGATATCAACAGCTCTATGAGGAAAGACAGTGCGAACAATAAAAGGACCCGTCCACCGAGAACGTAGCTTCCCAGGGAAAAGATGCAAGCGGGTATCATACATAAGAACTTTTTGACATGGATAAAATGACTTCCGTAACATATTTCTATCATGCACAAGTTTCATTTTGTTCTTATACTCCTTCGCACTATCGTAAGCATCTATACGAATCTCGTCCAACTCATTGAGCTGGAGTTTCCTATGGGCTCCTGCCTTGTCAAGTGAAAAATTTAACTGCTTAACAGCCCAATACGCTCTATGTTCTAACTCAACAGGTAAATGACATGCCTTGCCATAAACAAGACGATAAGGAGACATTCCAATGGGGGTCTTAAATGCAGTACGATAATCCCATAAGGCATCAGTAAGCCTAAACAACCAGTCTTTCCGATTAGGATTAACTGTTTTCTCTAATATACGTTTTATCTCCCTATTGGAAACCTCTACCTGACCACTAGTCTGTGGATGATACGGGGTGGCTACCTTATGTGTAATACCATATTTCTTCATCAAAAGATTAAAAGGTCCATTACAAAAGTGCGACCCTCCATCACTAATTATAGCTCGCGGTGTACTAAAACGTGTAAGTATATTATTTTTCAAGAACTCAATCACAACCCTATGGTCATTGGTTTTACACGCAACCGCCTCAATCCACTTAGAAACATAGTCTACGGCGACAAGGATATATAGGTTACCAAAATAATTATGAAATGGATCCATAAAGTCAATACCCCACACATCGAAGACCTCAACAATTAAAATCGGGTTCAAGGGCATCATATTCCTATGGGAAATGGTTCCTAATTTCTGGCAACATTCACAAGTAACACAGTAACTATGGGAGTCTTTAAACAACGAAGGCCAATAGAATCCACACCGCAATATCTTAGCAGCAGTCTTCTTAGCACTAAAGTGACCCCCCACAAGCATGATCATGACAAAAGGAGATAATACTGGACTGGTCACTCTCAGGTATACATCTCCTAATAACCTGGTCTGGAAAATACTTAAATAAATAAGGATCATCCCAAAAGAAGTTCTTAACCTCGGCTAAAAACCTAGAACGATCTTGTTTACCCCAATATTGGGGCATTCGACCAGTAACAAGATAGTTCACTATATTCGCATACCAAGGTGATTGGGAAACAGAGAACAATTGTTCATCAGGAAAGCTGTCCCTTATATGAAGGGAATCACCAAGGGAACTAACAATTAGCCTATACAAGTGGTCTGCTACTATATTTTCTGCACCCTTTTTGTCTCTAATGTCTGGACAAAATTCTTGTAATAAAAGGATCCACCTAATCAATATAGGTTTGGTATCCTTCTTAGACAAAAGGTATTTCAAAGAAGCATGATCAGTATAGATTACGATCTTAGAACCTAAGATGTAGGATCTAAATTTGTCTAAGGAAAACACAATGGCCAACAGTTCCTTCTCGGTAGTGGTATAGTTCATCTGGGATTCATTCGGAGTTTTGCTAGCATAGTAAATCACATGAAGTAATTTGTTTTCTCGCTGACCTAGCACAACACCAATAGCATAATCTGAAGCATCGCACATGATCTCAAAGGCTAGGTTCCAGTTGGGTGCCTGGACTTTGGGGGAGGTAGTGAGTAAAGACTTAAGCTTCTCAAAAGCCTCTAAATAAGCATCATCAAAGACAAACTTAGCATCTTTTGCAAGCAAATTGCAAAGAGGTCTAGAAATTAAGCTAAAATCCTTAATGAATCGACGATAAAAACCTGCATGCCCTAAGAACGACCTAATATCTTTTATGGTTTTTGGGACCGGTAAAGTGATAGGTGTAGAATACACCTAATTTACTATCTAGTAGTTTATGCTTTCTTTGCTATTTTTCTTGTAAATTATGTATTTTACGTGTGTTTTTGAGTTATTAGGTACTCTGGAGTCGCACAGAGGAAAAGGAGAAGAAATAATCCAAAATTGGGCAAAAAAAGGGCAAAATTGTCATTTCATAGGGCGAGCACTCTCTGGAACCCGGTAATGGTTAAGGGGAAACTCTTCTTGGAGGTATATTAAATGCAAACCAGCTATGGTTAAGGGTTTATCATTTGGAGTACCCCTTATCATTTAGTAGAGGATGTAATTATCAATGGGTGGCTATTCTGGGTGCAAATATCGTCCCATGACCTAACCCTAAAAATGAGAAACATTCTCGTTCAATCATTTTTCCCATTCACTGAAACTGAGAAAGAGGAGAAACGGCTTCCATAGCTTCTGTTGTCCGAGAGAAATCGAGAGATGAGAGAATGAATCAGAACTCAGAAGATGGCGGTGTAGTGTAGGAGAAACTAGTTTGTGGGTGTTTGATCGAGTGCAGATACAGGAAATTAGGGTTTGGTGTTCTTGAGATTGTGAAGCTGCTGGTGATGTTCATAGAGATTTAGGGAGAAATAAAGATTCAGTAGATCAAGAAGAAGATGTATACTCGTAGTTCTGAGAAGAATTGTTGTTGATTTTAATGGGTATGGGGACGAATTTCAAAACTCAGAACATAAGATGGGTTAGCAGAAGAATGAAGCAATTGGTCTATGATGAACTGAATTGAAGAAGATAAATATCGGCTCGAGAAATTAAAAAAGGGGATCTGTTGTTCTGAGAAACACAGGGAGGATGAAACTGCCAAAGATTCAGAGATAGGTTCGTGGTGGTGTTGTAATTACAGGAAATAATGGGTTTGTGGTCTGAGAGAGTTATAATGGTTGATGATTCAGTTGGAAGGAGGAATTGATACTGCATTAAATCCATGAAGCAGGCAGAGCAGATGGTTTGTTATGGCTGCAGTAGAGAATTGAAAGAGCAAGAAAGGGGATCTGAGTTCAGATGGAGATGATAATGAACTAAGTTCAAAGCTGCTATTGAGATGGGTCTGTTGGTGAAAGAATTATGGAAGCTGCAATGGGTTCTTGAGAGATGGAAACTGTGGTGATGGCTAGGAGCTGGTAATGAATTGAAGTTTATGTTGCTACTGATTCAAGACTGAGTTGCTATACAGGGAGTTGATGCTGCTTTGAATGGGATGAGTTGCAATGGAAGGTACACAGGTGCAAAATCTTTTGCAGGCATGGCAGGTGCTGCTAGTATATCCATGAACTGGTGGGTGGTTGAATGAAATGTTGGTACATTGAGCTGTATACTACAGTTCAGATGGTTGGCCTGAAATGGTAACTAGGATGAGCATAATAGGGAAGGCAGGCAATACAGTATGGCCATCTTGGATGTGATTGAAGCTACACAGAAGACAGCCATCTTGGCCGTGAACAGTTCTGGCAAGTGCAGTGGCCTAGTCAGCCGAGTTAGTTGCTGACTCGGTTTTGACTCAGTGTAACTCAGACCTTGTCCAGGTCAACAGTTAAAGACCGTTAGTCCTAACGGTGGACTGACGGAATATTCTGTCGTCGGGTGAGAATTTTCAGGTGGCCGGTGGCGACAAATTCCGGCCAAAAACACAGTTTTCCGGTGAGCAAAATTACAGAATTTTGGGTGGACTTCTCTTATGTGTGTGAAGACTTAGAATTGGGAATTGGATGAAAACTTGGAAGTTTTGGAGAATTGGACTAGAAATTGGAATATGGCTCAAATTGGGAAAGTGGTGTTCTTATGGAATGTGGATTCTTTTCCTACAAAGATATGGAGAGTATTGAAGCCTATAAATAAAGGAGTTCTCTACAACTTTTTAGACACATCTACTTTGGAGAAGGAGTTAAAGTTCACAAGGATTGGAGGAAAGAGCAACCATCATCTTTTCAATAAGTTTTCTTTCTTCCTTAAATTATTATTATTATTGTGTGAACTCCAAACTATGAGTAGCTAATTTTCTTATTGATTGAGGATGAATTCCTAGTTCTTAATATATGGTTTGAGTTTTGTTTCAATTCTACTTTGAAGTTTTTCATATGATTATCGATTATTTTTGCTAATATTAATGTTTATGTTTGATTGATAGGTCGTTTGGGTGGCCAACTAAATTGATTTGTTAATTAATCTAAAGCTAGTGAAAGTTAGGGGATAAGTAATCGTTTCTTGACTATATTTACATAAGTATAAAACACAAGACCTTGCGGAGGGATTCCGTGGAGCAATTGTGTGTGAAAACAACGTTAGCAAGTGGACCTTGATCTAAGAGTTTAACTACTAATATCAACCTAATAAATTCATGAATCTTAATGCGTTTAACTAAATTACATCTTGGGTGATCTACTACTAGGTGGTTTGGTGAATAGAATCCGGTAGTCGAGAACTTCCGTATCCGGTGAAATAAGGGATTTTGGGGTTAGCACTGATCTAGCTGCTATACCTACGGTTGGTGATAATCTATGACTAATAACAAGTGGAAAAGAACATAACTTTAATCATTGTTTTGCAGCGAAGAAGGATTCCTTGATCTATTCTCTCTTATTGAATTCAACTTACACTTTTAATTACTTTGTTTATTTCTTTTGCTTTTAAAATCTTGAACCAATACCCCCCTTTTTGTGACATTATAAGACAACTATAATCTCTTGCTCCTCGTGGGATCGACCTTGACTACCCTATATTACTCTTTAATTAGGTAGTAAAGTATTAATTAATTTGTTGTGGTTACGACACGCATACAAATTTTGGCGCCGTTGCCGGGGAGAAACGGACGATTTTAGTTGTTTTCTTTTTACTTTTTGCATTATTCTTGCTTTGTTAGATTCTATATTGTATTTAACTTAGTTTTGTAAACCTTGTTGTAGGTACTATATATTTGGTGAATGCTTCAAGGGGGAAGACCGAGTCCAATTGGAATACGTCTTCGATCCGGAACTCAACTAAAGGACATTATTCGAGCGGTTAACACTCCGCTTCCTCGTTCTACATCAAGTGAATTCGCAGATTCGGACATAGAAGAAGAGGCAATGGGTGATCGTACACTCAAGGACCTAGCTTCTCACAAGCTTGATACACAACAATGGTGTATCCAAACTAATTCAACTTTTGATATCAAGCCGGGGTTGATTAGAGAATTACCAAAGTTCCATGGCATGGTGAATGAAGACCCAAACAAACATCTTATGGACTTCAACACCATAGTCACGGCCATGCTTCCACCGAATACTAATGCGGATGGAGCAATGTTGAAAGCTTTTTCATTCTCTTTGGCGGGAAATGCTAAGGAATGGTTATATTATTTGCCTTCCGGAAGTATCACAACATGGAATGGGATGAAGAAACTTTTCCTCGAGAGATATTTTCTCGCATCAAAGGCTACTCAAATTCGCAAAGAAATTTGTGGGATAAAGCAACATGTGGGAGAGTCATTATATGAATGTTGGGATCAATACAAGAGATTGGTGGCAAGTTGTCCACACCATCAATTTAGTGACGCCATGATAATCCAATACTTCTATGAAGGTATCCAAACAAGTGATAGATATCTTCTTGACACCGCCAGTGGTGGTGCACTAGTGAAAAAGACGGTGGCCGAAGCTACCGAGTTGATTGAAAGTATGGCGGCAAACTCACAACAATTCTATGCAAGAGGTGATTCAATGGTTAAGTTGGTGCATGAAGTTAGTGACTCGTCTTCACAATCCGATCAACGGTTAAACAACATAGATAGGGTAGTGCAACGATTGGCCGCGGTAATTATTCCGGATGATGAAACCGAACAAGTAAATGCTTTATATCCAAATCAAAGGCCAAGGTACGATCCATACTCAAATACTTACAATCCCGGTTGGAAGGATCATCCCAACTTTAGCTATGCAAACAAGCAAGCGGAGGCTCCTAATCCATATGCGCAACAAGGTGGATTCCAACAACCACGTTTTCAACCTCAACAACAACAAATCCAACCACAACAAGTCAAGGAGCAAGATTCTTCGAATAATGACAAGTTGAATGTGATAATGCAAAGCGTGCAAGGTCTCACTTCTATGTTACAACAAACCCAACAAAAGACCGATTCGGCAATCAAGGATTTACAAACTCAAATGGGAAAATTGGCAACCGATATGAACTTAATGAAAGATCAAGCATCCACAAAGCTTCCTTCGCAACCCATTGTGAATCCAAGAGAGAATGTTAGTGCGGTTACTTTAAGAAGTGGAAGACAAGTGGAGAGTCCAACTCGTCATGAAGAAGCTAGTGAAGAAGTAGTCAAAGACAAGGAGGATGCCATACCAAGGGAGAAATCAACACCAACTTCCCAATCCAAGGAACCGGTTCCTACTTTTACTACTCCACCTCCTTTTCCTAGTCATTTTGCCAAGTCCAAGAAGGAAGCTCAAGATAAGGCACTCATGGATATCTTCAAGAAGATAGAAATCAACATCCCCTTCATCGATGCCATCAAGACAATTCCAAGGTATGCTAAGTTCATGAAGGAGTTATGCACAAAGAAGGACAGGTTGCTTGATAATAAAATTACTAAAGTTGGCGAGAGTGCGTCGGCTATGCTTTTGAAGAAGATGCCTACAAAGTGCACGGATCCCGGTGGTTTCACGGTGCTAATTACTATTGGTAAGAAAAGGTTTGAACATTCTTTACTTGACTTGGGAGCTTCCATTAGTGTGATGTCGGCCGATATATATGACTCCTTGAATCTTGGCCCGTTGAAAGAGACAAGAGTTATTATCCAATTAGCAAACAAGTCTAACATCTATCCAAAGGGACTTGTAGAAGACGTTCTAGTGCAAGTGAATGAGTTAATTTTTCCGGTGGATTTCTTTGTGGTGGATATGGACAACAATGAGAATCGGTCGTCTACTTCTTGGGAGGCCATTTATGAAGACCGAAAAGACAAAGATTGATATGGACAAGGGTACACTCACTATGTAATTCGACAAGGAAGTAATACACTTCAACATATTTGAAGGCATGCGCTACCCAAGTGATGTGCATTCCGCTTACTCTATTGATGTGGTTGGTTCATTAGCGCAACCAATGGTGGAATTGAATCGAGAGGACGAACTTGATGTAGTGTTGCAAAAGAGCATTGAATTGGACGTCCATGGCGTGTCTAACTTGGATGTTGAAATTTCCACGGAATTGGTGGAGACGTGTGGTGCCTTGACGGCATTACAAGAAGCTAAGGGTAATGTTTCCTATATTTCTTTACCCGTGAATGATGAATTACTTGTACCATTTATTGTGAAGGCCCCTAAACTAGAGTTGAAGCCACTTCCGGACCATTTGAAGTATGCATTTTTGGGAGATGGAGATGAGCTTCCGGTAATTATTTCGAAGAACCTCACACCGGTACAAGAAGACCGTTTGCTTAGAGTCTTGAAAGAGCACAAAATGGCTATTGGTTGGACAATTGCGGACATCAAAGGCATTAGTCCATCCATATGCATGCATAGGATTCTAATGGAAGAGAACGTGAAGCTCAACGTAGGCTTAATCCTCCCATGATGGAGGTTGTGAAGAAAGAGATACTCAAATTGCTAAGTGCGGGGGTGATTTACCCAATTTCCGATAGCAAATAGGTTAGTCCGGTACAAGTGGTGCCAAAAAAGTCCGGTGTTACGGTTTTTCGAAATCAAGACGATGAACTTGTTCCTACAAGAGTTCAAACCGGTTGGAGAGTATGCATTGATTATAGAAAGCTTAATTCCGCAACCCGAAAGGATCACTTTCCTTTACCTTTCATTGATCAAATGTTGGAGCGGTTAGCGGGGCATTCTTATTATTGCTTCTTGGATGGTTATTCGGGATACAATCAACTTGTTATTGCACCGGAGGACCAAGAGAAGACCACTTTTACTTGTCCGTTTGGAACGTTTGCGTATAGACGGATGCCGTTTGGTCTTTGCAATGCACCATCTACTTTCCAAAGATGCATGGTGAGTATATTCTCGGATTACGTGGAGCGCATTATTGAGGTATTTATGGAAGACTTTAGTGTTTATGGAAATTCTTTTGATATTTGTTTAGATAACCTTGAACTAGTTCTTAAACGATGCATAGACACTAACCTTGTTCTTAATTGGGAAAAATGTCATTTTATGGTAAACCAGGGCATAGTACTTGGTCACATTGTGTCCTCTCAAGGGCTCGAAGTGGAAAAGTCAAAGATAGATTTAATAAGAAACTTACAATATCCTACTTCGGTGAGGGAGGTTCGTTCTTTTCTTGGCCATGCAGTTTTCTATAGGCGGTTTATCAAGGATTTCTCAAAAATCTCCATGCCGATGTGCAAGTTACTATAAAAGGAGGTACCTTTTGACTTCAACAAGGATTGCAAAGATGCTTTTGACAAATTGAAGGCAATGTTGACAAGTGCGCCAATTATCAAGTCACCGGATTGGCATCTTCCATTTGAATTAATGTGTGATGCTAGTGATTATGCGGTTGGAGCCGTTTTGGGTCAACGAGTGGACAAGTTGTCCCATGTTATCTATTATGCATCTAGGACCCTTAATGATGCACAAATCAACTATTCTACCACGGAAAAGGATTTATTGGCTATAGTGTTTGCATTGGAAAAATTTCGAACATACTTGGTGGATACAAAGGTTATTGTGTATTCCGATCATGCGGTACTTAGATACTTAATAAAGAAGAAAGAAGATAAGCCAAGACTAATCCGGTGGATCCTATTACTACAAGAGTTCGACATAGAAATTCGAGACAAGAAAGGTGTGGAGAATACCGTTGCGGATCATCTTAGTAGACTTGTTATGTCTCACAAAGAACTTCCATTACAAGACCGCTTTCCGGACGAACAACTTTTCTCCTTAGAAGAATCAACACCTTGGTATGCGGATATAGTGAATTATTTGGTGACAAGGAAGGTACCTAGCACAATGTCTAACTTCCAAAAGATGAAGCTTAAGAAGATAGCCAAGCAATATGTGTGGGATGAACCATACTTATGGAAATATGGTGTTGATCAAATCATACGAAGGTGCGTCCCTAACTCCGAATTTCAATCTATTCTCTCCTTTTGTCATACTTTTGCATGTGGTGGCCATTTTGGTTCTAAACGTACTGCTCTCAAGGTTCTTGAAAGTGGATTTTATTGGCCCACCTTGTTTGAAGATTCATATGTTTTTTGTAAATCGTGTGATAGATGTCAAAGAACGGGCAATCTAGGTGCTCGAAATCAAATTCCACTCACACCAATTCTCGCCGTAGAGATTTTTGATGTGTGGGGAATTGATTTTATGGGCCCTTTTGTCAATTCGAATGGAAATTTTTATATACTTCTTGCCGTAGATTATGTTTCGAAATGGGTGGAGGCTAGAGCCACCAAAACTAATGATTCTCAAGTTGTTTGTGATTTTGTAAGAGAAAACATATTCACTAGGCACGGCACACCAAGAGTGGTGATAAGCGATGGAGGCTCGCATTTCAAGAAGTCTTTTCACGCTCTCCTCAAGAAGTATAACATAACACACAAGATTGGTACGCCTTACCATCCACAAACTAGTGGACAAGCGGAAATCTCAAACCGTGAAATCAAATCCATCCTTGAGAAAACGGTGAATACGACAAGGAAAGATTGGAGCTTTAAGATTAATGATGCACTTTGGGCGTATAGAACGGCGTACAAGACAACGATTGGTATGTCTCCATATCGGTTGGTTTATGGCAAAGCTTGTCATCTTCCGGTTGAACTTGAACATAAGGCTTATTGGGCGATAAAGAAATGCAACATGGAGTATGATGAAGCGGGGAAACAAAGAAAGTTACAACGAAATGAGCTATAGGAGATACGTAATGATGCTTATGAGAGTGCCCGGATTTACAAGGAAAAGACTAAGCTTTTTCGTGACAAGATGATTTCTCGGAAAAGTTTTGTTGTGGGGAAAAAAGTCCTTTTATTTCATTCTCGCCTTAAACTATTTCCTGGAAAATTAAGGTCCCATTGGATTGAACCATATGTTGTTACTAATGTTTTTCCTTATGGTGCAGTTGAAATTACTAGTCTTAGAGACAACTCGGTTTCCAAAGTCAACGGCCATATATTGAAGCCATACTATGAGAACATCGCTTATGTGAATATGGATGAACTTCCATTTGAATATTTGCTCCCTATGGAGGAGTAATAAGAAGCAAGAGCTATGTCGGGCCGTCGACTTTAAAACAAGCGCTAAGTGGGAGGCAACCCACCGGTTTTGTATTTCTTATCCTTTTTTTTTTTTTTTTTTTGCTTTTTGTTTTGTATTTTTATTTTTCTTGTTCCATATCATATTAGGATTTTCCACCTTGACTTTACTTGGACGATTCAATTACATTGAGGACAATGTAAGGTTTAAGTGTGGGGGAGTGGCTAAGCATATATTTTTGCATAAAAAAAAAGAGAATTTTTTGCATAAAACTTTCAACTTTTAGAGATTTTAGAGTCACTAGCATGCTTCTAGGTATGATTACATAGAGAATTCTGACCGACATAATTGAACTTGGAAATGTTGGGGAACTACGTTCGATTTCTTGCTTGTTAGAGTGTCAAATAATGGATTTAATCATGCCGGTGATGCAAATTTGGTGTAGGGAGAAGTGCGTTATTAGAGTTGCTGATAAATCATTAGTGGATACTACCCATTTTCATATCATGTGAGGCACCAACTAGAAATTCTTCCTTTACTAAAGAGCTTCTTTTGAGTGTGTGTCACCGTACGTTAATTCCGGGTAGAATGGTGAGCTACCCAATTTCACACCAATTTTCAGCACTATTTTGATCTCTTGAGTGCTAATTTTTGTCAATCATGAGGGTGACGTCTATGATGAAAGCCTCCTTATTGTAGTTCGATTTGCAGTTAGCACCATTCTCTCGCTCGACAACAACGGGTCCATAGAAATATCACAATTATCAACAAGGAGCGACATCAAAATCTACAAGGAAAGTTGAAAAGGTTCAAGGTTTGCAAGCAACAATGGAACAAGAAAAAGAGCAAATTTTTATATCCAAGTAAAGCAACATACAATGAGAAGATTTTACATACATGTTGACGACTTAAAATGCAATGAGGTAATTCCATATCCAAGTATTAAGACTTATTTACAAGAGCGAAGAAAAGCAAAAGGTGAAAATTATTGAAGGTTATGATTTCGAGACGATACAAGTTGTGAAGAATCAAGCGGTAAAGTACTTTTCCACGGCCATGGTTTATTTTATTTTTCACTTTTGATTTGTATTGTGTTTCTCTAGTCTAAAAAAAAAAATTTGAAAAAAATTGAAAATAAAATAAAATAAAATAAAAAAGAAAAGAAAAGAAATATATATATATATATATATATATATATGAGACAAGAGAAATATATATTATTTTTTTGTTTTGAATAAGCCGTGGGGGAGGAAAATCTATAAGGAAGTTTCAAACAACATGGATTTTAAGGAAAAAGGTTACAAATTGTCAAGGATTTATGAAGTTCGAAAGTTTATCATAAATAGTTGAAGCCGAATACCAAGAAGATGAAGACGAGGAGAGGAAGACGTTTCTATTGGATTACGTGAGAGTGGTGTTATCATAATTGGCAATCAGATGTGAAGGTAAGTAAGTAATCTCATCCTTGATATAAGTGGTTGATTTCCTTTCTTAGAGATCGTTAGAAAAATAGTTTTTCAAAATGTTAAAAGATGTGGGTTTTTCAAAAGTTCGGAAGTTATCCTTCCTACCATTCAACGTGTTGCAGGAATTCTCTCTTCATTCCTACTTGAACACATGTGAGACCCATAAAAAGCCGTATTTTTGAGTGCAATTATCATAAAACCCTTTTGGCGAGGTAGAAGTCAAGGCGAAATGCTTATTGATCGTTTCTCAAACACGTGTTCTCTCATTATGGTGTGGTTATTTCTCACTCAACATTTAAGAATGAGAATATGTTCTTTAGTATTTCTAACTTCTTATTACTAGCATGCAGAAACTCTATGTCCTCATAGCTCTTAGGATGCTCGGGACGCTGGAACGCTTTGAAGTTGTAAGTTTTAGTTTTCTCGAGGACTAGCAAAGTCTAAGTGTGGGGGAATTTGATAGGTGTAGAATACACCTAATTTACTATCTAGTAGTTTATGCTTTCTTTGCAATTTTTCTTGTAAATTATGTATTTTACGTGTGTTTTTGAGTTATTAGGTACTCTGGAGTCGCACGGAGGAAAAAGAGAAGAAATAATCCAAAATTGGGCAAAAAAGGGCAAAATTGTCATTTCATAGGGCGAGCACTATCTGGAACCCGGTAATGGTTAATGGGAACTCTTCTTGGAGGTATATTAAACGCAAACCAGCTATGGTTAAGGGGTTATCATTTGGAGCACCTCTTATCATTTAGTAGAGGCTGTAATTATCAATGGGTGGCTATACTGGGTGCAAATATCGTCCCATGACCTAACCCTAAAAACGAGAAACATTCTCGTTCAATAATTTTTCCCATTCACTAAAACTGAGAAAGAGGAGAAACGGCTGCCATAACTTCTATTGTCCGAGAGAAATCGAGAGATGAGAGAATGAATCAGAACTCAGAAGATGGCGGTGTAGTGGAGGAGAAACTGGTTTGTGGGTGTTTGATCGAGTGCAGATACAGGAAATTAGGGTTTGGTGTTCTTGAGATTGTGAAGCTGCTGGTGATGTTCTGAGAGATTTAGGGAGAAATAGAGATTCAGTAGATCAAGAAGAAGATGTATACTCGTAGTTCTGAGAAGAATTGTTGTTGATTTTAATGGGTATGAGGACGAATTTAAAAACTCAGAACATAAGATGGGTTAGCAGAAGAATGAAGCAATTAGTCTATGATGAACTGAATTGAAGAAGATAAATAGCGGATCGAGAAATTAAAAAAGGGGATCTGTTGTTATGATAAACACATGGAGGATGAAACTGCCAAAGATTCAGATATGGGTTCGTGGTGGTGTTGTAATTACAGGAAATAATGGGTTTGTGGTCTGAGAGAGTTATAATGGTTGATGATTCAGTTGGAAGGAGGAATTGATACTGCATTGAATCCGTGAAGCAGGCAGAGCAGATGGTTTGTTATGGTTGCAGTAGAGAATTGAAAGAGAAAGAAAGGGGATCTGAGATTCAGATGGAGATGATAATGAACTAAGTTCAAAGCTGCTATTGAGATGGGTCTGTTGGTGAAAGAATTGTGGAAGCTGCAATGGGTTCTTGAGAGATGGAAACTGTGGTGATGGCTAGGAGCTGGTAATGGATTAAAGTTTATGTTGCTACTGATTCAAGACTGAGTTGATATACAGGGAGTTGATTCTGCTTTGAATGGGATGAGCTGCAATGGAAGGTACACAGGTGCAAAAGTCACATTGCGACATGACAGTCTTTACTAGTATATCCATGAACTGGTGGGTGGTTGAATGAAATGTTGGTACATTGAGCTGTATACTGCAGTTCAGATGGTTGGCCTGAAATGGTAACTAGGATGAGCATAACAGGGAAGGAAGGCAATACAGTATGGCCATCTTGGCCGTGATTGAAGCTACACATAAGACAACCATCTTGGCCGTGAACAGTTCTGGCAAGTGCAGTGGCCTAGTCAGCCGAGTTAGTTGCTGACTCGGTTTTGAATTAGTGTAACTCAGACCTTGTCCAGGTCAACAGTTAAAGATCGTTATTCCTAACGGTGGACTGACGG
The DNA here is from genome assembly GCA_023529315.1 of Papaver bracteatum. Lineage (NCBI taxonomy): Eukaryota > Viridiplantae > Streptophyta > Magnoliopsida > Ranunculales > Papaveraceae > Papaver > Papaver bracteatum. Next base: position 3,517,498 of record JAJJWX010002811.1, on the reverse strand, counting down.
AATATTCTGTCGTCGGGTGAGAATTTTCAGGTGGCTGGCGGCGACGAATTCCGGCCAACTTCCGGCCAAAAACATAGTTTTCCGGCGAGCAAAATTACATAATTTTGGGTGGACTTCTCTTATGTGTGTGAAGACTTAGAATTGGGAATTGGATGAAAACTTGGAAGTTTTGGAGAATTGGACTAGAAATTGGAATATGGCTCAAATTGGGAAAGTGGTGTTCTTATGGAATGTGGATTCTTTTCCTACAAAGACATGGAGAGTATTGAAGCCTATAAATAGAGGAGTTCTCTACAACTTTTTAGACACATCTAATTTGGATAAGGAGTTAAATTTCACAAGGATTGGAGGAAGGAGCAACCATCATCTTTTCAATAAGTTTTCTTTCTTCCTTAAATTATTATTATTATTGTGTGAACTCCAAACTATGAGTAGCTAATTTTCTTATTGATTGAGGATGAATTCCTAGTTCTTAATATATGGTTTGAGTTTTGTTTCAATTCTACTTTGAAGTTTTTCATATGATTATCGATTGTTTTTGCTAATATTAATGTTTATGTTTTATTGATAGGTCGTTTGGGTTTCCAACTAAATTGATTTGTTAATTAATCTAAATCTAGTGAAAGTTAGGGGATAAGTAATCGTTTCTTGACTATTTACATAAGTATAAAACACAAGACCTTGCAGAGGGATTCCGTGGAGCAATTGTGTGTGAAAACAACGTTAGCAAGTGGACCTTGATCTAAGAGTTTAACTACTAATATCAACCTAATAAATTCATGAATCTTAATGCGTTTAACTAAATTACATCTTGGGTGATCTACTACTAGGTGGTTTGGTGAATAGAATCCGGTAGTCGAGAACTTCTGTATCCGGTGAAATAAGGGATTTTGGGGTTAGCACTGATCTAGCTGCTATACCTACGGTTGGTGATAATCTATGACTAATAACAAGTGGAAAAGAACATAACTTTAATCATTGTTTTGCAGCGAAGAAGGATTCCTTGATCTATTCTCTCTTATTGAATTCAACTTACACTTTTAATTACTTTGTTTATTTATTTTGCTTTTAAAATCTTGAACCAATACCCCCCCTTTTTGTGACATTATAAGACAACTATAATCTCTTGCTCCTCGTGGGATCGACCTTGACTACCCTATATTACTCTTTAATTAGGTAGTAAAGTATTAATTAATTTGTTGTGGTTATGACAAGCATACATAAAGTTTAAATAAGGTCAACTTTGGTTCTATCTACCTCTATACCCTTTGAAGATACGATATCCCCTAGAACTATTCCTGAACGAAGCATGAAATGACATTTTTCCTAATTAAGCACTAAATTATTTTCCTTACACCTAGTCAAAACTAATGACAAATGATGCAAGCACTCATCGAAAGACGAACCAAACACTGAAAAATCATCCATAAAGACCTCGAAGAACCGTTCTACCATGTCAGAAAATATGCTCAACATACAACACTGAAAGGTCGTAGGGGCATTACATAGCCCGAAAGGCATGCGTCTATACGCAAAGGTACCAAAGGGACAGGTAAAAGTGGTTTTCTCTTGGTCTTCTGGGGCAATAGGAACCTGATTATAGCCGCATAATCCATCTAAAAAGAAAAAAATGGCTATGGCCAGCTAATCTTTCTAGCATTTGGTCGATGAAGGGAAGGGGAAAGTGGTCCTTCCTAGTGACCTTGTTCAATTTTCTATAGTCAATGCAGACACGCCAACCCGTGGTCATTCGGGTTGGGATTAACTCATTTTTATCATTCTGGACTACGGTAATACCGAATTTCTTGGGAACAACCTGAACGGGGCTGACCCACTTATTGTCTGAAATAGGGTAGGTAATGCCTGCATCTAACAGCTTCAGAACCTCGGTTCGAACTACTTCTTTCATATTAGGGTTTAGTCGACGTTGCATCTCCCTAGAAGGTTTGGTATCTTCCTTTAAATAAATCTGATGCATACAAACAGTAGGACTTATACCATTAATGTCTGCTATGGTCCACCCTAAAGCTTCCTTGTAATTCTGAAGGACGATTACTAGCCTACATTCCTGATCACTATCCAAGTCGGATGCTATAATCGTAGGTAAAGTTTCAGATGGGCCTAAAAACACATACTTCAAGGTATCTGGTAATGGTTTAAGGTTCAATTTAGGAGGCTTTTCCAACGAAGGAACTGGGGTAGACTCAGAAACGGGTAGAGGTTCGAACTTTGGTTTCCATCCATTACTAGTGTCTATCAAAGGGGTTGAACCTAACAAAGTATTCACCTCATTAATCACATCATCATCATCAAAATCAATCCCAAAGTGATCTAGGCATTTCTCTAATGGATATTCAATCAAAGTGTTTGGTAATGACTCCTCGACTAATGTTCCTATCATGTTCACCTCTTCTATGATCGAGTCATCTAGTTCAGCGGGTATCTTACTAATATGAAATATGTTCAGCTCAATAGTCATATTACCAAAAGAAAAATTCATAATACCAGTTAGACAGTTAATGATCGCATTGGATGTAGCTAAAAATGAGCGACCTAAAATTACTTGTATCTGGTTCTCTGGGTCAGGGACAGGTTGGGTATCTAGGATAACAAAATACATTGGATAAATAAACTTGTCTACCTCTATGAGAACATCCTCGATCACACCCCGGGGAATTTTAACGGACCTATCAACTAACTGAAGAGTCATCTGGGTAGGTTTCATCTCACCAAGTCCTAGCTTAAGGTACACATGGTATGGCAATAAGTTCACACTGGATCCTAAGTCAAGCAACGCTTTCTCAACACGGTATTTACCTATTGTGCAAGCAATGGTAGGGGACCCTAGGTCTTTGTACTTAGGAGTAGTGGTATTCTGAATAATAAAACTCACATGACTAGCTAGGAATGCTTTCTTTTGAATACTAAGCTTACACTTTCGTGTACACAAGTCCTTGAGAAACTTGGCATAAGCAGGAATCTGCTTAATCGCATCCAACAATGGTAGGTTGATAGTTACCTGCTTAAAAACATCCAAAATATCTTTAAAGTTGGACTCGCTCATAGTTGGAATGAGCAGCTGGGGGAACGGGGCTCTGGGAACAAATCCGGTCTCAACATGACCCTCATTGGTCTCTTTAGAGACTCTATCAGTCTCCTCGGTTTCTGGTTCAGTAGGGTGAACTACAACATGTTCACTTTCAGGCATGGCGACCTTATTGTCAACTTTCTTTCCACTCCTAAGGGTTGTAACAGAATTCACATGATTGTATGGTTTCTCTCCTTTAGGGTTAGGATCAGTGTGACTAGGGAACCTTCCTTCTTCTCTTTCACTAATAAACTTAGATATTTGGCCGACTTGAAGTTCTAATTTAGCAAGAGTCTGGGAATTATTCTTCGAATTTTGCCTGGTTTCTTGTTGAAAGATAAGGTGGTTAGCTGATAACATTTGATGGTTCTTTGCTAACATAGTGAGAGTTTCTTCTAAGGTAGAGATCTTTTTCTCAGAAGTGTTCTGAAACTGGGCTTGAACTGAAGGGTTTTTTGCATAACCAAAACCTGGGGGAGGATGAGAATTACTAGACTGACCTTGATTCTAGACCTTAGACCAAGAAAAATTAGGATGGTTTCTCCAACCAGGGTTGTAGGTCTCTGAGTATTGGTCAAAATTCTGACGGTTCTCAAACCTAGCATTGTTATAGACAGCATGGGCCCGTTCTTCACTAACATGACCTTCCCAAAATGAGTTATCGGGCTCTATTCCACAACTAGAGACTTGAGAGGTTCTATTAGGTTCAACAAGGGACCTATTTTTAGACTGACCCATTTCCAAAGCTTCTAACCTTTTAGACAAAGCAGAAAACTTAGCATCTAACTCGAAGCTTGTATATACCACATTGGTGCTTCTTCTATTGATCAAGAGTCTTTTAGGGGGTTCAACACAAGGCTCCCACTGTTGGGATTTTTCAGCGATAGTTCCTAAGAAGGTAAAAGCATCCTCAGTAGTTTTATTAATGAATTCACCAGCACACATAGACTCGACCATGGATTTAGTCGAATAGTCTAAAACATTATAAATAATCTTCACAAGTTTCATATTATCAAATCCATGGTGAGGACACTGGGATAGGAGATCATTGAATCTCTCTAAAAACCTATAAAGAGACTCTCCCTCTTGTTGCACACTAGCACTAATTTTCTTCCTAACAGCTACAGTTTTATGCTTAGGGTAGAATTTCATATAGAAGGCTGCAATCAGTTCCTCCCATGTTTCAATGGATTCAGATGGTAGGTTGTTCAGCCAGGTCTTGGCTTTATCTCTCAAGGAAAAGGGAAACATCTTAAGTTTCAAGACTTCATCGATAGGTCTTTTATTCTAACTGTCCCACAAATTTCCTCAAAGTACCTAATATGAAAATAAGGGTTCTCATCATCTTTTCCTAAGAATATAGGGATCATCTTAAGAATACTAGGTTTTATCTCAAAATTAGCAGTATTGGCTGGAAATTTAATGCACGAAGCTCGGTTGTCCCTAGTTGGGAACATGTAATCTTTCAAAGTAGTCATTGCTGACACAACTGACGTATTATGGGTACTTTCCCCACAAATAGAAAGATTCTCAAAACTGAATTTTCCAAAAACGGGGCTCTCAAAAGAAGAGTCTTCGAGCTCCCCGCCTTCACAAGAAGAACTACTAGGTTTGTCACTAATCAAACGACCTAGAGTGTTTCTTTTCTAAGCCCGTTCTCTAATGACTTCGGGCATACACTAGAAAAACAAAATAAAAAGAAAAAGAAAAATCCTAAAAAGAATGGAGGTTCTAAGCAAACACAAAGCAGGCTGACTCCACCAAAGCAAACCTAAATTTTTTTAGCAAACAAAAAGCATGATGGCTCCACTTAGATTGTTTCTAGACCAGCTTTTAATCCTTCGAAAGGGAATTCGTTACAATCTTAGAAAACCCCATTGGAATCAATCCGCGTTTAAGTAAGTTGAAAATAGGCGAGGGAAGCTGCTGGAGCTTTGATACCCAAGGCCTCACCGCATTACAGGGCGGCGCAGTCACGTATTCAACTCACAGAAACAATCATGAACTTCGAAGAATGCTCAAAAGAGTAACCAATATTTTTCGAATGAGTTTCCTATTAAGCTCGTTACCCTATCGGTCTCGTTCTATTCCAAATTTTAAGGCTTAGGTTCGCGTTAAGTTTCGTTTTCCTAAGGCGGGAAAGAAGAGAATGGTGATGAAATCTGAACCCTTATCTTATATGGCCAGTCCTTGCCCTTTACTAGGAATTTAAAACAGCCGTTTTCAGTTCCTCAACATATATGCAAACGAAGGAATACAGTAACTCGCTGACAGGGGATTCGCGAGTGTTTCGACAAACTTACATCCCGTACCAGACGGGGGATGAACCGCTGAAGTTGACTCGGTCCACGACTCCTATGTCATGTACGAACCCGAGGGGCCGAGGTGATATCGTAATCACCGTCCTTCTGTGCAAACAATTTAATATTTAAACTACCCTTCCGTAGGGTTTAAAAATAAAAGAATGTCCAAATGTCCAAGTCCAAAGTCCAAAAAATAAATAAAGTAAAGTGCTAAAGAAAAAGAAAATTACAAGAATAGAGAAATCCTAATACAATCTAAAAATAAAAACTCTCTTTTTTTTTCTCTCTTTTTTATATAAAAAAAAAATCTTCTTCTTTCTCTTCGCCTTTTACTTTGTCTTTAACTCCAAATCTTTAAGTATTCACCAAAAGCTTTGACAAATTTTTCTTTCGCTCCAAATTCCAAAATCTGTAGTAAAAAGACAAAAACAAAAACGTAAAGAAGAACAAATAATAATAAAAAAAAAACCTAAAAAAAAAAAAAGAATAAAAATCTAAAAACTCTAGCCTAAAGACAAGCTCCGTGTCGACGGCGCCAAAAATTGATGGTAATCAATAATGTTGTAGTAATTAGGTTCGTGAGACTTGTGAAAGGAATGGATTTTAGATTTAATAAAACTTAAAAGTAAAGAAAACTTAGATCAAAATTGATTTCAAGATAAGGGAGAATAACCAAGACACTGATTCCACTATTACACATGAATAAATTGTGGTAAATAACCCAAAACTCTAATTATCTTTTAAGTCCTTTATTTCTTAATTCACAAATAATCAGGCAAATTCTCAACAATTAATTGTATCCCCTAAGCATAGATTATCTTAATACAAAGCATAACCTATCTAATTGAATCACAACTAATGAAGAAAATTATGCAAACAATTAAAAACTCTGCAAAAGCAGTGATTGAGTGAATTATAAATTATAAATTAGAGAAAATAAATAATTACCAATTAGTCAGGCATAAATAGCTTCCTCATTGCCCTGGTTATGAGAGAATTAGCCGCTCATCATGTTGGAAACACGCTCAAAATTCATTATTATTGCTCAAAGGGTGTGTACAAAGATGAAAATGGGAGAAATATAATGAAAATCGGGTTTGTAATAGTTATATTTGTTACAAACCGAGCTGTTGCAAAGAACGATACAAAAACAGCGTCACTGTAACTGTAGTTATACGACCCTCAGTCACACTGTTGAAGAACGACTGCCTTGGCTGGTTTGTTCTTCGTGTTCTTCAGGAATGCTGCAGCAGCAGCAGAAGGTTTCTCTGGTGATCGATTTTTCGCTCTCTTCTGCTCCTAAATTCTCCCAAACTCTTCGTAATCCTTCTGTGGTTCACCAGCACCCTTTATATAGTCGACATGGCATCAAAATATCACACAATAACTTCAAATATTCTCCATTACTCGGCATTCATAAGAAAATATTCTCGGGAATATTTTCTTCCCTGATTTAACTCTACACGCGTTAATCTTCTTCCAGCATGTTCAAAACGTCATGTACACGCCTCATAAGTAGTCAATCACACTTCTATCTCACGCCATGCACATAAAGACACGTACAATCCGGTGAAAATCCTCTTCTCTTAACCACGTAGCCCTGTTTTCTTCTCACCGATTATCTAGCCAATTCTAACTGAAACTATCAACCATACCACTCCTGTTACGCTTAAACAGGCCTTCCCACAAAATTCCAGCCATTGAATCTCATCACAGCTCCTCCAAATTCGAAGCAGCAACTCTGCACTTTTCAAATTTATTTTTCCCGCCATTTTTGTTCTTCACGAGAAAGAAGGTGGTTATCCCTTATCCAATGTCATGGGTACCGAATAACCAGTGGGTGCCCCTTAGTAATTGGGTTACCCCTTATCCAAAGTGGGAGTCCGAATAGAAAATGTCCTCCGGGGTGTTCCGAGCAACTTTTCGAGCCGAATTTTCCAACAATCTTTATTTCCAAAAAATACCTACAAACACACAAAACACCATAATAAGGACAAAAACGAGTATTAACAATACGAAACATTGAGGACAAATTAGACACATAAATGCGTCTATCAATAACGATGGCTTCTGCCATTAACGGCCATCAATAGCTGCAAACAGAGCTGTTATGAACCTGTCATACAACTGGGGAAGTGATGAGGAAGCTGGAGCTCGAGAGAATACAGTGATTATGAAGACGCTTCTGCCATCGTTAATAAAGAATGATCAGGGATCGAGTTGGCAACAATGGAGGAGAGGCTGCTGTGAGTTTCTATCGTTGATCGGTATTGGCTGGTAGCTCGAGCATAACAGCTAAAGAGGAGGAAAAACTCAGATGGAGTTTGTGATACAAACAAGATAGGTAAAAAGACTTGCCGGAGGGGTGATATTTGATCAGTGACGATAAGAACTGAGTAAGGTTGATGGCTGCTGTCATTATCGGTAGAGAAAAGGATGTACAAAGAAATCAAACTATGGTCTTACTCAGAAACCAGATTCAGTCCACAGGCGGCAGAGAAGAAGGTTTGGGTCTATTAATCAAGTTCCAGTGGCCGTAGACCTGCAGACTCATTGCCATCAGTTCTGGTTAAGGTTCGATGGGTTCTCAGCAAGGGTTTAAGTCCTTATTTCATACGGACAGAACTTGAATAGAGCTGCTGCCATTATTGGCAGTCGGTGATACATGGTGGTGTCATGATGATAACCTTAAAGAATGGTGGTTGACCGAGTCTGATAATGGAGCTACAATGGAGAACGTTCGAGAGCATGATGAGCTTAGATCGAGTTTAAGGGACTGCTGCCATTAATGACAGTAATGGTGATGTCATAGATGCCGATTGATGGCAGTGAGATATACGTAACCAATGATGCAGATTGGCAATGGTGATACGAGCTACAATGGAGATGTGATACGCTATTGAGTTTGAATCAGTAGTGAGTTATTGATGTAGCTTGATCGGTGAATGAGAAGGAGGAGGAGAGTTTACGTCTAGGAAAGTCTTAGCCGTGATGAAAAGAATAAAAACCAAGAAATATCCAGGAGAACATACGGATGGGAAATCCCATCCGTAAGAAGAAAAAACATGCTGTTAGTTCCAAGGAACTGACACGCCAAAAAAAAAAAGTGTGCTGGGATTTGCACAGTGGACGTGGCCCATTGGCTGTCAGTGTTATTTCACACGATTTTGCCTAAGTTTTGGAAGATTTTGGCTAGTTTTGACAACCATTTTGCACGGGATTCGAGGCACGGGCACAACTACAATTGGGACACCTATATAAGAGAACTTCTAATATTTTTGGTACATGAATATATAATCTTTTATCAAGCTTTTGGAGAGGAGAACTGAAGAGAAGAAAGGCTAGGGTTTTGGAGCGATTCATCACCTTAACTATTTCTTTACCATTTTATTATATGAAACTCATGGGTTTTGTTAGTACCATGAGTAGCTAAACTTCTTAGTGATTGGGGATGAATTCTAAGTTCTAATATATGATTCAATTTAGCATATAAATCTATTTGAGCTCTTCACATGATTATTGTTTGTTTTTAAAACAATTAATTTTATGTTTGATTGATAAATTGTTTAGGTGGCCAACTGAACTAGTTTATTAGTTAACCGAATGCTAGTAAAGAATTAGGATATCCGTAATTGTTGAATAATTCTATACACAAGTAGAAATTGCGAAACCTTGCAGAGGGATTCTGTGGAGCAATCGCAAGTAAAAACAACACTAGAAAGTGAACCTTGCGCTAAGAGTTCAACTACTAGGATTGACCTAAATTCGCAAAATATAAAGCATTCGACCAAATTACACTTAGAGTGCGCTACTTCTAGGTGGTTTATAGAATATAATCTGGCATTCGAGCGCTTCGGTGTCTAGTGACTTAAGGAATTTTGAGGATAGCACTGCGCTAGTTTCTTTCCTACGCTTGATAATAATCTGTGAATGATAAAGAATAGATGAATATGCTACTTTGATGACTATTTAGTAACGAAGAAGGATTCCCTGATCATATTTCTCTCCATTGCTTGTAACTTAATTACTTTTCATTGCTTTGTTATTTATTTCGTTTCAAAATCTAAAATAATCCCCCTTTGTGACACTTTTGACAACTAAAACTCCCTGCTCTTCGTGGGAACGAACCTTATTTACTGCTATATTATTCATTAGTAAAGTAGAAGATAAGTGAATTAATTTGTGCACCTACGACATGCATCACATATCTCATCTTGTGTTTGTATTTGAAAAACTTTGAAAACTCATGACCCTTGAGAGAACAATAGGAGCATGTTAACGTACAAGATGGTTCAGGTGCTCGAGATGTGCAGGCTGCTAGGCACATAGTTGATCCTGAAATATTAAACATAGAGTTTCCAACAGAGGGGTCAAATGATTCTTCCATCTTGATTGGGTTCTCTTCTAAAAGATAATCAAGATTGATGTATGTATTGCTACAATTATCAAAATCAATATTTTCACAAAGAAGAGCAACACTTGATTTTTTGTCTTCATCAGAATCATAATTATCAGACATCTCATCAAGTGTCGCAGCAAGACCTTTGTTCCCAGTGCATTTTCTACGATTTGGGCACTCGTTTGCAAAATGACCAAATCCCTTGCATTTAAAGAACCGAGGCATATCCTCGTCATCAGTTTTATCAGTGTCCCTGTTTTTAGGAGGAATACGATTATGAGTTTTGACTGATACTTTAGGCTTATCTCTGGAGAACCGTTTACTTCACTTCAACAGAAGATCTCTAAACTGTCTTGTGATCATCGAGACCGATTTGTCAAGATCTTCATATGATGAATCAGTCTCAGAGTGATTTTCTTCAGAGATATACACATTTTTACTTTTATCAAGTAATTTTGTGTGTTTTAGTGCTTTGAACGCAACATCCTTAGATTTGGATGAATGTTCGTGATCAAAGATCTTATGCTTCCCAACCAGCGTATTTATGGAGAGGTTATAAAGGTTATTTCCCTCAATTATAGCATGCTTCTTAGAATCGTATCTAGATGGCAGCGATCTGAGAATTTTTATCACAATGTCCTTTTCAGGAATAGACTTACCTAATGCAAAAGATGCATTAACAATTTCAGACACTTTGTGATTAAACTCATCAAATGAATCTTCATCTTCCATATGAAGGTTTTCCTAATCGGAATTTAGGTTTTGAATCCTGGATTCCTTTTCACTGGTATTTCCTTCGAATACAGTTTCTAAGATATTCCATGCATCTTTAGATCTAGTGCAATTTGACACATGGTACTGAAGATTTGGGGTAATGGCATATATGATGGCATTAAAACCGTCGGAGTTTTGCTTTGCATCAAGTATCTAAGCAGCATCGTATTCGCCAATATTCTTTAGAACAATAACGTTACCTATTGCCACAACGGGAGCATCATAGCCATTAACTACATATACCCATGATTGAAAATCACGTGCTTGAAGAAAAGCCCGCATAACAATTTTCTACCATAAGTAATTAGAGACATTGAAGACTGGTGGTACGTTAATAGAGATAGCACCTCTGTCTATAGAGTCATATCACTACAAACAGAGACTTGTAAGGTATTTAACTTGTTTTCCTGATCTGATACCAATTGAAAAAGCGGGGGTCTAACAACCTTGTATAATCCGAATATCGCAAGAAGGACACATTTGCGAAGTTTGATTAACAACACATTGCGAATATCGCAGGATGATTTGAAGAATGATGTAACAGATGACGATGGCAGAAACATGAGAAAAGCGTGATGATTTTGTGAAGTTTAGAATGTTTGCGAAGATTAACATTAGAACTATTGCGAGAATACCGCAAGTCAGATCCGAAATTAAAGGAAAACCTAGATGTCACCCACTATGTAAATACCCTATATAAGAAGCCGAATATGCATAAGGGGAGGGAGATCTTTTTCGAGTATTGAGTAAGTCATTAGGAGAGAGAAAGTCCAGAGCAATTGTGAATTTCTTAGTTCCATTTCTTTCCATTCTTGTAAAATTTGTGATATTAATCAATAAAGATTGTGATTGTTCATCTCAAAATGATTTGATTATATGAATTCTTGTGAGGGGTGTAGTGTGGGATTTCCTGCAACTACATATTGGCGCTAGAAACAGGGAATTTCTTTATTTTTAGTGTGAAAATTAGTATTGTGATTTGAAAGAATTTGGAATAGTTAGTGAGAAGTTTCAGATAATTTTTAACAATTCATTGAGATTGAAGAGATGGCTAAAATACGAAATGCTTCAATACAACCAACAACTGTTAGAAGGAGTAAGAGACTTGCTGGAGAAAGAAGAAACGAAACCGGAGAACCATCAAGAATGAATACAAGAAATGATGGAGAAAATCAAACTCAACAACCAATTCAGCATACACCAGCGCAAAATAGAACTATGGATTATGATAGAGTGAGTGTACACACCTAGCGATCAGATTCAGCGGAAGAAATAAAAGAGGAGCAACAATTAAGAAATGGAAGGAAAAAAGAGAGATGTCAGGAAGCAATTGGAGGAATAATTCATGGAAATGAATAGATTGAAGCGTTAGAGGCATTGAGACAAAGAATACACGAAGAGAGGAGGTTAGAAGCAGAAGAACGCGCAAATTTGACAAGGCAAAACCATGAGTTGAGAATGGAAAACATGAGATTACAGAATAGGAGGTCAAGAAGTACTACAAGATTAAGTTCAAGACCAATTAGAAGTGAAGTAAGACGAAATTCATCTACGGAAAATATTGGAGAAAGAGATCGAGAAGAAATGCAAAATCCAAATGAAGAGCGTTGCGAAAGAAGAGATATAATTGAAGATAGTTACATCTCACCAGGATAAATTCTCCAAAATGGACAAAATTACAGGAATCAGGAGAATGGGAGACGTCAGGAGCGAAATAATCAAGACGGCGAAGAAAATCAGGGAGAAGGAAGGAGAATATTACATGGGAGAGAGATTCAAAGAAATCAACAGATAATTAAAGGTGAAATCAAGAGACTTATGCCGAACAAGCACGTCTAGCTTGCGAAAGGGAAAGATTGAGAGCATAGGTGAAAGAACAAGAGTTCCAAGAGGCAATTCGTCTGAACAATCATGACAATTGAGAAAGAAGGCGAGAACAAACCGCAATAATGGTAATATCAATGAAGAATATGATAGGGTACAAAGAAGAGCTGAAAGGAAACAAAGAGAATTGATAAGGAATGAACAAAATCGCAGAAGTGAAAATGAGAGATATAATGGTGTGCGAATTCATGAAAGAAATGAAAGAGAAGATCGCATAGAAAGACAAGAAGAAAATGATGAAGAAGAAAATCAAAATTTCGCAACACAAAACAACCAAGAAAACAGGAGAAGAGAAGCAGAATTAAAAAGACCAATGGGATCAGCACCCGAGGTAAATGAACAAATCTTAAGAGAACTGGAAGAAATGAGAGGAATGCTAAATAACAGGAGAGGAGGAGGTAGGATACAATTGGATGAAGCCATAGAAGAAGCTTCGAAAACTCCGTTCTCACAAGAAGTACCACCAAAGTGCAGTTTGCCTGCGTTAACCAGCATATTTGATGGAACAACTTGTGCAATTCAACACATTAAAGCTTATGTGAGATGTATGTTACAGTGGGAGAATCATGATGTTGTGTTGTGCAAGTACTTCGCATCAAGTCTAACAGGAGAGGCGCTAAAGTGGTTCGAAGGTCTACCCAGGAATACTATAACATCTTTCAACCATTTGTAGACTACGTTCTTAGGGGCGTATATAACTAACAACTCCTCGCGACCAGGCATCGAAGATGTATTTGGGTTAAAGCAGAGAATTGGTGAAAGTTTGAAGCATCTAACCATAAGATGGAAGACAATGTGTAGTGAAATGGATGGATGTGTGGATGAGAGATATATTATTTTATCATTCATTAACGCAATGTTCGCAACCAATCTATTGTACATTCAAATTTTCAGAATCAAGAATACAATCACAATGACATAGCTGTGAAAAGACTTGATCAACCACAAGAAACACAAAATTCAAAGAAAAAATTATCATAGAGGAAACAACAAAATTCAAAGACTTGACCTATGGAGGACAAAGACAAAATTATCATAGAGGATCAGGAAGTCAAAAGATAATATAGGAAGAGATCAAGATGCCACCTTTGAATGCTAGTGTGGAATTTTTTTGGGAAGCTATAATCTTAATGGAGAACATTCCAGCACCCTGGAACATGGGAAAAGAAACATTTCCAAACCACCGAAGTCAAGAATTTTGCTCTTACCATCATTTTCATGGACATTCAACAAATCACTATAGGAATATAAAAAGGATCATTCTCAAGATGATAGATCAAGGAAAATTAAATCATTTTCTAATAGGGCACCCTCAATCTCAACTCTTACCACCACCACCAGAAATTCGCAGAGTAAATACAACAAAGGGAGGAGAAACATTTGTCATAGAAGTTGGGGCGAAGGCGAAGAATTTGTTTTGTAAATCTATTGTGCATTCATATAAAACAATTGAAGACTTTCACAACAATATTCTAAGAAGAGTCTTCGCAAGAGATGATGATGGAAGAGAAATTATGAACATTGCGAAGATTTCGCCACTAAAAGAATGGCAAAATAAAATTATTTCTTTCACTGCAGAAGAAGTACCTGAGGGAGGAGAAATGCACGATAATCCATTAGCGGTGAGATTAGAGATTAACCCAAATCCTAAAGATGATGAAGCAGAAGATTCATGGGCAATCAACCGAGTTTTAATTAATACTGGAAGTTCTGTGGATATTCTATTCTATCATGCTTATATAACTATGGGAGGGAAATATATCTAATACCTTCAACCTACAAAGTATACTATTTTAATGGTACTGCCAATAAACCTAAAGGAGAGATCACTATGTGAATACCATTGAAAGGATTATCTTCTGAGATTCTATTCTGCGTTGTTGATGTGGAGTCACCTTATAATGCTTTGATTGGACGACCTTGGTTGCATGGGATTCTAGGTGTAGCATCGACATTTCATCAATACATCAAATTCCCTCATCCCAGTGGAGTTGGAGTCATAAAGGGAGATTGGGCTGAAGGAAAGAAATGCTATGAAATCGATGTAGAGTCCTGCGAAGAACGAGCTGCGAAAAAGGAGAATTGGAAAGGTAACATCAGAGAGAAACAAAGAAGTGAAAGGCTCATGGTGGATGCAATAGAGAAGAGGCAGCAAAGTTCTCGTAGAAGATAAGAAAATAACAAAAACTGTCGAAGATACAAAGACAAATAATAACAAAGGTAAGAAACTTAAAATGTGAATATATTCGCCGATGTTATGAATGCAAAAGTATATCTGTGAAGAAAAAGAAAGATGTATGGCTGATTTGTCGCAAAAATTGCAAAAAATATGTTTTTAATTAATGACAAAAATGAGATCGAGAAATTACAACAGAGATGAAATGCAAAATAAAAATTAGAATAATTCTTAGAATGGGACGAACCTTTATGGCGTACACCCTAGTTCGCGAATAAAATTTTGCAAGAGGCAAAAGTAAGACCTAAAGTACGTCATAGAAGGGGGCATCTATTACATGGCTCAGGGATAAGGTCATACCGCTGCTGGAACCCGAGTCATGGAGATTTTGGGTCAATGAAAGCCCATCCAGGAGAGGCACCTTGGATTCTCAACTTGAGCATATGACTTAAGTTGGGAGACTAAGGTAATAAGGACTCTCCTAAAGAGTGCAGAGTATGATCAAGGCGTCGAGGTACATGGTTGATCCAAGAGTGCCCGGGGCGTATGAAACTACCTTGGCCATTCTTGGAAAGTCTTGACTATGATGCACTCGGCCCGAAGAAAACCCCACTTAGGGTGCAGTCTCGTAACTATAAGCCATATAGGCAAAAGGGATAAGATGCTGCGAAAACAACTGGTTGTTGTCAAGACTGGATGGGAGGAGCTAGTCTTGTATGGCAGAAGTACGTCTCCTTGAAGGGGCAACCAGGGGAAGATAAGGGCGGCACCCTCCATTAGGGAGATGATAAGTGTCTTAAGACGCAAATATCATGAGGCTTTTTACTCACAGGAGTATCAAGGCTTGTCATATTTGTGTAACAATCCTGAAGAGGCAATAATACAAAAGAGAATATAAGACGAAATCAATGGGTTTCTGCATGAAAGTACAGAGACGTCCTGCGATTTCGTCGCAAGATGACAATATCACGGGGCTTTAGTTTCGTAAGAAAATTTAGGCCTGTCATATTATCGCAGCAAAAATGACAAAAGAACAAAAAGTTAAGGCAATATCAATGGGTTTCTGCATGAAAGTGCAGAGACGTCCTGCGATTTTATCGCAATGACAAAAGTGGCAAAATAAGACCTTTACTTAGAAAGGAAAAATAAGACCACATCAGAATACAAGGAAGAATGTAATCTTAAAATATGTGACTGCAAAATTACGCAGAAATAATTGCGAGATTGTCGCAATAATCTTACTGAACAAAAGAAACTTGCTTAATCTCTCGTTTGAACACAAATAACAGAGGCAAGTATGTGAATGCATAAAATGAGAGTATATTATTTGTCTCCATATGATAGATTTACGCACAAAATGAAAAATAAATTATATACTGATTAATCATGTTGCGAGAAAAGATTGTTTTATATGCTAAATTGCATAAAATCTTCTCTTCTTTATATGGTTCATAAAAATTGTTTTAGGTAGTTTAAGCTACCGATCTTTTATAAAATTAGGCTCTAGATTAACGACGAAAGGCATGAAAAAGGAGTTTGTAATTATATATTCACCAAAGCATGATATTGGGTTCGAAACTTCTTTGAGATAATTAGGAGTATTATGTCCATGTATATTTATTGAGTTAACATCATAAGAAGTAGTGGAATCCAAACCCTAGAATCATCTCTCCTTCATAATAAAAATCAATGTTTATTAGTTTTTCAGTTATTTGTCTTGAACCATCAAACCTTTAAAAGTAGTCCGAGCAACGAATCTTTTCTTACCACTGTTAAAACTGCATCAGTTTAGCCCTTAAACTATTGATTTCTTCTTTGAAATTATGAAAAAAACGTTTAAACTTATTATCCATAGTCAAGACGGATCCATAGTCAATTTCTAAGAGGCGAAGTTTGGATCTGAGTTCATTTATTGGAAGAGATTCAATCTTATTATTTAAAAAATTATTTAGAGAAGTATTTAGGTGTTGAAGAAGGGTATCATCATCCATAAGATTGGGAAATGTGTGAAGAAGAATAGCTTCATCAGAAATACCATAAACGTCTGCGAAAATGATGAATCAAATAAGGAAAAGTAATGAGAAAACAAAATAAGGGAGAAGAGGAAAAATTCCAAACTATAGAGTTGCTTGTTTGCGTTTTGAAGGCCATAAATCTTATTTTTCTGAATGGCGACCTCAGATTCCAGTTATTTATTATTTTCGCGAAGGTTAACAGCTTCAGCCTCCAGTTTTTCATTGTTCTTGCGAAGTTCAAGATTTTTCTTTTCAAAACCGCACGTCTTTTTTCCAAATATGCGATAATAGCATAAGAAGCTTTCCCAGCCTGCGAAGTAATACAACGAACTTTCAGAATAAACTGTGAAATCAAGGCAAAAATAAATAGATAGAAAACGCGAGTATGAAAATTTACCAAGCTATTAAGTGAATGTAAGAAACTGGGAGATATAGATCTTGAAACCCCGCGAAGAGATTCATTATTCTCTAAGAGGGGCATCACATACAGCAGATATGGACTTGCAGGCATTGGTAAGAAGAGTATCACCAATTCCAGGGATTACAGGGATTTGAATGAGCTAACGAGTTTAGGAATTATTGGATGGGTGAACTTATGCTGCTGGTATGAAGATGGTGAACATGAGAACAAGGTGGTAGTACTGGTGGTGGTGCTAGATTCAGTGGAGTTGCAGCTGGTAATAAAGTCTGATAGGTTTTGTTTGCTGTAAATGGGTTGAGCCTAGTAGAAGGCGGTTGGAGGAAAGGAAATGTTGCAAGGTTAATTGCAGAATGGTGAATGAGGTTATGGGATTGAGAAATGCAGTTGATGAAGCTACAGGTGCTTGTGTGTGCTGCTGTGACATAAGCTGGACTGGAATCAATTGCAGGTGATGGGTCTGCGGTGTGGAATCTTTGAGCAGAGCTGCTGTTGTATATGAATGGTGACTGTCATGGGTATGTGGATATGGAGCTAGAAAAGAAGAGTAACTGATAGGTAAATTTGAATGTTGTGATTGAATGGAGTATATGGTGGTAGTTACTGCCAATGGGTTTTGAAGCCGAAGTGAAGCTCAAAAGGAATATGTTTGAGATGTGGAGGATGAGTTAAACAACAGTTTATGGCGTTGTTTATGTTGTACTGATGGATAGAATAAATTGCCAAGAGTGGGGTGTATGTGTTGCAGTTCAGTTCAAGAGGGCAATAACAACAATTTTGTGCAAGACTGGTTAGATGTATGTGCTAGGATTTGTACAGGGAAATGAATGATTATGAAGCTGTGAATGGAGTTTGAATTGTTGGCACATGGAGCTGGTGTTGATATGCAAGGATGGAATGGCAGGTGGCCTTAATAGATGGGAATGAAGTTGTTGTTGCAGCTGCAGAAGATGGAACTGTTGGTGAGGGCAAGAGCAGGTGAAATGAAGTTGAGGTGAATATGAAGGGTGCAAGATATTGCAGTGAAAATGGTGATGCTGTGACTGGTATGATCTAGAACTGGAGTTGGTGACTGTGTTGCCAAAGCTACAACTCTGGAGTAATGGGTTCAGTCAGTTGGAGTTGATATGCTTATCTATGGTGGAACTGAAGTGTAATGGTTGAATTTGCAGAGCTGTGAGTGTATGAAATATAGGTGATGGGCAGTGATTGATGGCATGGAAGTTCAGGTGTTGATGATAGTTTGGAATTGTTGGTGTTTGAGGTGGGAGTTGCTAAAGGACGTTAAATTGCAAAGCATGACAGCTGGGTTGCAGGACAAAGAAGCTGTTGGTGCAGGAAGCAGGGCCATCATGGCTGAAGCGCAATGATTTCAACAGATTTGGCCTAAAACAGTTAGCCGAGTTAGCCAACTGACTCGGTTCTAACTCAGTTTCTGACTCACTCGCCATTAATGTCCGTTAACTTGACCGTTAGTTTTAACAGCTGACCGTCATGTTTGACCGGTGACCTGGTGGACTTTACCGGTCACCTGAGCTACTTTCCAGTGACGGATCCCGACCATATTCTGGTCAAAAACCCCAGTTTTCCAGCGAGCGTTTTTGGGACAGATTTTCTACACAGGTTTCTATCACTTGTGGGCTTGGTGGATTTTCATCTAATGGACTATGAAGACTAAACCTATTCTTAGATAAATGGATTACAAAAAGAAAAACTTCTATAATTTTTCATATCACGTATTCTACTGGAGTTTTGGAGGAAAGCAGCAACTAGGGTTTGCTTTCGTTTATTTTTCATCTTCTTCATTTCATTTTTATTATTGATTATGATTATGATTATGATGAACTCAAAAGTTATGAGTAACTAAATACTTATTATTGGTTATGGGATATAAAGTGGATTTTACAAATAAGATTTGATTCAATGTATTAGTTTTGTCTCAATAATTTACTCTTTATGATTCATGGTTCATATTGTTATATGATTTGATTGTTTATTTGGTTGAGTCCGGAATCAATCCGATTTGCTTTCACTTCTAGAGCTACATTAGGGTTTTCAATACGAAAACGTTGTTTATCCCTGATTCTAAGTAGCATAATTGTGGGTAGTGCTTGTAGTGATATATCCTACTAGTCACATATGAATCATAACTTGGGTTAATTCGAATTAGTGGTTTTACACATTTTGATTGCCTTGATTAGTCTTATTTCTTCGAACTTATTGCTTTTAGGGAGTTAAATCTAATTGTGCTTTTACACTTTAGGTTGCTTTCAAGGAAGAATTCACATATGCATCTTTAAATGTGGTTGTGATGAAATCAGGGAATTAGCGGGATATACTTGCAATCAAGGTATCCTAGGACTTTTAGTAAATGAGAGATTAAAATTTCAATTTTAGTCATTGTTGAGAATTCAAGTTTGTGAATGAAACTATCCCGTGACCAATATTTTCTCCTTATTGATTATTTTAATACTTTATTGCTTTAAATTTATTTCTATTGCTTTGAAATATCAAAACCCCCCCCATTGGTTACTAAGAAACTGAAATTTGCATAACAACAAAAGCCTCTCTGTGGATACGAACTCTTTCTTATCGCATACTACTTTATTTTAGTTATGTAAGAAAGTGAAATTATTTTTGCTCGGCTGACAACCGGCCAAATTTTGGCGCCGCTTCCTGGGAGGCATCGGCTTGTTATATAGTTTTGTTTTCTTATTTTTACGTTATTTTTAATTTCGTTTTGAGAATTGTATTTCAGGTACCTTACTGAAATACAAACTGGGAGAAGAAATAGGTGATGCAAATCGCACACTCAAGGAGCTAGCTTCTCAGAAGTTGGATCAACAATAATGGTGCATTGAGGCAGCTTCTACATTTTATATTAAACCAGGGTTGATTAGTCAAATACCATAGTTTCATGGATTTGCATGGGAAGATCCAAACAAGAATCTTACGGAGTTCCAATGGTTAGTCACAAGCATGATACCTAATGGTGCTGATGCGGATGAAGGAATGTTGTGTACTTTTCGTTTCTATTTACTTGATGTAGCTAAGGATTGGTTATATTACTTGCCACCTGGTAGCGTTACGACATGGACAGTTTTGAAGAAACTTTTCCTCGAGAGGTATTTTCCTGCATCTAAAGCGGCTCAAATTCTTAAAGAGATAAGTGGAATTATGCAGATGGAATATGAAACATTGTATGAATGCTGGGAACATTAAAACAGATTGGTGGAAAGCTTCCCTCATCACCAATTCAGTGACGCAATGATCATCCAATACTTCTATGAAGGACTCCAAGCAAATGATATGAATTTTATTGACGCTACAAGTGGTGGTGGACTTATGAACAAGACGGTGACACAAGCTAGAGAGTTGATTGAGAGTATGGAAGCAAATTCTCAACAATTTTCAAGTCGTGGATCAGAACCATCTACCAAGGGAGTTAATCAAGTTGACGAGATTATTGAATTACGTCAACAAATGAGCAATATGATGGAAATGATGCAACAAATTGCAGCAGTGGTTGTAAAACCATCACGCACAACTTATGAGAACGTAGAGCATGTCAATGCTATATTCTCAACTCATCCATATGGTATTTACTCCAACACTTACGAGCAAGTTGCAAGTGCAAGTTCTGTTTATAGCCATCCGAATGAGTTCCAACAACAAGTGCAACAACCACAACAAGGGCATTATCCAGAATTGGAGAAGATGGCTACTTTGGTGGAGGCTCTAATGTCCGTGGTACAGCAAAATCAACAACTAGCGAACTTAAATCAGCAGAAAATGGATAATGCAATTAAGGAGTTGCAATTACAAGTTGGTCAACCACAACAACAACAATTTCAGCAACAACAATTTCAGCAACAACAACAACCACCTCAAAATCAAGGGTCCAATATGGAAGAGTTGCTGAAATCTTTTATGCAAAGAATAGAGGGTGCGGTCAAGGACTTACAAACACAAGTTGGTTCAATGGCTGAGGTGATTAATCAGTTGCATGTACAAAATACTGAGAAACTCCCTTCCCAACCTCTTAACTCAAAAGAGGGTGTCAATGCTATTATGTTGGGAAGTGGTATACAATTTGGCAACCCGAAGTTACTAATTCGGGTGAAGAAGAAGCCCCAAAAGAACCAATTTTGGAGGAAAAGAACGCAAATTTTCCCTAAACTCCCGAGGTAACTAAATCCAACTCTAAACTTCTTATTTCTGCTTATGTTCCTCCTCTACCTTTTCCTAGCAGGTTTGCTAAAGCAAATAAGAAGGTGGAATAAGATAGGGATATTTGGGATGTTTTTAAGAAGGTCCAAGTGAATGTTCCACTCATTGAAGTAATTAGGAAATCTCCTCGCTATGCAAAGTGTGTAAAGGAATTATGCACTAACAAGCACAAGCTAACCGTTAATGATGTAAAGAGTGTGGGGGAAAACGCTTCGGCGTATCTTACAAAGAAACTCCCACCTAAATTGAAAGATCCCGGTAGTTTCACTATTCCATGCACTATTAGTAAAACAAGGTTTGCAAAAGCTATGTTAGATTTAGGAGCGTCTATTAATGTTATGCCTACTTCGATTTATGATGCTTTAAATCTTGGTCCTCTCAAGAAAACCGGCATAGTTATTCAACTTGCCGATAGATCTAATGTTTTCCCTAAAGGGATTGTTGAGGATGTTTTGGTGCAGGTAAAAGGACTAATATTTCCAGTGGATTTCTACGTTTTAGACATCAGTGATGTGAATTCATCCTCGTCTACACCTTTACAGTTGGGTAGACCATTTATGAGTACCGCTAGAACGAAGATTGATGTCCACAATGGCACCTTGACTATGGAGTTCGATGAAGAGGTCATACACTTCAACATCTTTGAGGTGAGGAAACACCCAAGTACCATTCAATCAGATTTTCTATAATGTGTTGGAAGACGGCTAAGTCATAACAAACAAGGAGCAAGTCGGGCTGACGACTTTAAACCAAGCGCTAAGTGGGAGGCAACCCATCGGTTTTGTATCTTTATCTTTTTATTTTTAAGCATTTGCTTTAATCTTTATTTTCTTTGTTTTTTCATATCATTTGCGGAATTTTCCACCTTGAACTTTCTTTGGATGATTCAATTTTACATTGAGGACAATGTAAAGTTTAAGTGTGGGTGAGCATTTATATGTTTGTATAGTTTTTTTTAGTTTGTTTTATGCCTATCAGAACAATCAGAAAAATAGAAAAACCAAGAAAAAAATTTATGTTTTATGAACTCCGAAATCTAGAAATTTGTGCCTTTATGATGACACTACCAATATTAGTGGATGGAACCATTTTGATTGCAGGAGTTGAGGAACCAATTAACTAAAAGGGACGAACATAGCTCAGAAATCACAAATAACATGATAGTTGTTACCATATCTCGGAATATCACCATATCACATTCTATTTTTATTTTTCCATATTTATCTATTGTTCTCTAAGTGCTTTGGTGGGTCACTAAACATCGACTTGTTATTACTTCTAGGATGAAATAGAGTGATTGAGTTGCTAAAAAAGAAAAACAAAAGACCTACCAATTAGTCCAAACGGAATAAAAATGACACTTGGATAGCAATATGTGTGTGTTCTCCCCGTCTCCGTCGCCTAAACAAGCGTGGAATGCAGGATTCAAGGGAACTATCATGTAATCTGCTAACAAGAAGCATGCGCTTGAATCCAGAACCTCTAATCATGCTGTCTAAAAAAAAAGTGAAAAAGAAAAGAAAAGAAAGAAAATATTATTATTGTTGAATAAAGTTGACTCCTGGTTCCTTTGTATATGCCGGTTGAGTTGATGTAGAATTAAGATTGTTGACCACTGGTTCCCTTGTATATGCCGGTGTGTTGACACTAGAATTTAGACCAGTAGCTCAATCCAATATGATGCATAGGTTCATCTTGGCGGTGACCTTCATACAGATATGAGAAACACCGATCACTTGTGAATATACGCAAACATCTACCTCTATATCCATCTTCTTAATATTTTCATTGTGATTGTGGTTAGTCAGATTCCAAGTATTGTGGTTTGTTCAACTATTTAATTAGAGCTTTATTTACTTAAATATGAATTGAATTTGCGCAAGGTACCTCCTCCTGTAGTCATTTCGGATTCGTTCATTGATTTGTCACAAATAAACAGAGTTGGAAATATATGTTTTGTAGGCATACCTCTTGTAAACCTTCACGATACTAAAACTCGTCCACTAGGGACACCTAGGGGTTCAAAGGCTTGTTATTTATGCTTAGAGTAACCATAGCATCGACGAGACGGAGTTTATTTATGTTTTATAATTATTTTGTTTGATTTGCTCGAGGACTAGAAAAGTCTAAGTGTGGGGGAATTTGATAGGTGTCTAAAACACCTTATTATTTATCTATTGTTTATGCTTTTTCTGCTAGTTTTCTTGTAAATTATGTATCTTATGCTTTGTTTTCGAGTATTTAGGTACTTTGGAGTCATTTGGAACAAAAGAAGAAGAAACAGCTCAAAAGTCTCATATCATGTGCAATTGATGTTGGAGGAAATTATTTCTTATTATTTATTTTTTATTTCTTCATCTATGTCTGAAAAGCATGTCGGCTTTAGTGATGCGATTTATGTCTGAAAAGCATGACAACTTTAGTGATGAAGAGACATTTAAGAGAATAAGTGAATTTGAGAAATAAAAGATGGATGTTGTTGGCGAAGGAACTCGAAAGAATGAGAAAGCGTTCATTTGGAGAAAGAAGAGCGAAAGCGTCATTTTATGTACAACTGTTATTGGGAGCGGAGCTGAGCCGAACCAAGTCAACGAAAAGGGACAACACTACAGCTTAGTCTAGAGAAGCAACGGAAAGACATTCTCGGTGTCTATTACTAATGGAGTAGATGCCTAGAGTTATCCTAGGTATCCCTTATCTACTTCTCCAGGGTGGATATATCCATATTCATTTGCTACACCAACCCTGAAATTCAGAGAATAATCATTTTCTATTCTTCCCACTCACCTGAAAGTTAGAGAGTCCATGGCGGCTGTCAGAGTTTGAGAATTCATGAGATAATCAACTGAGGAATTTGAGAGATAATTCTGCTGATGATTAAGTGAATAAACAGAGAGATGGAGATGATAATGGGGTAGAATCAGATCGAGAAAATGAATCTATTGGTGTTATGAGGAAGGAAGTTAGGGTTATGGATTTGGTGAAGTTGAGAAGAACTGAAGAAGAAAAAATTAAATTGGAGATGGTTTTTTCTCTATTAGAGGAAAACTTAGGGTTTGAGTTTGATTTGTTGTGGTTGAATATCACTAATTGAAGACATGGGTCTGTACTGATGATGTGTTTGGAACAGAGAGGAATGAAGGTGTTGTTAATGGTGGAATCAAGAGAGTAATCAGAGGAGATGATGGATAGGAGATTGCAGTGAAAAATTAGGGTCGATATGTTCAATTAACTGAAAAATGGGTTTCTACTGAGAGTTTCTTGTCACAGATCGAAGAGAAACTGAATTCAGTTTGCAAGCTTGAGCTGATAACTGGTGCTCAAGAAAATGAGGGTGTTGGTGGTATTGGATTGCAGCTGATGAACAATTAGATGCATGTGTTAGGAATTATAGGGATTTGAATGAGCTAATGAGTCTAGGAATTGTTGGCTGGGTGAAATGATACTGCTGGTATGAAGCTGGTGAACATGAGAACAAGGTGGTAGTACTGGTGGTAGTGCTAGCTTCAGTGGAGTTGCAGCTGGTAATGAAGTCTGCTAGGTTTTGTTTGCTGTAAATGGGTTGAGACTAGTAGAAGGAGGTTGGAGTCAAGGAAATGTTGCAAGGGTAATTGCAGAATGGTGACTGAGGTTATGGGCTTGAGAAATGCAGCTGATGAAGCTACAGGTGCTTGTGTGTGCTGCTGTGACATAAGCTGGACTGGAATCAATTGCAGGTGATGGGTCTGTGGTGTGGAATCTTTGAGAAGAGCTGCTATTGTATATGAATGGTGACTGTCATGGGTATGTGGATCTGGAGCTAGACAAGAAGAGTAACTGATAGGTATATTTGAATGTTGTGATTGAATGGAGTATATGGTGGTAGTTACTACCAATGGGTTTTGCAGCCGAAGTGAAGCTCAAAAGGAATTTGTTTGAGATGTGGAGGATGAGTTCAACAACAGTTTATGGTGTTGTTTGTGCTGTACTGATGGATAGAATGAATTGCCAAGAGTGGGGTGTATGTGTTGCAGTTCAGTTCAAGAGGGAAATAGCAGCAATTTGGTGCAAGACTGGTTAGATGTATGTGCTAGGATTTGTACAGGAAAATAAATTATTATGAAGCTGTGAATGGAGTTTGAGTTGTTGGCAGATGGAGCTGGTGTTGATATGAAAGGATGGAATGGCAGGTGGCCTTAATAGATGGGAATGAAGCTGTTGTTGAAGCTGCAGAAGATGGAACTGTTGGTGAGGGCAAGAGCAGGTGCTGTGCAGTTGAGGTAAATATGTAGGGTGCAAGATATTGCAGTGAAAATGGTGATGATGTGACTGGTATGATATGGAACTGGAGTTGGTGACTGTGTTGCCAAAGCTACAACTCTAGAGTAATGGGTTCAGTCAGTTGGAGTTGATATGCTTATCTGTGGTGGAACTGAAGTGCAATGGTTGAATTGGCAGAGCTGTGAGTGTATGAAATATAGGTGATGGGCAGTGATTGAGGGCATGGAAGTTCAGGTGTTGATGATAGTTGGGAATTATTGGTGCTTGAAGTGGGAGTTGTTGAAGGAAGTTAAATTGCAAAGCATGACAGCTGGGTTGCAGGACAAAGAAGCTGTTGGTGCAGGAAGCAGGGCCATCATGGCTGAAGCGCAATGATTTCAACAGATTTGGCCTAAACCAGTTAGCCGAGTTATCCAACTGACTCGGTTCTAACTCAGTTTCTGACTCACTCACCGTTAATGTCTGTTAACTTGACCGTTAGTTCTAACAGCTGACCGTTATGTTTGACCGGTGACCGGGTGGACTTTGCCGGTCACCTGATCTACTTTCCGGTGCCGGATCCCGGCCATATTCCGGTCAAAAACCCCAGTTTTCCGGTGAGAGTTTTTGGGACAGATTTTCTACATGGGTTTCTCTCACTTGTGGGCTTGGTGGATTTTCATCTAATGGACTTTGAAGACTAAACCTGTTCTTGGAGAAAAGGATTACAAAAAGAAAAACTTCTACAATTTTTCATATCACGTAGTCTACTGGAGTTTTGGAGGAGAGCAGCAACTAGGGTTTGCTTTCGTTAATTTTTCATCTTCTTCATTTCATTTTTATTATTGATTATGATTATGATTATGATGAACTCAAAAGTTATGAGTAACTGTTGGGCCAGAATATCGCTACAATTATATTCTTGCAATATTAATAACACTTTTGCGAGGACATCGTGAGTATTTCAACAACATCTGACGAGTGTTGCAGAACTGCTTAAGGAATGACATAAGGACTAACGAGTAAAGAAACATGTAAGGAGCATGTGTTGACCAGCGATAGTTATAAAGTTAGCGAGAATAAAAATCATGGTTGTCACGATAACGATCGCAGTGTAAATCCGAGATAAAAGGAAAACTTAGCTGTCATCCATTATGTAACTACCCTATAAATAAAGACCTAATATGTCCAGAAAAGGATAATGTATTTTTGAGAGTTGAGAAAGTCTTGAGAAGAGAGAAACTTCAAAAGAAAAGTTGTATTCTTGAATTCTGATATTTCCTGTAAATGTTTCTGAAATCAAATAATAAAAGTGTCGTTTTTAATCTTCAATTGTGAGTTGATTATAGCAAGATCTTAACAAGGGTGTAGTGTGGGATTTCCTGAAACTACGTTTTGGCGCCCAAAACATGGAGAATCAAGCTAAAAAATCTCTAATTACAACTTGAAGATTTGAAGAAATTGCTAGAAGAAGAAGAAATACATCAGAGCCACCAACAACTGTGAGGAGGAGTAAAAGACTTGCAAGTGGAGAAACAAATGAATTAGGAGAGTCTTCAAGGATAAGAACAGGAATAAATAGAACATGGATTGAAGGAGAAAGTCAAATTCCACAACCGAATCAACAAACACCGATGCAAGATAGAAATGTGGATTATGATAGAGTGAGTTTGCATACTTGGAGATCGGATTCGATGGAAGATATAGAAGATCAACAATTAAGAGATTAAAGAAGAGGAGAAAGAAATCAAGGAGTGGTTGAAGGATTAATTCATGGAGAAGGCGAAGATGAAACAACAGATGAGCTAAGACAAAGAATACAAGAGGAAAGAAGATTAGAGGCGGAAGAGCGTGCAAATTTAACAAGACAAAATCACGAGTTGAGAATGGAGAATTTGAGATTACAAAGTAGAAGATCAAGAAGTACTGTTAGATCAAATTCAAGATCATTAAGATAAGAATTAAGGAGAAATTCCCCGATAAGAAATGCTAGAGGAAATATCCAAGAGGAAATGCAAAATCCAAATGAAGAACAACGTCATAGAGAAGGAGAGGTAATAGAAAATCGACATGATCCGCGCGGCGAAACTTTGGATAATAAAATTAACAACAGAAATCAGGAGGGAAGAAATAACCAAAATGATGAAGAAAATCCAGAAGAAGGTAGGAGGATATTACATGGGCGAGAGATTTAGAGAAATCGAAGAATAATTGAGGAAAAAATTGAGAGACATTATGCTGAACAAGCACGCCTAGCTTGCGAGAGAGAAACATTAAGAGCATAGGTAGAAGAACAAGAATTCCAAGAAGCAATACGGCAAAATAACCATGAAAATCGAGAAAGGAGACAGATGCAAAATCGCCATAATAATAATATTCAGGAAAAGTATGATAGAATACAAAGGAGAATAGAAAGACAGCGAAGAGAAATGATGAGAAATGAAGTAATTCGCAGAGAAGAAAATAGAAAATATAATCAGCTGCGATGCCAAGAAGAAGGTGAAGCAGAAGATCGCAGAAGAAGGAATGTGGATGTAGATGAAGATGAAGATACATAAGATCTCACAAGACAAGAAGTACATGAACGCAGGAGAAGTAAAGCATCATTGAAAAGATCAATGGAACCGAATTCAGCTGCGAATGAGAAAATTTTAAAAGAATTAGCAGAGATGAGGGGAATAATAAATAACAGAAGAGAAGGAGGTAGAAGGAAACTTGATGAAGCTATTGAAGAAGCTGTGAGAACTCCATTCACTCAAGAAGTACAGTTAAGAGGAATACCTCCAAAGTGCAACTTACCAGCTTTAACCAGCATTTTTGATGGAACTACATGTGCTGTACAACATGTTAAGGCTTATATTAGGTGTATGCTACAATGGGAGAATCATGATGCTGTATTGTGCAAGTATTTTGCATCTAGCTTAACTGGCGAGGCGCTAAAATGGTTTGAGGGATTTCCAAAAAATACTATAACTTCATTTGATCATTTGCAAGCTACATTTTTGGGAGCATATATAAGCAACAATTCATCACGGCCAAGTATTGAAGATGTGTTTGGATTAAAACAGAGGGTTGGAGAGAGTCTGAAACATTTAACCATAAGATGGAAGACAATGTGCAGTGAGATGGCAGGAAGAGTAGACGAGAGATATCTTATCTTGTCTTTTATCAATGCAATGTTCGCGACCAATCTGCTGTACATACAAATTTTCAGAGTCAAGAATACAATCACTATGACTGAACTATGAGAACTACAAGAAGAATACATTTCTTTGGAGGAGAAACAAAATGAGATGGAATCATATCCAATCGCGAATACCAATTCAGTAGCAGCAAATGGGAGTTTACTTCCTAAAATGATTAACAATGTGGCGAGCAGCTCGCAAGTACAACAACAGAAAGTGGAAATTGATAACCAGCAGAAGTTGGTAGCTATGGGCAGTCGAGATCAAGAAGAATATGAAAGGGAGAAGAATTATTACAATCGCGGTGGGAATAATAAGATTCAAAGGCTTGATCATCCGCAAGAAACTTATGGTGGACATAGGCAAAGCAATTTCAAAATCCAAGGTAACCAGAAGATAATATGGGAAGAAATTAAGATGCCACCTCTAAATGCTAGTATATAAAAAATCTGGGAAGCTATCATTTTGATGGAAAATATACCATCACCATGGAATATGGGAAAAGAACCACATCCTAATAATCGTAATCAAGAATTTTGTCCTTACCATCACTTTTATGGTCACACAGTAAATGATTGCAGGAATGTAAAGAGAATAATTTTAAGGATGATTGACCAAGGAAAGCTAAACCACTTTTTAGTAGGACATCCACAATCTCAGCGATTGCCTCCAGCACTGAGAAATTCGCAGGGTAAATACTGTAAAAGGAGCAGAATCATTCGTAATAGAAGTTGGGGCTAAAGCAAAGAATTTGTTTTGCAATTCCATTATACATTCATCCAGAACAGTTGAGGATTTCCATGATAATGTTCTAAGCAGAGTCTGACACAGATGGAAAAGAGATAATGAATATTGCGAGATCGCCATTAAAAGAATGGCAAAAACAAACTATATCTTTCACTGCACAAGAAGTACCAGAGGCTGGTGAGCAGCACGATAACCCATTGGTAGTAAGGTTAGAGATAAACCCCAAGCAAGTACAAGAAGAAGATGAAGAAAATGATAACGAAAATGAAGATTCTTGGGCCATTAATAGAGTTCTAATAGACACAGGTAGTTCAGTCGACATCTTATTTCATCATACCTACAATACCATGGGTGGAAGAGACGAAGATCTAATACCATCAACATATAAAATCTATGGTTTTAATGGTACTGCTAATAAACCCAAAGGGGAAATTGAAATGCGGATTCCATTAAAGGGGATAACTTCCAAGATCTTGTTCTATGTTGTTGACATTGAATCACCTTACAATTCCCTGATTGGTCAACCTTGGCTACATGGGATATTAGGTGTAGCATCTACTTTGCACCAGTGTGTTAAATTTCCTCATCCTAATGGTGTTGGAGTTATTAAGGGAGATTGGGGAGAAAGAAAGAAATGTTATGAGATTGATATAAAATCTTGCGAGGAAAGAGCTGAGAAGAATAACAATTGGAAGTACAACATCAATCAACGACAAAGATGTGAAAGATTGATGATTGATGCAATAGAGCAGCGAGAGGAAGATGATGACGAGCGACTCGCAGAATTTGTTTGAAGAAAATGCAATTGAAAAGAGTACTCTGTTTGAAAGAATTGCAAAATTTTACAAGAAGATCAAAGAAATGAAATTTTATCAGAGTTACAATACTCGCGAGAGCGCGAATAAAATTTCGTAGAGATTAATAAAATGGGACGAACCTTTATGGCGTGCACCTAAGTTCGCGGATACAATTTCGCAAGAGGCAAATGTAAGACCTAATAGTGCGTCATATAAGGGGGTATCTCTTACATGACTCAGGGATAAGGTTATACCGCTGCTGGAACCTGAGTTATGAAGATGTTGGGGTTAAAGAAAACCTATCCAGGAGAGGGATCTTGGATTTATAATTCTATAAGGTTATACCCTGGTTGGACGACTAAGAACCTCTTTTAAGGAGTGCAGAGTATGACCAAGGTGCCGAGGTACACGGTTGAGCCAAGGGTGCCCGGGGCGTATGAAACTACCCTGGCCATCCTTGGAAAGTCTTGGCTATGATGCACTCGGCCCGAAGAAAACCTCACTTAGGGTGCAGTCTTGTAACTATAATCCATATAGGCATAAAGGACAAGAGGCTGCGAAAACAACTGGTTGTTGGCAGATCTGGATGGGAGGAGCTAGTCTTGTATGGCCGATGTGCCATCCTTGAAGGGAAAGAAGGGGGAAGATAAGGGAGGCACCCTCCATTAGGGAGATGATAAGTGTCTAAATACGGAAATGTCATGGGGCTTTATGATCGCAAGAATATTTAGGCATGTCATATTGTCGCGTGACGAAAATTATACAGAGGCAACAAGCCAAAATATAAAAGTTAAGATGAGATCAATGGGTTTTTACATGAAAGTGTAAATACGTCCTGCGATATCATCGCAAGACGACAATGTCATAAGGTTTAATTCTTGCAAGAGAGTTTATACTTATCATATTGTCGCAGAGATGTTGAAAAAATATTGATAAGACAAGATCAATGGGTCAATACATGCAAATGTAAATACGTCCTGCGATTTTTTCGCAAAAAGAAGAAATGTGGCAAAATAAGACCTTTAATTAGGAAGGCATAATAAGACCATAAGATTATTGCGATAATGCTCGCAGAATTTATGAGATTTGCGATTCTACGCATAGATCATAAAGTTATGCAATTGTTACTAGCGATAACATCGCCGATATTGAGGCAAATTTAATTTGATTCACAACTAAATCTAATCTCTACTCAATTTTTTCATATTGCAGATGAATAATAGAGGCAAGTATGGGAATGCATAGAATGATGAAATTATTATTCATCCATCATATGACAAAATTGCATAGATGATACATTCATACAAATAATTAAAGGATAATAATTATGATTGATTGACCATGTTGTAGAAAAAAAATTTATTTTCTAATTCGTACAGATAAAAGCAAAAGAAGTTTACGCATCAAGTTGGAGAAACTCGCAGAAATGTTACGAGAAGCAAAAAATAAATGTACAAAATTTACAAGGAAGAAAAAGAGAAGAAACATGACTAAGTAGATCCATCACCACCTTCATCAGAGCTCTTTTCTTTTTCAGATTTCTCCTCATTACCATATTTTTCTTCTTCATCATTATCATTATTATCTCTATCTACGTCAGATTTCTATTTCTTGCCAGATAGTTCTTTATCATTATCATCTTCGCTAGATTCCTCAGCTTCGCTATCAGAGATAACTAGATTTGGGGAATCAACTGGAATTTCCTTTGCGAGATCGGGATATGTAGAATGAGGAATACCATGATCATCACAGACTAGTTTAACAGCATTATTACGAACACGGATAAGGGCGTTACTAAAATTCAAAGATGATATTTTCAAATTTTCCTTCAATCTAGAATACTTTTCATTGCGAGAAGATAGATTTCTAGCGAGTTGGCTTTTATCTTCTTCTAACTCATCAAATCTTTTACGATAGTTCTTTTCGGATGCTGCGAGCAAATGATAACAAAGTTAATACATATAAGGATGATTCAATTAGGAAATAATTTAGTGAAATCATAAGAGTGATAACCTTCTCTTTCAGAAATCATGTCTTTAATTAAAGCCGCTTGTTCAAAGATGAAGACTAACATCTACACCTAAATTAGTTAAGCGTTGTCAAGAACTTTCGCAGCCCAAGCAAATTCCACGTCATTATTTATAAGAAGACGGGAACGAATTTGGTTTTCTCTTTCAATAAAACCTTCCTTCTCGCGGATAAGCCCATCCCTTTCAATTTGAACTTCAAGAATGGTCTTATGGAAATTTTCTAAGATTTCAGCTCCTTGTCTAGATATACGATTTTTGTCTTTTGAGAGATCTTTGTTTTTGGCCTTTAAAGTTTTAATTTCAGCTTTGAAATTATGATAAAGTTGTTTGAATCCATGAGTTATATCTAAAGAAGATCTGTAGTCAATTTCTAAGAGGCGAAACTTATATCTGAGTTCATCTATGGAAAGGGAATTAACATTGGAAGGGTTATTTAAAGAATTATTAAGAAGTTCTAGAAGAGTATCGTTGTCTATTGGTTCAGGGAAAGAGTGAATGGTTAAAGCCTCATCAGTGAGACCATAAATATCTGCGAGAATGATAAATCAAGTAAGAAAGAGTAGTTAAACATAAAGCTACGAA
This sequence comes from Papaver bracteatum, assembly GCA_023529315.1. Classification (NCBI taxonomy): domain Eukaryota; kingdom Viridiplantae; phylum Streptophyta; class Magnoliopsida; order Ranunculales; family Papaveraceae; genus Papaver; species Papaver bracteatum. The sequence continues at coordinate 3,484,631 of JAJJWX010002811.1, read as the reverse complement.
GGAAAAGAAGAAGGTTATCATATCTAAGAGTTGTTTATTAACAGTATCAATATTGGATACTTTGGCTGATTGATGAGAAAGATTGTTCTCAAGTTATTAATTCTTGTAACGCCACGGTTTTCCAAACCCGGAGTGCAACTTGGAAACCATAGCCGAGGCCCGGCTACTAAGCCCAAGCTCATTAAATAATTTATTCAGGCTAATTTAGTTTATGTTCATGTTACCATTTCTGTCGCAGCGAAAAACTTAGAAATTCATTTCGGAAGATCTAACCGTTGATTTAACCTAAATTTTTAAGTCACCAGAAACAAAACACATTTTGGTTCTCAAATAAAATATTAACACCATTCAGGTCTTAAGATTAATTTAATAAGTAACAATTTCAACACCATATTGTAAAACTGAAAACATACCAAGGTAGATTCCTAGAATTTTTTTTACAGCATTTCCAACTATGAATTTTCACGTCTTAAAAAAAGATTAAGCATAAAGGACTAATTAAAGCTTCAAAAATAGTTATCTGGCTTCACTACAATTAATCTAACTTGATATTAACAAATATCAATAAAGACTCATCAAAATTATTAACCACTCATAGTCATGGCTAATTTATAAACAACTCATAAGATAACAAAACCATATTTTTATGAATCTACATGCTGGACCTCCAAGCGGCTGCCTACGTACCCAAAAGGATCAAGCACGACCGTAGTTCATCAGACGATGCACCAAATACACAATCAACAATTTTAAGATGATCAAATCATTAAGGTTGAACTTACCCAAGACACTTGTTCGACCTATTCAAAAATATTTCTCTTCCTCTGGGAACCTGTTTAACAACAAACACGTACAAGAAAAATATACTCGCCCCAGGGAGCCAATATCAAATGAAGAAAAGAGAACCAAATTAATCAACCGCTCGCCCCAGGGAGCCAACACATGGAAACACCACATCCATAAACAATAATTAAATTCAATCAATCCTCCCACCCCAGGGAGCCCCACGTGGGTTTAGGAAACAAAAACCGTTCCCAAGGATATCTCGTATCCCATCAAAAAATATAATACAACAATAAATTCAATCAATCCTCCCACTCCAGGGAGCCCCACGTGGGTTTAGGAAACAAAAACCGTTCCCAAGGATATCTCGTATCCCATCAAAAAATATAATACAACAATAAATTCAATCAACCCTCCCACTATAGGGAGCCCCACATGGGTTTATGAAACAAAAACCGTTCCCAAGGATATCTCGTATCCCATCAAAAAAATATAATACAAAAATAAATTCAATCAATCCTCCCACTCCAGGGAGCCCCACGTGGGTTTAGGAAACAAAAACCGTTTCCAAGGATATCTCGTATCCCGTCATAAATAATTTTTAAGAATAAGAATCTATGGGCCGCAACCCAACATTTATAATCATGCTCACAACATCGATTATCATTCATATATATTAATGAAAACATGCAAACATAAATTTAATTAAAAGAAACTTAAATAAGAAGATTTTTGATTGTGTTGCGCCTACCTCAATCGCAAGCAAGTAATCATATGGAAGAATAATTCCAAACGAACTAGCAATTCCCTTTTTGCTGGAACCATAATCCAAAGATGAATAATATTGAAGTCTTTTTCTCCCTAAAACGTTTCTTTCATTTATTTTACCGTGTACTAATTGTCTCATAATATCTGTATCTAACCCCAATAACACCAGTAATAAGTTATCATTACACAAAACATCATCATTACATAAAAAAAATTCCTTTTCTTTTTCTTTTTCTTTTCCCACATAAAACAAGATCATAAATACATTAAAGTATTAAATCTTAGAGCTGGGAATAAGCTCAAAATCAATAATTTCAATCAAACCAAGAGTTTGCACGAAAATACCGTTTTAAACCACTTACTCAAAGATATTACCATGGGCTTCGTTTCAAAACAAAATGCGATAAATCTCACCATTTTAGAAACCGGAGAATACATCCTTTCACACAAAAATCATTAACAAAGCTAAGAAAATCAAATAGTTTAGATAACAAGAGATGTAGGCATAAAACAACCGTAGAACATTTCTGAAATTCAGATTGTATAGTTTGTGTTAAAAAAATTGTGTAGACTTCATTACACAACCAAAATGAGTGATTCTTATCTCATTTTAAAGAAGAGAGAATAAGGTATTATATAAAAAATATGACCAAAAACCATAAATTCCTTAATAGGTCTAATTCACCTCAGTAAAACCTGTCAGTGCAAATAGCTTCAGAAAACCAACAGTTTTGAGAGTCCAAACTTAAAAATTCACACAAAATTCATTGCTCAACCAAATGCATTGATTATTAGCTCATTTTAAAGATTAAAAGATAAGATTTCATGTAAAAATGTTAGGTAAAAACCAATGAGTTTTAAATCTATCTCAAAGTGTTTCACAAAAACAGAACAGAGATCACGTTTCTCCGAAATTGCAGTTTCGACAGTGTACATTCAAAAATTCGTATAAAAATCATTACACAATGAAATTCAGAAGTTTTGGTACCATTAGAAATCTAAGAAACCCAAATTTAACATAAAAATTATAAACATAGGTGATAAGATACATAACTATGTTTAAATCTCTCAACCAAAACGGACAGAAGTGCTGTCCTTCAGAAAATTCAGTTTTGATAGTCTGTAATCAAACTTTCGTGTAGAAATCATTACACAATGGAATTTAGCAAACTTGGTCTTGTTGAAAAGCTGAGAAAATATTCTTTAAAACAAAAATTATAAGCAACATTAAATAGTTTCATAACTATGCCTAAAAGTCTCTAATAAACAGGACATCAACACTAAGTTCAGAAATTTCAAGTTTCGCAAGTCTCAAATCGAAAATTCGTATAAAATTCATTATGTTATGGATTTTAGCAAACTTGGTCTTGTTGAAAATATGAAAGACTCTACTTTGAGATAAAAATAATAACCAGAAGAAATAAAGTATCAATATGATCTGAAAAGTCTCAAATAAACAAGATAGTGACCAAGTTCTTCAGAAATTACAGTTTTTGAAGTCTATAATCACAAATTCGTGTAAAAATCATTACACAACGGAATTTAGCAAACTTAGTCTTGTTGGAAAACTGAAAGACTCTACTTTGAATAAAAATTATAAAAAAAAGAGATCAGGTATAAATAGGATCTAAAAATTCTTAAATAAACTGGACAGTGACAAAGTTCTTCAGAGATTATAATTTTGGAAGTCTATACTCAAAAATTCACCCAGACTTCATTACTCAACGGAATCAGTTGATTCTTGGCTAGTTTTAAAGAAGAGAAGTTAATCTTGAATTTGAAAAATATAAACAAATATAAGATTCAAAATAACTGGGGTGAGAATCTAACCATAAAACAGGAGAGAAAACTGTTGCCAGAAATCCCAGAAATTGCTTCTAAATTTCGAATTATTTTTTTTTGATACAATATTTCTCCTCTCTTTGATATATGAGAAAGATAAACTAGAAGTGAAAAGATAAAGATGAATTCTAATCGAATTTTACCAACTAAAACTTATCAAAGAATTAAAATGCCCAAAATGCCCTTCTTTCAATTTGAACTCGACAAATACACAAGGCGTGTGTCATTTTGCGGCAATTCGAGTATAAACAACTCTACTAACATTCATGCATACTACGGGCAGGCTCACACAAAAAGAAATATAATTTCTCAGGTAAAAACCAAGTGTTTCTAAACCGAAAAACAATGACAACTAGATTTCACGCTCCACATTGCGATATTTCTGGTCTTCCAATCCAAATGGATTTGGATCGCACCCTAATATTTTAAGAAAAAGATCGCGGATATTACATTATTACCCACTTAAAAAGAATTTCGTCCCGAAATTCAAAACAAAGAAAGAGACTGACGAAAGTTACCTCCTAGTAACTCCATACATTTCTCCCGCATCTCGGATTTTATCTACCAAGTTGTCTCTTCTAAGTTGTGATGTTGCAAAATCACTTCCACAAATATGATTGTCTTTTCCAGTTCTTGAATCCCAATTCCCTTTTTGAGACTCTTCTTCTTCTAATATGAAGAAGAAACCGCTGAACTTGCACTAATCGGAATTTACAAAACAAACTTGAAAAATGTTAACCTTGTTAGTAACTGCTCATTACTAACAACCCAATCATATACATATCACAGTATCTGGTTGTTTTTTTAAAATTTCAGAAAGTAAAGAAATTCTTAACACTTTTTCAAAAGCCCTGTAATGAAATTAATGTTTCAATTCCAAAATTTACAAACTAAACAAGGTAAAATTGTGGAAAACACATGCAAAGCAAAGAAAACCCCAAAGGAAATCGAAACGTATGCTCTGATACCAAACTGTAACGCCCCGGTTTTCCAAACCCGGAGTGCAACTTGGAAACCATAGCCGAGGCCCGGCTACTAAGCCCAAGCTCATTAAATAATTTATTCAGGCTTATTTAGTTTATGTTCATGTTACCATTTCTGTCGCAGCGAAAAACTTAGAAATTCATTTCGGAAGATCTAACCGTTGATTTAACCTAAATTTTTAAGTCACCAGAAACAAAACACATTTTGGTTCTCAAATAAAATATTAACACCATTCAGGTCTTAAGATTAATTTAATAAGTAACAATTTCAACACCATATTGTAAAACTGAAAACATACCAAGGTAGATTCCTAGAATTTTTTTTACAGCGTTTCCAACTATGAATTTTCACGTCTTAAAAAAAGATTAAGCATAAAGGACTAATTAAAGCTTCAAAAATAGTTATCTGGCTTCACTACAATTAATCTAACTTGATATTAAAAAATATCAATAAAGACTCATCAAATTTATTCAGCACTCATAGTCATGGATAATTTATAAACAACTCATAAGATAACAAAACCATATTTCTATGAATCTACATGCTGGACCTCCAAGCGGCTGCCTACGTACCCAAAAGGATCAAGCACGACCGTAGTTCATCAGAAGATGCACCAAATACACAATCAACAATTTTAAGATGATCGAATCATTAAAGTTGAACTTACCCAAGACACTTGTTCGACCTATTTAAAAATATTTCTCTTCCTCTGGGAGCCTGTTTAACAACAAACACGTACAAGAAAAATATACTCGCCTCAGGGAGCCAATATCAAATGAAGAAAAGAGAACCAAATTAATCAACCGCTCGCCCCAGGGAGCCAACACATGGAAACACCACATCCATAAAAAATAATTAAATTCAATCAATCCTCCCACCCCAGGGATCCCCACGTGGGTTTAGGAAACAAAAACCGTTCCCAAGGATATCTCGTATCCCATCAATAAATATAATACAACAATAAATTCAATCAATCCTCCCACTCCAGGGAGCCCCACGTGGGTTTAGGAAACAAAAACCGTTCCCAAGGATATCTCTTATCCCATCAAAAAATATAATACAACAATAAATTCAATCAATCCTCCCACTCCAGGGAGCCCCACGTGGGTTTAGGAAACAAAAACCGTTCCCAAGGATATCTCGTGTCCCATCAAAAAAACATAATACAACAATAAATTCAATCAATCCTCCCACTCCAGGGAGCCCCACGTGGGTCTAGGAAACAAAAACCGTTTCCAAGGATATCTCGTATCCCGTCATAAATAATTTTTAAGAATAACAATCTATGGACCGCAGCCCAACATTCATAATCATGCTCACAACATCGATTATCATTCATATATATTAATGAAAACATGCAAACATAAATTTAATTAAAAGAAACTTAAATAAGAAGATTTTTGATTGTGTTGCGCCTACCTCAATCGCAAGCAAGTAATCATATGGAAGAACAATTCCAAACGAACTAGCAATTCCCTTTTTGCTGGAACCATAATCCAAAGCTGAATAATATTGAAGTCTTTTCCCCCATAAAACGTTTCTTTTATCTATTTTACTGTGTACTAATTATCTCCTAATATCTGTATCTAACCCCAATAACACCACTAATAAGTTATCATTGCACAAAACATCATCATTACATAAAAAAAATTCTTTTACTTTAACTTTTTCTTTTCCCACATAAAACAAGATCATAAATACATTAAAGTATTAAATCTTAGAGCTGGGAATAAGCTCAAAATCAATAAGTTCAATCAAACCAAGAGTTTGCACGAAAATACCGTTTTAAACCACTTACTCAAAGATATTACCATGGGCTTCGTTTCAAAACAAAATGCGATAAATCTCACCATTTTAGAAACCAGAGAATACCTCCTTTCACACAAAAATCATTAAAAAAGAGAAGAAAATCAAATAGTTTAGATAACAAGAGATGTAGGCATAAAACAACCGTAGAACATTTCTGAAATTCAGATTGTATAGTTTGTGTTAAAAAAATTGTGTAGACTTCATTACACAACCAAAATGAGTGATTCTTATCTCATTTTAAAGAAGAGAGAATAAGGTATTATATAAAAAATATGACCAAAAACAATAAATTCCTTAACAGGCCTAATTTACCTCAGTAAAACCTGTCAGTGCAAATAGCTTCAGAAAACCTACAATTTTGAGAGTCCAAACTTAAAAATTCACACAAAATTCATTGATCAACCAAATGCATTGGTTCTTGGCTTATTTTAAAGATTAAAAGATAATATTTCATGTAAAAATGTTAGGTAAAAATCAATGAGTTTTAAATCTATCTCAAAGTGTTTCACAAAAACAGAACAGAGATCACGTTACTCAGAAAATGCAGTTTCGACAGTGTACATTCAAATATTCGTATAAAAATCATTACACAATGAAATTCAGAAGTTTTGCTACCATTAGAAAGCTAAGAAACCAATATTTAACATAAAAATGATAAACATAGGTGATAAGATACATAACTATGTTTAAATCTCTCAACGAAAACGGACAGAAGTGCTGTCCTTCAGAAAATTCAGTTTTGATAGTCTGTAATCAAAAATTCGTGTAGAAATCATTACATAATGGAATTTAGCAAACTTGGTCTTGTTGAAAATCTGAGAAAATCTTATTTAAAAAAATTTGATAATAAACAATAAATAGTTTCATAACTATGCCTAAAAGTCTCTAATAAACAGGACAGCAACACTAAGTTCAGAAATTCCAAGTTTCGCAAGTCTCTAATCGAAAATTCGTATAAAATTCATTATGTTATGGATTTTAGCTAACTTGGTCTTGTTGAAAATATGAAAGACTCTACTTTGAAATAAAAATAATAACCAGAAGAAATCAAGTATCAATATGATCTGAAAAGTCTCAAATAAACAAGACAGTGACCAAGTTCTTCAGAAATTACAGTTTTGGAAGTCTATAATCACAAATTCGTGTAAAAATCATTACACAACGGAATTTAGCAAACTTAGTCTTGTTGGAAATGTGAAAGACTCTACTTTGAATAAAAATTATAACCAAAAGATATCAGGTATAAATCGGATCTAAAAATTCTTAAATAAACTGGACAGTGACAAAGTTCTTCAGAGATTATAATTTTGGAATTCTATACTCAAAAATTCACCCAGACTTCATTACTCAATGGAATCAGTTGATTCTTGGATAGTTTTAAAGAAGAGAAGTTAATCTAGAATTTTAAAAATATAAACAAATATAAGATTCAAAATAACTGGGTGAGAATCTAACCATAAAACAGGACAGAAAACTGTTGCCAGAAATACCAGAAATTGCTTCTAAATTTCGAATTATTATTTTTTGATACAAATTTTCTCCTCTCTTTGATATATGAGAAACAAAAATTAGAAGTGAAAATATAAAGATGAATTCTAATCGAATTTCATCAACAAAAACTTATCAAAGAATTAAAATGTCCAAAATGCCCTTCTTTCAATTTGAACTCGACAAATACACAAGGCGCGTGTCATTTTGCGGCAATTCGAGTATAAAAAACTCTACTAACGTTCGTGCATACTACGGGAAGGCTCAAACAAATAGAAAGATAATTTCTCAGGTAAAAACCAAGTGTTTCTAAATCGAAACACAATGACAACTAGATTTCACGCTCCACATTGCGATATTTCTGGTCTTCCAATCCAAATGGATTTGGATCGCACCCTAATATTTTAAGAAAAAGATCGCGGGTATTAAAATTCTTCTCGCGAAGACTAGCGAGTTCAACTTCCATTTGTTCATTCTTCTCGCGAAGATTAGAAGATTCAGATTTTAGTTCTTCATTCTTTTGGCGAAGAACAACATTCTTCTGTTGAGAAAATTCACGCCTATTGTTTAAATCATAAGCAACAACAAAAGTAGCTCTTCCAACCTGCGATAGAACTATATAAGTCAAAAATTTTTAAAAATATCAATAGATACATAAAAAAGGATGAATCATTAGAAACATACCAAGCTTCCAAGTGAATTTAAGAGACTTGGAGTGAGCGATCTTGAAACCCCGCGAAGGGAATTACTATCAGCTAATATGGGAGCATCGAAGACTTTGGCGAGGGACTGGGATATTTCATTAATAGATTCATCTCCATACTCATTTGGGATACCAAATATATTCTTCCCAAAAAATTTGGATAGTTGAGCCATGGCAGACTCAGAAGAGGAAGAATCCTTTATGGAAGGAACGTTATTATAAACGCCGAAATTATCATTATCGTTGTCCTTGTCGAGATCTACACTTAAATTTTTTGGGATAAATTGAGGAGTTGAAGAATAAGAGAGTTGGGTTTTTCTTCTCTTTAAGGGAGGATCGTCAAATCCCTCACTGCGAGGAACAGTAGGTTTCCCTTTGGGAGGAGCAGTAGATTTCCCCTTGCGATCAACTGTGGACTTCACTTTGGTTCTCGCAGGTTTTATTGGTTCTAATTCTTCGATTTCCTGTGAACACAGATAATGATAAGAAATAGGGGCTACAATATACTGTTAAAGATAATGAAACGATATTTCTTACTTCATCTGTGAAGGATTTAAGAGCTAAGAAAGTGTTGGGTTTCCTAAAAGCCTAGTAGTTGAGTTTCATTCTGTCAATTTGGAAAAGATTGAAGTAATTAACGAAAATATAAAAATGGGGGGAAGATAATGAATAATAATTATACCAAATATCGGAGAGTACATACCTCTTTATTTCTTTCAGGCCAGTTGAAAACCCAAGGTTGATATTCTAAAAGATTCGCGGGTAATGCACAAGAACCAGAAATATAAGGACCCTCAAGACATAACGGAAAATGAAACACTTGTCATTGCTGGAATGGCGAGGGACTTGATTAGTAGATGTATGCCAGTCAATGTCTAGCATAAGAGCTTTATCATCAGCGATCTTTTCTTTCTTCAAGAGAACACCCCAGCAAGTGCTATCCCTCTTCATAGGGACTATTTTATAATTTTCAAAAAAATTGTCCACAATATAATCTGCAGAGACAATGGGAACATCTTTAAATTGAGGATTCTTCGCATCTTCAGGGTAGCGAGATCCTTTGTCAGCACCACGAGAAGCATATTCAAGTAGCAATCGAATATAATCTCCACCCAATTGATATATATCTCGCGAGAATCTCTCATCAGAAATTATTTCATAGAATAGCGGAAGTTCTGGATCATAGAGAGGAATGAGAAGATCAGCTTCAAGTTGACCTAGCGATACTATAACTTTCTCGCGAGAGCATTGATAATCAGTGAATAATCTGAGAGAAAGTTCGGATTTAGGGCTCTGATTTAGAATTGTAGACAAAGTAAAACCTTTGCTTTTGAGTTTTTCTTGCATCTCACCAAAAGCAACCAAATTTTTAGCACCAGCGGCAACCATTTTTAAGTATGGGAATGAAAGAGAAGGTTGGAAAATAAGAAAAGAATCACAGCGATAACAGACGCGTAATTTACGGAAGAACAGTAAACTTGCAGAGAAATTACGGAGAGAAAGAAGAAGAAAGTAAAAGGGGAAAAGAAAAGAATAAAAGAAGTATTTATAGAAGAAGAAAATTCTCGAAGAAGATGAATGCAATAAATGCTAAGAAAAAACATGAACGGTCAGATCGCAGTGGTTAGAGAGGACGTGTCATAAATTCATTAGAAGAGAGAATACGTGAAAACAGCGGGCGAAGGATACAGAAACGTGTCAGAACAGATATTAATGAAGAAATAAGTAGTTTCGGAATTTTAAAGTTCTCATGATCTTCTCTTCTTCGCATAAAAGACATGAGAAGAGGAAAGATGTAAGGCCAGAATATCGCTACAATGATATTCTTGCGATATTAATAATACTTCTGCGAGGACATCGCGAGTATTTCAACAATATCTGACGAGTGTTGCAGAACTGCTTAAGGAATGACATAAGGACTAACGAATAAAGAAACATGTAAGGAGCATGTGCTGACCAGCGATAGTTATAAAGTTAGCGAGAAGAAAAATCATGGTTGTCACGATAACGATCGCAGTGTAAATCCGAGATAAAAGGAAAACTTAGCTGTCATCCATTATGTAACTACCCTATAAATAGAGACCCAATATGTCCAGAAAAGGATGATGTATTTTTGAGAGTTGAGAAAGTCTTGAGGAGAGAGAAACTTCAAAAGAAAAGTTGTATTCTTGAATTCTGATATTTCCTGTAAATATTTCTGAAATCAAATAATAAAAGTGTCGTTTTTAATCTTCAATTGTGAGTTGATTATAGCAAGATCTTAACAAGGGTGTAGTGTGGGATTTCCTGCAACTACAATAACTAAATACTTATTATTGGTTATGGGATATAAAGTGGATTTCACAAATAAGATTTGATTCAATGTATTAGTTTTGTCTCAATAATTTACTGTTTATGATTCATGGTTCATATTGTTATATGATTTGATTGTTTATTTGGTTGAGTCTGGAATCAATCCGATTTGCTTTCACTTCTAGAGATATATTAGGGTTTTCAATACGAAAACGTTGTTTATCCCTGATTCTAAGTAGCATAATTGTGGGTAGTGCTTGTAGCGATATATCCTACTAGTCACATATGAATCATAACTTGGGTTAATTCGAATTAGTGCTTTTACACATTTTGATTGCCTTGATTAGTCTTATTCCTTAGAACTTATTGCTTTTAGGGACTTAAATCTAATTGTGCTTTTACACTTTAGGTTGCTTTTTAGGAAGAATTCACATATGCATCTTTTAATGTGGTTGTGATGAAATCAGGGAATTAGCGGGATATACTTGCAATCAAGGTATCCTAGGACTTTTAGTAAATGAGAGATTAAAATTTCAATTCTAGTCATTGTTGAGAATTCAAGTTTGTGAATGAAACTATCCCGTGACCAATATTTTCTCCTTATTGATTATTTTAATACTTTATTGCTTTCAATTTATTTCTATTGCTTTGAAATATCAAAACCCCCCATTGGTTACTAAGAAACTGAAATTTGCATAACAACAAAAGCCTTTATGTGGATACGAACTCTTTCTTATCTCATACTACTTTATTTTAGTTAAGTAAGAAAGTGAAATTATTTTCTCTCAGCTGACAACCGGCCAAATTTTGGCGCCGCTGCCGGGGAGGCATCGGCTTGTTATATAGTTTTGGTTTCTTATTTTTACGTTGTTTTAATTTCGTTTTGAGAATTGTGTTTCAGGTACCTTACTGAAATACAAACTGGGATAAGCAATGGGTGATGAAAATCTCACACTCAAGGAGCTAGCTTCTCAGAAGTTGGATCAACAACAATGGTGCATTGAGGCAACTTGTACTTTTGATATTAAACTAGGGTTGATTAGTCAAATACCAAAGTTCCATGGATTTGCATGGGAAGATCCAAACAAGCATCTTACGGAGTTCCAATGGTTAGTCACAAGCATGATACCTAATGGTGCTGATGCGGATGAAGGAATGTTGTGTACTTTTCGTTTCTCTTTACTTGATGTATCTAAGGATTGGTTATATTACTTGCCACCTGGTAGCGTTACGACATGGACAGTTTTGAAGAAACTTTTCCTCGAGAGGTATTTTCCTGCATCTAAAGCTGCTCAAATTCTTAAAGAGATAAGTGGAATTATGCAGATGGAATGTGAAACATTGTATGAATACTGGGAACATTACAAGAGATTGGTGGCAAGATTCCCTTATCACCAATTCAGTGACGCAATGATCATCCAATACTTCTATGAAGGACTCCAAGCAAATGATAGGAATTTTATTGACGCTGCAAGTGGTGGTGCACTTATGAACAAGATGGTGACACAAGCTAGAGAGTTGATTGAGAGTATGGAAGCAAATTCTCAACAATTTTCAAGTCGTGGATCAGAACCACCTACCAAGGGAGTTAATCAAGTTGACGAGATTATTGAATTACGTCAACAAATGAGCAATATGATGGCAATGATGCAACAAATTGCAACAGTGGTTGTAAAACCATCACGCACAACTTATGAGAACGTAGAGCATGTCAATACTATATTCTCAACTCATCCATATGGTATTTACTCCAACACTTACGAGCAAGTTGCAAGTGCGAGTTCTATTTACATCCATCCGAATGAGTTCCAACAACAAGTGCAACAACCACAACAAGGGCATTATCTAGAATTGGAGAAGATGGCTACTTTGGTGGAGGCTCCAATGTCCGTGGTACAGCAAAATCAACAACTAGCGAACTTAAATCAGCAGAAAACGGATAATGCAATTAAGGAGTTGCAATCACAAGTTGGTCAACCGCAACAACAGCAACCACCTAAAAAATCAAGGGTCCAATATGGAAGAGTTGCTGAAATCTTTTATGCAAAGAACGGAGGGTGCGGTCGAGGACTTGCAAACACAAGTTGGTTCAATGGCTGAGGAGATTAATCAGTTGCATGCACAAAATGGTGAGAAACTCCCTTCCCAACCTCTTAACTCAAGAGAGGGTATCAATGCTATTACGTTGGGAAGTGGTACACAATTTGTGCAACCCGAAGTTACTAATACGGGTGAAGAAGAAGCCCCAAAAGAACCAATTTTGGAGGAAAAGAACGCAAATTTTCCCCAAACTCCCGAGGTAACTAAATCCAACTCTAAACCTCTTGTTTCTACTTATGTTCCTCCTATACCTTTTCCTAGAAGGTTCGCTAAAGCTAATGAGAAGGTGGAACAATATAGGGATATTTGGGATGTTTTTAAGAAGGTCCAAGTGAATATTCCACTCATTGAATTGTGCACTAACAAGCACAAGATAACCGGTAATTAGGTAATGAGTGTGGGGGAAAATGATTCGGCGTATCTTACAAAGAAACTCCCACCTAAATTGAAAGATCCCGGTAGTTTCACTATTCCATGCACTATTGGTAAAACAAGGTTTGCAAAAGTTGTGTTAGATTTAGGAGCGTCTATTAATGTTATGCCTACTTCGATTTATGATGCTTTAAATCTTGGTCCTCTTAAGAAAACCGGCATAGTTATTCAACTTGCCGATAGATCTAATATTTACCGTAAAGGTATTGTTGAGGATGTTTTGGTGCAAGTAAAAGGACTAATATTTCTAGTGGATTTCTACGTTTTAGACATGAGTGATGTGAATTCATCCTCGTCTACATCTTTACTGTTGGGTAGACCATTTATGAGTACCGCTTGAACGAAGATTGATATCCACAATGGCACCTTGACTATGGAGTTCGATGAAGAGGTCATACACTTCAACATCTTTGAGGCGAGGAAACACCCAAGTACCATTCAATCAGATTTCCATAATGTGTTGGAAGCCGTCTAAGGCATAACAAACAAGGAGCAAGTCGGGCTGACAACTTTAAACCATGCGCTAAGTGGGAGGCAACCCACCGGTTTTGTATCTTTATCTTTTTATTTTTAAGCATTTGCTTTTATCTTTATTTTCTTTGTTTATGCATATCATTTGCGGAATTTTCCACCTTGAACTTTATTTGGACGATTCAATTTTACATTGAAGACAATGTAAAGTTTAAGTGTGGGGGAGCATTTATATGTTTGTATAGTTTTTTTTAGTTTGTTTTATGCCTATCAGAAAAATCAGAAAAATAGAAAAACCAAGAAAAAAATTATGTTTTATGAACTCCGAAATCTAGAAATTTGTGCCTTTAGGATGACACTACCAATATTAGTGGATGGAACCATTTTGATTGCAGGAGTTGAGGAACCAATTAACTAAAAGGGACGAACATAGCTCAGAAATCACAAATAACATGATAGTTGTTACCATATCTCGGAATATCACCATATCACATTCTATTTTTATTTATCCATATTTATCTATTGTTCTCTAAGTGCTTTTGTGGGTCACTAAACATCGACTTGTTATTACTGCTAGGATGAAATAGAGTGATTGAGTTGCTAAAAAAAAAAAAAAAAAAAACAGACCAATTAGACCAAACGGAATAAAAATGACACTTGGATAGCAATATGTGTGTGTTCTCCCTGTCTCCGTCGCCTAAACAAGCGTGGAATGTAGGATCCAAGGGAACTATCATGTAATCTGCTGACAAGAAGCATGCGCTTGGATCCAAAAGATCTAATCATGCTGTCTAAAAAAAAGTGAAAAAGAAAAGAAAAGAAAGAAAAATAGTATTATTGTTGAATAAAGTCGACTCCTGGTTCCCTTGTATATGCCGGTTGAGTTGATGTAGAATTAAGATTGTTGACCACTGGTTCCCTTGTATATGCCATTGTGTTGACACTAGAATTCAGACCAGTATCTCAATCCAATAGGATGCATAGGTTCATCTTGGCGGTAACCTTCAGACAGATATGGGAAACACCGATCACTTGTGAATATTCGCAAACATCTACCTCTATATCCATCTTCTTAATATTTTCATTGTGATTGTGGTTAGTCAGATTCTGAGTATTGTGGTTCATTCAACTATCTAATTAGAGCTTTATTTACTTAAATATGAATTGAATTTGCACAAGGTACCTCATCCTGTAGTCATTTTGGGTTCGTTCATTGATTTGTCACAAATAGACGGAGTTGGAAATATAGGTTTTGTAGGAAGACCTCTTATAAAACTTCACGAGACTAAAACTCGTCCACTAGGGACACCTATGGGTTCAAAGGCTTGTTATTTATGCTTAGAGTAACCATAGCCTCGACGAGACGGAGTTGTATGTATGTTTTATAATTATTTTGTTTGATTTGCTCGAGGACTAGCAAAGTCTAAGTGTGGGGGAATTTGATAGGTGTCTAAAACACCTTATTATTTATCTATTGTTTATGCTTTCTCTGCTAGTTTTCTTGTAAATTATGTATCTTATGCTTTGTTTTTGAGTATTTAGGTACTTTGGAGTCATTTGGAACAAAAGAAAAAGAAACATCGCAAAAGTATCATCTCATGTGCAATTGCTGTTGGAGGAAATTATTTATTATTTTTTATTTCTTCATCTCTGTCTGAAAAGAATGTCGGCTTTAGTGATGCGATTTATGTCTTAAAAGCATGACATCTTTAGTGATGAAGAGACATTGAAGAGAAGAAGTGAATTTGAGAAATAAAAGATGAATGTTGTTGGCGAAGGAACTCGAAAGAATGATAAAGCGTTCATTTGGAGCAAGAAGAGCGAAAGCGTCATTTTCTGTACAACTGTTATTGGGAGCGGAGCTGAGCCGAACCAAGTCAACGATAAGGGAAAACACTACAGCTTAGTCTAGAGAAGCAACGAAAATACATTCTCGGTGTTTATTACTAATGGAGTAGATGCCTAGAGTTATCCTAGGTATCCCTTATCTACTTCTCCAGGGTGGATGTATCCACATTCATTTCCTACACCACCCCTGAAATTCAGAGAATAATCATTTTCTCTTCTTCCCACTCACCTGAAAGTTACAGAGTCCATGGCAGCTGTCAGAGTTCGAGAATTCATGAGATAATCAACTGAGAAATTTGAGAGATAATTCTGCTGATGCTTGAGTGAATAAACTAGGACATGGAGATGATGATGGGGTAGAATCAGATCGAGAAAATGAATCTGTTGGTGTTATGAGGAAGGAAGTTAGGATTTTGGATTTGGTGAAGTTGAGAAGAACTGAAGAAGAAAATATGAAATTGGAGATGGGTTTTTCTCTATTAGAGGAAAACTTAGGGTTTGAGTTTGATTTGTTGTGGTTGAATATCACTAATTGAAGATATGGGTCTGTACTGATGCTGTGTCTGGAATAGAGAGGAATGAAGGTGTTGTTAATGGTGGAATCAAGAGAGTAATCAGAGGAGACGATGGATAGAAGATTGCAGTGACGAATTAGGGTCGTTGTGTTCAATTGATTGAAAAATGTGTTTCTACTGAGAGTTTCTTGTTACAGATCGAAGAGAAACCGAATGCAGTGGTGAATAGAATTGCAGGCTTTAGCTGAAAACTGGTGTTCAAGAAAATGAGGGTGTTGGTGGTACTGGATTGCAGCTGATGAACAATTATATGCATGTGTTGGGAATTACAGGGATTCTAATGAGCTAATGAGTCTAGGAATTGTTGGCTGGGTGAACTGATGCTGCTGGTATGAAGCTGGTGAACATGAGAACAAGGTGGGTAGTACTGGTGGCAGTGCTAGATTCAATGGAGTTGCAGCTGGTAATGAAGCCTGCTAGCTTTTGTTTGCTGTAAATGGGTTGATACTAGTAGAAGGAGGTTGGAGGCAAGGAAATGTTGCAAGGGTAATTATAGAATGGTGACTGAGGTTATGGGCTTGAGAAATGCAGCTGATGAAGCTACATGTGCTTGTGTGTGCTGCTGTGACATAAGCTGGACTGGAATCAATTGTAGGTGATGGGTCTGTGGTTTGGAATCTTTGAGCAGAGCTGCTGTTGTATATGAATGGTGACTGTCATGGGTATGTGGA
Source organism: Papaver bracteatum (assembly GCA_023529315.1). Lineage (NCBI taxonomy): Eukaryota > Viridiplantae > Streptophyta > Magnoliopsida > Ranunculales > Papaveraceae > Papaver > Papaver bracteatum. Next base: position 3,467,865 of record JAJJWX010002811.1, on the reverse strand, counting down.
TCTGGAGCTATACAAGAAGAGTAACTGATAGGTACATTTGAATGTTGTGATTGAATGGAGTATATGGTGGTAGTTACTGCCAATGGGTTTTGCAGCCGAAGTGAAGCTCAAAAGGAATATGTTTGAGATGTGGAGGATGAGTTAAACAACAGTTTATGGTGTTGTTTGTGTTGTACTGATGGCTAGAATGAATTGCCAAGAGTGGGGTGTATGTGTTGCAGTTCAGTTCAAGAGGGCAATAACAACAATTTGGTGCAAGACTGGTTAGATGTATGTGTTAGGATTTGTACCGGGAAATGAATTGTTATGAAACTGTGAATGGATTTTGAATTGTTGGCACAAGGAGATGGTGTTGATATGCAAGGATTGAATGGCAGGTGTCCTTAATAGATGGGAATGAAGCTGTTATTGTAGCTGCAGAAGATGGAACTGTTGGTGAGGGCAAGAGCAGGTGCTGTTAAGTTGAGGTGAATATGCAGGGTGAAAGATATTGCAGTGAAAATGGTGATGCTGTGACTGGTATGAGCTGGAACTGGAGTTGGTGACTGTGTTTCCAAAGCTACAACTCTAGAGTAATGGGTTCAGTTAGTTGGAGTTGACATGCTTATCTGTGGTTGAACTGAAGTGCAATGGTTGAATTGGCAGAGATGTGAGTGTATGAAATATAGGTGATGGGCAGTGATTGAGGGCATGGAAGTTCAGGAATTCTGATATTTCCTGTAAATATTTCTGAAATCAAATAATAAAAGTGTCGTTTTAAATCTTCAATTGTGAGTTGATTATAGCAAGATCTTAACAAGGGTGTAGTGTGGTATTTCCTGCAACTACAGTAACTAAATACTTATTATTGGTTATGGGATATAAAGTGGATTTTACAAATAAGATTTGATTCAATTTATTAGTTTTGTCTCAATAATTTACTGTTTATGATTCATGGTTCATATTGTTATATGATTTGATTATTTATTTGGTTGAGTCCGGAATCAATCCGATTTTGTTTCACTTCTAGAGCTATATTAGGGTTTTCAATACGAAAACGTTGTTTATCCCTGATTCTAAGTAGCACAATTGTGGGTAGTGCTTGTAGCGATATATCCTATTAGTCACATATGAATCATAACTTGGGTTAATTCGAATTAGTGGTTTTACACATTTTGATTGCCTTGATTAGTCTTATTCCTTAGAACTTATTGCTTTTAGGGAGTTAAATCTAATTGTTCTTTTACACTTTATGTTGCTTTCTAGGAAGAATTCACATATGCATCTTTTAATGTGGTTGTGATGAAATCAGGGAATTAGCGGGATATACTTGCAATCAAGGTATCCTAGGACTTTTAGTAAATGAGAGATTAAAATTTCAATTCTAGTCATTGTTGAGAATTCAAGTTTGTGAATGAAACTATCCCGTGACCAATATTTTCTCCTTATTGATTATTTTAATACTTTATTGCTTTTAATTTATTTCTAATGCTTTGAAATATCAAAACCCCCCAATTGGTTAATAAGAAACTGAGATTTGCATAACAACCTCTCTGTGGAAACGAACTCTTTCTTATCGCATACTACTTTATTTTAGTTAAGTAAGAAATTGAAATTATTTTTGCTCGGCTGACAACTGGCCAGCGAGCATATGGCAGATGCAAAACGCAAAAGAGCAGAAGCAGAAAGGTAAAATGAAGAAATTTAAGAAGTTTATGAACAATTTGTTGAACAAAATGTTTCAAAAGAATATTTCATTTGAATGAAAAAGATGGAATTGAAAAGTTGAAATGCAAATGAAAATAAGAACCAAGAAAAGAAATTTCATCAGAGTTGCATTACTCGCAAGAAACACGAATAAGATTTCGCATAAACATAAGAATGGGACAAACCTATATGGCGTACACCCTAGTTCGCGGATACAATTTCGCAAGAGGCAAATGTAAGACCTAAAATGCGTCATATAAGGGGGTATATCTTTGCGTGGATCAGGGATAAGGTTATACCTCTGCTGGAACTTGAGACACGGAGACTGGGGTCCATCTTTTTGAGATACCTATCCAGGAGAGATATTTTGGATTTCCAACTATATAAGGTTATACCCTGGTTGGACGACCGAGGGTCTCTTCTAAGGAGTGCAGAGTATGACCAAGGCGTCGAGGTACACGGTTGAGCCAAGGATGCCCGGGACGGACGAACCTACCCTGGCAATTCTTGGTAAGTCTTGGCTATGATGCACTCGGCCTGAAGAAAACCCCACTTAGGGTGCAGTCTTGCAACTATAAGACATATAGGCATAAAGGACAAGAGGCTGCGAAAACAACTGGTTGTTGGTAAATCCGGATGGGAGGAGATAGTCTTGTATGGACGATGTGCCCTCCTTGAAGGGGCAACCAGGGGGAATATAAGGGCAGCACCCTCCATTAGGGAGCTGATAAGTGTCTAAAGACGGAAATGTCATAGAGATTTATGCTCGCAAGAGCATTTAGGACTGTTATATTGTCGCGTGACAAAGATTACACAGAGGCAACAAGCCATGAGAGAAAGTTAAGATGAGATCAATGTGTCTTTACATGAAAATGTGAAGACGTCCTGCGATTTCATCGCAAGACGACAATGTCATGAGGCTCTGTTCTCGCATGGGAACTTAGACGTGTCATATTGTCGCAGAGAAATTGACAAAATAAAGATAAGACAAGATCAAGGGGTTTTTACCTGCAAATGTAAGAACGTCCTGCGATTTTGTTGGCAATACAAAATGTGGCAAAATAAGACCTTTAACTAGGAAGGCATGATAAGACCACTAGATTGAATAATTGCGATATTGGCGCATAAATTATGAGACTTGCGATATTTACGCAGAGATCATTAGGTTATTACTAGCGATATCATCGCAAATATTAAGGCAAAAATATTTAAAAATATTTTATTTACAACTGATATCTAAGCTCTACTCAATTTTTTCATATTGCAGATGAATAATAGAGGCAAGTATGGGAATGCACAGAATGATGAAACTATTATTCATTATTATACGATAAAATTACGTAGATCTTATTATATGACACATTTACATAGATAGTTAAAGGGTAATAATTATGTTGATTGACTATGTTGCAGAAAAGAATTGTTTTCTAATTCATATAGATAGAAGTAAAGGAAATTTATATATCAAGGAAATCTACAAGTTGGAGAAACACGCAACAATATTACAAGAAGAAGGAAATAAGTTTACAAAAATTACAAGGAAGATAAAAATAAGAAACAGAACTAATTAGATCCATCGCTAGATTTATCTTCTTCTTCATCTTTATCATCATCTTCATCCTCGCCAGACTCCTCAGCTTCACTATCAGAGATAATAAGGTTTGGAGTATCTGTTGGAATTTCTTCTGCTAGATCAGGATATGTAGAATGAGGAATGTTATGATCATTGCAGACCATTTTAATAGAATCGTTACGAACAACAATAAGGGCATTGCTAAAATTCGTAGAAGTAATCCTTAATTGGTCCTTCAGCCTTGAATATTTTTCATTGCGAGAAGATAGATCTCTTGCGAGTTGGCTTTTATCTTCTTCCAGTTCTCCAATTCTATCGCGAAGATTCTTTTCAGACGCTGCGAACAAAAGAAATAGTACAAGTTAATACAAATAATGGTGATTTAATCAGAAGATAAAGTAATGAAAAAACAAGAGTAATAACCTTCTCTTTCGGAAATCATATCTCTAATTAAGGCAGAATGATCAGCTTGAAAACTAACATCTACACCTAAATTAATTCTGGCATTGTCAAGAACCTTCGCAGCCCAAGCAAACTCATCATAGCTGTTAATAAGAAGACGAGAGCGAACTTGATTCTCCCTCGCAATAATATCTCTATTCTCGCAGATAACTCTATCTCTTTCAACTTGAATATCGAGAAGAGTTTTATGGAAATTTTCTAAGGATTTAGTACCATTTTTAACAGCAAGATCTTTTTCATCAATAAGATCGCTATTCTTGCTTCTTAGTCTATTAATTTCTTCTTTTGAGTCAAGATAAAGACATTTAAACTTATTGGTTAAACTCAAATTGAATCTGTGCTCGATTTTTAAGAGATAAAGTTTGGATTTAAGTTCATCTATGGAAAGGGATCTAATATGATCGTCTAAGAAACTACTTAAAAAACTATTAAGGCGGGCAAGAAGGGTATCCTCATCTATAGGTTCAGGAAAAGATTGGAAAAATGTAGCCTCAACAGTAAGCCATAAACAACTGCAAAAATGTTTGCTTGAATAAGCTGCGATAGGGTAAAAAGAACTAAAAGAAAAAGGAAACAATTCATACCATAAAGTTGCTGGTTAGCCTTATCAAGATCGGAAATCTTTTGTCTATCATTTGAAGCATCAATTTATAATTGCTTGTTCTTCTTGAGAAGATCAGCAACCTCAGCTTCTAATTTTTCCTTATCCTGGCGAAGCTCAGCAGATTCAGATGATAATTCCTTTTTTTTCTTGCGAAAATTAGCAGCTTTCTTTTCACAGATAACACATCTTTTATCCAAATCAGAGGCAACAATGAAGGAAGCTCTTCCAACCTGCGATGGAACAATATAAATTAAGATTTGACAAAGAAATAAATACATAAATAAGATGAAGAAGTGGAAACATACCAGAATACCAAGTGAATTTAAGAGACTAGGAGTCACTGATCTTGAGATTCCTTGAAGAGAATAATTATCAACCAATATGGGAGCATCGCAGACTTTAGCGATAGGATGGGATATCCCATTAAGATCTTCATCTCCATAGTCATTTGCGATACCATGTGTAGCATAGTCAAAAATCCTGGATAATTGAGTCATAGAAGATTAAGGGGAGGAAGAATCCTTCATGAAAGAGATATCATTATTATCTTCGTCATCATTAACATCATCATCAGAATTATCATTTGAATTTTCCACATCAGATTGAAGAGTTGAAGAAGTAGGGAGTTGAATTTTTCTTTTCTTGGAGAGAGGAGCATCAGATTTCTCTCTGTGAGTAGTAGTAGACTTTTTTTAAAGAGGGGCAGTAGATTTACCCTTGCGACCACCTGTGGATTTATCTTTAGTTCTCACAGGTTTCACAGGCTCTCTTTCTTCGATTTCCTGCGAACACAGATAAAGATAAGAAATAGAGGCAACAATATATTGTAAAAAGTTATAAAGAAATATTTCTTACTTCATCTATGAGAGATTTGAGAGCTAAGAAAGTAGCAGGTTTCCCAGACTTATCATAGCTGGCTTTCAACCTTTCAATCTGATAAAAAGGAGATAGTCAGCGAGAATCTAAAGACATGAAGAAATTAATAATGATAATTTGTTATGCAAAGAATTAAGAGAACATACTTCTTTATTTCTCTCAGGCCAGCTAAATACCCACGGTTAGAACTCTTCGAGATTCGCAGGTAGAGCATGGGTACCAGAAATGTAGGAACCCTCTAAAAATAAAGGGAAGATGAACCATTTTTCATCGCTGGAGTAGCGAGGACCTTGATTAGTACTAGTATGCCAGTCAATATCCAGCACAAGCATTTTTCTTTTGCGACATCAACTTTCTTTTGCAAGCGGACACCCCAACAAGTTCGATCCCTCCTCATGGGGATTATGTCATAGTTTATGAAGAAATTATCTACAGTATACATTGCGGGAATAATTGGAACATCCTTGAATTCAGGGTTCTTCGCAGTGTCAGGGTAGCGAGATTTTTTATTAACAACACGAGTAGCATACTCCAACAGCAGACGAATACAATCCCCACCTAGTTGATATATAACTCGCGAGAATTTTGGGTGAGAAAGTATCTCATAAAATTAAGGCAGCTCAGGATCGTAGAGAGGAATGGGAAGACCAGCTTCAAGCTGACCTAGCGATACTATAACTTTCTCGCAAGAAGATTGATGATCAGAAAATAATTTGATATAAAGTTCGGATTTAGGACTCTGATCTGGAATTGTAGACAAAGTAAAACCTTTATTTTTAAGTTTTTCCCGCATCTCACCAAAAGCAACCAAATTTTTAGCGCTAGGAGCAATCATTTTTGAGTATGGGAATGAAGGAAAAGGTTGAAGAACGAGAAAGAAATCACAACAATAACAGATGCGCAATTTACGGAAGAACAGTGAATTTGCAGAGGGATAGAAAGAAGAAAGTAAAAAGAGGAAAAGAAAAGAATGAAAGAAGTATTTATAGAAGAAGAAATTTCTCGAGAAGATGAATGCAATTAATGCAAAGAAAAGACGTGAACGGTCAGATCGTAGCGGTTGAAAAGGACGTGTCAAAGATTTACTGGAAGAAAAAGTACGAGAAAAGAGTTGGCGAAGAATATAGAAACATGTCAAAGGGGAAGAATGCAAAAAGATAAATAGCTGCGGCATTGTAAAAAATTCAATTCTCATGATCTTTCTTCCTTCGCAGAAAAGGCATGAGAAGAGGAAAGATATAGGACCAGAATATCGCCATGACAGTATTCTTGCGAGATTAACAACACTCATGCGATCATAACCGCGAGCTCTTCAACAACACTTTGCGAGTGTCACAGAATAACTTAAAGAATGATTAAAAGAATGACGTAATAACTGACGAATGAAGAAGCACGGGAAGAACGTGATTGTCCTGCGATGGACACAACACCTGCGAGAGTCAGCATTACAACTACCACATCGTGAACCAAATCCGAAATTAAAGGAAAGCTTAGTTGTCATCCACTATGTAATTACCCTATATAAAGAGACCCAGTAGATTCAGAAAAGGATGATGTATTTTTGAGTGTTGAGAAAGTCTTGAGGAGAGAGAAAATTCAAGAGAGTGGTTTTGTTCTTGATCTTCTTCCATTACTTGTAAATATTTTTGAGAATAAAATAATAAAGTGTTGTTTTAATCATCAAATATGTGTTAATTGCTATAAGATCTTATCATGGGTGTAGTGTAGGATTTCCTGAAACTACAAGGACAGAGAGGTATCATGCTAGGTTGAATATGATGTTTTCAAGGAACTATAATCTGCTGGACGGCCTCTTCTAGGCTACACTTCTTCATCGTTAATTTTCCTTTTGAATATTCTTGATTGCATCGGCAGATGAATGAAGTTTTTTTTTAATTAGCATTTTTTTTCTTCGAATAAATTGACAATTCAAACGTATAATGAAAATGTCTGCATTGTCATGTCATGGGACAGTTACGGGACAATGATCAGGCATGGCCGCATGGTATGCCTTGAGCCATTTTCCATTAATGACTATTTCTAACTTGCCTCCATCCTCCTTAATGATCTTGTAGTAACCGGTGTTGTAAGCCTTGGTAATCATATAGGGACCTTCCCACTTTGGAAAGAACTTTGGTGCAGACATGTCTTATTGAATGTGCTTGGCTGTCTTCAAGACTAAATCTCCTATTCCAAAAATGCGTGGCCTTACAGTCTTGTCATACTCCCTGGAAACCCTATTTTTGTATACCTGAGTGCGCCCCTCTGCCTTGCTTCTTCTAGAATCCAAAGTGTCTAACTCAGCAATTCTCGAGTTAGATGCTTCTGCCTCGCTCCAGTGGACCCCACTTGATGCTGCAATCCTTGTTGACGGAATCCTGATTTCTGCTGGGAGGACTGCATCCGCACCGTACACAAGTGAATATAGACAAACTACAACGAAACTTCTAGGCGTCCGATATGCCCATAGTGCTATAGGCAGCTGTTCGTGCCAGTTCCTGGGGTTATCATGCACTGTTCGACTGAGAATCCAGATCAGTGTCTTGTTGGTGCTATCATCTTCTCCGTTTCCTTGAGGATAGTAGATGGTGGAGAAGACCCATTTAATTCCATATTCTTCAAGCAGATCCCGTACCTATTTTTTTGCAAAGCGGGTGCCATTGTCGGTGATGATGTGCTTGGGTACACCAAAACGACAAATGATGTATTCTTTAATGAAGGCGGAAATCGTTACACCTGTAGTTCCCCATAGAGGGATGGCTTCAACCCACTTGGTAAAATACTCCGTCGCAGTTATGATATACTCGTGCTGCTTCGACTATGACGGATTAATCCTCCAAATAATGTCAAGTCCCCAGCTGTAAAAGGGCCATGGACTGCTTATCGAATGTAAAGGAGTGGAAGGTGCGTGAACGAGGTTCCCGTGAACTTGACACTCGTGACAGTGTTGCACGAATGAAGCTGCATCATCCTCCATGGTCGGCCAATAGTGCTTCTCATGTATCTGGAAAAATAGTTTCCTCTTTCCTTGATGTTCCTCTTCATGCATTCCTTTCAACATATCCGAAACCTCTTCCTTAGCCAGACACCGTAATAGATCGCCTCTAAATATTTTATGATATAGGATCCCCTCATGAAGTACGAATCGCTTCGCCTTTTGTTTCATCTTGATAGCTTCCCTTTGATTGGCAAGAGTTACTCCATCGCGGAGATACCTAATGTACGGTTCTCTGCAGTCCCCAGCATGGCTTACGTTGAGGACCTCCCATTGGTGTGGAGGCACTTGGCAATAGGTGCAAGACTTCTAGAGTAAACGAGATTGGGATTCCATTTCTGGCCAATAATATCCCAGGCGTTGAAGACGACGGTAGAGAATTACTACTAAGATTTTTCCACGGGTTTCAGTATGAACGCGGTTAAGCTGTAACTGCGCCTCTTCATTTCTGAGACATCTCGATAGGGAACCATCCGGGTTTCAATTATATAACATACCATGAAGCATGAAATAGATCTGTAGAGTTTTGAGACTAACATTTCCTTGAGAAAGTGAGCTGCTGAGTTCTTGAATTATAGGAGTTTTCCAATCACAGGTCTCAATGTCTTCGCATGGTGAAAGCCATGTTGATTCCATTGTCCTCCTTCTTACCGTCAGAGTCTCTTCCAAACCTTCAAACTGCAATTTTGACGCCAGTGTGGATAAACAATCGGCATGTCTGTTGTTGCTTCGACCAACATGGGTTATGGTTGCATCTACAAAGTAGTTCAACAGCCTTTGTGCTTATGATCGGTATGGGGCCAGTGTTGCCTCTTTTAATGCATATACTCTGTTCATCTGATTAACCAGTAGCTTTGAGTCACCTTTTATCTCTAGGCGAGTGGCCCCTGCTTGTTTTTCTATTGAAAGTCCTATGAGAAAGGCTTCATACTCCTCTGAGTTGTTGGTGCCTAAAAGTCCAACTTGAAAGAATGTGAAAAGACCTCGCCAGTTGGAGATACTAGGACCACGCCTGCTCCTCTGGTGTTATTTCTAGGAGTGAAAGAGCAATCAAAATACAGTAGCCACGCCTCTCTTTCGACAACGGAGATCTCTGGAAATTCTCCGGGAAGATCCTCGTGTAATGCAGTAGTGCCTTCTCCAGGGAACGCCTCCAGTAAATCAGCAACGGATTGTCCTTTGATAGCTCTTGGTGATGTTCATGTTATGTCAAGCTCTGACATTTTGAGAATCCACTTGGACGTCTTTCCCATCAAGACCGGCTTCGAAAGTAAAAACTTCGCAGGGTCGGACTTAGATACGAGTACTACCTTGTTGGACAGTAGGTAGTGTCTGAACTTCTAAATGGAATGAATCAGGGCTAGGCACGCTTTTTCCGATTTGGGATATATGAGCTCAACATCTCTTAGTACTCGACTGAAATAATATATGGGATGTTCGACTCCTTCATCATCCTCATGTGCGAACAAAGCCACTACAGTAGTATCGTTGAAGGATGTATAGAGACGCGGTGGTCTCCCTTGGATAGGGTACTTCATGACTGCGACAAAAACATTCGTTGAATATTCCGAAACGCTTCATCAAGGGAGTGAATGAAGCAACGAGCTGGGCCAAGATGGGTATGAAACGCCGAATGTAGTTCACCTTGCCCATGAAGCTTTGGAGTTCCTTCACAGTTCGTGGTGGTGGCGTCGTGAGGATGGCTTGAGTCTTGGATGGGTTACCTCGATTCCCTTAGCGGTTACTTGGAATCCCAGAAATTTGCCTGAAGAAACACCAAAGGCGCATTTCAATGGATTCATCTTCAATTTATACTCACGGCACCTTTCAAACACTTGCCGTAGGACTCTTGTGTGATCCGACCGAGCCCTCGATTTGATTACTATATTATACACGTAGTCTTTAACTTGCTTGTGCATCATATCGTGGAAAATTGCCATCATATGGCATTGATAGGTCGCACTGGAATTCTTCAAACCAAACGGCATTACTGTATAATAAAAATTTCCGAGAGGAGTTCGAAAAGCTTTCTTACTTGCATCATGCTCGTACATTCTTATCTGATTGTACCCGCTATATCCATCCATGAAGGAGAACATGCCGTGCCCACTGGTTGCATCTACTAACATGTCGATGTTATGTAGAGGAAAATCATCTTTGGAGCAACATCTGTTCAAATCTCTGAAATCCACGCAGCATATGATCTGCCTATTTTTCTTTTTTACTGGAACCACATTAGCCAACCAAGTTGGGTGATGAATGGGTTTAATGAAGCCAGTGGCTAGTAGCTTCTGTATCTCGGTCTTGATCTGCTCTTCCACTTCGTGCCTGAATTGCCTCGGAGACTGTTTGACCGGCTTGGATCCAGGTATGACATGCAGGTGATGGGTGACCAACTTTTCATCTAAATCGGGCATTTCTTCATACGTCCAAGCGAATATGTCTCGGTATTCCTTGAGAAGTTGCACAAGTTTCGTGCATCCATCTATGGACAGGGTTGAACTGATGGAGATAGGCCTGGGGAATTCCTCACTCCCGATATTAACAACTTCGAGCTCGTCGATCGTGGAGTTTGTGTCGTCCTGTAGCTGCCGTGGAGCGTCCGATACCTCTTCTTGCGGCTCTTTGTTATTGTAGCATTCCATTGGGTGGAGAGGCTGGGTAGTAGCCTCCCCTACTAATTGCTAACATCGGCGTTGGTATACGGTCTTTCCCTTCTGATCACAGCTTGCCATAAAAGTTCTCTCTCTTTTAGTGTGAACATGAATTGTAGCTTCACCAGACGAAGAAGGATGTTCTGACATGTCATGGGGCTTAGCCTTCAATGATGCAAGTCGGTATTTCTCCTGAATTGATGCCCACGTGGGGAGTGGGATGCAATGAACTTTCCTTGACTCTCCCCGCGGAGTTTCTTTTGGCTCAAACAACTCCACGCCATAGATCGGTGCGTAAGGAGAGAACGATGCATGGATGCGAACGACTTCCTTATTCAGCATAGTCTTCAAACAATAGTGAATGTTGATGGAACAATTATATTATCATGAAGCCACGGTCTCCCAAATATCATGTGGTAGTCCGGATCCTTTTCTATGACTTCGAACTTTACTTTAGACTGGACGGGTCCTACAGATGAATTCAGATTGACGTACCCGTATGTATTGGTTTGGTTTTCTTCAAAATATGTCATCGTGGTAGGCTGCTGCACGATATTTCTTGGGCGAACCTTGGCCGTCCTAAGTGTCTTTAGGGTAATTACATTCGAAGACGCTCATGTGTCGACGAGGGCCCTTTTGAACTCTGAATCCTTGATGCGTGCAGTAACGTGCAGGTCCCGGTTGTGACCTTCTTCCGCCATCATGTCTTCTTCTGTAAATGTAACATTATTCACAGACATATCTGGCATTTTGGAGGCTTCTGGGCATAAAGGAGTTAACTGCACATCCAAGGCTATCTGGTTGATTGCAGCAAACGTCTTCGCCCGCTGGTTCTTCGAGAGGTGTAAAAGTTCGCACAAACTTTCCACTATAGAAGCGGCTTCTTGGTCCACCAGTCTCTGGTTCAAGGTAAAATTGTTGATTTGTGGAGGATCATTGCGAGGATAAGTCCCCAGTGTATAAATCTCTGTGACAGGAGAACCGCTCATATCTGATGTCATCTTGATAAGGAGACCGAGTATACCGTTTACTGTCTCCTTGATTAGGTCTATGTTCCTTGCGTGAATCTCCTGTACTCGTGTAAACTTGATCAATATTGGGATTCTTCCAGCCGTGCCGTCAGACATATCATTGGAAGGAGGAGCCTCTTCGTTGGAAGAACTTCAACCGGCATTCGAAATTGTTTATTGAGTCCTAAGACCAACCATCTTGAAAATTAACCAATGAGATTGGGTATTGAAAGATGAAATTGAGAATTGGAAATTGATATTGCAACCGAGAGATTAATCTTTCACTGTGGTCGCCAATTGTTTATGGGTAAAAACTACTTCTGCTGGTTTTGGTAATTTGGGGTGTGTGGATGAGAAGTGAATCTAAACCATAAACAAATGCACTACACGGGAGTGCTTTTGATTCGAGATATCAATCTATACAATTCTGGCCTAAACCAAGAAATGGCCGTTCCAAACTTGTTTCAGTCACAAAGTGAAGGAGATGGGGTTGATCTTAGGGAGGGAAGAGAAGAAGGTGTTGAGATTGTGAAGTTGTAGGCTTGTTTATGACTTGTAACAGAAAGGTGAGCAGGCTTACGAATAATGTAAGCATGCTCTGGGTGTTTGAATACGTGTTGTATTAACACTTGGTTTTTGTGTTGTGTTCTGTTGTGTGTTTGGAAATAGGGAGGAGAACCTATTTATACAAGTCATTTGAGCCTTATTCACATCTTTTGTGGGAAGTGGAGTGATGGAGTAGTGGAGTTGTGTGTTAGTATCACACGATCAATCTTGCCCACTTCTCCTATCATCACTAACCGTCTATGTTTTCTTGACAAGTTCTTGTAATGGCGTGTTGCACGCTGCATGCTGTAAACCGCCAAACCAATACCCTAGTATCTATCCCCAAGTTTGTGACATGATTGATGTCTCGAGTGTTTGGATTGTGGGACCCACAGAAGGTAGCATGTAATCCTAGTTAAATAACTAAGTTATTTAGGAAGTCGATACTTGTAAAGTATCATGTGTATTCTATGTATGTTATGAATTGAATGTATTCAGAATATATGAAGCATCGATGTTGAGCATTATGCCTTTCCTACTTCATGTGATGGTTTGGAGGCTGCTCTAGCAAACCCTCCCTTGGCCGACCACATGGTGTGGCAGGGTGGCAGACGGTGATCACGGTGATACCTCACTGGTCTCCTAAATCCTATCCTAGGCCGTCCGTCCAGATTGGCGAAGCTGGATGGACAAGATGACTTGCGACCCACATCTTCGACCGTCGGATTAGGGTTTAGGAGATGCGCGAGTGCACTCCTTCATCTTGGTCGAATCCAAGCCTGGGAGACGTTTCATGGAGGACCGATCAAGCATGCGTGTAGACGGCATGCTGATGTCCATCTCCATGCTTCAGTGTCCCAAGAAGGTTTTATCTAGGCCACTTAAATTTACTGGTGAAGTTGAGTGGCTGAGATCTATTTGCGACAGAAATCTTATGCCGCAACGGATTCCTAAAGGGCGCGGTATGTCACTTTCAAGGCACGCGTTTTGAGATGACCAAGCTTGGTCGGTCTCGGACGATTGGTCCGGCGTGTAGGTGGTAGGATGATATTCACGCCTATACCTCACTGTTCCATGAAAATGTGATCTAAGCCACTCAATTTGTTTGGCGAAGTTGAGTGGTCGAGATCAGTTTGTGATTTTGGAAGCATGACCACGCTAGTTTGGGCGTGCTATTTGGAGAAACCAAGCATGGTATGCCTTGGTCGGTCGGGAGAGGAGATAGATGGGTCTACGGTGATCATGTTGATGCTTACTGGACCTATTCAATTATCCCCTAAGCCATTCATTCGATCAGGAGAAATCGGACGCTCGTGATTGTTACAAACCCTAATTAGGGTTTTGGCCGGCCGTGCATTATACTTGATTTTGTGCGCACGAATTGGGACAACCAACCATGGTTGGTCCTGACCGACTGGTCATGTGTGTAGACGGGCTTACGGTGATTGTGTTGACATGCTCCGGGCCCTTTGAATCTACATCCACACCCTCCATCTATGCCTGCGAAGATGGATGGTTGAGATCGTTTTGCGACACGTGTAATGTGCCGCAAACCCTAATATTGGGTTTCTTGTCCATTCCATTTGGTTTGGACAGTTTGGCAATCTTTGCCACCCCTTTTAGGGGGGCCGACCATGCAGGGCCCGCATTTGGTCGGCAGTGAATATTCCAATACCTGCTTGGGGATATTGGATTCGATCTGGGCCATCTAATCACGCTGGTGAAGTTGGATGATCGTGATCATTTCTAGACTGCTATGGACAGCCTAGATGCTCAATCGGGATAGTATAACACACCGAGAGTTATATGCTCAATCGGTCTAGTATAACACACTGAGAGTTATATCCTGTACGGGCATTTCGTGCATGCCTCACTGTTGGTACTTGGATATTCATGCTACTCTGTAGCGAGTAACAATCAGTCATCATGCCGCACCAACAATAAGAGTTATGCTAGGAACATTACAGGAAATACAAGGCATTTTATGCATTAATCAATAATGCTAAAATTCACAGAATATTCGGGGGATTGTTGCTATATGCTCCATTATAGGTGAATTAATAAAGCGAAGAAGTATTCATCACTTATAAAATAGTCTCATCCTCTGCAGGATGGTTACACAAATATTGGTTTTACAACTTTATCCCTGAACTAAAATCCACCATCAATAATACCCAATTGCGAACACAAGTTCAAATGCAGCGAATGCAAGTTTATTTCCTAAGTTGATAAACACAGTGGCGAGCACTTCTCAAGTACAACAAGAAAAGATGAAGGGTGATAATCAATAGAAGTTGGTATCTATGGGAAGTCGCGATCAAGAAGAATTCGAAAAAGAAAGAAATTTCTATAATCGTGGTGGAAATAACAAGATTCAAAGACTCGACCAACATCAAGAAACTTATGGGGGTCAAAAGAAAAACTATCATAGAGGACATGGAAGTCATAGGATAATATGGGAAGAAATCAAAATGCCACCTCTGAATGCTAGTGTGGACAAAATATGGGAATGAACATACCAGCATCCTCTGAATATTGATGGAAAACATACCAACACCCTGGAATATGGGGAATGAACCACCTCCAAGCCACAAGAGTAATGAATTTTGTTCTTATCACCATTTTCATGGACATTCAACAAATGACTGCAGAAATATAAAAAGAATCATTCTTAGAATGATAGATCAAGGAAAATTAAATCATTTTCTAGTAGGCCAACCTCAAACTCAACTATTACCACCTCCACCAGAAACTCGCAGAACAAACACAACAAAAGAAAGAGAAACATTTGTAATAGAAGTAGGGGCGAAGTCAAAGAATTTGTAGTTGCAGGAAATCCTACAACTACACCCTTAGTAGAATTTGTAAAACTTTTAAGAAGTTCTTGATGATAAATGACAATTTTGATTGATATTCTCAACTGATTACAAAAAAATATGTTAATGGAGATGAGAACAGTTACAACTTTCTCTATTCTCTCTCCTAAGACTTCTTCTAACACTCACTTAAATAACCTCCTAAATTTAACATTTTAACTTCTATTTATAGTGAAATCTGTACAACTGTATATAGCTTGAGAAGTATCATGACCTCTATTCGTAAGTTTATTCTATACTCGCAATCTCTTCACATTTTTCCCGTGTTTCTTATATCATTGCATTTTCTTGCGACACTTTCCTCCTGTCTTTGTTACTACATTCGTAACCCAACCTATTACGATATTCGGTACCTACATCTTGCCTCTTCTCATGTCATTTCTGCGAAGAAGTAATGATCGTGAGAATATAACCGTTACTTATTCTTTTCGGAATTCGAACACGTCTTTTATAACCGTATTTTCCTAACTATTCCCTTATAAATACTCCTTTTATTCCCTTCCTTATCTTTTTTACCTTCTCTTTTTACTTCTGCAACTTCATCTTCTTCTCACATTACATCTTCGGTGATCGTCTTCTCTTCCTGTTAATCCCATCATGAGTTCTCCGAGGTAATTTTCTTTTATCTCTCGCATCTTTCACTTGTTTATCTCTTTTATTCCTGTTTAATCCATTATTTGACTTTGATTTCTTTCAGCAAAATTGCTTCTCAGATGAAATCTCCAACTAAAAGCTCAAACCCTAACCCTCGAAAAAGAAAATCCGAGAATCAAAAGGTAGTTAAAATACTCTGTCTTCCTTCTGAAAGAATATATTGTTGCCTCAGTTTTTAATCTACATTTTGATTCGTAGGTCGGTGAAGAATCCAACCTTACCAAGAGATCTCATAATATCAAATCCAAGCCATCAATTTCAATCAGTGATTTCCTTCTTGTGATGGATAAAGAATATTCCTCTCCTCCTCGTGAAAGCACTTCTTCGCAAACTCCTGACTCTACTCCATTACCAAGTTTTCAGTCTCCCACCCCTGTCAATTTATCAACACTTCTTCAATATCAACCTTCGCAAACTAACTTTTCAACCCCTTCTCGTGAAAAACCCATTTTAGCTCATAATCCTTTGAGTGCTGTTGCTCCAAGCAATTTACAATTTTCTCTTATTCCTTCGAATTCTTCTCCCTTTCCTCAAGAAGTTCGAGATGGAATTTATTCATCTTTCCAGATGTTATCTGATGTTTTAAGTAATACTACGAGGTATTCAAATGTTCGCTCGCAGTATGAATTTTGCGAAATGCTCAAAAACTTCATCAATCCTGATATTTCTATTTCACGTCAAGCCCTGGAAAAATAAGTTGAATTGCTTCGCCAAACTTAGGAGTCTTTGAAAGCGGAGTGTGAGAATCTTCGTAAAGAGAATCATCATCTTCAAAATGATTCTCTAGATTGTGCAATCCTTCGTAAGAGGAATGATGCATTAAAAGGTATTGCTATTATCTTTATATCTTCTCCTTTTGTTTGTTTCTATTTCTCGTATGTTTGAAACACCCATTAAAACCCATTCCCCTTCATAGAATCAATCCAGGAGTGTAGAATGTTGGTACTTCATCATGAATCAGACGCAGAAGAATCTCGAGCCAAGCATGAAAGTCTTTTGAACCAATTTTTCCATTTATCTAGTCTTCATTCATGTGATCTTGATAATTTAGATGCCCTTTTCCAAGAGAATACCCAACTAATTTACGATCAAAATTTTTTGAACGATGAAATATCTAAGCTCACATCTTCTTTAACTAAAATTGATTTTAGAATATAAAACCTATTAGAAGAGAATGAAACCTTATCAGAAGAAATATGTTCGTATTTGAATATAATGGCCGTTTCTTCGCAAAAATTGAATATTCTTCAGAGTAAATGTTGCGATCAAGAAAATCTTCTTTATTTGTTAAAAGGTGAACTTGAGGAATTAAAGAAGTCTTCAGATGCAGAGAGAAGTTCTTTTGCTGCCGAGAAGAAATCCCTTCTTAATAAGAATATAATCTTGAGGACTAAGAGAAATAAACTTAAAGAAGATTATTCCCAACTAGAAAACCTTAATGCAAAACTTGCGAAGAATAACAAATTTCTTCTTTCCAAAGATCAAAGGCTTCAATCTAGACTTGAAGGATTAGTTGGTGATGGTTTTGATAAAGCTATGGATCAGATGAAGAATTATTGTCCATCTTTAGCTCAATTTCTTACTTCACAAAGAGAAGGTAGTCATCAAAATTTGACTGCCTTTGATATACCTTTAAATTTTGTTATATTCACAGAATTGATTCTTTAAATTTTATTTCGCTCGCAGAATCTGAGAACAATCTTCGCAATGCTAAAGTTGGATTGGAGACCACTTGTTCAGAGCTTCGCAAGAAGAACGCTTTGCTTTCTACTCGTTTGATCAATTCTCGTGATCGTGCCAATCGGAGATTCAACCACCTTGCTTATGCCAAAGATATTGAAGATATTAATCACCAGAAAGCTCTACTTCGTGAAAGTCATCTGAAAGCTCAAGTCTTCGTAAACAACATTCTCTTATCAAGATCCTTGCCTCCAGTGAAAGTTGAACCTCTGGAAATATCTGATGATGAAGTTGCTCATGACCCTGATAGTAACTTTGATTACGAGAGTGATGATGAAGAACTTGATGGTGGAAAATAATCTATCCCTCAAGGAGAAGCTCATGTTGAGGTCTCTTCAAAGGGTAATGTTTCGCAAGAATTGAACACTGCTGATGATCCTACTCATCTTAAAGATCCAGCACAAAGTTTTGATGGAGAGCACCAAGCATGATAAACTTCTTTTCCCAAGTTATCGTTAATCCTCTTGTTTTTCTTTCTTTTGAACTCTTTCTCTTGGTTACTGTTGGTTCTCTTTTTATGAACAATTCTGCTTACTGTTTATGTTCCTTAAGAAGTATATTTTATATTTTGCGATAATGAATTGACCTTTTTCTAGTTGAATACTTTCTTGATTTGCATAAATTGAATAAATTGATCATATGAAGAGAAATAAAATAGCTTAAAGACTTAACTTAGTATTCCCTTTCCCATTGTTATTGCTCTTCAGGTGATCAATTGTTGTTGTAAGTATTAAAATATCTGCCTCAGTTTAAGTTGCGAAGTTTCTGGTTGTTGCGAAGTAAATAAGAAATCTCCCCCTTGAAGTATAATAAGTATGAAACCTCCTTGAAGAATTATGAAACATCCTTGAAGAAGTATAAGAATTATGAAACATCCTTGAAGAAGTATAAGAAGTAATCAATCCTTGAAGAAATATAAGAAGTATTCAATCCTTTACGAAGTATAAGAAGTATTCAATCCTTGAAGAAGTATAAGAAGTATTCAATCCTTGAAGAAGTATAAGAAGTATTCAATCCTCGTAAAATTTAATGAGTATGAAATATCCATCTTTGATTGCAAATAAAGTTGCCCTTTTTTGGTATGAGTATAAGAATTATTCTTATTGAAAATATAAATAATTTCCAATGATATTGACTTCAATAGTTTCTGTGGTCTTATCATGCCTTCCTAAGTAAAGGCCTTACTTTGCCACCTATTTTGCGATAAAGTCGCAGGACGTTGGTGCATTCGCATGCCTCGCCCCTTGAATTTATCTTAACAATATTTTTGTGTTTGCGATAATATGACAATCCTGAATATACTTGCGAATATACAGCCCTGTGACATTATCGTCTTGCGATGAAATCGCAGGACGTTACCACACTTCATGTAATAACCCATTGATCTCATGTTAACTTCTTTGTATTTAATTCTGCGAGTATATATATATATATATATATATATATATTTTTTTTTACTCGCAGAAATACGATTGTTGCACAAATATGACAAGCCTTTATGTTTTTGCGAACAAAAAGCCTCGTGACATTTGCGTCTTATAGCACGTATCAGCTCCCTAATGGAGGGTGCTGCCCTTTATCTTCCCCTTGGTTGCCCCTTCAAGGAAGCGTACATCGACTATACAAGGTTAGCTCTTCCCATACGGTTTTTCCAACAACCATCTTTTGTTCGCAACCTATTATCCTTTTTGCCTATAGGGCTTATAGTTACGAGGTTGCACCCTATGGGGTATCTTTGGGCCAAGTGCATCATTTGCCAAGACTTGTCAAGAATGGCAGAAGTGCTTCAAACCCATCCGGCACTCTTGACTCAACCGTGTACCTCGGCGCCTTGATCGTTTTCTGTACTTCTTGGGAAAGACAGTATGCCTTAGTCGCCCAACCTAAATCATGTTACATCGCAAGATTAGGTTGAGAATCCAAGGTGTCTTACCCGGTTAGGTACCCAGCTTTTGGGTTATGTACCCCGTAATGTCCATGTACTCAGGTTCTGTGGTGGTGTTCCATTTCCCCTGAGCCATGCTTATAGGTACCCCCTTAAATGACGCACTTTAGGACTTTGCCTCTTGCGAAATGTTGCTTCGCGAACTAGGGTGTACGCCACAAAGGTTTGCCTGTGTAAAATTGCTGCGGCTTTCTTTCTTTTTTGAAAGCTGATCACAGTTTGCGTCTTTATTTTATGAAACCTGATCGCAAATAAAATTTGTAATTCTGGTAGTTTTTGTACGAGCAAACCATATTCGCAAAATTATCATGAGTTTTATGGATAATACCTTTTTAAATACAATCTATTCCAGGGTCGACCAAGTATTAAACCCATGTCTTTCCCTTCTGGATCCATCATCCGATAAGCTCCACTTCCCACAACCTCTTTAATGACATATGGTCCATCCCATTTTGGTGCTAGTTTTCCTCCATTTTCTTTCTGGTAGGGAGGTGTTTCTCGCATGACCAAATCACCTGGTTGATACTTACGTTCAATAACTCTCTTGTTATACTCTCGAGCTAATCTTTCCTGATAAATTTTCATATGTCGCAACACCTTTTCCCTTTTTTCTTCCAAATCATCCAACTCACTTAATATCACCCCTGTACTTAAATTTCTTTCCCAAGCTTCTTTCTTTGTTGTCGGAATTACAACCTCTGTTGGCAATACTTCTTCTACTCCATATGTTAAATAATAAGGAGACATTCCATTTGCCTCCCTTCTAGTTATATTGTATGACCAAACTGCACTAGGCACTTGCTCGCACCACCCTCTGAGATGTCCTTCTAATTTCTTTTTGATTGTATCTGCGATTGTTTTATTTGTTGCCTCTGCCTGTCCATTAGCTTGTGGATATAATGGAGTTGATTTCCCATATTTTATCCTAAAAGCACTGAGTAACATCTCTATATTCTTCCCTTCAAATTGCTTCCCATTGTCGGATACTAATTGTGCTGGAACTCCATACCTACAAATGATATTCTCTAATATGAATGTAAAAACATCCTTATCGCGAATATGTTGTACTGCTTTTACTTCTGCGAGCTTCGTGAAATAATCTGTTGCGACTATTAAGTATCTTCTCTACCCATATCCAGGTAAAAATGGACCAACAATGTCCAATCCCCATTTCCCGAAAGGCCAGCAGCTTGTTGAAGAGGTTAATGATGCCCCTGGTACATGAGTTCTTTTCCCATGTCGTTGACATTCTTTACATCGTCTCACCAATAATTTTGCATCTGTGTGCATATAAGGCCAGTAATACCCTTGTATTTTTGCTCTATATGCTAGAGATCTTCCCCCAATATGATTACCAGCTTCTCCTCCATGTAACATCTTCAATATTTTTTATCCTTCTTCACGAGTTAAACATCTGAGAGATGGTCCGCTGAAAGATTTTTTGTATAAAATTCCTTCTCGTAACTCATAATTTGTTGCACGACTCTTTAATTTATGTTCTTCTAGCCTGTTACTGGGTATTTCTCCTTTTGCGAGATATGCATGAATTTCCTTTCTCCAATCTGCGAGATCTTCTGCGATGTCGTCTGATAGTTCCCTTTCTACTTCCATCGCAACTGCTTCCTTAATTTCTTCTTCTTTATTCACTGATGGATGTTGAATTGTCTGGAATTTGATATTTCTTGACTTAGGGTTTGTCATCATACTTGGAATGAATGCAAAAGCATCTGCGAGTCGATTGTATTTCCTTGTTATATGTCTCCATTTTAACTTTGGTATCCTCGCAGATAATTCATCAACGATTTTCTTGTATTTCTTAAAAGAAGACTCATTTGTGGTATATTCCCCTTTGATTTGACAAATTACCAGCTGAGAATCACTTGTTATTCTTATACTTTCGAGCTTCTTTTCTATTGCGATCTTCAATGCATGCACTATAGCTTCATACTCTGTTTCATTGTTCGTGGATGCATATTCTAGTATGAATGAGAATGCTATTCTTTCTCCTTCTGGTGAAATCAACACAACTCCTACTCCATTCCCCTCAGTGTTGGATGATCCGTCTACCAAAATTTCCCATCTTTTTGGTTATGTTAATAGGTCTTTTGGATTCCCAAATTCTTCTTCAATATCCATCATTTCTTCTACTGCCTCATCTTCTTCCAAGGGAAATTTTGCCAAGAAATCTGCGACAACTTATGACTTTTGCGATGATAACACTTCATACTTTATCTTGTAATGGTTTACTTGTGCATTCCACCTTTCTATTCTTCCTTATCTTTTTGTGTTCTTCATTACTGACTCAATTGGGACTTTGGTTACCACTTTTATCACATGCGCTTGAAAGTATATTCGCAACTTAAATGATGCATAAACCAGGGCTAAGATTAACTTCTCCATTTTAGAATAATTTCTCTCAGCTGTGTTAAAAGTTTTACTGATGTAGCAAATGGGCCTTTCTATTCCTGCATTTGTTCGCAATAGAACTGCACTTAAAGCATATTGAGTTGTTGCGAGGTATACCAATAATTCTTCATTTTTTTCTGGTTTCTGTAATATGGATGTATTCGCGAGATATTCTTTGATTCCTTGAAAAGCTTTTTCAAATTCATCAGTCCACTTGAATTTTGCTCCCTTCTTAAGTATATTGAATAAATGTTTGCACTTATCTGACATTCGCGAAATAAATCTTCTAAGTGAAGGCAAGAGTCCATTTAGCTTTTGTACTTCTTTTACCGTTGCAGGTGTTGGCATGTCACAAACTTCTTGTACTTTTTCTGGATCGACTTGTATTCCCTCCTTTGATACTATGTATCCCAAAAATTTTCCTGACGCAACTCCAATTATACATTTTTCAGGATTCAATTTGATGTTGAATTTTCTCATTTGTTCAAATATTTCCTTCAAATCTTGCACATGATCTTTGGCCTCTTTACTTTTTATCAACATATCATCCACATACACCTCTAAGGTTTTATGTATCCACTTTGCGAACACCTTTTTGACCATTCGTTGATATGTAGCACCCGCATTTCACAAACCAAATGGCATCTTCACATAACAATATAAACCTCTTGGAGCAAAAAAGGCAGTATGTTCTTGGTCTTCTTCTGCGAGTGATATTTGATTGTACCCTTTATATCCATCGAGTGAAGTGACTCTATCATGTCCTGCAGCTGATTCCACCATTTATGGTATGTCTGGCAATGGAAAACTGTCTTTAGGACAGGCTTTTTTTAGATCAGTGAAATCTATACAAATTCTTATCCCTTTATTCTTCTTTGGAACAATGACCATATTCGCAATCCATTCTGGGTATTTTGCTTCTCTTATGATTCCCAGATCCAAAGATCTTTTGTAATTCTTCTTCTATTTGTGCATGATAATTTTGCGAGATCTTTCTTATTCTTTGTTTGAATGATCTTACGTTTTTATCTATGTTCAATCTATGACACGCCACTGATGGATCAATTCCTGGTATTTCATCTACACTTCCTGGGAATATATCTTTGTGTTCTCGTAAGAGATCAATAGTTCTTTTCTCTTCTTCTTCGTCCATCTTAGTTCCAATTCGCAAGATTAAAGGTTCTTCTTCAGTTCCAATATTTATTTATTTGGTTGGTTCTGCTGCAACGTAACTAGGACTTTGCTCTCCCATAGGTGTTGGTTCTTTGATTACTTTCATTGGTTCTCCTTCTTTTTCTGGGATCTCACTTGGTATTTCCTTTCCCTCTCTTGCTCTTATTGTATACACTCTGAACTCCTCTTCCTTTTTTTGCTTCTTTCGCAAGTTTTTTACAAAATTATTTCTTTATTGCTCTCCCTCCACACTGTTTTACTTCAATTTGATAACAAAAATTTTCACTATCAAGATCCCCTTTTATTTCTTGTATTCCACTTGGTGTGGGAAACTTAATTGATTGATGTAATGTCGAAGCAACAGCTTTAATCGCATGAATCCATGGTCTTCCCATCAGCATATTATATGGATATTCCATATCTACCACACATAAAACTATGTGTGTTTCGATTTCTCCCAGTGGTACTCGTAACATTATTTCCCCTTTGGATTTTGTTGTAGATTTTCCCATTCCATAGATAAGACATTCTGAATTTGTGATCTCTTCATATTTAATCCCCATTCCCTTAAGTGCATGATAGAATATAATATCAACAAAACTCCCTGTATCAATCAAAACTCGGTTTAATTTCCATTTTTCTATAGATTTTGTAGCTTTATTTTCTTCTCGCATAATCGGAATTGTGACTACTAATGGTAAAGTGTGGTTTAAGTCTTCATTTGAATTTCTCGCTCTCTCGAAAATGTGATTTTCTGCTTTTCCCATTCTTTCAAAGTCGTTATTTTCTCCACTTCCATGATCTTTCTTCCTCTACAATCTCGTTTGTGTATCCTTCCCTTCATGTTGTTATGAAATTCATCAATCATTGTCTTTGTGATCATATTACATTCTTCTCTTTTTCAATCTTCATCTACTGACTCCATTTGATCTCCAAATTTCCACAAATCCTTCAAATTTCTGCTATAACAATCTTCAATCTTTTCTTCCCTGTTTCTAGCGCCAATTATGTAGTTGCAGGAAATCCTACAACTACACCCTCAGTAGAATTTGTAAAACTTTTAAGAAGTTCTTGATGATAAATGACAATTTTGATTGATATTCTCAACTGATTACAAATAAATATGTTAATGGAGATTAGAACAGTTACAACTTTCTCTGTTTTCTCTCCTAAGACTTCTTCTAACACTCACTTAAAGAACCTCCTAAATTTAACATTTGAACTACTATTTATAGTGAAATCTGTACAACTGTATATATCTTGCGAAGTATCGTGACCTCTATTCGTAAGTTTATTCTATACTCGTAATCTCTTCACATTTTTCCCGTGTTTCTTATATCATCGCATTTTCTTGCGACACTTTCCTCCTGTCTTTGTTACTACATTCGTAACCCAACCTCTTACGATATTCGGTACCTACAGAAGTTGTTCTGTCACTCTATTATACATTCATACAAAACTATTTAAGACTTTCACGATAACATTCTGAGCAGAGTCTTCGCAAGAGATGATGATGTAAGAGAAATAATGAACATTGCGAAGATTTCTCCACTAAAAGAATGTCAAAAGAAAATTATTTCTTTCACTGCAGAAGAAGTACCTGAGGGTGGAGAAATGAAAGATAATCCATTAGTGGTAAGATTGGAGATTCACCTAAAACCTAGTGATGATGAAGATGATGAAGCTGAGGACTCATGGGCAATCAACTGAATTTTAATTGATACTGGAAGCTCCGTGGATATCCTATTCTATCATCCTTATAAAACTATGAGAGGGAAAGATGAGGATTTAATACCTTCAACCTACAAAATCTATGGTTTTAATGGCACTGCCAATAAACCTAAAGGAGAGGTCACTATGCGAATTCCATTGAAAGGACTATCTTATGAAATTTTGTTCTGTGTTGTCGACGTGGAGTCACCGTATAACGCTTTAATTGGCCGACCTTGGTTACATGGGATTCTAGGCGTAGAATCGATATTTCATCAGTGCATCAAGTTCCCTCATCCCAGTGGAGTTAGCATCATAAAAGGAGATTGGGTTGAAGGAAAAAGTGTTATGAAATCGATGTAGAATCAAATGAAGAACGAGCTACGAAGAAGGAAAAATGGAAGCATAGCGTCAGAGAGAAACAAAGAAGTGAGAGATTTATGGTAGATGCCATAGAGCAGAGAGAAGAAGGAACCCTGCGAAGCCAATACTTGCTGAAAATAAGAGGTGGCGAACATTTTTCAAAAGATACAAAAGTAGCAGAAAATATCAAAATCGCAGAGGTAGAAAGCAGCAAAGGTAAGAAACTTAAAATGTGAAATGAAAGTAAAATTGAGAATAGAAAGAATGATGTATGACTGATTTGTTGCGAAAAATTTCAAAAATTATATTTTATTGAATGACAAATATGAGATTGAGAAATTATAACAGAGATGAAATGCAAAAGAAAAACAGAACAATCAGAAAGGGGCGAACCTACTATGACGTACACCCTACTTCGCGAAATCAAAATTTCGCAAGAGGCAAATGTAAGACCTAAAGTGCGTCATAGAAGGGGGTACCTATTGCATAACTCAGCAAAAAGGTTACACTGCCCCTGGAACCGGAGTCATGGAGATT
This sequence comes from Papaver bracteatum, assembly GCA_023529315.1. Taxonomy (NCBI): domain Eukaryota; kingdom Viridiplantae; phylum Streptophyta; class Magnoliopsida; order Ranunculales; family Papaveraceae; genus Papaver; species Papaver bracteatum. The sequence continues at coordinate 3,442,055 of JAJJWX010002811.1, read as the reverse complement.
TGGGGTCAATAAAGCCCATCCAGGAGAGGCGCCTTGGATTCTCAAAAGCATATGACTTAGGTTGGGAGACTAAGGTGAGAAGGTCTCTCCTAAGGAGTGAAAAATCTGACCAAGGCGACGAGGTACACGGTTGAGCCAAGAGTGCCTGGGGCGTCGGGAACGTACTTGGCAATTCTTCGATTATACTACACTCGTCCCGAAGAAAACCCCACTTAGGGTGCAGTCTCGTAACCATAATCCATATAGGCAAAAGGGATAAGAGGCTGCGAAAATAACTGGTTGTTGTTAGGACCGGATGGGAGGAGCCAACCTTGTATGGTAGAGGTACGTCTCCTTGAAATGGAAACCAGGGGGAAGATAAGGGCGACACCCTCTAGTAGGGAGCTGATAAGTTTCGTAAGACGCAAATGTCATGAGGCTTTTTAATCACGGTAGTATCAAGGTTTGTCATATTTGTGCAACAATCCTGAAGAGGCAACAATACAAAAGAGAAAGATAAGATGAGCAATGGGTCACTACATGAAAGTGTAAGGACGTCATGCGATTTCGTAGCACGGCGACAATTTCATGGGTCTTTATTTTCACAAGAATATTTAGGCCAGTCATATTGTCGCAACAAAAATGACAAGAGAAAAAAGTTAAGGAAAGATCAAGGGTTTTTTGCATGAAAATGCAAAGATGTCCTGCAATTTTGTCGCAATGACAAGAGGTGTCATAATAAGACCTTTACTTAGGAAGGAAAAATAAGACCACATCAGAGAACAAGAATGAATAAAATCCAGAAAAATATCAAGGATTATCTCCCAAAATATGTGATTACGAGATTATGCAGAAACGGCTGCGAAATTGAGAACATGAAGATTTTGCATAATCTTACTGTTAGAAAATGACTTGCTTAATATTTCATTTGGACACAAATAACAGAGGGAAGTATGGGAATGAATAGAATGAGAACATGTTATTTTCCTCCATATGATAGATTTATACATAAAATGAAAAGATTAATAATTTTATATTGATTAACCATATTGCAAAAAAAAAGTTGCTTTTATAACATATGCAGGAAGAAATAAAAGATATGGAATTTGTATTAGAATTTGAAGAAGTTCACAGCAAAAGATTACAAGAACAGAAGATTAAAGAACGAATGTACAGATATTACAAAAAGTTAAAGAAGGAAGCATAATTATTTTTTGCTTGATTATTTTTCATCTTCATCAGATTCTCTTTATTCTTCATCTTCTTCGCTAGCATCACTGTCAGAGATGTCCAGAGGAGGTACATTCTTTGGAATTTCTTCTAAGAGGCAAGGATATGTAGAATGAAGAATGGTATTGTCATCACAGACCTTCTTAATAGTCTGGTTGTGAAAAAGAATAGCATCATTTTTAAAGTTCGCAACAGTGATCTTTAATTGACTCTTCAGTCTAGAACATTTATCATTGCGAGAAGAAAGATCTTTTGTGAGTTGCTCTTTTTCAGCCTCAAGTTCTTCGATTCTGCTGCGAAATCTCTCCTCAGCTCCTGCGAACACGTAACAATGTATCAGTAACTTGGTAAAAATTTATAAAAGATAAATGATTAATAAGGAAGTACAGTTAACAACCTTCTCTGTCAGAAATCATATCCCTAACCAAGGCCGTGTGCTCAGTTTGGAGGATAACATTTACACCTAGATTATTTATGGCGTCATCTAAAACTTTCGCAACCCAAGCGAATTCATCATCACTATTTATGAGAATACGAGAGATAATTTGACTCTCTCTTTCGCTAAGTACAGCACTTTTGCGGTTGGCTTCATTTCGTTCAATTTGAACCTCAAGAAGAGTTTCATGAAATTTCGCCAAAGTTTGAGCACCTTGACTAGAAATGCGGTCTTTATCATCTATAAGGCTATTGTTCTTGGTTCTTAAAATATTAATTTCCTCTTTAGAGTTAAGATAGAAACGCTTAAATTTATTGGCTAAGCCCAAACTGGATTTATGGTCAATTTCTAAGAGGCGAAGTTTGGATCTAAGTTCATTTATGGAAAGAGATTTAATCTTGTCATTTGAAAAACTATTTAAAGAACTATTAAGGTGTTCAAGAAGGGTATCATTATCCATAGAATTGGAGAATGAATGAAGAAGAGTGGCTTCATCAGAAAGGCCATAAACGTCTGGGAAAATGATAAATTAAAATAAGGGAAAAGAGGAAATTGCCATACCATAGAGTTTCTGTTTGGCAGCTTGGAGAGTGGATATTTGATTCTTTTGATCGGAAGAATCAATTTCTAATTGTTTTTTATTTTCACGAAGATCAACAGCTTCGGCCTCCAGTTCTTCGTTTATCTTGAGAAGTTGAAGGTTCTTTTTTTAAAGAACCACACGTCTTATTTCCAAATCTGAGGCAACAACGAAAGAAGCCTTTCCAGTCTGCGAAAGAGGAGGAAAAATTATCAAGATAAAATATAATTGTGAATCGTAATTATGAAGAAATACATAAATGATGGCATTCCAAAATACCAAGCGAATTCAGAAAGCTAGGGGTCACTGATCTGGAGACTCCTTGAAGAGAAGCATCACCCTCCAATAAAGGAGTATCACAGATGTTCGCAAGAGCCTTGCATGTGTTGGTAAGAGGGATATCTTCAATCCCTTGCAAGGAGTCAGAGAAAATACTGGACAGTTGTTCCATAGAAGATTCAGGTGGAAAATATTCCCTTGCGAAAGAAGTATCAATAACATCATTATCATCATCGTCAGAACTTTCGCCAGATTGATAATTCGATGGAGAGGGAGAACGAACTTTTCTTTTCTTTGAAGATGAGGGAGCTGATTTCTCTTTGCGAAGAACACCTTTACCTTTTCCTTTGGTCTTCGCAATCTTAGATCCTTCTTCTTCAATAACTACAACACCAATCTTCGCATATGAATGAAGGTAAGAAACAGAGGCAACAATATTGTTAAAAATAATAAAAGAAAATATTTCTTACTTCATCCGTGATTGAACGAAGCGCCGCTAGGGTGCTTTCCTTATTAGTCCTGTTGTAGCTTGCTCTCAGCTTTTCAATCTAATATTTTCTCAAGAGTTAGATAACAAGATAGTAATAGTAAATGAAATATTATGAAGTGAGAAAGACTTGAAGATATACCTCTTTCTCTTTCTCGGGCCAATTAAATGCCTAAGGTTGATAAGCAGCGAGATTCACAGGAAGTACATTTGAGCCAGAAATATAAGTCCCCTTCAGAACCAATGGAAAAACACACCATCTGTCATCTTTAGATTGCGAGGAGTGTTATTCTTACCAGAATGCCAATCGATATCATGCATAAGCATTTTATCGTCATCAATATTATCTTTTCTCTTCAAGCGGACACCCCAGCGAGTACTATCTTTCTTCATGGGTATTAATTCATAATTCTCAAAGAATCTCTCTACTGTATATTTTTCGGCAAGTATTTCCAGCTCCTTAAATTATGGATCCCTAGCTTCTTTTTGATAAAGAAACCCTTTACGAGCACCACGGTTAGCGAATTCAAGAACTAAACGAATGCAGTCCCCACTCAATTGGTAGGTGGCTCGCGAGAAGTTCGCATGAGCAAGAATTTCGTAAAACAAAGGAAGATTGGGATCATAAAGAGGAATAGGAAGGCCAGCGAGAATATGACCAAGCAAAACTATGATTTCTTTATCATCACAATGATAATCAGAAAACAATTTAGCAGAAAAAATGGATTTAGCTCCTTGATTGGGAATGGTGGCTAATATAAAACCCTTCTTTTCAAGATCTTTATGAATTTCTACGAAAGAAGTTTCATATTTACGACCGACTGGAGGCATTGTGAGTATGGGAATGAATAAAAAATTAAAGATTGAAAGAAGTAGAAACGAGAAAATTGACAGCAGCATGAGTGGAATTTATGGAGAAACGGTGAAGAAAAGTTACAGAAAAGATAAGAAGAAAAGTAAAAAAGAATGGAAGAGAAGAATGAGAAGAATATATATAGAGAGAAGAATTCTTGAGAAGATAAACACATTTAATACGAAGAATATACGTGAACGGTTGAGGAGCAGCAGTTGAGAATGACGTGTCAAGAAACATATGGAGGAAAATATACGTGTAATGAATTCTGCGTATAATACAAAATCGTGTCAGTATAGAAGAATACAGAAAGATGAGCAGTTGCGGCATTTAGAGGTACAATTTCTCATATCATACTCTCCTTCGCAGATAATACACGAGAAGGGGCAAGATGTAGGATCAGAATATTGCAACATTATTATCCTTGTGAAATCGTCAACAACAATATCCTTGCGAATATCGCAGATTGGTTACAGAAGTGATGTGACAAACGACGTCATCATAAACATGAGAATGATGTGAGAACCTTGCGATATTTAGGTATGTTGCGAATATAACATTTGTATACTTGATAGAATATCACAAGCCAGATCCTAAAATAAAGGACAGCTTAGCTATCCTCCACTATGTAATATCCTATATAAAGAGCCGAACAGGCTTAAGGAAGAGAGAGATCTTTTTAGAGTAGTGAGAAAGTCTTGAGGAGAGAGAAAGTTTAGAGCAGTGGTGTTTGTGGGAGAAAAATACTTATGCCGGTTTAGGTAATTTTGGGTGTGTGTGGATGAGAAGTGAGTTTAAACCTTCAACAAATATGCTGCACGATGAGCACTTTGATTCGAGAGGTAATCTATACAATTCTGGCCTAAACCAAAGACACGGCCATTCCAGATTTGTTTTGGTCACATGTGAAGGATGTGAGGTTGATTTTAGGGAGGGAAGCGAAGAAGGTGTTGAGAGTATGAAGGTGAAGGCTATTTTATGACTTGTTAACATAAGGTTGAGCAGGCTAGCAAATGTTGCAGGCAAGCTCTGGGTGTTGAATACGATTAACACTTGGTTTTCTGTGTTGTTCCAACTTCTGTTTTTGGAAATAGGGAGGAAAACCTATTTATACAAGTCATTAAGCCTTCTTCACGTCTCTCGTGGGAAGTGGAGGAAGTGGAGTGAGGGAAGAGTGGAGTTGTGTGTGAGTGTCACACGATCAGAACTGCCCACTTCTCCCATCTTGACTTAACCGCCCATGTCTTCCTAACACGTTCTTGTGATGGCGCGTTGCAAGCTGCACGCTGTAAACTGTATCCCCCAGTTGTGACGTAATTAATGTCTCGAGTGTTGGATCGCGAGACCCACAGAAAATAGTGCAGAGTGAACCATGAACTTGGTATAACATCGCATGCAGCCATCTTCAGGTAACCGTTTGGAGGCTGTATAGACATGCCATGCCTTGGTCGGTTACCTTGTGAAGAAGAGTGACGGATGGTGGTCATAGTGATACCTTGTTTGCTGGTTGATTCGCACCCTAAGCCATTCATCCAATCTTGCAAACCTGGATGGACGAGATGACTCGTAGCCTTGATTGCGACCGTTAGATGGGAGGCGCGCATGCTTCCTCTTTCGGCCCAAACGTTTGCATGCTTAGAGAGTTCCAATGGACGAACCGATAAGCCCTGCATGGAGGTAGTACAATGGTGTTCACGCCCATGCATGCTTGACTCGCAAATATTTAATCTAAGCCACTCGACTAAGGCGGCAAAGACGAGTGGTCGAGATTAGAATTTATGGAGGGGCCGTGACATACCACCTTTGGGCGCGTGTACCGAGGAGTTTGATCACCGCCGGTCTTGGACGATCAGCTAGACGTGAATCCGGGCCCACGGTGGTCATGCTAGCATGCTCGGTTCCTTATAAGTCTCCATCTTGGCCTTCCGTCCAAGCCTGCGAAGATGGACGCTCGAGATGTTTCTGCGCCGCAAACCCTGATTAGGGCTTTAGACCGGCCACTTTGAGCGATCGGTTATGAGTTGCGTGCACCTCTTTTGGGGAGACCGACCATGTATGCAGCATCTTAGGTCGACGGTGAGCATGTACATGCTTGATCTATGACCCTGGGCGCAATCTAAGCCATCCAACTATGCCGGCGAAGTCGGATGTTCGTGATCGTTTTGGATCTTCTCAACCTGCATAAGGCGTTAAACTAGCCTTGTTTGGGCAATCGTTTCTTGCACCAAGGCTTGCCTATGAGGGAGTTGGTCATGTAGGTAGAAAGTATGCCCGCCAATGGTGTACCATCACTTCACTACTTGTTTTAGGGTATAATCTAAGCCGTCCAACTATGCTGGCGAAGTTGGACGCTCATGACTAAATGAAACCCTAGCCGTGCGTCATGCTCACTTTGAGTGCACGTTTTGGAAGGACCAACCGAGGTTGGTCTTGACCGTTCGGTCATGTGTGAATGTGGGTCCGAGGTGATCATGGTAGCATGCTCAGGACCCCCTGAATCTATATCTACACTCTCCATCTATGCTTGCGAAGTTGGACGGGTGAGATATATTTTTGGGTTTGTTTTCAGCAAGTGAGACTAACATGGATAGTCTTGCATGCGTTCAACGGGGCTAGTATAACCTACCGTCAGGTAGCCTATGGGTGTTTGCACGTCGAACACAAGGCTTTAATTGAAGCATTAATAGTAATGTTGTATACCTACAGAAAACCTGGATGGTTGCCACATGCTCCGCCGGGATGGTTGCCCCATGCTCCGTTCTGGGTAGGTATGTTTAATTCTCAGGGATGGTTGCACATGCTCCAATGAATTAATATGGAGAGAAGTATTCACCTCCTGAAGGATTTATTCTTTGCAGGACGTCAGCTTACAAAAAATGGCTTTTTACAATTTTACCCTTTAAATAGAAATCCACCATCAACATTAAGTCCCCTGCCTAGCATGCAATGGTTACACTATTGTAGGGTAGGCATGAGATGGTGACAAATATACGTAAAAGAAATAAAGGTAACTAACCTTGGAAGGAAGCCGCTAGTGATTGTCCATGTGGATGTACCGTTGCAAGCATGAAATCTTGGGTGGGCCGGTTTCCCTTCTTGGTTTTTTGGGAGCAAAAGGGAATCCTTCTCTAATTAGAATTCTTCAAATTTTGCCTATAAAAGGGAGAACCCTTTTGTTTTCCCTTCACGATTTTTTTTTTGTGTGAACGTTCAGCTCTCTGCTCGTGTTTCTTAGCCACCGCCGATTCTTCTTAGGAGTCGCCATGGGATTTGTTGCCGCCGGCGCCGTTAATCAGGTACGTGCAAAATTTTTTTTTTTTTTTTTTTGCAAACCCTAATTGTTTAGTTAGAGTTTCTTTTGCATTTTGAGAGGATTGTAGGTGCAGCAAAACATACCATAATTAATTCCTTTACCGCCTGTTAGGGTTGTGTAGTAAAATAAATCATAAACATGTCGTTTGTTCCCTTTATCCTTGCATGTGAAAACCATGGTTGTAGCTTGGTAGAACCACTGTCTTGAAATTGTAGACATAATAACCAACTGTAGAAAATATGTTGACATGTTGTCTTAGCTTTTAGGGACGCGCATGCAAACTTTAGTGCCCGCCTGCGTGATTTTGAGGTACTCTTGCGCGTGCGTTTACTGAAATTGTTGTAGAATCTTCATACAAACTCGGATTTCGACGTTCCGCATACGTAACTTCAAGCCCAGAAAATTTCCAAGCTTTAGCAAAGAAGCTTTTCGTATTTTGAGCGTGTTTAGGGGATAAAAACCGCGAAATAGTAAACTTCTAGGAGGTTTTCAGAATTTTTTTCAGGTTGCGTGTCTTATGATGTTTTGGCCACCCATTCTTTCTCTTTCATCCGATAGTCGTGAAATTTTGATATGTTGTAGGTAACTTCCATATGAAGAGAATGGAACATAACGTAACACTAGATTCCATACCCATTTCTCCCAGATCATAGTCGAACACAGGGTAGTGTAAATTTCCCTCAACTGAGTTTGTTTGGAAGACGGTTGAACCATCCCAATCCCATGTAATCTCCGTATTAGGTGCCTAACAACGAATTTGGGAATCACGAGAATCTTTTATTGCTGAATGACTCCTTGGAAACATGCTAACACTTCCAATCTTATTGCAGTTGCTCAATAATGAACGCGGAGGATAATGTTGTGAAGGGAGGTGTCGACTCTTTCAGAGATGTGCCAAATATAAATGATGGAATGCTTACCAAGTCTTTTCCAATCATCAGGAGGCACCCCAGACATAATATAATCCTTATTACAGGTTCATAAAGTGAAGAGAGTCTACCATCGTCTTTAGCAGGCGTGATGAGGCTTTGTATCCAGAAGAAAGAATATCCAATTTCCCCTATTGACTTCAGAATTTGCCAGAATCCACTTGACTCATACGAAGTATGGATGTGGCGCATGTTGGGTAATGAAGAGATAAGAGGCAAATTAGCCAGGGCGCGAATTCTTGACGCTGTTAAGGCGTCTGAAATTCTTCACGTCAAGAAGGATATCCCAGGTTTGGTCACTTTTGCTGCTCGATGGCGTACTTCTACGAACACAGCTTTATGCACGTGGGGTGAAATGACTATCACTCTTGAGAGCGTGTCTCATTAATGAGCCTTCCTGTCACTGGCAGTCTTAATTGCAAGCTGTCTGAAAGTGAAGATACCATTTATCAGGCTATAATTCAGAAGGTGAACGAATACGATCAATTGGAGAAGAAGCCGAAATGTTTCTACACTTGGTGGGTAGGTGAATGGTCTTCCATGAAAGGTAATGATGATCTTAGCACAGCTGCATTCTTGTCCTTGTGGTTGTCCAGAGATATCCTTGATGACGGCTCCGGCACGAAAACTATCAGAAAGAAAATCATCGTATTCGCCATTAAACTGGGGAAAGGTATAACTCTCCCTTTGGCTTCGTTATTCCTAGGCTCACTGTATGGTCACCTGAATTCTTTAGTGGAGGAGATGTATTCCAACGGGTACATGAAGGTGGAAACATATGTGCACGTCGCCTTTCTTCAGGCATTTTTGTGGGAACACTTTAAGGATTACGCTCCCACTCCTACAACCTCAGTCCCCAGCTTGAATGGTGATTCAAGAATACTCCGTTGGCAGAATAGACGTCCAAAAGCTGGGGCGAGGCTTGTATATTTGCTCGATAGTGTGAGCGCCATAGACTTTCGCCCTTGGGGGCCGGTTCATCCTTCTTCCATCGTCCCTGTCATTGAGCTGCCGCCTGAGGGGAGATATATGAGCCCTGAAGAAGTCGTTTTCTGCGAGTCGTATACCGGTATGTTCCTTCTTTTTGTGATGACAGGCTAAGCATTATTCCATATAATATTGATAGAGCCGCTCGCCAAATGGGTTTTGATCAAGGTGTCCTATTTCGTTGTCCCGCAACGCCTTCAGAAGAACTTAAGTCATCATGCCTCGATGTTGATGTTTTCTCTCCAGAGTTGAAACTTCCTTTTCCTTCCCCGGGGAGAAAGCCGGTAACTACTTCTGGTTACAAATATTTTTGGAGGGGGAAATTACTGCTCTTTAAATCATTTGCTAGCGAAGTGGTAGCTGACCTTCGTGGTAAACCTCTTGATGACGTCTTGGCTGGTCATAGGCGATTGAAACCCCTTCCAGGGAAGCGAGGCAGGGTTAACGCCACCGACTATGATCTTAAGTCCAATAAAAAGAAGCAAGCATGTAGTCCAGTAATTCCAAACTCTTCCAATATGCAGGTATTCTGAATTCCTTACGCTTAATTTTCATCTTCAACTTCCATGAGCAGAATTTACTAATCCTTGTTGGTGATCAGGGGATTCCTGAAGAAAATGCCTTTGCCGTACTGGCCGGAGTTTACAATGAGGAGCGTGGAGGTAACGGGAAGTCTGGAAATCTTCATGCTGAGAAGCCTGGAAATAATTACCTTCATGTAGAACAGTCTGGGAACACTGATCCTCATGCGGAGAAGTCTGGAAACATCGATCTTCATGTAGACGAGTCTGGTAACACTGATCCTATCATATACAACGATGAAGATGGTGCAAGATCGATTGAAGAGAATGCCTTTCAGAGCGGTAATTTTAATGATCTTGTAGATGAGGCCGTGTCAGCAATCCAGACCAGCACTTCGAGGAGTTTGGAAGGGACATCTGCTGCGATGGTTCCTTCTAAAGAGATGTTGTCACCAGCAGTCGTTCCTGGTGGTATGTTCGACCTTCCCTTTGATAATCCACGTCCTGATCATGTGTTGGTTGGAGGGTTTAGCGTGTCGGCCCAGTTTGAGGAGTTGTACACCACAATATGGAAGAAATATGGCCACATTGCTACCACCACGAAGCTGAAGAGTCGTCTTGCCTTGGTAAATCGCGTTCAGGAGGCCTTACCCTCTATTCGGGAGATGAGTGTCGCAATCGGTCGTGATGTTTCTGAAGACGTGATGGAAGACTGGAAGTGCCACTTGGATGTGTTTGCGCAGTATGACTTCAATGCTCCTTGGTTCTTCAAAGGGTTTCATGAGATTCAGAAGAACCAAGGTACGGTGCTCTCCACTGAATGCGTCGTCCGTCAGAAACAAAAGGTTGGTAGGTTGGCCGAGGAGTTGAAATCTCAGCAAGCCGTTCTCCGGAAGATGGAAGCCGCTCTTTCTAAGAAGGATGAGGTATTGCTGAAAGATTTTCCCTGAAGTATTCATGCCGTCTACTTGTGTTTTCTCTTTAGATGCTTCTCGAGCGATTGTGAGGATTTCCTTTCACACAATTTGGTTTTAGGTTTTGAATTGATAGGTGATTGAATCTTGGACTGGTTTATTTACGACATGCTTTTATGAATGTTTGACTTTCGGAAAAGATTATTCTAAAATAGGATCTGAATCTTATATTATGAGTGATCATACATGTCATGTGAAATTGAAAATGCAGTATGAAAGGGAAAGGTGAGGGGTGGTGCGTATGTATGGGGCTTGCTCATTGAGTATCCTGTTCATATATGTAGGACGTCAAGTCCCCAGTAGGATATATAATTATCTTACAGTAACGTTTGCTGTGACTTACTTGTCTTCCGAAATCCGTGTATGAGAATGAGCACTCTCGAATACCCTCTCCCCAAAGAGCGCGTGCTAATTTTTTGAGGGGAAATATTGCTTCTCTGAATTTATCTTATCGTGGACAATGCATTTCAATGCGTGGCACTCGCTGGTGGGGTGATGGAGAAATCGATGGTAATGACAATACCTCGGGTTGGATGTCTCTTGATCGGTGGGTGGACGCTGCGCCGGAGGAAGTTGTACCTATCCATCATGTACCCATATCTCCAACAACTCCACAATATTATTTACGGGAAACGGGAATCATGGATCTTTTGAGTCTAAACTTTCCTGCGTCGGCATGTGTCGTGGCTCTTCCCTTAGGTTTCGGTGTGAAGCACGCTTTGGATACGGAATTAAGGCGTTGTCTCGTGTCACTGCATCCGCGGCCCTCTTGGTCAGGAGATTCTACTGAAACATGGGGGATGTTGTGCTGGCGATGGCATTGTCGTTGAGCTGGTGATTTGAATGCTGCAAGCTCATACGTTCATATGCTCTCTGATTGATTTCGCCTTCCTCCAGCGTTTCTTCCCCTGGATTAAGAGTCAACATGGGTTGGGCATTATTCTGAGTTCTGACAAGAGTCTTGAGGTATAAATCTTCTAACAAGGCTTCGTATGCAGTTGGTTCTCTGTTTTCATCCGGCAAGCGTCGTAATTCTTCATGCTGGTTGATCCGTCTCAATCTCCCGTTGCTAGGTGAAAGGTTGTGTTCGTCTCTGGGCTCTCTGGGGACATGTGTTCCTCCAGTTCTTCTGAAAATCTGACCTCCAGAACTTCTTGCGTTATTAGTGATACTTCCTGGGTAGCCGCTTGCAGAGCCCTCATGTAATTGAGCTGATATGTCGTTCAAGAGACGGAAGGTTTCACTCTGCCTTCTGGCAATTCCTGCTTGATTCGCCAGGACGTCTTCCAGCATCCTGGTCACATTTTCGATGACACTTGAATTATCCATGGCTTCTGAAGGATTCAACGAACGGGAGTACATCTCGGGATGAACTTCTGGGATTTGGTGAAGAGTGAATTGATGATCAAATCAAATCTAAGATCTACCTCTCCAAAATCAAATAAAAGCTGGTAGACTTTTAAAGATTTGAGTTTTGCAACCGAGAGATTAACCCTCCCACTGTGGTCGCCAATTGTTTGTGGGAGAAAACTACTTCTGCTGGTTTAGGTAATTTTGGGTGTGTGTGGATGAGAAGTGAATTTAAACCTTCAACAAATGTGCTGCACGATGAGCACTTTGATTCAAGAGGTAATCTATACAATTCTGGCCTAAACCGAAGACACGGCCGTTCCAGATTTGTTTCGGTCACAGGTGAAGGATGTGAGGTTGATCTTAGGGAGGGAAGCGAAGAAGGTGTTGATAGTATGAAGGTGAAGGCTATTTGATGACTTGTTAACATAAGGTTGAGCAGGCTAACAAATGTTGCAGGCAAGCTCTGGGTGTTGAATACGATTAACACTTGGTTTTCTGTGTTGTTCCAACTTCTGTTTTTGGAAATAGGGAGGAGAACCTATTTATACAAGTCATTAAGCCTTCTTTATGTCTCTCATGGGAAGTGGAGGAAGTGGAGTGAGGGAAGAGTGGAGTTGTGTGTGAGTGTCACACAATCAGAACTGCCCACTTCTCCCATCTTGACTTAACCGCCCATGTCTTCCTAACACGTTCTTGTGATGGCGCGTTGCACGCTGTAAACTGCCAGACTAATACCCCAGTTTGTATCCCCCAGTTGTGACGTGATTAATGTCTCGAGTGTGTGGATCACGGGACCCAAAGAAAATAGTGCAGGGTGAACCATGAACTTGGTATAACATCGCATGCAACCATCTTCAGGTAACCATTTGGAGGATGTATAGACAGGCCATGCCTTGGTCAGTTACCTTGTGAAGAAGAGTGATGGATGGTGGTCATAGTGATACCTTGTTTGCTGGTTGATTCGCACCCTAAGCCATTCGTCCAAGCTTGCAAAGATGGATGGACGAGATGACTTGTAACCTTGCTTGCGACCGTTGGATGGGAGGCACGCATGCTGCCTCTTTCGGCCCAAACGTTTGCATGCTTAGAGAGTTCCAATGGAGGAACCGATCAGCCCTGCATGGAGGTAGTACAATGGTGTTCACGCCCATGCCTGCTTGACTCGCAAAGATTTAATCTAAGCCACTCGACTCAGGCGGCAAAGACGAGTGGTCGAGATTAGAATTTATGGAGGGGCCGTGACATATCACCTTTGGGCGCGCGTACCGAGGAGCTTGATCACCGCCGGTCTTGGAAGATCAGCTAGACGTGAATCCGGGCCCACGGTGGTCATGATAGCATGCTCGGTTCCTTCTAAGTCTCCATCTTGGCCTTCCGTCCAAGCCTGCGAAGATGGACGCTCGAGATGTTTCTGCGCCGCAAACCCTAATTAGGGATTTAGACCGACCACTTTGTGCGATAAGTTTTGAGTTGCGTGTACCTCTTTTGGGGAGACTGACCATGTATACAGCATCTTGGGTCGACGGTGATCATGTACATGCTTGCTCTATGACCCTGGGCGCAATCTAAGCCATCCAACTATGCCGGCGAAGTGGGATGGTCGTGATCGTTTTGGATCTTCTCAACCTGCATAAGGCGCTAAACTAGCCTTGTTTGGGCAATCGTTTCTTGCACCACGGCTTTCCTATGAGGGAGTCGGTCATGTAGGTAGAAAGTAGGCCCGCCAATGGTGTACCATCACTTCACTACTTGTTTTAGGGTATAATCTAATCCGTCCAACTATGCCGGCGAAGTTGGACGCTCACGATTAAAAGAAACCCTAGCCGTGCGTCATGCTCACTTTGAGCGCACGTTTTGGAAGTACCAACCGAGGTTGGTCTTGACCGTTCAGTCATGTGTGAAGGTGGGTTAGAGATGATCATGGTAGCATGCTCAGGACCCACTGAATCTATATCTACACCCTCCATCTATGCTTGCGAAGTTGGACGGGTGAGATATATTTTTGGGTTTGTTTTCAGCAAGTGAGACTAACATGGATAGTCTTGCATGCGTTCAACGGGGCTAGCATAACCTACCATCAGGTAGCCTATGGGTGTTTGCACGTCGAACACAAGGCTTTAATTAAAGCATTAATAATAATTTTGTATACCTACAGAAAACCGGGATGGTTGCCACATGCTCCGTCGGGATGGTTGCCACATGCTCCGTTCTGGGTAGGTATGTTTAATTCTCAGGGATGGTTGCACATGCTCCAATGAATTAATATGGCGAGAAGTATTCACCGCCTGAAGGCTTTATCCTTTGCAAGACATCAGCTTACAAAAATTGGCTTTTACAATTTTACCCTTTAAATAGAAATCCACCATCAACAAGTGGTTGTATTCTTGATTTCATTTCTTGTAAAACTTTATAAATTAATTAATAAAAGTGTCGTTATTAATCTTAAAGATGTGTTGATTATCATGAATTCTTATGAGGGATGTGTTGTGGGAATTCCTGCAACTACACTATTCTAACCTAAACGAAGTTAACTCTAGTATACAATCAAGCGACTTTAGATGAGTTTTGAGTCACTAAAATATGACAACCAAACTTAACATACCAACGCTTGGTGAGTTCAACCAAGATATGCTCTAACAAATTATACATTTATTGATAGAACTATTGACAATTAACGCTAACAGACTCCGTTATGTGGGTGTTGATCAGTAATGACTCAATCTGCAGCTGCGACTTTGAAGATTGAAACTGAAGACTTAAAGACATTTATTTTTTGTTATGATGTTCGTGTTACTGTTTGGGATATCGTAGGCTCAACAAATTAATAAATATATTTCCCACTAATTAACTGGTAATATAGCGGTAGTAAGAGATCGTTCCTACAGAGAGCTGTGCAATTGATAGGTTATTTGATCAGCAAATTAAAGTAAGTAACAAAGGGGTTTTTTTTTTTAAGATAAATAAAGAGACAATAAGAATAAAGGGATGATTAAGGAATCCTTCGCCGTTACCAAGCGATAACAGGATTAGAATACTTATCTATTTTTCGTAAGAACTATTCATAACCAACCGTAGAATAGCAGCTAGATCAGTGTTATCCCTAAAAGTCCTTCAATCACTGGATACGGAAGTTCTCGCCTACCAGATTCTATCCAACGAACCACCAAGTAGTAGATCACTCAAGGTGTAATCCAATCAAACGCCTTAGGCTTTGTGAAATTAGGTTGATCCCAGTAGTTAAACTCTTAGATCAAGGTTTACTTGCTGGTATTATCTTCACACACGATTGCTCCACAGAATCCCTCTGCAAGGTCTCGCGATTTCTACTTATGTAGAGAGTTAATCGACGATTACTTATCTCATAACTTCCACTAACAATAGAATAATCAATATATTGATATAGTAGGCCTCCCAAATCAATATAAGAATCACTCATAAACCCTAGATATGGTAAAGAAAAATGATGATGATAAAAACTCTCAATAGATTTGTATTATTAATGAAGCTTCACGCTTAGAACATTGAATTCATCCTTAATCAACAAAGGATTTAGCTACTCATATTACAAAGAAGATGAATAATGGTGGTTTCCCCCTAAAGGGGTAAACCCTAGGTTTTGATGTAAAACTTGTGATATGAGATGATATGATGATTATTTTACATAACCTAATACCTTTTTATAGGTTTACATTGCTTGGCCATCAAGTATTTAGTTCTGTTCAAGAACCCGACCTGAAATAATGAAATAACGTTCCCAAACGTGCCCTTAGGCCTTCCAAAGTATTAATACACGTTTTCCACTTACTAAGTTCGCAAACCCAGTCCGCAAACTTCAAATTCCAGCAGATATTTTCGGAATTAAAGTATGAAACCCGTCCGCGGACTTTACTGTCTTTAGTATTCAATAAAAACTGTTTTGGCCACAACTTCTTCATCCGAACTCGGAATGACCTTATTCTTTTTGTTTTCTTTTTATCTTTCAATTCTATTCAAGATAGTGATAAAAAATACTTGATTTGAATGAGTTAATCTCGGTATTTGTCCCGTCTCTTGATTTTGAGCATTTTGCTCCTTTTCATTGCACTTCTTCCACTTCTCTTGGACTTGGGCACTTGGATACTTGGAATACTTCTCTTCTTAGCTATTTTCAGCACTTTTTAGCTCCTTTTTGGATGATTCACTTATTAGAGTCAAATAAGAGAAAACAAGAGTAATAATACGAAAATATGCAAGAATAATAGCTAAAACAAGTATGGAATGACAATAAAATCGTATGAATTATGCACTGATCAGTTAATTCTTGGACAATTGATTTTCTGAGATCCACAAGCTATATCTCATGATATACATAAGATTTGTAGAAAATCGAACAAACTATCTAGTTGTATTAAGTTGCTTGGATAGAGCTTGTTTACTGAGATTGATTATTTTGTTAATTACTGTCTTGGTTTGACCTTTGGCCAAATAATTTTATCGATATGAACGAATTATCCTTTACTCTTCTTCATCACTAATCTAAAAAAAATATTTGGTGATAGATAATTGAGTTGGTTTTTGGAACCGACTTAGTCCTTTGCTATTTCGGGTTACGATCCAAAGAGATTGAGAGCAGAAGTCTTCACAGTGGTGAAACAACTCAAGATAGTGGACTCTATCTTGGGATTCACTTGTGCAAACAAGAATAGTTTCAGGCATTTAAATACTGAAGGAACTGAGTAACAACAGAATATTTACTTGGTCTCAACTATACGAAGTTGTGGTAGTCAATTTGTATAACGACTTAATTCTAAAGTATTCAGAACGGGACTAGGTCTTCAGATTTTTCTGCCAGGCATTTTCCCCATTTAGAATTTTTTGCGTTTATGTTATTATATTTACTTTCGTAATATAATTAATTATATAAAAATAAATACATTTGTACATTAATTAACCTGATGACGATCCCATAATTAGTTCTTTTCGAACTTCAACTATTTACCAAATACACCTTGTTGAAATAATCTTTTGGTCGTTATTATTTTTGTAAGGTTATACAAGGTGGGTCTGCATAGGTTGATATCGAAAATATTGTGGTGTACTGGGTACCCTCTTCATTTCATATTTCCCCTTAGATACATATCAAGGTTTTGGAAATCTTATATTTTCTTTGAAGAAATATTAAGTTAAAAGTAGTTACAAAACAAACTTGTAGAATTGGGGTTTATACTCTTTAAGGCCTAATTGATTCTTCAACAAACTATCCTAAGAGCCAGGAAAACTTCATTCTTATTGTTTTTGGTGGAGCCGTATATTCGGAGAGGAAAGTATCCTAATTAGGTAAAATCTCTTACGACCGCTCGTTTAAAGTCTTTTGTGGGATCAAGAAGCTCTACGAGTACCGTTGGTGGGAAACTAGATAATTGCAGTGTTATTAGTTTTCGATTGATTTGACTAACTAACAATTGTTGAAGCTTTGATCGCACCTAGTTTGTTTATTCTTGAGAATCTTCTCTTCTGATATAAGATTCACTCAAATTAGATCGATGTATCGATGGGATCTTTAGAACTGTTTGTATATATAAAGACATCTTGTGAACAGACTCCGTTCGGTGTGTGATTGATCACAAGAGATTTAAGTGGTGTTGTGAAAAATTGGGGGTCAAACAACCTCACCCAATATTTCAATTAGCAATCTGTATGGACAACTCCGAGTTGTTTCCTAGAGAATCAACTAGATAGTTAGACTCAATCAATAGAAAATACTCAAGGAGTTATTATCTCAATCTCTAGATTTGATTTACTCAAGCAAATATGATTCGCGAGTCTAATCAAAGAGAGATAACTTGGATGGTACCAAAGACCAATATCCAAGTGTCAATCTATTTAAATCAACAACCAATAAGGTCAGATATTCTAATCGATTGAACAACTTACAACATGTATTATTTCAATTATATAACAAAATATAATGCGGAATAGAAATAACACAGATACCAGAATTTTGTTAACAAGGAAACCACAAATGCAGAAAAAAACCGGGACCTAGTCCAGATTAAACATATACTATATTAAGCCGCTACAGACACTAGCCTACTCCAAATTAACTTCGGTTTGGTCTGTAGTTGAACCCCAACCAATCTCACACTGATCCAAGGTACATTTATGCTCCTACACCTCTGATCCCAGCAGGATACTGCACACTTGATTCCCTTAGCTGATATCACCCACAACCAAGAGTTGCTACAACCCAAAGTCGAAGACTTTAATAAAAAAATCTTTCTCACACAGAAAAGTCTACAGGTAAGAGATAAATTCGTCTCCCACGAATAAACCTACAAGTTTTGTTCCATCTTTTGATAAATGAAGGTGAACATGAACCAATCGATAAAACCAGACTTCTATTCCCGAAGAACATCTTAGTTTTATCATTCACCTCACAATAAACATTATCGACGCAGCGAATAAAATTATTGAGGAATCACAAACAATGAGATAAAGATGTTTGTGACTACTTTTATCTTTCCTATCGGAGATAGAAATCTCAAGCCAATTATCATAATTGTACTCATACGATAGAAACAGCTAGATCAGATCACACAACTACAAGAAAAGTAGTATCGGTCTGGCTTCACAATCCCAATGAAGTCTTTAAGTCGCTAACCTGGTTTTAGAGAAGAAAACCAAAGGTTAAAGGAGAATCGACTCTAGCTTTAGCAAACTTGTATCACACAAAATGGGTGGGGATTAGGTTTCCCAATTGCTAGAGTTCTCCCTTATATAGTCTTTCAAATCAGGGTTTACAATCAATGTAAGCTTAGTAATAAAGCATTCAATATTCACTGTTAGATGAAAAGCTGATTAGATACAAGCTAATATCTCTCAACCGTTAGATCGAAAACTTAGCGTTCCATACACACATGTACTTGACGTTTTGAGTTTTTGTAACCGTACCCAAACGTGTACAATGGTTGGTTCAATATTAGTCAACCAAATGGTTAGCCAAATGATAACTTTCATATCAACCATATTCTTCTTCAACATAACTAGTCCAAATGACTCAAATGAACTAGTTAGAGAGTTGTTCAATTTTTATGAGATCTCAAGTATTACAAGAGACATAATTGAATCAAAAACGATGTGATTCACTCGAATCATTTCATGAAATATAAATCCAGGGTTTGCAAAAGCATTTCTTAGTAATTTAAGATTAGTTCACGAACAACGTTTTCAGACATAACCTCTTGAGTTCGCGGACTTAAGGTAATTGGTTGAAGTTAATAAACTCCAGCAGAATTTCTCGGGATGAGAACTTCCGTCAGTTCATGGACTGCACCTGAGCTTCAACTTCAGCATATATTCTCGGGTTCGAGAACTTACGCCAGTTCGCAGACTGAGTTGCTGCTCACGTTCCGGTTCTACTTGATCAACAAAGTTTGCAAACTTCGGTTCAAGGGTTAAGGACTTATACATATATATGTTGCCACAACAATATTTATATCCCACAATGGTTATATAGTCTAAACTCTCATTTCAATCATTGAAACATTCTCAGAGGGAGTTATATAGTTGTTATTCTCAAATTATTTTTCGTCAGATCGATTTCCAAAGTGATTGAAACATAACATGACTTTCGTCACTAGGCAAAGATGAACTTGGCTAAAGCGAAAGCTTTACCAACACCCATTTCGATAAATAGATAAGCGAGATATACTCAACTCGAAATGTCACATGTGCATATTCTTAGTCTATATAGTAAAATGACGTTTGTCTCAAGATAGGAGATAGAGTAGATAGACTTTTGGGTGATAGATAAGTTCAAGTCTCCAAATACCTTTTGATCGATGAAGATCCACTGGTTCCTTGATTAGTCCTCCGTCTTGTATGATGATCACCAAGGAGTTCTTGAGCTCAACTACACTTTCTTTCCTAGTCCGAGACCTTAGATATAGTAGACTAGAAATCAAGATATTATAGTTTTGATCACTAAGATTGACAAACATGCTTGAGATAGCAACGCATGCGAGTTTGACCTAGGAGTGCTCTATCAATCTCCCCCTTTTTCAATTTTAGTGGCAAAGCTATTAATACAAATTTAATACAAAAATTATATAAATAAATTTTGTAGCTCCTATTCCACATGTCTAATCTTCAACAATACTCGAAATCTTCGTCACTTCTAAGTAGTCCAATGATCCCAAAGGTTGTAAGTTTAGCATCATCGTTGTTGAAAATACGTAGCTATAACAATGAGAAAAGCATTGGTTCTCAATCATTGTTATACAGTGTCATAGTATTATTACACAGCGTCAAAGTCCAATTGTATCACAACTTCAACAACAATACTATGGTGATACTTCACTCCCCCTTAGTCAATACTCCATATCACTTGGAAACCACTCCCCCTTACATAATGATCCAAAAACCATATGTATTTGTAGTATGAACTACAATTAATTCTCCCCATTTTTGTCAATAAAATTGGCAAAGGTACAAGAACGGGATCCTAATGAAATTTCCTTAAGAGATATTTCATTACCAAAGGTAAATGTTCTATCATCTTGTTTAGATGCAATCATAAAGCCGAGGATAAATGCATTCATCAAGGAGTTTATAAAGATACAAGATAACCCCTAAAAATTCCACAGCCGCACACCCCACATATATTTGGAAATTAAGCGCAATTTCAAAAGAACTCTCCCCCATTAGATGTAATTCCCAAAGGAACAACAAGAGCGACCTTAATTTCAAGAGAAAATAAGGATTTCTTTAGACTCAACAAATTACATACAAGTGTGAATTTGGAATCCAAAATATTTAATCATATTAACCAAAGAGAATCAAGATTAATTTGACTAAATATGCTCAACACAAGTAAACTTATGGAGACTTAATTCATCGATTAGATTATTCACAAGAAAACCCATAAATACTCTAACCGGATTACATAATAAAACTAATCACAAAGTAATCACTTCAATTGTCCACACTCGACATGAGAAAAATCTATGCAGTGCTCACTAAATAATCACACGCGATGATTGATGTAGTTCATTTGGGCTCAACATAAGAGATTATGGAACCTCGACTAAGATTGTCATAGGAAATGACAACCTTAACCGTACATGTACTCAACATGAGAGAACTCATGGAATACAAACTAAATAACCACACAAGTTGATTAATTTAGTTCTTAATGATCAACATTTTGCATCTTTATGGAACAACCAACCATGCCAATAAGAAATCGACTTAGTCGTATAGTACTCAACATAAGATACAAGATGGAACCTTCATGGTAATACATAATAATATGGAACAATTAAGCTCTATACCGTGGATAACAAAACAAGGACCTATTCTATTTTTTCCATCACAAGGTGACATAATAGACTTTATCCTTGAATCACAAAAGATTTTAACCTATCTTACATCAACAATTGACAATATAGGCTTAAATTTTGTGTTTTTCCAAAAGTCCATTCATTCCTTTATCAATATTTGCATACCAATTCGCAAACGACTTTACTTTTGACAAAATATGGGACAATCAAGTTCACGATGTAAACATACATATCCCATCTAAATATTGCTATATATAAAATCATAAAGATTAATACTTCAACCATCATCTTCCAAACAAACTTAGAATTTTTAAACCAAAAAATCTAAAAACCAAGAAGATGAGATCATTGGATATAGCTATGTGTAATCACAATCATGGCTATTCTAAAACACTAGTTATTCTTCTAAATAAAACAGAGAACATAGAAGATTTACTAGACATAACTAGCTCAAATATATAGTAGAACCCAATCACAAACTAAAGTTCACATTTGACAGTTTCATGGGTTTCGAGATCCTTGAGCTTGTGTTTCACGTCAACTGCTTCTTCCAAGAAGATATCCTTGTTGAGAAGTTCTTTAACATGTATCTTCATGAGACCAAGGTCAGCAGTAACATTTTCCAACTCACTTCTAACCACACCAAGATACCTTATTGTATCAACAAGTTGCATTTTAGATTTCTCGAAGTACTTTAGAAATTCGTGAACCACTTCAGCAGACACCGTGTCCTCACTCTCAACATCTTGATGTGAGTAGGTATAAAAGCATGAGGCATTGGGTTCACCATCTTCTAGAAGAGTTCTGTTCTTCCTTCCTTTCAATTCTACACTAAAACCTTTCTCAAGAAATCCCTTAGCAAAAACACCATAGAGATATGAAGAAGAGGACACTCTTGATAATCCAGATATGACCTAGAGTAAATGTACGTGAACTTATGTAACTCAATAGGTCGATTATTTAAAGGTTTTATTTGAAAGGAGGACCTTTAGAGTTTTCAAACTGTAACTCGAGATGGTAACCCGTGTACTCATCCGAACACAGTATACCTATATATATATATATAAAAAATACTAAAACAAGACAAATACTTTTAGGAAATATTATCTGCTTGCACTAGTTTATCTATAAACGATAAGAGTAGAGCTTAACTATGTAAAATGAAAATTGCCAAAGTACACCTGATTTTTACACATATTTGCTCAACAAGATTTTTATGATCAAATTCCTATTCTTGTGATTAATTAGCACAAGTATGAGCTTTAAGCCCATCTAAGGAACTGTGTCTATGATCGAGTCTCTTTTTCCTTCTGAATTTTGAGATAGACTCATTTTTTTGTGAAATTATCATTAAACTTACTATCATCAACACATGAGACGTATTTTGGATTCTTACCAGAAGAGTCTTGACTTGAGGAGGATGATGACCTATCAACAATTTCTTTATACCCTTGAATCATCTTTATCAGGTTGTTCTTTGTATCATCAATTTTTCTCCTTTCTTATGGGATTCTCTTTAAATCAAGGGAAGCATTATTTTCAGATAAAACCACTTGATTTTTCCTTAGACGATTCTTATCAAGGCTTTTGTTCAGCTTCCTAATATTTGAGGAACTCATTGAATTGACCTTCCTGGTAGCTACACAAGGTTCATATGAAAACCAATAGGTTTCGACATACGAATGTAAGGTGTGTTGAAGTTGAGGATTAAATCTACGGTGCATTGAAGTTGAGGATTAAATTTAAGGTGCGTTGAAGTTGAACAATAGAGTTTTTATTCAACTTGGAGTTTCCTTTAAGTTTAACAGAACCTTTTGCTTCGCAAAAGTGACATAATTTATGATCACAACCATGATTAGTAAGTTTAGTCTTAACATTCTCGTCATGAAATTTCTTCCTTCCATGTGATGTGAGATTTCCTTGATCAGAGGAGACTGGCACATTTTCCTTGCTTGGAAGGGACTCTGTTTTTTCTTTCGGAGCATTTACTGTCATAGCAGAACCGGTTGATGTATTAGACTGCCTAGAGCATCCTTGAATGGAGAGTTTATTCAAGCGACGTTCTATTTCAAAAGCGTCATTTATGAGGCTTGCTTCAAGAGTCATACATGAAGAACAGTCTTCAGTATTTTCTTTGATTTTGAAGTATTTAATTACACCAAGAAGATTATTAACATGTTTCTTCAACCTATTAAATCTACCAGCTTGAATTCTAAAAAGATTTAGAATCAACTTACTCTCTTCAGCTATTTCCGTTTATTTAGAGAAGTAACCTCTTTTGAAGGGCAATCGGAATGGTGCATGTCAATATCTGCATGTCTGATTTTAACACAGTATTTGTCTAAACTTGATATTGTAGAATCTTTATCTTTAATAGACTTTGACATGACATATTCTTTATTTCTGGTGACACGTTTATCAGAGATACTACTCTTGTCCATAGAGTCAGATCACTACAAACACAAACTTGTGAGGTCTTTAACGTGTTTGCCTGCTCTGATACAAATTGAAAAAGATGGGGTCTAACAACCTCACCCAATATTTCGATTAGCAATCTGTATGGACAACTCCGAGTTATTTTCTAGAGAATTAACTAGACAATTAAACTCAATCAATAGAAAATACTCACAGAGTTATTATCTCAATCTCTCGATTTGATTTACTCAAGCAAATATGATTCGCGAGTCTAATCAAAGACAAATAACTTTGTTCCGTCTTTTGAAAAATCAAGGTGAGCAGGAACCAATCGATAAAACCAGACTTATATTCGAAGAAAAGCTCAGTTTCATCAATCACCTCACAATAAACTTAATCGACGCAGCGAAGAAGATTATTGAGGAATCACAAACAATGAGAAGAAGATATTTGTGACTAATTTTATCTTGCCTATCGGAAATATAAATCTCAAGCTAATTATTACAATTGTACTCATACGATAGAAACAGCAAGATCAGATCACACAACTACAAGAAAAGTAGTATCAGTCTGGCTTCACAATCCCAATGAAGTCTTTAAGTCGTTAACCTGGTTTTAGAGAATAAAACCGAAGGTTAAAGGAGAATCGGCTCAAGATTTAGCAAACTAGTATCACACAAAATGTGTGGGGTTTAGATTTCCCAGTTGCTAGAGTTCTCCCTTATATAGTCTTTCAAATCAAGGTTTGCAATCAATGTTAAATTAGTAACAAAGCATTCAATATTCACCGTTAGATGAAAACCTGATTAGATACAAGCTAATGTCTCTCAACCGTTATATCAAAAAACTTAGATTGCCATATACACATATACTTGATGTTTTGTGTTCGTGTAACCATACCCAAACGTGTTCAATGGTTGGTTCAATATTAGTCAACCAAATGGTTAGCCAAATAATAACTTTCATATCAACCATATTCTTCTTCACCATAACTAGTCCAAATGAATCAAATGAACTAGTTAGAGAGTTGTTCAATTGCTATGAGATCTCAAGTATTACAAGAGACACAATTAAATCAAAAATGATGTGATTCACCCGAATCATTTCATGAACTATAAATCCACGGTTTATAAAAGCATTCCCTAGTAATTTAAGATTAGTTCACGGACAAGGTTTTCAGACATAACCTCTTGAGTTCGCGGACTCAAGCTAACCTGTTGAAGTTAATAAACTCCAGTAGAATTTCTCGGGATGAGAACATCCGTCAGTTCGCGGACTGGGTTCGCGGAATGCCCCTGAGCTTCAACTTCAGCAGATATTCTCAGGTTCAAGAACTTATGCCAGTTTGCGGACTGAGTTGCTGCTCATGTTCCGGTTCCACTTGATCAACAAAGTTCGCAAACTTCGGTTCAAGTGTTAAGGACTTATACATATATGTGTTGCCACACCAATATTTATATCCCACAATGGTTATATAGTCTAAACTTTCATTTCAATCATTGAAACATTCTCAGAGGGCGTTATATAGTTGTAATTCACAAACCTTTTTATCGTCAGAGCGATTTCCAAAGTGATTGAAACATAACATGACTTTCGTCACTAGGAAAAGATGAACTTGGCTAAAGTAAAAGCTTTACCAACACCTATTTCTAGAAATAGATAAGCGAGATATACTCAGATCGAAATGTCACATGTGCATATTCTTAGTCTATATAGTAAAACGACTTTTATCTCAAGATAGGAGATAGAGTAGATAGACTTTTAACTGATGGAAGTATCCACATACCTTTTAGTCGATGAAGACCCACTAGTTCTTTGAGTAGTCCTTCGTCTTGTATGATGATCACCATGGAGTTCTTGAGCTCAACTACACTTTTTATCCTAGTCCGAGACCTTAGCTATAGTAAACTAGAAATAAAGACTTTATAGTTTTGATCACTAAGATTGACAAACATGCTTGAGATAGCAACGCATGCGAGTTTGACCGAGCAGTGCTCTAACATGTTGTGCAGGTGTTTATTGAAGATCAAAGAAGATTTGAAGACGAAGAAGATTTTAGTTATCATATATTTGTATGAACAAACCTTGATAGGCTGGGATCCAACTAGAATCAGATTTATTTGATTGATTAGTTGCGTGAGATCGACATCATATTATATCTTCTTGTTGGAATCTATATTGATTGATTGAGAATCTAAACTTGAATAGATTGATCTAACCAGGCAAGGGAGTTTATTAGATTAAACAGAAGAGCCTTTGCATATGACTTGACATATCTTTATCTTGAAAGAATCGAATGAGTTGTTACCAAACAGATTTGTTGTTCCTTTACTGTTTGAAATACGATCCAAAGGAATTATTCCAGTGTATGCAGTCATTGAAGTCGGAAGCGCAGGGATACTGAGGAAACTAAGTGAACTAGGGGTAGTTTCTTGGTCTCAACTATACGAAGGTGCTGTGGGTTTTGTTTAACGGATTTATTATGAGAGTATTCAATTCTGGACTAGTTTTGATGGTGGTTTTTACTTCAGGGCTAAAATTGTAAAACCATGTACTTAATGCTTCATCGCTCTGCAAAGAAGTTGAGCCATTTAAAGTGATGAGTGCTCAAACCTCTCAATTTACATATGTATTAAGAAATTAAGTATATTTAATGCGCCATCGCTCTGCAAAGAGGTTGAGCCATTTAATAGTGATGAGTGCTCAAACCTCTCAACTTACATATGTATTGAGTAATTCAGTACATTTATATATGAAATTCATCCATAATAGTGCGCGTAGTAGCAATCCCAAATATTATGTGAATTCTATTTTCTGCCAGTTGTAAATGGGGGAAAACGATTTGCTGGTTTTTACAAAATTGAGGAGAAGACCGTATGAAGGAGACTCCTTGAACTGAGCAAAATGTTGAACCTCACAAAGGTGCACTGCAAGAAGGGAGTGCTTTGAATTCGAAAGATCAATCTGTAGTACTCCGGCCTAAACCAAGACAATGGCCGTTCCAGAGTAAATTCGGTCACAAGAGAGGATGGGCTGATCTGTTGGAGGAAAGTTAATAAATGTGTGGAATTAATATTAATCAAAGATTGTAGGTATGTTGTGAATTCAGAATATGATAATTTTTGAATAATTGAAATAGCTCAGTTGAGAGTAATTGCTTAATTGATGAGTTATTGATCTCGTATTGTCTGTGAGATGTGAAATCGTTGTTGTATTTCTCGTTGTTGTTTCAATCATGATTCAAAGACTTACTTATATTGCTAGAATTATAGACACCATGATCCCATGAAGTGTGACCTCTGATGGAATCAAAGATTGGGGAAATGAAAATCGTGTTTGAAACCAGTTGCTCATCATGCAGAGACTTGGTTGATTTTCCATCCACTACTTTATTAACTCCTTTAACTAATTGCACGACTTGCTCACATTCCATCGTGTGTTTGAACATACGTGCCATAAACCGCCAGACCAAAACCCTAGTTGATATCCCCCAAGTGACACGATTGATGTATCGTGGTTAATTAGTCATTTGCTGACTTCATGATATAATGGGACGATGATTCCATGTACTAAGTTGAACAAGATTTTGTAAAATGTTCCGAAACTCGTGAATTGAACGTGTCTCTGAGACAATGGTGTAGTTCTTATGCTGAGGTGAGCAAGTGTTTCTCACTAGTTGAATTGCTGAATATTGATAGTTGAATCAATATTCCTCGGTTTGAGCGACTATTGATCGTCTAAGAAAGTGTTGCTCGTCTGATGAATTATTGACAGCGTGACCAAAATAAAATATTAATTAAAATACTGGTAGTTGAACCGAGCATAATTAATAAGAATACTGACCATGAGATCGTCGTAAAATTATTAGTGTTCGAATCTGGAATTATGATCCTTGGACTCAGAAACCCTAATTTGATCAATTGATGGTTCATTTGAAAATTAACCATGGAATGAAGGAGAACCGGCTTCATGGGACCGTGGGTCGACCATGAATCTCCCATATGCTCATGTGAGAAAATATCAAGGCTTCTTGAAGAGTTAGTGATTTATTGATGAAAGAATGATCAAATGCTGGTTTAATCATTTATTCGAAAAATTCCCATCTGAGCCTTAGGTGAGAAAACCTAATTAATCATCAAGAGGTGAGGGACCAACCAAGGGGTTATGAAACTGGCCCTGGATGGTCACGGGATCAAATGTTGATCGTTTCATCAAAATCCCAAAGTTACTTGGAAGAGTTTTGGACCTAATATGTGCAATTGCGCAAATTAGGTCAAATTGTGTAAATACGCGGGGACCGCCTCTTTGAGAGCCAAAGAGACAACCTTGGTCGGTCAAGGTAACATGCTCATGTCACCAAAGTGTTCGTATCTTAGTTCTGAGAATTTTGATATTTTCAGATGTGCATTTGAGCAATCATTTGAGAAAATATGAAAAAAATAGGGATTTTTGATAAAATCGTCAAAACTCCATGAGATGAGGGAAAAATAATAAAAAAAGTGAAAGAATCATGAAGTGTGGGACCATCCAATTAGGATCTGTTGCTGTGCAGACGGTTTCTGACTCGGGTGTTGAAGAAGACGCCGAAGTAAGTATTTTTTCATGTAGCAAACCATGATGCTTAGTAGATAAAATACTAATTGTCGAGAGTATGTCTAGGAGAATGTCTCCATGGAAGTAGAGACTGTTGGTTATGCTCGCTCGAAGGATGGCGATAAAGAAAACTCCCAAAGTCAAAAACCGAATAAAAATAATATTGTTGTCGACGGTGTGGGCAATTCTGATTCTTTGAACACTTAGGAGACCACCCAAGTAAGTATTTCTCTCGTATTTTATCCATAGAAGTATAATCTTGCTTATCTATGAGTAAATGAATGAGAATTTATGTGAACATATGCCAAGTTTTGCCGAAAATACGTCACTAAAAAATTCAGAACTCAGCATTTTAGGAAAAACCCCGTAGAATCTTAGTCTGATGTCATATATTCTTGATCTGCATATGCATCCTTAAGCCTAGGAAATTTCCAAGCTTTAGAAAAGAATATTTTTAAGTTTTGAGCACGTTCAGGGGCCCAGATATACAAAACAGTAAACATCCAAGAGACTTTCAGGAAATTTTCAGCTGTCGTGATGTCCCGAGTTTCGACCACATCTTTTTTCTCGTTTATCCGATTGCTATGAAATTTTTATATGTTGTAGGTAACAAATATACTAAGAGAATGGTATATAGTTCAAACCTTAATTATTCACCGATTACTCCCAGTTCATCACGTTGTGCAGGGCAGTGTAAAATATTCTCAGGCGAGCTTGTTGAAAAACGTGTTTTTGTGACTTTTGCGTTATTTAGTGGCATATAGCATGTACAATGAAAGACTTAGATGATGTTATACTTATTGTATGTTGTATTTCATGATTTCTTTTGGTTTCATGCTTGGATGATCCTAATCTCATGTAATCTTCGTATTAGATGCAAAATACCAAAGTTGAGAATGAAGGATCCCAAAATGACGAAACGAGCGACCTTGAGGTTATTGATAAGGAAGAAACTATCTCTGAACTTCAAGGCCATGGGAGTGTTGTTGATGAATTCATGGAGACCCAGATTGTCTCCGCTTCAGTGATAGAAGAATCCAGGACACCAGCAGAAGATACTGAAGAAATTGTTGCCCTGATTGTAGAAGTTGCTCCAGTAATTAAAAACCATATAGTTGTGCATGAATACCCAAGCACATGAGTTTATTTTGATCCCCCATTCGATGCATAAATCCCATACCACCGACTAGTTGGTGGATTTGGCGTTCCCATTGGATATGCCAACTTGTATGAGAAAATATGGAACAAAATTTGGTCACATCATCGTTACTAGAGACCCAAAGCGTGCTTATTCTTTAATGATGCAGGTAAGTGTTATCTTGCATGTTGTAAATGATATATTCACCAGGGCTAGAAATATCGTGACTCCAGATGTACTCTTTGATTGGGAGTTCAACTTGGATAATTCTGAAAGACTTGGCTTCAACGTGAAGTGGCTTCGTAAGAAGATGAATGCTATAAAAGACTCATGTGAAAGCAACATACCATTTCCAAATGATGCTGTGATGGACAAGGAAGATAAGATTTCCAGGCTAACTGAAGACCTGAATAAGGAGAAGGCAACTTTACCAGCTTTGGAAGATGCAGAGGCGCAAAAATATTTCTTCACTGATTTTCTTTGATTTATTTTCCATAATCTCTTGAACTTCTGAACTTCTGAGAGATGTGAGGTTTTATTCGGATTTTGATATTATGGTTTTGGATTAGTAGACGGTTAAGGATTTTATTTTGGATTTGATAGAGGTTTTCTTTTAAGAAATATGAACTGAATTTTGATAAATTGCTGAATTCGAATACTGATTGCAAGTATTGCAAACATTTTGGAGGAATTGAAATACAATGAAAGAAAATCCTAAAATGCCAAATCCAAATCCAAATGTCATGCATGCTTAGACCCCCAGTACCTCAAATGTCAAATAACTTCAGACAAACGCCTTAAGCCAATTCTCATGAATTAGTGGAAGGGTTCGTCCTTCTGTTTTGATCAACTTATAATATCCTCCAGTTATGGACTTAGCAACTATAAATGGTCCTTCCCAATTAGAGCTCCATGCATAATGGAGATCTCGTTTAGTTTCCTTGGGAACCAAATCTCCTTCTTTGAATTTTTTTGGCTTTGTAGCCTGTGCCTTGAATGCTTTGCGCCGATTCCATGGTTGGGGAACATATGGACACTCGTGCAGAGGAGGGTATCCAGCATACTGCCTGTCGTGTTTTTCCATGTCTTCAGCAATACATCTCTTGATGGATTGATCAACATGGAGGTGCGCTGAACCCAGCCATTGGGTATAATATTGTCGCGGTGAAGTTATCCATTCATAACTCTTGCCCATGAATCTTCATTTTCATCCTCTTCAACTTTATCTTCATCTTCACCTTCATCTTCTTTCTGTTTTGGGTTTATCACTAATCTCACAACCAATGGTTGATCATGCATTTCTCCAGGTTCAGGTACTTCTTGTGCGGTGAAAGAAATGGTTTGTTTTAGCCACTCCTCTAATGGTGAGACTCTCGCAATGTTCATAATCTCTCTTCCATCTGTGTCTCTCGCGAAGACTCTGCTAAGAACGTTGTCGTGGAAGTGCTCAATAGTTTTGTATGAATGTACGATGGAATTACAAAAAAAAATTATTTGCCTTTGCTCCAACCTCTATCACGAATGTTTCTGTTCCTTTTACAGTATTCACCCTGCGAATATCTAGTGCTGGCGGTAATTGTTGAGATTGTGGATGTCCTATTAAAAAGTGATTTGACTTTCCCTGATCAATCATTCTCAAAATTATCCTTTTTACATTCCTGCAATCATTTACTGAGTGACCATGAAAATGATGGTAAGGACAAAATGCTTGATTTTGATTATTCGGATGTGTCTCTTTTCCCATATTCCAAGGTGATGATATATTTTCCATCAAAATGATAGCTTCCCAAATTTTTTCTATGCTGGTATTCAGGGGTGGCATATTAATTTCTTCCCATATCACTCTTTGATTCCCTTTCCCTATGAAATCATTTTGTCTCTAACCACCATAACTTTCTTGTGGATGATCAAGTCTTTGGATTTTGTTATTTCTGCCGCGATTGTAATAATTCTTTTCCCTTTCATACTCTTCTTGATCTCGACTGCCCATGGCTACTAATTTCTGCTGGTTATCGATCACCACTTTCTCTTGTTGTGTCTGCGAGGTGCTCGCCACATTGTTAATCATCTTAGGAAGTAAACTTCCATTTGCCGTTATCGAGATGGTATTTGCAGTTGGATATGATTCCATATCATTTTGTTTCTCCTCCAAGGCAATGTATTCTTCTTGTCATTCTCGCAGCTCCGTCATGGTAATTGTATTCTTGATTCTGAAAATTTGTATGTACAGCAGATTGGTTGCGAACATTGCATTGATAAAAGATAAAATAAGATATCTCTCATCCACCCTTCCTTCCATTTCACTGCACATTTTTTTCCATCTTATGGTTAGGTGTTTCAGACTCTCTCCAACCCTCTACTTTAACCCAAATACATCTTCAATACCTGGCCGCGATGAACTGTTGCTTATATATGATCCCAGAAATTTATCTTGCAAATGGTCAAAAGAAGTTATAGTATTTTTGGGCAATCCCTCGAACCATTTTAGCGCCTCGCCAGTTAAACTAGATGCAAAGTATTTACATAACACTGCGTCATGGTTTTCCCATTGTAGCATACACCTAACGTAAGCCTTGACATGTTGAACAGCACAGGTAGTCCCATCAAAGATACTGTTTAACGCTGGTAAATTGCATTTTGGGGGAATTCCTCTTAGTTGTACTTCTTGAGTGAATGGAGTTCTCGCAGCTTCTTCAATGGCTTCATCAAGTTTCCTTCTTCCTCCTTCTCTCCTGTTATTCAACATTCCCCTCATTTCTGCTAATTCTCTTAAAATTTGTTCATTTCCAGCTGAATTTTGCTCTATCGGTCTTTTTAGTGCAGCTTCTCTTCTTCTACGCTCATTCCTTTCTTGTCTTGCGAGATTTTGTGTATCTTCTTCTTCATCTTCATTTTTCATTCTTCTGCGATTTTCTTCTTCTCTTCCTTCCTGGATTCGTAACTGGTTATGTCTTCCAATTTCTTCTCTACGAGTTTCTTCATTTCTTATTATTTCTCTTCGCTGTCTTTCTATTCTCCTTTGTATTCTATCATATTCCTCATTGATATCATTGTTATGGCGATTTTGTGTGCGTCTTCTTTCTCGATTATCATGATTATTTTGCCGAATCGCTTCCTGAAATTCTTGTTTTTCTACTTCTGCTCTTAATCTTTCCCTCTCGCAAGCCAGACGTGCTTGTTCATCATAATGTCTCTCAATTTCGTCCTCAATGATTCTTTGATTTCTTTGTATTTCTCGCCCATGTAATATTCTTCTACCTTCTTCTCGATTTTCTTCATCATTTTGATTATTTCTACCCTCTTGATTTTGTCTACCATTTACAGCTTCATCGCGTGGAATATGGCGATCATCAATTATCTCTTCTTCTTTATGATGTTGTTCTTCGTTTGGGTTTTGCATTCTTTCCACATTTCTCATAGGGGAATTTCGTCTTGGTTCTTCTCTAAATGACCTTGAACTTGATCTAGCAGTACTTCTTGATCTCCTTCTTTGCAATCTTAAATTTTCCATTCTTAACTCATGATTTTTCCTTGTTAAATTCGCACCTTCTTCTGCTTCTAATCTCCTTTCCTCCTATATTATTTATCTTAAATCATTTGTTGTTTCATTTTCATCTTCTCCATGAATTAATCCTTCAACCACTCCTCGATCTCTTTCTTCTCTTCTTTCATTTCTTAATTCTCGATCTTCTTTTTCTTCCACTGTATCTGATTACCAAGTATGCACGCTAACTCTATCATAATTTATAGCTCTATCTTGTATTGGTGTTTGCTGATTTGATTGTTGAATCTGATTTCCTTCATTATTCCTTGTTCCATTTTTTCTTGTTCTTATTCTTGAAGATTCTCCCATTTCATTTGTTCCTCCACTTGAAAGCCTTTTACTCCTCCTTACGGTTGTTGGTGGTTCTAATGTGTTTCTTCTTCTTCTAGCCATTATTGCGTTAGATCTTTCACTAATTGTTCCAAATTCCTTTCAATCACAATGTCAATTTTTATCTTTTTGTTCAAGTAATCATCAATTCATCCCTGTTTCTAGCGCCAAAATGTAGTTGCAGGAAATCCTACACTACACCCTTGTTAAGATTTCATAATAATCAACTCATACTTAAAGATTAAAAATGACTCTTTATCATTTAATTCTCAGAAAAGTTTACAAATGTGGAAGAAATCAAGAACACAACTATTCTCTCAAAGTTTCTCTCTCCTCAAGACTTTCTCAACTCTAAAAAATACACCATCCTCTCTCTGGACATACTGGGTCTCTATATATAGGGTAGATACATAATGGATGACAGCTAAGATGTCCTTTACTTTCGGATTTGATTTGCGATCTTATCACAATAAGTTATAATATGAAATCTCTCAAGTATTGTAACCATCGCAGATAAATCATGCTCTTCTCGTATTTCCTTAATCGTCAGTTATTACGTCATTCTTTAACCTACTCTGTGACACTCACAAAGTGTTATTGAAGAGCTCGCGGTATTCTCGCAGAAGTGTTGTTAATCTCGCAAAAATATTGTCATGGCCATATTCTGGTCCTACAGTAATTGCTAAATTGTTCATGGGGAGAAGTCCCTTGACTAAAGTAGCATATTTGAACATTGGTAATATTGGAGCATGAAGAGGAATAAGACTTGCCTGAGATCGAAACCCTTTGATAAAGGCATGTGGACTCTCTCCGGGTTCTTGCGCAAGTCCCATCAAGGTTTCAACTTCATTCGGGTTCTCAAATGGTGGGGCGTCCTCCGTTTCTTCTTCCGGCTCGGAGTCTCCGTCAGTAATAAAGTGTACTAGAGGCATTAAGGTTAACCTTCTAGTGTGGATCCAAGTCATTCCAAGGATCATGTCATATCCAGGGTCTTCCAAGATTAAGTAAAACTTGGTCTCAGTACAGACCAAACTTTCTGTAAATTTAAGAGTGATGAAGCCATATGCATCTCTGGAAATCCCTTCATGGTCTCTGATTGCTATGGGAGCATGAGTAGCCTCATGTCGAGTAATGCCAGCATCCCTAAGAGTTTTCAAAGGGATGATGTTGACATCGGTACCAACATCAACAAATTCATTTTTGAATTTGTTTCATTTAATGTGCATTGTGGTGAGCAGTCCCCAGTCATACATTTCTTTGTCAGTGGCTGAAGGTTCAGGAGGTACATCTGGAATCATCAGGGGTTTCCCGGAAACTATGTGATTCAGAGCCGTAAACATGTCTACCCTTTGCGATTTTTACAGATAGAGCAATTCGCAGACATGCTCTATCAATGACTGAACTGCTTCCTTGACTGGTGCTTCAGAAATAGAGAAAAACCTGACAGGGAGAGGATCTTTGTGCATTCCTTCGGCTCCAAGATTAAGTTCTCTTAACTCAATCTTTTATCTGAATATGCACTTCAAAGTGTTGCAATCGCTTGTGGGATGGATGACAAACCTATGGAAGCGACGGCACCGAGGATTTTCCGTAGCCTCTTCGGTTGGTTCCTTCTTGACATATGGCAACTTGATTGCACCGTCTTGAATCCAGGCCTCTAGAAATTCGATGACTTCTTCAATGGGGCAAGGAAAGTCAGGTTCTTCTGGGTCCTCGGTCTGGCTTCACAATCCCAATGAAGTCTTTAAGTCGTTAACCTGGTTTTAGAGAATAAAACCAAAGGTTAAATGAGAATCGACTCTAACTTTAGCAAAATAGTATCAAACAAAATGTGTGGGGATTAGGTTTCCCAGTTGCTAGAGTTCTCCCTTATATAATCTTTCAAATCAGGGTTTGCAATCAATGTTAGCTTAGTAACAAAGCATTCAATATTCACCGTTAGATGAAAACCTGATTAGATACAAGCTAATATCTCCTAACCGTTAGATAGAAAACTTAGCTTGCCATACACACAAGTACTTGACGTTTTGAGTTCGTGTAACCGTACCCAAACGTGTACAATGGTTGGTTCAATATTAGTTAACCAAATGGTTAGCCAAATGATAACTTTCATATCAACCATATTCTTCTTCACTATAACTAGTCCAAATGACTCAAATGAACTAGTTAGAGACTTGTTCAATTTCTATGAGATCTCAAGTATTACAAGAGACACAATTGAATCAAAAACGATATGATTCACTCAAATAATTTCATGAACTATAAAGCCACGGTTTTCAAAAGCATTCCTTAGTAATTTAAGATTAGTTCACGAAAAACGTTTTCATATATAACCTCTTGAGTTCGCGGATTGAGTTCGCGGACTCAAGCTAACCGGTTGAAGTTAATAAACTCCAGCAGAATTTCTCGGGATGAGAACTTCCATCAGTTCGCGGAATGGGTTCGCAGACTGCACCTGAGCTTCAAATTCAGCAGATATTCTCGGGTTCGAGAACTTACGCAAGTTCGCGGACTGAGTTCATGGACAGAGTTGCTGCTCACGTTCCGGCTCAACTTTATCAACAGAGTTCGCAAACTTCGGTTCAAGTGTTAAGGACTTATACATATATGTTTTGCCACAACAATGTTTATATCCCACAATGGTTATATAGTCTAAACTCTTATTTCAATCATTGAAACATTCTCAGAGGGCGTTATATAGTTGTTATTCACAAACTATTTTTCGTCAGAGCGATTTCCAAAGTGATTGAAACATAACATGACTTTCATCACTAGGCAAAGATGAACTTGGCTAAAGCGAAAGCTTTACCAACAACCATTTCGAGAAATAGATAAACGAGATATACTCAGCTCGAAATGTCTCATGTGCATATTCTTAGTCTATATAATAAAATAAATTTTGTCTCAAGATAAGAGATAGATTAGATATACTTTTGAGTGATAGATAAGTTCAAGTCTCCACATACCTTTTAGTCGATGAAGATCCACTGGTTCCTTGAGTAGTCCTTCATCTTGTATGATGATCTCCATGGAGTTCTTGAGCTAAACTACACTTTCTATCCTAGTCCGAGACCTTAGCTAAGATTGACAAACATGCTTGAGATAGCAACGCATGCGAGTTTGACCGAGCAGTGCTATAATAATCTCCCCCTTTGTCAATTTTAGTGGAAAAACTATTAATATATATGGAATACAAAAATTATATAAATAAAATTTGTAGCTCCTATTCCTGATGTCTAATCTTCAACAATATTCGAAATATTCGTCACTTTCAAGTAGTCCAATGATCCCAAATGTTGTAAGTTTAGCATCATCGTTGTTGAAAATACGTAGCTATAACAATGAGAAAAGCATTGGTTCTCAATCATTATTATACAATGTCATAGTATTATTACACAGCATCAAAGTCCAATTGTATCACAACTTCAACAACAATACTATGGTGATACTTCACTCCCCCTTAGTCAATACTCCATCTCAAATGGAAACCACTCCCCCTTACATAAAGATCCGAAAACCATATATATTTGTAGTATGAACTACAATTAATTCTCCCCCTTTTTGTTAATAAAATTGGCAAAGGTACAAGAACGGGATCCTAATGAAATTTACGTAAGAGACATTTCATAACCAAAGGTAAATGTTCTATCATCTTGTTTAGATGAAATCATAAAGCCGAGGCTAAATGCATTCATCAAGGAGTTTATAAAGATACAAGATAACCCCAAAAAATTCCACAGCCGCACTCCCCACAAATATTTGGAAATTAAGCGCAAGTTCAAAAGAACTCTCCCCCATTAGATGTCATTCCCTAAGGAACAACAAGAGAGACCTTAATTTCAATAGAAAATAAGGATTTCTTTAGACTCGACAAATTCCATACAAGTATGAATTTGGAATCCAAAATATTCAATCATATTAACCAAAGCAAACCATGATTAATTTGACTAAATATGCTCAACACAAGTAAACTTATGGAGACTTAATTCATCGATTAGATTATTCACAAGAAAACACATAAATACTCTAACCGGATTACACAATTAAACTAATCACAAAGTAATCACTTCAATTTTCCACACTCTACATGAGAAAAATCTATGGTGTGCTAACTAAATAATCACACAAGATGATTGATTTAGTTCATTTGGGCTCAACATAAGAGATTATGGAACCCCGACTAAGATTATCATAGGAAATGACAACCTTAACCGTACATGTACTCAACATGAGAGAACTCATGGAATACAAACTAAATAACCACACAAGTTGATTAATTTAGTTCTTAATGCTCAACATTTTTCATCTTTATGGAACAGCCAACCATGCCAATAAGAAATCGACTTAGTCGTATCGTGCTCAACATAATATACAAGATGGAACCTTCACGGTAATACATAATAATATGGAACAATTAAGCTTTATACCGTGGATAACAAAACAAGGACCTATTCTATTTTTTCCATCACAAGGTGACATAATAGACTTTATCCTTGAATCACAAAATATTTTAACCTATTTTTCATCAATAATTGACAATATAGGCTTAACTTTTGTGTTTTGCCAAAAGTCCATTTATTCCTTTATCAATATTTTCATACCAATTCGCAAACGATTTTACTTTTGACAAAATATGGGACAATCAAGTTCACGGACGTAAACATACATATCCCATCAAAATATTGCAATATATAAAACCATAAAGATTAATACTGCAACCATCATCTTCCAAACAAACTTAGAATTTTTAAACCAAAAAATCTAAAAAACAAGAAGATGAAATCATTGGATATTGCTATGTGTAATCACAATCATGGCTATTCCAAAACACTAGTTATTCTTCTAAATAAAACAGAGAACATAGAAGATTTACTAGATATAACTAGCTCAAATATATAGTAGAACCAATCACAAACTAAAGTTCATGTTTGACAGTTTCATGGGTTTCGAGATCCTTGAGCCTGTGATTCACGTCAACTGCTTCTTCCAAGAAGATATCCTTGTTGAGAAGTTCTTTAACATGTGTCTTCATGAGACCAAGTTCAGAAGTAACGTTTTCTCGAAGTACTTTAGAAAGTCATGAACCACTTCAGCAGACACCATGTCCTCACTCTCAACATCTTGATGTGAGTAGGTATAAAAGCATGAGGCATTGGGTGCACCATCTTCTACAAGAGTTATTTTCTTCATTCCTTTCAATTCTACACTAAAACCTTTTTCAAGAAATCCCTTAGCAAAAACACCATGGAGAGATGAAGAAGAGGACATTCTTGATAACCCAGATATGACCTAGAGTAAATGTACGTGAACTTATGTAACTCAATAGGTCGACTATTTAAAGGTTTTATTTGAAAGGAGGACCTTTAGGGTTTTCAAACTGTAACTCGAGATGGTAACCCGTTGTTTATGGGTAAAAACTACTTCTGCTGGTTTTGGTAATTTGGGGTGTATGGATGAGAAATGAATCTAAACCCTAGACAAATGCACTGCGCGGTGAGTGCTTTTGATTCAAGAGATCAATCTATACAATTCTGGCCTAAACCAAGAAATGGTCGTTCCAGACTTGTTTCGGTCACAAAGTGAAGGAGATGGGGTTGATCTTAGGGAGGGAAGTGAAGAAGGTGTTGAAATTGTGGAGGTGTAGGCTTGTTTATGACTTGTAACAGAAAGGTGAGCAGGCTTACGAATAATGTAAGCATGCTCTGGGTGTTTGAATACGTGTTGTATTAACACTTGGTTTCTGTGTTGTGTTCTCTTGTCCGTTTGGAAATAGGGAGAAGAACCTATTTATACAAGTCATTTGTGCCTTACTCACGTCTCTCGTTGGAAGTTGAGGAAGTGGAGTGATGGATTATTGGAGTGGTGTGTTAGTGTCACACGATCAATCTTGCCCACTTCTCCCATCATCACTAACCGTCCATGTCTTCCTGACACGTTATTGTGATGGCGCGTTGCACGCTGCACGATGTAAACTTCCAGACCAATACCCCAGTGTGTATCCCCTAGTTTGTGACATGATTGATGTCTCAAGTGTGTGGATCGTGGGACCCATATAAGGTAGCATGTAATCCTAGTTAAATAACTAAGTTATTTAGTAAGTCGATACTTGTAAAGTATCGTGTGTATTCTATGCATGTTATGCATCGAATGTATTCGGCATATATGAAGCATCGCTGTTGAGCATCATCCCCTACCTACTTCATGTGAGGGTTTGGAGGCTACGCTAGCAAATCCTCCCTTGGCCGACCACATGGTGTGGTAGAGTGGTAGACGGTGATCACTGTGATACTTCACTGGTCACCTAACTCTTATCCTAGGCCGTCCGTCCAAGCTGGAAAAGTTGGATGGACGAGATGACTTGCGACCCACATCTACGACCCTCGAATTAGGATTTAGGAGGTGCGCAAGTGTACTCCTTCAGCTTGGTCGAATGAAATCATGGGAGGCGTTTCATGGAGGACCTATTAGGCATGCGTGTAGACGGCATGCTGATGTCCATGTCCGTGCTTCACTGT
The DNA here is from genome assembly GCA_023529315.1 of Papaver bracteatum. Lineage (NCBI taxonomy): Eukaryota > Viridiplantae > Streptophyta > Magnoliopsida > Ranunculales > Papaveraceae > Papaver > Papaver bracteatum. The sequence goes on along the minus strand of JAJJWX010002811.1, from coordinate 3,402,279 downwards.
CCCACGAAGGTTGGATCTAGGACACTCAAATTTACCGGTGAAGTTGAGTGGCTGAGATCGTTTTGCGACAGGAATCCTATGCCGCAAAGGATTCCTAAAGGGGAGGCATGCCACTTTCAAGGCGCGCGTTTCGAGACGACCAAGCTTGGTCGGTCTCAGCCGTTTGGTCCGGAGTGTAGGTGGTAGGCTGATATTTATGCATATACCTGACTGTCCCATGGAAACGTGATCTAAGTCGCTCAATTCGTCTGGAGAAGTTGAGTGGTCGAGATCAGTTTGTGATTTTGGAAGCGTGACCACACTAGTTTGGGCGTGCGTTTTGGAGAAACCAGGCATGGTGTGCCTTGGTCGGTTAGGTGAGGAGATAGATGGTTCCACGGTGATCATGTTGATGCTCACTGGACCTGATTAATTATCTCCTAAGCCCTTCATTCGATCAGGATAAAACGGACGCTCGTGATCGATACAAACCCTAATTAGGGTTTTGGCCGGCCGTTCTTCATGCATTGTTTTGCACGCACGAATTGGGACAACCAAACATGGTTGGTCCTGACCGATTATTCATGTGTGTAGGCGGGCCCACGGTGATTGTGTTGACATGCTCTGGGCCCTTTGAATTTACATCTACACATTCCATCTATGCCTGCGAAGATGGATGGTTGAGATACATGTGTCACAAACCCTAATTTAGGGTTTCTTGTCCATTCTGCTTGGTTTGGACGGTTTGGAAAGCTATGCCACCCCATTTGGGAGGTCGGCCATGCGGGGTCCGCATTGGGTCTGCAGTGAATGTTCCAATACCTGCTTGATGGTATTGGATTCGATCTGGACCATCCAATCATGCCGGTGAAGTTAGATGATCGGGATCCTTTCTAGACTGTTATGGACAGTCTAGACGCTCAATCAGGCTAGTATAACACACCGAGAGTTACATGCTCAATCAGGCTAGTATACCACACCGAGAGTTTATATGCTCAATCGGGATAGTATAACACAACGAGAGTTATATGCTCAATCGGGCTAGTATAACACACCGAGAGTTACAGCCTGTACGGGCATTTCGTGCATGCCTCACTGTTGGTACTTGGATATTCATGCTACTCTGCTACGAGTAACAATCAGTTATCATGCCGCACCAACAATAAGAGTTCTGCTAGGAACAACACAGGAAATACAAGGCATTTTATGCATTAATCAATAATGCTAAAATTCACAGAATATTCGGGGGATTGTTGCTACATGCTCCATTCTAGGTGAAGTAATAAAGTGAAGAAGTATTCATCACTTTATAAAATAATCTCATCCTCTGCAGGATGGTTATACAAAATATTGGTTTTACAACTTTATCCCTGAACTAAAATCCACCATAAACATTAAGTCCCCTGCCTAGTGCATAATGGTTACACTATTGTGGGGTAGGCATAAGATGGTGACAGTTAAAGATAAAACTTATGAGACAAAGTTAGATATTACCAAGAGAGACGGGTCATCCTGTACTTGGAGAATATCACGTTCAAGAGGCGTCTAGGCGAGCATTCCCTTAGTATGATGTCGTTATTGCCTGCTTCGATCGACCTTGCTATGCCTGCTTCAGGCATGGGCCTTCTCTGTGCTTGCTCCGTTTCGAATGTCGGTCTTGCCGGATTGACCTTGGTGTGCCTGATTTGGTCGAGGGGCTATTGCGCCTGCTTCGCTCGATCGTGGGGTTGTGCCTAATCGACGGATTGCTGCACCTGCTTCTTCCGTGGGACTACTACGCTTGCTTAATCGAACGTGGGTTTTATGTGTCTAATCGATGGACTGCTGCGCCTGCTTCGTGGGAGTACTCCAGGTGTAACGACGACCTTGGTGGGGCCGGTTTCCTCTTTCGGATATTTGATCCAAGAAGGGAATAGAACTTGTATCCTCTCTTCCCATAGAAAAATGTGCATATAACCCTGAACGAATATGGACCCCACCATGTATATGCTTCGACCAAATATCATCCTATCGCACCTGTTTGATAGTCATGTGGGCCCGCCTACTTCGCTTAACCGCGGGACTCATCGTACGCGTGCTTGATCGAACGTAGGCTTGTTATTTCCGCTTCGGTTAAATGTGGGTCCACTGTGTACATGCTTCAAATGTCGTCCCTGTGTTTTGACTGAAATCGGCCCTGCTGTGTGCGCTTATTATACCGGTCTTATGTCCTGATTAACACCAGCCTCTGCGACTTGAGAAATTCAAGCCTCGTGAATTGATCAATACCAACCTTGTGAGTTGATCAATACATGTCTTGCTTGCTCTGACCTTGCCGGCTTCTTTGCTCAAACATGGGACCCACTGCGTGCTTGCTTTGCTCAAAAATGAACCTTGTGTGCTCAAATGTGGATGTGGGTCATGCAGAGAGCGTTAAAGCAGCTTCTGGAGCGAGCAGGTCCCGGAGAGTGTTGAAGCAGCTTCTGGAGCAAACAGGTCCCGGAAAGTGTTGAAGCAGCTTCTGATGGAGGGAGCGTTGAAGTGTTGCAGCGACTTCTTCTTTTAGAGAGAGAGAGCTGAAACGCCTTCTTCTGGAGAAAATTGAAACGCCTTCTTCTGGAGAGAACATTGAAGCGGCTTGGAGGGAGCGTTTGAAGCGTCTTCTGCTGGAGGGATAATTGAAGCAGCCTCTTCTTCAGTTTGGTTTTCCCTTGCAAACTACATGCTTCTTGATTGACCATCTCTCTTGTGTTGAAGAAGTCTTTGATTGACGGCGAAGGAATTTCATGTTGAGCCGCAGTCTCCAAGCGTGATTTATATGGTTCTATCTTGTATGGTCGGCGAGTTTACCATAATGAAGATATCGCCATCTCTTCTCCGTGACTCTATTACTTCTCCATGGGAAAATAAAATATGCAGAAGTTCATATTACCTCTGTCTGCAGGTTGTTTGTATCGTGAAGTTCGGGCACTGGTATCAACAAATGAACAACGGTTCTTAGTTGCAGCTGTGATCAGAAGAGACTGACAGGAAGAGGCGTGATAGAAACTTGCACGAACTTGGCACTCTTCATACAATGGTAGAGATCGTATCGTTATTAGAGGGATACGCTGGAACCGGTAGCTTTCTTGATGTTTCTTCATGGAATAGAGAAGGGGGAGATAGTCCCCTGCCCGCGAGTATCCAGAGATCTATACTTGATAGATGTTTCCACGCTAGGTTCACGAGGCCGTCTTTACATCTGCTCTCTATAGTATATCCTCATATTTGTCCATCTTGGAATCATAATGATATAGTGCTTGCATCTTTATAAATTCACCATATTTGAGATGGGTAGTGGTAAGAAGTCCCCAGTCATACTCCTTTGGTAACGCAACTACTTCTTCTACGGGAGACATATTCTGAAAGCGTAGCTATCGTCAATCCAGATATGGAATATCTTGGACGTTGTTTCACCATTGTGGCAGTCGTGCATATGGTATTGGAGTCCGGAGTTGGTGGTTTTGGACGTGCAGGATGTTGTATTTCAGTGGTCTTCCTCTTGCTGCTTCAGCGAAACTTCTTATAGAAGGCTGAAGCTTTTACAACCTGTTGGTGAGATGTATGTTTCCACGAACATCATGAGGCTCTTTATGACGGGAAGGCTTGTTCTTTCTATCATGGCATGTGCTGTTGCAACCTGAGATTTTAGAAGCTTCACGGAGTTCAGAGGGCGTCTGAAAGCACATGCTATTTTATAAATCACGATTGACAGGTACCGTCCTATTGATGCACAATTACTCCACTTGTTGTTCAGTCACATTTGGATTGTGACCCTTCAGTGCCTGAATTTGGGTCCTCTTGACATAATCATTTGGATGTTCACTGTTTCACTGAAGCATTCCTCTTAAGTCTGATAGAGTGATTCACCTAAGCTGCATATTCTTTCTCGACATGACGATGCCTATCTTCTTGAGGCTGCTCCCTTGAGGTATCGGCTCCAGTGGAGGATTTCCGTCGTAACGCGTTGATACGGTGCACCGGAATTTTTTAAACTAAATGGCATTACAGTATAATAAAATTTTCGAGAGGATTTCTAAAAGCCGTCTGACTTGCGTCATGCTCATACATCCTTATTTGATTGTAGCCGCTATATCCATCCATGAAGGAGAACATGCCGTGTCCGCTGGTGGCACCTACTAACATGTCAATGTTAGGTATTGGAAAATCGTCTTTGGGGTAGCATTCGTTCAAGTCTCTGGAATCCGACAACACCTGATCTCGTGCATGAATTTCCTCAGAGATTGTTTGACTGGCTTGGATCGGAGATTGTATGAATTCCTACACAAGGTCAAGCTGATGGAGATAGGCCTAGGAGATTCCTCATCGTCGAGCTCTTCAATTGTGGAGTTGGTGTCGTCTTGCAGATGTCGTGGATCATCCAATACCTCTTCTTGTGGTTCGTCGTTCTTGTAGCATTCAACTGGGCGGGGAGACTGGGAATCAGTCTCCCTCTTAGTGTGAACGTGGGTCGCTGCTTCATCGGATGAAGAATAACGCCTTGTCATCAAAGATGCATAATGAGGATATGCAACTCGGTCCTCCGCCTTGATTGACGCCCACGTGGGGAGTGGGATGCAAAGAAATTTGTCTGGTTCTTCCTACGGAGCTTCTCTTAGTTCAAATAACTCTACTCCATATATCGGTGCGTAAGGAGACAGCGATGCAGGAATACAAACGACTTCTTTATTCAGTATAGTCTTAGGGCACTAATGATACATCGAAGGGACAATCCTGTACGTGTTGGTTTCATTTCCTTCAAAGTCTGTCATCGTGGTAGGCTGCCGTACGATTTAGTTCGGGCGAACCTTAGCTGTCCTGAGTGTCTTGAGGGTAATCACATTCGAAGACGCTCCCGTGTCGATAAGGTCCCCCCTTGGACTCTGAATCCTTGATGCGTTAAGTAACATGTAGCTCCCGGTTGTGACCTTCTTCTGGTTGATTGCAGCAAAATATCTCTGCCCGCTGATTCTTCGAGAGGTGTAAAAGTTCGCATAAACTTTCCACTAGAGAAAACGCTTCCTGATCCACCGGCCTCTGGCTCATAGCGATACTATTGACTTGAGGAAGATCATTGTAAGGATCAGTCCCCAGTGTAGGAATCTCCATGACATGACCACTCATTTCTTATGTCGCTTCTTTGATTAGGTCCATGTAGGTCTGCATCGCTGAAGTACCTTCTTCGGGTGCATTGAATGCGTTCCTTGTTGGCTCCAGGGGATGTCGCGGATCTTTTGGAAATAGATCAGTTAATGTATTAAGAAAAGTGCCTCTTTCTGAGTTGTATCCATATCCATTTGAGTCTTAGCAAGTACTTCCTGCCTCTCCCTCAAATCTGCGATGGTCCTCATCTTGCTACTCCAACTACTCATCCTGATGAAGGAGTGAAAGTTGTTACTCTGGTAACCGCCGGAGGAGTTACAATCAAAGAAATGCCAAGGTTTGCAGTTACTCTGGCTCTGGTGACAGGAGGCGTCGCTCCTAATGTGATATCTCCTCCTGCCCCGCTGGTGGTAGAAGTGACGGCTCCACAAGATGTATTGACCATGGTAGCTCCACTGACAGGTACATCGACACCGGGAGTGTTATCCATACTAGCTCCATCAGAATTGATTGCTGACTTGAGTTCTACCACTTTGAAATAAATTGATGAATGAATTGATCCTAAGATCCACCCTCTTGAAATTGCGGAAATCGAACCGGGTATTGAAAAGATGAAATTTGAGAATTGGAAATTGATATTGCAACCGAGAGATTAATCTCCCACTGTGGTCACCAATTGTTTATGGGTAAAAACTACTTCTGATGGTTTTGGTAATTTGGGGTGTGTGGATGAGAAATGAATCTAAACCCTAAACAAATGCACTGCGCGGTGAATGCTTTTGATTCGAGAGATCAATCTATACAATTATGGCCTAAACCAAGAAATGGTCGTTCCAAACTTTTTTCGGTCACAAAGTGAAGGAGATGGGGTTGATCTTAGGGAGGGAAGCGAAGAAGGTGTTGAGATTGTGAAGGTGTAGGCTTGTTTATGACTTGTAATACAAAGGTGAGCAGTCTTACGAATTACGTAAGCATGCTCTGGGTGTTTGAATACGTGTTGTTTTAACACTTGGTTTCTGTGATGCGTTCTCTTGTCCGTTTGGAAATAATGAGAAGAACCTATTTATACAAGTCGTTTGAGCCTTACTCACGTCTCTCATTGGAAGTGGAGGAAGTGGAGTGGTGTGTTAGTGTCACACGATCAATCTTGCCCACTTCTCCCATCATCACTAACCGTCCATGTCTTCCTGACACGTTCTTGTGATAGCGCGTTGCACGCTACACACTGTAAACCGCCAGACCAATACCCCAGTGTGTATCCCCAAGTTTGTGACATGATTGATGTCTCGAGTGTGTGGATCGTGGGACCCACATAAGGTAGCATGTAATGCTAGTTAAATAACTAAGTTATTTAGGAAGTCAATACTTGTAAAGTATCGTGTGTATTCTATGCATGTTATGCATCGAATGTATTCGGCATATATGAAGCATCGCTGTTGAGCACCATGCCCTGCCTACTTCACGTGAGGGTTTATAGGCTGTGCTAGCAAATCCTTCCTTGGCTGACCACATGGTGTGGTAGAGTGGCAGACGGTGATCACGGTGATACTTCACTAGTCGCCTAACTCTTATCATAGGCCGTCCGTCCGAGCTAGCGAAGTTGGACGGACGAGATGACTTGCGACCCAATATGCGACCCTCGAATTAGGGTTTAGGAGGTGCGCGAGTGTACTCCTTCAGCTTGGTCGAATACAAGCATGGGAGGCGTTTCATGGAGGACCGATCAGGCATGCGTGTAGACGACATGCTGATGTCCATGTCCATGCTTCACTGTCCCACGAAGGTTTGATCTTGGCCACTCAAATTTACCGGTGAAGTTGAGTGGCTGAGATCGTTTTGCGACAGAAATCCTATGCCGCAAAGGATTCCTAAAGTGCGCGACATGCCACTTTCAAGGCACGTGTTTCGAGACGACCCAGCTTGGTCGATCTCAGCCGTTTGGTCCGGCGTGTAGGTGGTAGGCTGATATTCATGCCTATACCTGAATGTCCCATGAAAACGTGATCTAATCCGCTCAATTCGTCCGGCGAAGTTGAGTGGTCGAGATCAGTTTGTGATTTTGGAAGCGTGACCACACTAGTTTGGGCGTGCGGTTTGGAGAAACCCGGCATGGTATGCCTTGGTCGGTCGGGTGAGGAGATAGATGGTTCCACGGTGATCATGTTGATGCTCACTGATCCTGCTTAATTGTCTCCTAAGCCCTTCATTCGATCAGGAGAAAACGGACGCTCGTGATCGATACAAACCCTAATTAGGGTTTTGGCCGGCCGTGCTTCATGCATTGTTTTGCACGCATGAATTGGGACAACCAAACATAGTTGGTCCTGACCGATTGTTCATGTGTGTAGGCGGGCCCATGGTGATTGTGTTTACATGATCTGGGCCCTTTGAATTTACATCTACACCTTCCATCTATTCCTGCGAAGATGGATGGTTGAGATCGTTTTGCGACACGTGTAATGTGTCGCAAACCCTAATTTAGGGTTTCTTGTCCATTCTGGTTGGTTTGGACGGTTTGGAAAGCTATGCCACCCATTTTGGGAGGTCGGCCATGCGGGGTTCGCGTTGGGTCGGCAGTGAATGCTCCAATACCTTCTTGGGGGTATTGGATTCGATCTGGACCATCCAATCATGCTGGTGAAGTTGGATGATCAGGATCGTTTCTAGACTGTTATGGACAATCTAGACGCTCAATCGGGCTAATATAACTCACCGAGAGTTACTAGTATAACACACCGAGAGTTTATATGCTCAATCGGGCTAGTATAACACACCGAGAGTTATATGCTCAATCGGGCTAGTATAACACACCGAGAGTTACAACCTGTACGGGCATTTCATGCATGCCTCACTGTTGGTACTTGGATATTCATGCTACTCTGCTGCGAGTAACAATCAATCATCATGCCGCACCAACAATAAGAGTTATGTTAGGAACAACACAGGAAATACAAGGCGTTTTATGCATTAATCAATAATGCTAAAATTCACAAAATATTCGGGGGATTGTTGCTACATGCTCCATTCTAGGTGAATTAATAAAGTGAAGAAGTATTCATCACTTTATAAAATAATCTCATCCTCTGCAGGATGGTTATACAAAATATTGGTTTTACAACTTTATCCCTGAACTAAAATCCACCATCAACACCCGTGTACTCATCCGAACACAGTATACCTATATATATATATAAATACTAAAACAAGACTAATACTTTTAGGAAATATTATCTGCTTGCATTAGTTTATCTATAAACGATAAGAGTAGAGCTTAACTATGCAAAATGCAAATTGCCAAAGTACACCTGATTTTTACACATTTTTGCTCAACAAGATTTTTATGAGAAAATTCCTATTCTTGTGATTAATTAGCAAAAGTATGATCTTTGAGCCTATCTAAGGAACTGTGTCTATGATCGAGTCTCTTTTTCATTCTGAATTTTGAGAGAGACTCATTTTGTTTTGAGAAATTATCATAAAACTTACTATCATCAACAGATGAGACGTAGTTTGGATTCTTACCAGAAGAGTCTTGACTTGAGGAGGATGACAACCTATCAACAATTTATTTATACCCTTGAATCATCTTTATCAGGTTGTTCTTTGTATCATCAATTTTTCTCCTTTCTTCTGGGATTCTCTTTAAATCAAGGGAAGCATTATTTTCAGAGAAAACTGTAGGACCAGAATATCGCCACTATATTGTTCTTGCGAGTTATTCTGCGATATTCTCTAACAACATACTGAAAGTGTTGAAGGATGATCTAATAAGTGACGTAATGAATGATGACAGCCAAAACACGAGAAGGGCGTGATGATTCTGCAAGGGTTAAAGTACTTGCGAGAGTTGATATTATAGCTGTTGCGAATATCTCACGGGACACATCCGAAAATAAGGTACAACATAGCTGTCATCCACTATGTAACTACCCTATATATAGAGGACCAATAGATTTGAGAGGGAGAGATAACTTTTGAGTGATCATAAAGTCTTGAGGAGAGAGAAAAACTTAGAAAAGGCGGTTGTATTCTTGATTTCTTATATTTCCTATAATTCTTTCTGGATCAAATTAATAAAAATATCATTCTTTATCTTCAAATGATGTCTTAATCTTTGTGAATTCTTATTAAGGGTGTAGTGTAGGATTTCCTGCAACTACATTTTGGCGCCCGAAACAGGGAGGAATTGATGATTATTTGAAGAAAAAGATAAAAATTAACATTGTGATTGGAAGGAATTTGGAATAATTAGTGAAAGATCTTACGCAACATTCAACAGATTACTAAGATTAATGGCTAGAAGAAGAAGAAACACATCAGAACCACCAACAACCGTAAGGAGGAGTAAAAGACTTGCAGGCGGAGAAATAAATGAAATGGGAGAATCTTCAAGGGTAATAACAAGAATAAATAGAACAAGGAATGAAGGAGAAAATCAAGTTCAACAACCAAATCAGCAAACACCGATACAAGATAGAATTGTGGATTATGATAGTGTTAGCGTGCATACTTGGCGATCAGATTCGATGGAGGAAGCAGAAGATCGACAGTTAAGAAACGAGAGAAGAGAAGAAATTGATCTAGGAGTGGTTGAAATATTAATTCATGGAGAAGGCGAAAATGAAAAAAAAGATGATTCAAGATAAGGAATACAAGAGGAAAGGAGATTAAAAGCAGAAGAACGTGCAAATTTAACAAGACAGAATCATGAGTTAAGAATGGAGAATCTGAGGTTGCAAAGTAGGAGATCAAGAAGTACTATTAGATTAAGTTCAAGATCATTCAGAGAAGAACTAAGGCAAAATTCCCCTATGATAAATGCTGGAGAAAATATCCTAGAGGAAATGAAAAATCCAAATGAAAAGCGGCATCATAGAGAAGAAGAAGAGATGATTCGTGATTGCTACATTCCACACGGAGAAACTGTGAATGGTAGACGTGATAATAGAAATCAAGAGGGCGGAAATAACCAAGATGGTGAAGAAAATCGAGAAGAAGGAAGAATAATATTACATGGGCGAGAAATCCAAAGAAATCAAAGAATCATTGAGAAGGAAATTGAGAGACATTATGCTGAACAAGCACGTCTGGCTTGCGAAAGAGAAATATTAAAAGAATAAATTGAAGAACAAGAGTTTCAAGAAGTAATACGGTAGAATAATCATGACAATCGAGAAAGAAAATGCACGCAAAATCTCCATAACCATAATATCAATGAAGAATTAGATATAATACAAATAAGAATAGATAGACATCAAAGAGAAACGATGAGAAATGAAGAAACTCGCAGAGAAGAAATTAGGAGGCATAATCAGTTGCGAAATATAAAAGGAGTTGAGAAGGAAAATCATAGAAGAATGCAGAATGAAGACGCGAATGAAGGTACACAAAATCTCACAAGACAAGAAAGACATGAATGTAGAAGAAGAGAAGCTGCACTGAAAAGACCGATGGAGCAAAATTCAGTAGGAAATGAACAAATTTTAAGAGAATTAGCAGAAATGAGGGGAATGTTGAATAATAGAAGAGAAGGAGGCAGGAGACAACTCGATGAAGCCATTGAATAAGCTGCGAGAACTCCATTCACTCAAGCAGTACAATTAAGAGGAATCCCTCCAAGTTGCAATTTACCAGCATTAACCAGTATCTTCGATGGGACTACCTGTGCTATTCAACATGTTAAGGATTATGTTAGGTGTATGCTGCAATGGGAAAACCATGATGTTGTATTATGCAAGTACTTTGGATCTAGTTTAACTGGCGAGGCGTTAAAATAGTTCGAAGGCTTACCTAAAAATACAATAACTTCTTTTGACCATTTGCAAGCAACATTTCTGGGAGCATATATAAGAAACAATTCTTCACGACCCGGTATTGAAGATGTATTTGGGTTAAAACAGTGGATTGGCGAGAGTCTGAAACACCTAACCATAAGATGGAAGATAATATGCAGTGAAATGGCAGGAAGAGTGGATGAGAGATACCTCATTTTATCTTTTATTAATGTAATGTTCGCAACCAATCTGCTATACATACAAATCTTCAGAATCAAAAATACCATCACAATGAATGAGCTACGAGAACTACAAGAAGAATACATTGCTTTGGAGGAAAAACAAAATGATATGGAATCATATCCAGTCGCAAACACCAGTTCAATAACAGCGAGCAGGAGTTTACTTCCTAAAATAATAAACAATGTGGAGAGTACCTCGCAGCCACAACAAGAAAAGATGGTGACCGATAATCATCAGAAATTAGTAGCTATGGAAAGTCAAGACCAAGAAGAATTTGAAAGAGAAAGGAGTTATTACAATCGTGGTGGAAATAATAAAATCCAAAGACTTGATCAGCCTCAGGAAACTTATGGAGGAAAAAGACAAAGTTATTCAAGAGGGAAAGGAAATCATAGGATAATATGGGAAGAAATTAAGATGCCACCTCTAAATGCTAGTATTGATAAAATTTGGGAGGCTATTATTTTAATGGAAAATATACCAACCCCCTGGAATATGGGAAAAGAGCTACATCCAAATAACCGAAATCAAGAATTTTGCCCATATCATCATTTCCATGGCCATTCAATAAATAATTGCAGGAATGTAAAGAGAATAATTTTGAGGATGATTGAGCAGGGAAAGTTAAATCATTTTCTGACAGGACATCCACAACCTCAGCAATTACCACTAGCACCAGAAACTCGCAGAGTAAATATCGCAAAAGGAGCAGAAACATTTGTCATCGAAGTGGGGGCTACAGCAAAGAATCTATCCTTTAATTCCATTGTACATTCTTATAAAACAATAGAGGATTTCCATGACAATGTTCTAAGCAGAGTCTTTGCGAGAGACATAGATGGAAGAGAGATAATGAACATTGCGATACTCTCGCCATTATAGGAGTGGCAAAAGCAGATTATTTGTTTTACTGCACAAGAAGCACCTGAGCCAGGTAAAACGCATGATAATCCATTAGTAGTGAGATTAGAAATAAATCCAAGGTACAAAGAAGAAGAAGAGGATGAAGAAGAAGATAAAGATGATGAAGCAAATGATTCATGGGCTATTGATAGAATTTTGATTGACACTAGAAGCTCAGTGGATTTTTTTTTTATCACACTTATCGTACAATGGGAGGAAGAGATGAAGATTTGATCCCGTCAACATATAAAATTTATGGTTTTAATGGAACAGCAAACAAACCCAAAGGGGAGATTACCATGAAAATTCCATTAAAAGGGATCTCTTCTAAAATTCAGTTATGCGTGGTTGATATAGAATCTCCTTACAATGCTTTGATTGGACGACCTTGGTTACATGGGATACTAGGTCTGGCATCGACCTTTCACTAATGCATTAAATTTCCCAATCCCCATGGTGTTTGAGTGATACAAGGAGATTGGACTGAAGGGAAGAAATGTTATGAAATGGACGTTGAATCCTGCGAGCAAAGAATCGCGAGAAACAGAAACTGGAGAAACAACGTTAAACAACATCAAAGAAGTGAAAGGTTAATGGTGGATGCGATAGAAAGGAGAGAAGATGAAATGCTATAAGATTTGTGTATGCAGAAATGAACTGACTGGCGAGCGCCTCGCAAATGAAGCAGAGAGTAGTAAGTAGAAAAGGTAAAAATCTCAGTTTGAGAATTTTAGAAAACATATGGATAGTTTGTTGAAGAAAATTTTATTCATTTTCAAGATATGTACTTCTTGTTGAACGATCATATAAGAATTTAAATGCAAAAGCATAAGACATTGCGATATTCGCAAAAGAGACACAAGAATGGGACGAACCTTTATGGCGTACACCCTAGTTCGCGAATACAATTTCGCAAGAGGTAAATGTAAGACCTAAAGTACGTCATATTAGGGGACATCTCTTTGCATGATTCAGCGAAAGGTTATACCGCTGCTGGAACCTAAGTCATGGAGATTGGGGTTATAGAAAACCTATCCAGGAGAGATAACTTGGATTTCCAACTATATAAGGTTATACCCTGGTTGGACGACCGAGAGTCTCTCCTAAGGAGTGCAGAGTATGACTAAGGCGCCGAGGTACACGGTTGAGCCAAGGGTGCTCGGGGCGTATGAAACTACCTTGTTCATTCTTGGCAAGTCTTGGCTATGATGCACTCGGCCTGAAAAAAACCCCACTTAGGGTGCAGTCTCGTAACTATAAGCCATATATGCATAAAGGATAAGAGGCTGCGAAAACAACTGGTTGTTGCTAGGACTGGATGGGAGGATCTAGTCTTGTATGGAATAAGTACGTCTCCTTAAAGGGGCAACCAGGGGGAAGATAAGGGCGGCACCCTCCATTAGGGAGCTGATAAGTGTCTTAATACGGCAATGTCATGGGGATTTATGATTCGCAAGAACATTTAGGCCTGTCATATTGTCGGGTGACAAATATTCTACAGAGGCAACAAGCCATGAGAAAAATTTAAGATGAGATCAATGGGTTTTTACATGAAAGTGTAAAGACGTCCTGCGATTTCATCGCAAGACGGCAATGTCATGAGACTTTGTTCTCGCAAGGGAACTTAGACTTGTCATATTGTCGCAGAATATTGAAAGAATCAAGTTAAGGCAAGATCAATGGGTTGTTACATGTAAATGTAAGGACGTTCTGTGATTTTGTCGCAAATATCAAATGTGGAGAGATAAGACCTTTAATTAGGAAGGTAACATAAGACCACACTAAATATTATCAGAAAACACAGAATAGCCGCGAGATTATGGCAATAATTCTGGATGTTATTCTACTAAATTCATCATATTGCAGATGAATAACAGAGGAAAGTATGGGAATGCATAAAATAATAACATTGTTATTCATCATTATATGATAAATCTGTGTAGATAGTTAAATATTGATGATTATATTAACCATATTGCAAAAAGAAATTGTTTTCTAATATACATAGATAGAAGCAAGGGAAATCTATACACCAAGGAGTATTTAGAACTGGAAAAATTCGCAAGAAAAAAGAGATAAGTTTACAAATTTTATAAAAAAGACCAAAAAGAGGAAAACATGACTACTTCGATTCATCGTCGTCTTCTCCAGATTTTTCTTGTTCTACATCTTCATTATCATCTCCACTAAATTCTTCAGCTTCAGTATCTGAGATAATTAGGTTGGGAGTGTTCGCTGGGATTTCTTCCGTGAGGAAAGGATACAAAGAATAAGAAATATTATGAGCATCGCAGACCTTCTTGATGAAATCATTGCGAACGACAACAAGAGAATTGTTAAAATTCGCAGCAGAAATTTTTAGTTGCTCTTTCAACCTTGAACATTTTTCATTGCGAGAATCAAGATCTTTCGCGAGCTTTTCTTTTTCAGCATCAAGTTCTTCAACTCTGGTAGAATATCTCTTCTCAGATTTTGCAGGTATATAATAACAGATCAGAGATTTGACATAAATATATAAGAGACAAGAAGATATTAAGAAGGAATAATAAACAACCTTCTCTTTCAGTGATCATATCTTTAATCAAAGATGCTTGTTCAGCATGAAGACTAACATCTACACCTAGATTATTCCTGGCATTATCAAGAACTTTTGCAGCCCAAGCAAATTCATCATCATCATTTATAAGAAGACGGGAACAGATTTGGTTTTCTCTTTTAACAAGATCATCTCTCTCGCGGATAAGTTTATCTTTGTGAATTTGGACTTCAAGAAGAGTTTTATTAAAATCCTCTAAGGTTTGCGATCCCTTTCATCTATAAGATCACTTTTTGGGGCTCTTAGAATCTTGATTTCTTCTTTAGAATTAAGATATTGACGCTTGGATGCATTGGTTGCTTTCAAGGTAGATCTATGATCAATTGCTAAAAGATGAAATTTGGATCTAAGATCATCTACAGAAAGAGAGTTAATCTGTTCATTTGAATAACTAACTAAGGATTCATTAAGGCGATTGAGAAGTGTATCATCATCTATTGGGTTTGGAAAAGATCGAAGGAATACATCTTCGTCAGAAAGGCCAAAAACATCTGCGTGGAAGAATAATAAGAACAAAATGCAAAGGAATACAAGGGTAAAAAGAAAGAGAAAGATTTCTTACCATAAAGATGATCATTCGCAGCTTGGAGGCTTGCAACCTTTTCTTGCGAGAAAGTTATATCAGTTTCCAACTGCTTGATTTTTTCTTGAAGGTCAGTTGACCCAAATTCCAATTGCCCGCGAAGACTAGGGACTCAGATTCCAAATCCACATTCTTCTTGCGAAGAACGGCATTCTTCGTGCGAAAAGATGCACACATCCTATCCAAGTCTGAGGTAACGGAAAAATAAGCTCTACCAGTCTACAAAGAAATGGTTAGGTTTGTCAAAAAAAATTTAATCATAATTTCGGAATAAAAGAAAGAAGTGAAGGAATAAAAATATACCAAAATACTGAGAGAATTCAGAAGACTGGGAGACATTGATCTGGAAATTCCTTCAAGAGAGTCATTGTCAACTAACAGGGTAGCATCGCAAATCTTTGCGAGAGCTAAGCACGTTTCATTGACAGCTTCATATCCAAAGTCATGAGGAATGCCGCGAGGGTTACCAAATATATGAGATAATTGAGTCATAGAAGACTCAGGTTGAAAATTTTCCCTCACGGTGAAAGTACCAGCATCATCATCATCATTGTCATTATCATCAGTATTCTCGCCATAACTCTCACTAGATTGAGAATAAGAAGGTGTAGGAATTTGAATTCTTCTCTTTTTTGAAGGGGGGGGCAGTAGACTTTTCCTTGTGAGGAACAGTGGGTTTACCCTTAGGAGGAACAGTAGATTTTTCTCCGCGAGGAATACCTGATTTTTCTTTGCGAGGACCGTCTTTACTTTTGTTTTTCCCTTTAGTCTTCGCAGGCTTTATGGGTTCAATTTCTTCAATAACCTTCAAAAAAGAAACACAGATGAAGGTAAGAAATAGAGGCAACAATATATTGTTCAGAATGAGTAAAAAGTATTTCTTACTTCATCCGTGAAAGACTTAAGAGCCAAATAAATATTGGGATTCCCAGTGTTCTGGTAGCTAAGTTTTATTCTTTAATCTGGAAAAATTGGAATGATCAGTGAGAATACATATCAGGATATGAAAAAAAATAAAATAATTTGGGAACACACCTAAGAATCTTTTTCAGACCAATTAAATATTTATAATTGATACTCTGCGAGATTCGCAGGTAAATTATGAGTACCATAGATGTAAGAACCCTCTAACATCAAGGGGAATTTGCACACATTATCATCTTTAGAATAGCGAGGGGATGAATTGTTGCCTGGATGCCAGTCAATGTCCAGCATAAGAACCTTGTCGTCAGCAATGCCATCTTTCTTTTGTAGACGGACACCCCAACAAGATCTATCATTCTTCATGGGGATCACTTCATAATTTGTGAAAAAGTTCTCCACAATATAATTTTCAGGAATGATTGGAATGTCTTTAAATTTAGGATTCTTCGCGGTCTCAGGATAAAGATATTTTTTACCGGCGCCGCGAGTAGCATACTCAAGTAACAGACGGATACAATCTCTACTCAACTGATATATTGCTCGCGAAAATTTCTTATGCGAGAGAATTTCATAAAATAAGGGAAGTTCCGGATTGAAAAGGGGAATGGGAAGACCAGCTTCTAACTGACCTAGCGAGACCATAATTTTCTCGCTGGAAGAAGGATGATCAGAAAATAAATTGATAGAAAGTTCAGATCTAGGAGATTGATTGGGGATGGTAGATAATTTAAAACCTAGACCTTGAAGTTTCTGTTGGTGAAGTTCAAAAGTAGTTTGATTTATACGACTAACAGAGGCCATGCTTTAGTATTGGAATGGAAAAAGAGTTGAAAAAGAATCGAAGATCAAAAGAGGAAGAAAAACTACAGTAGAAGATCCGGAATTTATGGAAGAACAGTAAATTTGCAGAGCGAAGAAAGAAGAAGGTAAAAAGAATGAAGGAAGTATTTATAGAAGAAGAAGAATCTCGAGAAGATAGATGTATTTAATGCGAAGAGAAGACGTGAACGTCTGAAACACAACGGTTGAAAAAGACGTGTCAGAAATTTAATGGAAGGAAAAATACGTGTGATAAATCTAGCGAAGGATGTAGAAATGTGCCAGAGCGAAAATAAAATGGAAAGATGAACAGTTGAGGAATTTTTATTCTCATGACCTTTCCTTCTTCGCAAAAAAGACATGAGAAGAGGCAAGATGTAGGACCAGAATATCGCCACTATATTGTTCTTGCGAGTTATTCTGCGAGATTCTCTAACAACATACTGAAAGTATTGAATGATGATCTAATAAGTGACGTAATGAATGATAACATCCAAAACACGAGAAGAGTGTGATGATTCTGCGAGGATTAAAGAACTTGCGAGAGTTGATATTATAGATGTTGCGAATATCTCGCGGGCCAGATCCGAAAATAAGGGACAACATAGCTATCATCCACTATGTTACTACCCTATATATAGAGGACCAATAGATTTGAGAGGGAGAGATAATTTTTGAGTGATGAGAAAGTCTTGAGGAGAGAGAAAAACTTAGAAAATGCGGTTGTATTCTTTATTTCTTATATTTCATGTAATTCTTTCTGGATCAAATTAATAAAAATATCATTCTTTATCTTCAAATGATGTCTTAATCTTTGTGAATTCTTACTAAGGGTGTAGTGTAGGATTTCCTGCAACTACAAAAACCACTTGATTTTTCCTTAGACGATTCTTATCAAGACTTTTATTCTACTTCCTAATATTTGAGAAACTCATTGAACTGACCTTCCTGGTAGCTACACAGGGTTCATATGAAAACCAATAGGTTTCGACATACGAATGTCAGTTACACCTTTGAGGATTAAATCTAAGGTGCGTTGAAGTTGAACAATAGAGTTATTATTCAACTTGGAGTTTCCTTTCAGTTTAACAGAACCTTTTTCTTCTCATAAGTGACATACTTTCTGATCACAACCATAATTAGTAAGTTTAGTCTTAACATTCTCGTCATGAGATTTTTTCCTTCCATGTCATGTGATATTTCCTTGATCAGTGGAGACTGGCACATTTTCCTTTCTTAGAAGGGACTGTGTTTTTTCTTCTGGAGCATTTACTGTAGTAGCAGAACCAGTTAATGTATTAGACTGCCTAGAGCATCCTTGAATGGAAAGTTTATTCAAGCAGAGTTCTATTTCAAAAGCATCCTTTATGAGGCTTGCTTCAAGAGTCATACATGAAGAACAGTCTTCAGTATTTTCTTTAATTTTGCAGTCTTTAATTACACCAAGAAGATTATTGACATGTTTCTTCAACCGATTAAATCTATCATCTTGAATTCTAATAAGATTTAGAATCAACTTACTCTCTTCAGCTGTTTCCCGTTTATTTAGAGAAGTAACCTCTTTTGAAGGGCAATCAGAATGGTGCATGTCAATATCTACCTGTCTGATTTTAACACAGTATTTGTCTAAACTTGATATTATAGAATCTTTCTCTTTAATAGACTTTGACATGACAGATTCTTTATTTCTGGTGACGCGTTTATCAGAGATACTACTGTTTGTACCATACCCAAATGGTGTACGTGTGGGTTACACATGGTGCGTAAGTGAAGTGAAAATCCGATTATCGTAGGAATCGGTTGGTTTATTATGGAAACCAGAGGGTTATTGTGGAACCAGAATGGCTTATCGTAGAGGCCTGGACTTGGTTTATTATGGAAACCAGAGGGTTATTGTGGAACCAGAATGGATTATCGTAGAGGCCCGAACTTGGTTTATTATGGAAACCAGAGTGTTATTGTGAGACCCATGTGGCTTAATTTAGAAGCCCGGATCATTTTGATTAAGGAATCACCTGGCTTATTGGTGAATCCCAAGGTCCATGGGTAATTAGGGTTCATGGGATAATGATAGATATTATTTAGGATAAATCCTGATTAATTAAGGGATAATTATCCTAAGTAGTAAGCATTATCCATGAAAAATAAGATTATGATAAATATTAGGGTTTATCATGAATCTAGACAGTATTTGGGGTTTATTCAGATATGGGTAGTTATTAGGATAACTAATGAAACCCTAAAGATACATCTGATTTTTGCCTATAAATAGAGGCAAAAACCCAACACAGAAGGTACACACACTTTCCCTTTCACAATAACTACTTGCTGACAACATCCGCTGATTTTAGCATCGGAGTGTTTTTGCAGGTACCCCCCCCTATTCTGATCAACTTTTGGAGAATCAACACCAACGGCTGAGGATCGATCAATATTCTCGAGTTTTGAAGATTGTTGGGGCGATTTATTTTTGCACCAACATCTTTTTGCGCCGACTAAGGGGAGCGAAGAAGTTCGTGCTCCTAAAAAAGTTTGGAAAGATTTTCTAAAACTTTTCGCAAGTTTAGTGCTCCTGGAAGTCACGTACGCAACATTAAAGAAGTTTCTAGGCTTCGTTTTTCGTTAAAACGTGTTTCGTTGAAACTTGTTTCGTACACAATCCATTTTATTTGTTTGGAAGTAGCGTAAGATCCAAAAGAACGTCAACTGTTCCAGGATGATTGGTACGAAGTTTTCAAAAAAAAAAAAGAAAAAAACTGATGGAAGCTTCAGCTGTGAATCATCCAGAAGCAAACAGCATCGTACCCCAAGAAGGTGTACCAAACCAAGGCGTAACTAACCTAGTCCAGCAGATCAGCGTTCAAGGTGTACATAGCCAGCAGGCCAACCCACGAATCGTAAGGAGTGCTGTTGTTCAAGGAGAGGATGAGAGAGATGGTAGATCAGCATCACTATCGACAGAAGCAGCATCAGCGTCTCGATCGCGTTCCGAAGGTGCTGTTCCAAGGGCAAGTGGTATGCTGTTAACAGGATCCCTTCCTCTAACTTCCGGCATGAGAGATCGGTTTCAAGTTGGGCCTTCTAGATTTCATCCCAGCAGATAGGTTCAACGAGGGGAGGACGCTGCAATTAGGGGAGTAAGAGCTCGAGCCACAGCCAATCCAGCTGGACAGGCTAGCGCAGTACCGGCTTACCGAACTAATGAAACACTTGTTGCTCAGTCCGGCGTTCCACCTGCTGTTCAGGCTAATCACCAGTCTGTGACTCAGGTTGATAACCTACAGGCCACCACGACTCAACATAACCAACAGGTTGTGCAGGGGAACAATCCAAGGGTTACGCCGGTAGATCTAACGATTCGAGAGCAGCTACATCGGCTGGAAAGGGAGAATAACCGTCTAAAGGTAGCATTGGAGAAGAGAAGATAGCTTGAAGTACCGGCTACTTCTCGTTCAGGTAGTGCAAGGATGAATCGTCGAGAGTTCGACAACCCTCGAAGAGGAAGCGCCGCTGTTAGTGATCGTTGGAGGGGTCATGACGATGGAAGAAGGACGGAGGATGATAGGGACTGTGACCAGAGTCGCGGCCATCTTGGATATGATCGTTGCGATCAGAGTACTCGCAGCGGTGGAAGAAGAGCTGGAGAAGAGAGGGGTTATATCCAGGATCGTGGTTATCAAGAATATGACCACGTTGACCAGCGTACTCGGAACGTGGGAAGAGATGGAGAGGCTGGGATGAGCAGAACAAGACACAAGAGAAAGAAAGATCGGAATGCAGAGGGACATGCCAAGCAATCTAGACGTGAGAAGAAGCGTTCCAGGAGAAGGGTGGACTCTGACAGAGATGGGCGAGACCGGAGAGGGTCAGAAAGTGACTCTGAAGATGATGAAATGGTCAGCAAAAGGAAACTTAGTGCCATGATTGAAGAGTTACTAACACAGAGGAAATTTAGAGATGAAGAACAACAAGTTTTGTCTATGAAAAAAATGATGGACTCTCCGTTCGTCGCAAGGATAAGGAGGTATCGTCCTCCATTGAATTTCAGCCAACCTCAGTTCAAAGATTTCTTTGACGGCGGGAATGGGAACCCGGTGGAGCATGTCCAGCGTTTTCAAGCTTCTATGAGTCTGTGGGGAAACAGCGATGAGTTACTTTGCAGAACTTTCCCAATGACCCTAACGGGTAAGGCTTTAACTTGGTTTTCTCAGTTAGATCCAGATTCAATCAAGGATTTTAGAATGTTATCCGATTCTTTTTTCGAGCAATATAAAATTAATCTCGGAATCAAAAAGGAAAGTAGTCACATTTTTCTATTGCATAGAGACATTGGTGAAGACCTTTTTGATTTCAATAGGAGATTCCATCAAGAAGTCGGTGAAATTGGAAAGGTGGACGAAGGGTTCATAATTGAAGCGTATAAAAACGCTATAGATTACGATGAGTTTGGAATTTATAACTCATTAACAGTGGAACCAGTGGGAAACCTCAGAGAGCTGTACGACAGGGCCGATAGATACGCAAAGGCGGAGAAAGAGAAGAAGGCGAAATTTAATCGAACATCGAAGAGGTCAATTCCAGAAGCAACGACGAGGCCAAATCAGCAGTTTGATAGTGTTTTGAAAGGCAACAAAGGCACTGAAGGACCACCAATAAAGACGAGGAGTGAAAAGGAGTTTCATAAACCGCAAGAAAAGCAGAGGGTAAGGTTTCCTAAGTTGAATATTGGACTTGGGGAACTTTATAAGAAGATTAAAAATACGTTGCCCGTTCCAGAACCACTTTCGGTAGAGACAAGGGACAGGAGGAAAAAAAATAAGTACTGTTATTATCACAGGGATCACGGGCATAATACAGATACTTGTCGTGCTCTTGCTGCAGAAGTCCAGAAGATGGTGGAAGAGGGAAAGATGCAGCAATATCTGAAGGAAAATCATGCCCAGGTTAATACACTTGTCAACACTCTAGATTTACGTGAAATCAGAGTGAGTCATGCAAGGGTGAATACAACCTCGAGAAAAGCTCAGGAGAATGCGACACGGCTGAAGTTGCGTCATATTAATGAATGACGAATTTCTAATAAGGTCGACTACGCCAGTCATATGGGTACAGAGATCTTGGAAGAGGGGAAGACTGAAATAACCTTTTCAAATGCTGATCTCGCTGGAGTATATCAACCTCATAATGATGCAATTGTGATTCTGTCTCTCATAGGAATGTTCAAAGTACGTCGAGTCTTGGTCGATACTGGGAGTTCGATTAGCGTCATATTTTCAGGAGCATACTCTTCGATGAGTTTGTGTGAAATTCAAGTTGAGGAGGATGATAGCCCTATCATTGGTTTTAGTGGGGAGACGATGACGGAAATGGGAAGAATTATACTACCCACTATTGTAGGAGGGAAGACAGTTATGCAATATTTCTCATTGCTCGATTTCCGCGCACCTTACAATGCTATTCTTGGGCGTGATTGGATTTACGCGATGGACGCGGTGACTTCCACTATTCACCAATGTTTGAAGTTCATTGTTCCAGCTGGAGTGATGAAAATCAGAAGCGATCAGGTGGCATCCCATAAATGTCACGAAAGCGCGATGGAGGAATACAGGAAGTCGGAGTTAAAAGGTTCAGAGATACTCCGAGCTGAGAAGAAATTATAGCAATCATAGTGCTTCCCGACCTCTTATCATGGAATAGGAAAGGAAGGGCCGCCAACCATTGAGGAGTTGGTAGAAGTACAAGTTGGAGATCTGAAAGAGCAAACAACGTTTATCGTGGCAGAGCTGCCTTTAGGCGAGAGTAAAAGCTTGGTTGCTTTGTTAATGGATAATAAGGATGTTTTTTCTTGGAGTCTCAAATATATTCCAGGCATTGATCCCAATATCGCTTGTCATCGGTTGAATATCAGTGAAGCATTCAGTCTAGTAAGGCAGAAACCAAGGAAGATGGCACCCGAACGGAAGATTAAAGTCGCAGAGGAGATAGACAGGATGTTAGAGGCAAGAATAATAAGGCATGTCCAGTATCCGAAGTGGTTGGCAAATATTGTAGCAGTTCCGAAGAAAAACGGGAAAATCCGAGTATGTATTGATTTTACCAATCTAAATAGAGCATGCCAAAGTGATCCTTATCCAATACCAAGGATAGGAGAGTTAGTGGACGCTACTTCCGGTTTCGATAGATTGTCATTTATGGATGGTTTCTGCGGTTACAATCAAATTCCGTTGCTTGAGGATGATCAAGAGCATACATCGTTCATAACAGACAAAGGGATATATTGTTATCTGGTCATGCCGTTTGGTTTGAAAAATGCAGGAGCAACTTATCAGCGTCTTGTTGATGAAATGTTCAAAGATATGATCGGAGACACCATGGAGGTCTATATTGATGATATGGTAGTCAAGTCCAAAAAGAAGGATTCTCACCTTATGGACTTGAAAAGAACATTTGATCATTTACGACGATATGGAATGAAGTTAAATCCCGCAAAGTGTTCCTTCGGGCTTACGTCTGGGAAATTTCTTGGGTATATGATGACACGGAGGGGGATCGAAGCTAATCTAGAGCATATTAGGGCAATACTGGAAATGCCATCACCAAGAAACAAAAATGAGGTGCAAAGGCTAACTGGGATATTGGCTGTGTTGAACAGGTTCATCTCGCGAGCTTCGGACAAATGCAAGCTGTTTATCCAAATTCTGAAGAAGGCCGAAAAGTTTGGCTGGAGCCAGGAATGTGAACAGGCGTTTGATGCCATAAAGCAGTATTTGACTTCACCGCCGGTTCTCACAAGTCCTAAGACGGGCCAAACGGTCTATATCTACCTGGAGGCAAGTGAGTGTGCAGTTAGCGCAGTTTTGTTTGTTAAGGAGCCAGAAGAGAAGCCGGTTTATTTCGTTAGTAAATCCCTAACAGATGCCGAGACAAGGTGTTCGAAGTTAGAGAAGATGGCGTTAGCTCTTGTACATGCATCTAGGCGTCTGAAGCCATATTTTGAAGGTCTACGACTGGTAGTCTATACTGAATAACCGTTGAAGAAAGTGTTGGGAAGAACTGATGATTCCAGTAGGCTTGCCACGTGGGCCACTTACCTTGGTGCATACACGATCGATTATGAGCCAAGAACTGCCGAGAAGGGTCATGCGATTGTATCACTTATGGCGGATTTCCCAGTAGACGATATTCCAGTTTCAAAACCCATGCTAGAGGAGGAGTCCTTGCTTGACAACAATAGTATACAGCCAATCCCGCTACCGTGGGAGATCATAAACTTTGTCAAGAAATCTTTGGATACAGCAAAGGAGCGAGCAAGTAACGAAGACTCGGAGATGATTCATGAAGTGGAAGCTGGGATGTGGCAGGTATATACAGATGGATCCGCGAACACTGATGGGGAAGGTGTTGGGTGTGTACTAGTTTCCCCTGAGGGATTACAAATTGAGAAGGCTATCCGGCTCGGGTTTGCAGCTTCAAACAACCAAGCTGAATACGAGGCTGTAATTTCAGGCTTAAAGACGGCCCTCAGCTTGGGGGCGAGAAAAGTTAAGTTGGCAACGGACTCAAGGCTAGTCTCCAATCATTTTAGTGGTGCATATAAAGCTAAGAATGAGAGGTTAGCTTGTTATTTGGAGTACATACATGAGCTGGCAAAGGAGTTTGAGTTGTTCGATATTGAACAAAGGCCAAGGATAGAAAACAGGCATGCAGATGCACTTGCTTATGTTTCCGAAGCCGTGGAATCGGAGACAGCACGGTATATTGTGGTTGATTTCCAGGAATTCCCCAGCATTTACAACTCCATTAATAATACGCTCAAGCCGCACAGCAGTGGTATAAATGACTCCTCATCTGAAAGTCAAGATGATCCTATGGAAACTAATGAGGGTAGTACTGACCAACTTGAGGATTGGAGGACGCCTTATATTAGATTCCTGCAATC
This sequence comes from Papaver bracteatum, assembly GCA_023529315.1. Taxonomy (NCBI): domain Eukaryota; kingdom Viridiplantae; phylum Streptophyta; class Magnoliopsida; order Ranunculales; family Papaveraceae; genus Papaver; species Papaver bracteatum. Next base: position 3,377,398 of record JAJJWX010002811.1, on the reverse strand, counting down.
GCAAGAGATTCCATGTGATAAGAGTTTGGCTGGAAAGATATCGAAGACGGATTGGAGATACGCTCTTATTGAAGGAGAGTTGTATAAGAGGCCGATATCGATGGAGCCTTACCTCCGGTGTGTGACTAGGGAGGTGGGGAAACAATTGTTAGCAGAGGCGCATGAGGGTTGCTGTGGAAACCATTCAGGGGGAAGGAGTTTGGCGCATCGGTTGCTGTCCCAGGGATATTTCTGGCCTTATATGAAAAATGACACGAAGCAATTTACCCAAAAGTGCGTGGCTTGTCAATTGCACGGACCTGTATTGAAGAGGCCGGAAAATGAGCTGCACCCAGTCTTGAGCCCATGGCCATTTTATAAATGGGGTTTGGATATCGTAGGTCCATTCCCCACGGCACCTGGGGGCGTCAAGTATTTGTTGGTAGCAACTGACTATTTCACAAAATGGGTAGAAGTTGTGGCATTGGTAAGGACGGAAGCGGTACATGTCCGCAGGTTCATTTGGGAGAATATAATTTGTAGGTTTGGTGTACCGGCAATGATCGTTTCCGATAATGGGAAACAATTTGACTGTGAGGCAATTAAGTCATTGTGTGACGGCTTACACATCAAACACAATTTTTCAACTCCGTACTATGCACAGAGAAACGGACAGGCCGAAGCAACGAATAGAGTTATCTTGGATAACTTAAAGAAGACTTTGGACAAAGCTAAAGGGAGATGGATGGAATTTTTACCTGGGGTTTTGTGGGCATACAGAACCACGCCCAGGCGATCAACAAGTTTCTCGCCGTTCACACTGGCATATGGAACGGAAGCGGTGTTACCATTCGAGCTGCTGGTTCCAACCACAAAGACGTTGGCAGAGCGGTCGGGTCAGAATACGGAAATCTTTTCAAGAGACAAAGAGCTTTTGGAAGAAGTTAGAGATGAAGCTGTAAGAAGGATAGCGGTCTACCAGCAATCTATGAAGCAGCAATACAACAAAAAAGTACGGGAACGAATTTTCTTTCCCGGGGAGCAAGTTTTGCGAAGGACAAGGCCAAAAACGTTAGACGGAGGCAGTGGGAATCTTGGGGAAAATTGGGAGGGTCCTTTCTTAATTGACAGACCAGCCAGTGGCGGCGCTTATTGGTTAAGGAGCATGAATGGGAGGGAAGAGCCTAAGCCTTGGAACTCATTCAATCTCAAAAAGTATTTTCATTAATATAGGCTAGATTTCTTATTGTAGATCGTTTTCTCTTAAATAAATTCTTTCCCGACAATGGAGGAGTATTTTTTGGTGCGAGTTATGACTATCATATTGGTTAAACAGTGCAAATAAATGGGGAGTATTGCCAGAAGTATCACCGTTCTCACATTTTACTCTTTCCTGGAGATATTTCGATATGTTAGAGAGTTCAAATGTAAATATCGAAGGGAAGCGACAAAGGTATTCTCCAGCAAGGCAAATATATGATTAAGGGAATTATTTGTTGATGCACATCTTATTGAAGAACGTAAACAAGAGTTCAAGCTAAAGAAAGAAAAAAAGGGGAAGAGAAATGCTAATCGGAGCGTCTTCTTAAATTCCTACGCTAGCCTAGGGGAATTCGCAAAAAAAAAATGAAGAACGTAATCAGCCCATTATCACTCTTCTTCTGGATCGTAGAGATCGTCGTTGGCACCGCCAGCTGCTTTTTCAGGGTCGGGAGGAGCAGCATAATAATCTTCAGGCTCTTTGGTGATAACAGCCTCTTCAGCGTCGGGAGAGACAGCAGCATAGCTTCTAAATCCTTTGGCCTTGAAGTAAGTACGGTCGAGCCGCCTGCGCATCAGTTCTCGGGCATTGTCAGTTTCGCGTTTCTTAGCTTGAAGGTTTTCGACTTGACGCCTCAGAGATTCGTTTTCACGTTCAAGATGGTACGAGGAAGCAACATGGTTCTTTTGCAGCTTCACCACTGCATTATAGTGGAGCTCTCTGGCTTTGCGAACAAGTGAAAGGCGCTGCACGAGAATGAAGAGTCATTACAAGAAGATGGATTTTGTTAAAAATCAAACTAGATTGGTCTGGTGGTATGATATTACCGCAAATTGGAGTTGGGCTGCACGATCAAGAGCTTGGTCGATATCATTCATATGATCGTAGCAGAGGCGATCTCGAGGCAGCATTCCGGTGAGAATTATTCCGCGTGCAACAGAAGGGTTTTGAATGGCAGAGTCACCAATAGTCACCGCCGAACCGGATGACCGTTACAAACTCGGGCTGAAAGCATCATCTTCGTGCGGTAAACGCGCTTTTGCTGGAGCTGTGGATGTAGGAGTGGAAGGGTTATACTTCGGCGATAAACGTGGATCGATAGCACGGTTGGCGCTCTTAATCTCGTCATCGCTCAAGATTACATAGGGAGATTTTTTGTCCTTCACGTTGCCAGACCTAGCTCCAGCATGTGGAGTAGAAGTTACGTCTTTCTTGGTAGCCCTGCAAAAGTTAAGTGGCCAGTCCCTGACTGCAGATGGATGCTTAGAGGTGCTTTGTTGATTGTTGGCCTTCTTAGGAGAGGGACTGACTACTGTTTGGTCCTCATTGTTGATGGATCTCTTCGAGGAAGACATATCAAGAAGATTCAAGGAGCTGAGCGTGAGCTGCTGAAACCTGAGAACAAAGAAACAAACAGTCAGATTGTGACATCGGGACATCGTGTTGAGTTGAACAAAGCAACAACGTACAATGGGAATGGCAGGAGAAGGAGGAGCTGTGCTTACCGTCACAAGCTGGAAGAGAAGCAAGAATAGCTGTGATTGTTGTTCATGAATTTTTCTTGTCCTATTTATACTGAGTGATGAAGGTATAAGGCGGTTCTGGGTGAATTCTTTGTTTATACGGAGCTGGGATTTAGCTGGAGAATATCCGGAAGCGTACGCTCATCAGAGTCCTGGAAGTTTTCGAATTCATTTAGTCCTGTGTGGGCTGGGGCACTTTGTGCTAGCAGCGTCCGTTGATAATGTGGTGAGGTTTGATCTACGGACAGATGAAGGTCTTGGATATAGATCTTGCGTGGCTAAAGATAAAGATAGTCATCGTGAAATTTGATACTTATCAGAGTAGTGTCAGTTTCACACAAACGAAAATACGTAAAAGAAAGACTTACGGGTGAAATGTTCTTGAGCAAATGGGCTGGGACGATAATACTTAGAATCAGGAAGACGTTGAGGTCCCACATACGATTGGGCTTGGGTTAAGGAGCTTTAAGCTTTAAATGCGGCTTCGGTTGTTCTTAACCATTCGAACAAGTCGATGGATAAGAAGGGGGCGATGTTGATACCATACCCAAATGGTGTACATGTGGGTTACACATGGTGCGTAAGTGAAGTGAAAATCCGATTATCGTAGGAATCGGTTGGTTTATTATGGAAACCAGAGGGTTATTGTGGAACCATAATGGCTTATCGTAGAGGCCTGGACTTGGTTTATTATGGAAACCAGAGGGTTATTGTGGAACCAGAATGGATTATCGTAGAGGCCCGGACTTGGTTTATTATGGAAACTAGAGTGTTATTGTGAGACCCATGTGGATTAATTTAGAAGCCAGGATCGGTTTGATTAAGGAACCACCTGGCTTATTGGTGAAGCCCAAGGTCCATGGGTAATTAGGGTTCATGGGATAATGATAGATATTATTTAGGATAAATCCTGATTAATTAAGGGATAATTATCCTAAGTAGTAAGCATTATCCATGAAAAATAAGATTATGATAAATATTAGGGTTTTTCATGAATCTAGACAGTATTTGGGGTTTATTCAGATGTGGGTAGTTATTAGGATAACTAATGAAACCCTAAAGATACATCTGATTTTTTCCTATAAATAGAGGCAAAAACCCAACACAGAAGGTACACACACTTTCCCTTTCACAATAACTACTTGCTGACAACATCCGCTGATTTTAGCATCGGAGTGTTTTTGCAGGTACCCCCCCTATTCTGATCAACTTTTGGAGAATCAACACCAACGGAGGAGGATCGATCAATCTTCTCGAGTTTTGAAGATTATTGGGGCGATTTATTTTTGCACCAACAACTACTCTTGTCCATAGAGTCAGATCACTACAAACACAGACTTGTGAGGTCTTTAACGTGTTTGCCTTCTCTGATACCAATTGAAAAAGCGGGGGTCTAACAACCTCACCCAATATTTCGATTAGCAATTTGTATGGACAACTCCGAGTTGTTTTCTAGAGAATCAACTAGACAGTTAGACTCAATCAATAGAAAATACTCAAGGAGTTATTATCTCAATCTCTCGATTTGATTTACTCAAGCAAATATGATTCGCGAGTCTAATCAAAGAGAGATAACTTGGATGGTACCGAAGACCAATATCCAAGTGTCAATCTATTTAAATCAACAACCAATAAGGTCGGATATTCTAATCGATTGAACAACGCACAACATGTATTATTTCAATTATATAACAAAATATAATGGGGAATAAAAATAACATAGACACCAGAATTTTGTTAACGAGGAAACTGCAAATGCAGAAAAACCCAGGGACCTAGTCCAGATTAAACATACACTATATTAAGCCGCAACAGACACTAGCCTACTCCAAATTAACTTCGGTCTGGACTTTAGTTGAACCCCAACCAATCTTACACTGATCCAAGGTACAGTTATGCTCCTACACCTCTGATCCCAACAGGATACTACGCACTTGATTGCCTTAGATGATCTCACCCACAACCAAGAGTTGATACGACCCAAAGTCGAAGACTTTAATAAACAAATCTGTCTCACGCAGAAAATTCTACAGGTAATAGATAAATTCGTCTCCCACGAATAAACCTGCAAGTTTTATTCTGTCTTTTGATAAATAAAGGTGAACAGGAACCAATCGATAAAACTAGACTTATATTCCCGAAGAATATCTCAGTTTCATCAATCACCTCACAATAAACTTAATCGACGCAGCGAAGAAGATTATTGAGGAATCACAAACAATTAGACGAAGATGTTTGTGACTACTATTATCTTGCCTATCAGAGATAGAAATCTCAAGACAATTATTACAATTGTACTCGTACAATAGAAACAACAAGACCAGATCACACAACTACAAGAAAAGTAATATCGGTCTGGCTTCACAATCCCAATGAAGTCTTTAAGTCGTTAAACTGGTTTTAGAGAAGAAAAACAAAGGTTAAAGGAGAATCGACTCTAGCTTTAGCAAACTAGTATCACACAAAATATGTGGGTATTAGGTTTCCCAGTTGCTAGAGTTCTCCCTTATATAGTCTTTCAAATCAGGGTTTGCAATCAATGTTAGCTTAGTAACAAAGCATTCAATATTCACCGTTAGATAAAAACCTGATTAGATACAAGCTAATATCTCTCAACCGTTAGATCGAAAACTTAGCTTGCCATACACACATGTACTTGACGCTTTGAGTTCGTGTAACCGTACCCAAACGTGTACAATGGTTGGTTCAATATTAGTCAACCAAATGGTTAGCCAAATGATAACTTTCATATCAACCATATTCTTCTTCACCATAACTAGTCCAAATGACTCAAATGAACTAGTTAGAGAGTTGTTCAATTGCTATGAGATCTCAAGTATTACAAGAGACACAATTGAATCAAAAACTATGTGATTCACTCGAATCATTTAATGAACTATAAAGTCACAGTTTGCAAAAGCATTCCTTAGTAATTTAATATTAGTTCACGAACAACGTTTTCAGACATAACCTCTTGAGTTCGCGGACTGAGTTCACGGTCTCAAGCTAACCGGTTGAAGTTAATAAACTCCAGCAGAATTTCTCGGGATGAGAAATTCCGTCAGTTCGCGGACTATGTTCACGGACTACACCTGAGCTTCAACTTCAGTAGATATTCTCGGTTTCGAGAATTTATGCCAGCTCGTGGACTGATTTCGCGGACTAAGTTGCTGCTCACATTTCGGTTCCACTTGATCAACAAAGTTCGCAAACTTCGGTACAAGTGTTAAGGACTTATACATATATGTGTTTCCACCACAATATTTATATCCCACAATGGTTATATAGTCTAAACTCTCATTTCAATTATTGAAACATTCTCAGAGGACGTTATATAGTTGTAATTCACAAACTATTTTTCGTCAGAGCGATTTCCAAAGTAATTGAAACATAACATGACTTTCGTCACTAGGAAAAGATGAACTTGGTTAGAGCGAAAGATTTACCAACACCCATTTCGAGAAATAGATAAGCGAGATATACTCAGCTCGAAATGTCACATGTGCATATTGATTGATTGCGAATCTATATTGATTGATTGCGAATCTATATTGATTGATTGCGAATCTAAACTTGAATAGATTGATCTAACCAGGCAAAGGAGTTTATTAGATTAAATGGAAGAGCCTTTGCATATGACTTGACATATCTTTATCTTAAAAGAATCGAAAGAGTTGTTACCAAATAGATTTTTTATTCCTTTATTGTTTGAAATACGATCCAAAGGAATTATTCCAGTGTGTGCAGTCATTGAAGTCGGAAGTGCAAGGATACTGAGGAAACTAAGTGAACTAGGGGTAGTTTCTTGGTCTCAACTATACGAAGGTGGTGTAGGTTTTGTATAATGGCTTTATTATAAGAGTATTCAATTCTGGACTAGTGTTGATGGTGGTTTTTACTTCATGGATAAAATTGTAAAACCATGTATTTAATGCGCCATCGCTCTGCAAAGAAGTTGAGCCATTTAAAGTGATGAGTGCTCAAACCTCTCAATTTACATATGTATTAAGAAATTAAGTATATTTAATGCGTCATCGCTCTGCAAATAGGTTGAGCCATTTAAAAGTGATGAGTGCTCAAACCATTCAACTTACATATGTATTGAGTAATTCAGTATATTTATATATGAAATTCATCCAGAATGGTGCATGTTAGCAATCCCAAATATTATGTGAATTCTATTTTCTGCCAGCTGTAGATGGGGAAAAACGATTTTCTGGTTTTTACGGAATTGAGGAAACGACCGTACGGAGGAGACTCCTTGAACCGAGCGAAATGTTGAACCTCACACAGAGGCACTGCAAGAAGGGAGTTCTTTGAATTCGAGAGATCAATCTGTAGTACTCCATCCTAAACCAAGACAATGGCCGTTCTAGAGTAAATTCGGTAACAAGATAGGATGGGATGATCTGTAGAAGGGAAGCTAAGAAATGTGTGGAATCAATGGTAATCAAAGATTATAGGTGTGTTGTGAATTCTGAATATGATAAGTTATGAATGATTGAAATTGGTCGGTTGATAGTAATTCCTCAATTGATGAGTTGTTGAACTCGTATTATCTGTCAGACGTGAAATCATTGTTGTATTTCTCGTTGTTGTTTCAATCATGATTCAGAGACTTACTTATATTGCTGGAATTGTAGACACCATGATCCCATGAAGTGTGACAGTTAATGGAATCAAAGAGTGGGGAAATGGAAATCGTGTTTGAAACCAATTGCTCATCGTGCAGAGACTTGGTTGATTTTCCATCCACTACTTTGTTAACTCCTTCAACTGATTGCACGACTTGCTCACATTCCATCGTGTGTTTGAACATACATGCCGTAGACCGCAAGACTAAAACCCTAGTTTATATCCCCCAAGTGACACGATTGACATCTCGTGGTTAATTAGTCAGTTGTTGACTTCATGATTTAATGGGACGATGAGTCCATGTATTGAGTTGAACATGATTTTGTAAAATTTTCCGAAACTCATGAATTGAACATGTCTCTGAGACGGTAGTGTAATTCTTACGCTGAGGAAAGAAAGTGTTGCTCCCTAGATGAATTGTTGAATATTGATAGTTGAATCAATATTCCTTGGTTTGAGCGACTATTTCTCGTCTGATGAATTATTGGCAGCGTGACCAAAATAAAATATTAATTAAAATACTGGCAGTTAAACCGAGCATAATTAATAAGAATACTGATCATGAGATCGTCGTAAAATTATTAGTGTTCGAATCTGGAATTATGATCCTTAGACTCAGAAACCCTAATTTGATCAATTGATGGTTCATTTGAAAATTAACCATGGAATGAAGGAGAACCGTCTTAATGGGACCGTGGGTCTTCCCTGAATCTCCCATATGCTCATGTGAGAAAATACCAAGGCTTCTTGAAGAGTTGGTGATTTGTTGATGAAAGAATGATCAAATGCTGGTTTAATCATTTATTCTAAAAATTCCCGTCTGAGCCTTAGGTGTAAAAACCTAATTAATCATGAAGAGGTGAGGGATCAAACAAGGGATTATGAAACCGTCCCTGGATGGTCATGTGATCAAATGTTGATCGTTCCATCAGAATCCCAAAGTTATTTGGAAGAGTTTTGGACCTAATACGTGGAATTGCGCAAATTAGGTCAAATTGTGTAAATACGCAGGGACCGGATCTTTGAGAGCCAAATAGCCAACCTTGGTCGGTCAAGGTAACATGCTCATGTTACCAAAGTGTTCGTATCTCAGTTCTGAGAATTTTGATATTTTCAGATGTGCATTTGAGCAATCATTTAAGAAAATATGAAGAAATCAGGGATTTTTGATAAAATCGTCAAAACTTCATGAGATGAAGGAAAAATAATAAAAAAATCATGAAGTGTTGTACCGGCCGTGGCCAAGGCATGGCCGTCCGGTCAAAGGACCTAATCCCATATGTTTTCTAATTTTTCTAATTTTTTATAATTTTTTCATGATTTTGGGGAAATGTTTATGGGTGAAAACTATTCCTGCCGAATTTGGTAATTTGGGGTGTGTGGATGAGGAATGAATCTAAACCCTAAACAAATGCACTGCACAATAAGTGCTTTTGATTCGAGAGATCAATCTATATAATTCTGGCCTAAACCAAGAAATGGCCGTTATAGACTTGTTTCGGTTACAAAGTGAAGGAGATGGGGTTGATCTTAGGGAGGGAAGCGAAGAAGGTGTTGAGATTTTAAAAGTGTAGGCTTGTTTATGACTTGTAACAGACAGGTAAGCAGGCTTACGAATAATGCAAGCAGGCTCTGTGTGTTTGAATACGTTGTGTATTAACACTTGGTTTCTGTATTGTGTTGTCTGTTGTGGAAATAGGGAGGAGAACCTATTTATACAAGTCATTTGAGCCTTATTCACGTCTATCATGAGAAGTGGAGGAAGTGGAGTGATGGATTAGTGGAGTTGTGTGTTAGTGTCACACGATCAATCTTTCCCATTTCTCCTATCATCACTAACCACCGTCCATGTCTTCCTGACATGTTCTTGTGATGGCGCGTTGCACGCTGTAAACCGCCAGACCAATACCCCAGTATGTATCCCCCAGTTTGTGACATGATTGATGTCTCGAGTGTGTGGATCGTGGGACCCATAGAAGGTAGCATGTAATGCTAGTTAAATAACTAAGTTATCTAGGAAGTCGATACTTGTAAAGTATCATGTGTATTCTATGCATGTTATGCATCGAATGTATTCGGCATATATGAAGCATTGTTGTTGAGCATTATTCCTTTCCTAATTCACGTGAGGGTTTGGAGGATGCTCTAGCAAATCCTCCCTTGGTCGACCACATGGTGCGGTAGAGTGGAAGACGGTGATCATGGTGATACCTCACCAGTCGCCTAACTCCTATCCTAGGCCTTCCATCCAGACTAACGAAGCTGGACGAACAAGATGACTTGCGACCCACATCTGCAACCGTCAGATTAGGGTTTAGGAGGTGCGCGAGTGCACTCTTACAGCTTGGTTGAATCCAAGCATGGGAGACGTTTCATGGAGGACAGATCAAGTATGCATGTAGACGGCATGCTGATGTCCATGTCCATACTTCACTTCCCTCAAAGGTTTGATCTAGGCCACTAAAATTTACCAGTGAAGTTGAGTGGCTGAGATCGATTTGCGACAGAAATCCTATGCCGCAAAAGATTCCTAAAGGGCGCGGTATGCCATCTTCAAGGCACACATTTGGAGACATACAAGCTTGGTCGGTCTCGGTCGTTTAGTCCGGCATGTAGGTGGCAGGCTGGTATTCACGCCTATACCTGACTGTCCTTGAGTGGTCGAGATCAGTTTGTAATTTGGGAAGCGAGACCACACTAGTTTGGGCGTGAGTTTTGGAGAAACTAGGCATGATATGCCTTGGTTGGTCGGGTGAGGAGATAGGTGGTTCCACGGTGATCATGTTAATGCTCACCGGACCTGCTCAGTTGTCTCCTAAGCCCTTTATTCGATCAGGTTAAAACAGACGCTCGTGATCGATACAAACACTAATTAGGGTTTTGGCCGTCCATGCTACATGCGTTGTTTTCCGCGCACGAATTGGGAAAACCAAACATGGTTGGTCCTGACCGTTTGTTCATGTGTGTAGGTGGGCCCACGGTGATTTTTTTGACATGCTCTGGGCCCTTTGAATTTACATCTACACCTTCCATCTATGCCTGCGAAGATGGATGGTTGAGATCGTTTTGCGACACATGTAATGTGCTGCAAACCCTAATTTAGGGTTTCTTGTCCATTTTGCTTAGTTTGGAAGGTTTGGCAAGCTATTCCACCCCTTTCGGGAGGCCGGCCATGTGGGGTCCGCGTTGGCTCGGCAGTGAATGTTCCAATACCTGCTTGGGGGTATTAGATTTGATCTGGACCACCCAATCATGCTGGTGAAGTTGGATGATCATGATAGTATCTCGAGTGCTATGGGCAGTCTAGGCGCTCAATCGGGCTATTATAACACACCAAGAGTTACATACTCAATCGGGCTAGTATAACATACCGAGATTTACATGCTCAATCGGGCTAGTATAACATACCGAGAGTTACATGCTCAATCGGGCTAGTATAACACACCGAGAGTTTACAGCCTGTACGGGCATTTCGTGCATGCCTCACTGTTGGTACTTGGATATTCATGTCACTCTGCTGTGAGTAACAATCATTCATCATGCCGCACCAATAATGAGAGTTCTGCTAGGAACAGCACAGGAAATACAAGGCGTTCTATGCATTAATCAATAGTGCTAAAATTCACAGAATATTCGGGGGATTGTTGCTACATGCTCCATTCTAGGTGAATTGATAAAGTGAAGAAGTATTCATCCCTTATAAAATAGTCTCATCCTCTACATGATGATTACACAAGAATTGGTTACCCTGAACTAAAATCCACCATCAACAGGAAATATGATAAAACAAAGGAATTTCTTAAAACCAAGGAGTTTTGTTGAAATTAAAGAGTTTTGTTGAAATCAAGGAGTTTCCATGAGATGAGGAAAATATGAAAAATAATAAAAAAAAAATATGGGAAGTATGGGACCGGCTTGAGTATGGTTGTCCGGCTAGGGCCCGGTCCCATGCGTTTTCCTTAATTTTATGTATTATTTCATGATTTAAAGGAATTTTCATAATTTGAAGGAAATATCATGAAATCAAGGAATTTCATGGGATTATGAAAACATGAAAAATATAATAATAATAAAATGGGAGTGTGGGAGCAGCTAGGGATTGACCGGCCGGCTAGGGCCCGGTCACACGGGTTTCCCTAATTTTATATTATTTTTTCATGGGATCAGGGAAATATCATGAGATTGGGGAGTTTTCATGAAATTAGGGAAATAATAATAAAATAATGAGGAACCCTGAGGTGTGGGGCCGGTTGGGATCAAGACATGGCCGGTTGGCCAAAGATCACGGCTCTACCATATTTTCCAAATTTTATATTATTTCCTTGGTGTGAATAAATCACCATGAAACTGAGGAGTTTCCTCAAAACGAAAGATATTTGTTCAAATGAAAGGATTTTCATGAACTCATGGAAAATAACAAAAATATGATAAAAATATGAAACTGGCATGGGATTGACCACGACACGTCCGTCCGGTCAGTGGGTCCATGCTCCCAGCACCTTGGTTAATTTTTAATTATTAAATATTTTCCTTCCTATTTCGCATAGATTAATCGTCTCGTCGTATTTTGAAATACTTGTTCGTACGGTGATTATTAGTGCCTCATCGTCGAGTACACTTACACCATTTGAGTCGTGGCTTATTCAGAGGTAGCTCAGGTGCTAGTGTGTTGAATATTTATTACTAACCCATGGAATTCTGCTGGGAAGAACCATGGTTTGGAGTAATGAAATACTGCGAAAATATTCGAATATTTTCGGAAATTCAATGGATGAATCCAAGAATTTAGGAATAATTAACTTGTGGTTCTATACTAGCAGAGCAAGCTATCTAGGAGCATTAATTATCCCGATATGAGCTTGTTGGGGCTTCATATCCTTTATATAGTCAGGGTTAACTCGTTGTTTGTATCCTGAAGACGTTATCGCTCTATACTAGCAGAGCAAGCTGTCTAGGAGGCGTCCGTCTTGTGATACTATATAGAAATAATTACTGAAGTGTTCAGTATTCATGAGATATGCTATTGCCTAGATGTGAGACTACATATCTACATGTACTATGAGAGAAAGTATTATCAGTCAGAGGATTCGATGAGAGATCCGTGTCTCAATACTCACGTCTGACTGCTGGATCAGAGGTTCGTATAATTATGGGTTTATGATTTTAACCTTTGTCGAAAATCCACCATCTACATTAAGTCCCCTTCTTAGTGAGGAAAGCCGTGTTCCTCAGTCAACATTGAATGGTGATTTTCCGGTCATAAACAATATCAGTAATTGAACTTAGTCGTAAGTTAAGATATTACCGGATTTTGAATGAATGAGCAAAACTTGGTTTGAGCGGAAACTCCAATGGCGCAATAGAGCATCATCCAGTGAACATAAATTGGTGTAGAACTGCTGATTCGATGGTGGAACCTTGGTTGGTTTAGGATTCACGGGCCGGGCCCGAAAAGGAAATCCTTAAGGAATTAGGTTTTGGAAATAAAATTAGGTATAAAAGGAATTAAATCCTTTTTATTTATTTCCTCCCACACGACCGACCATCATCATCATCATCATCGTCTCCCTCTCATCTTCACGTCCAAGCATCAGGAGAAGCAGGAGAAAAATCTCCAAAGCGCCACCGCCCGTCCGGCCGGCGCCGACCAGGTGCGTTCAATTTTTTTTTATTTTTTTTTTTTGATGTTTGCTGATGTTCACATGAGTTTCATGAAGTGATCATGTTGAAACCATATTTTTATGCATGTGAGTAGGATTTTATTTAAAAACCCTTGTTTCTTGAAAACGTATGTTCGTTTGATCGTTAGTTTTTGAAGACTAATAATAATCCCTGATTTAGGAGAGATTTTTCTTTGTATATGAAGACTTAGGTTCAGTGATAAAACTAAGTTTATGAGATTTCATGTAAACCAAAGTTTTATCAAGATAAGGTGAATTTTCACAAAACCGAAATAAACTTTCGTTTTAAAGAATGACGATGATACGAAGAAAGGGTTTTTCTTCTTTATATATATATGGACTTGTGTCCAGTGATAAAATTTTGTTCATGAGCTTTCATGTAAACCAAAACTTTATCTTATAATGTGTATGTTTTAAAAAAAATTGAATAAACCTTCGTTTCAAAGACGTATGACGATACGAAGGAAAATATATTTTTTTATAAAACCATGGTCGATTCATGGATATTTTTTTTTTGAAACCGTGGAGTGTCCACAATTTTTTTTTCGTGAGTCTTGCTCACGTAAAAAAATAAAATAAAAATTATTTACATGATTAAATCACGTATATATATATATGCAAATATATATTGTTTTCTCTTAAAAATCAAAACTTGAGTTTTGTGTAATATTAAACAAGTATTTATGATGAAATAATGTTTTATTTTTCGTAATTCCATGGTGAATGTTCACACAGTAGAAATATTCATGATTTTACGAAAAATCTGAGTTTTGCACGTTTCAAAGAAACGAACGATTTTGAGGTGTATCTAGCATTACTATCACTACTGTTGGTGGAAGCGTAAAAGGTAAGAGTTAAGAATTACCAGTTTGTGGATGCTCGTATGAGAATTTTTCAATTACTTCGTTCCGTTTGTACCTTATTGAGTAACATGCTGAAGCGGAGTATTATGTGTATGTTGCAGCTACTTTGAAAGGATGTATGATACTCCAGCCAATGATGCTTCCAAAGATGAAATGTGTGTGAATGATGACATCTCCAGAGAAAAAACATGTATGGATGAGACTTCTGTTGGTGAAGAAGAAGAAACACTTGGAGTCAAGAACGTTCCAAACATAGATGATGCATTCTTCGATGTTCAGGAGACTAAAAATTGACTCAAGCCCCCAGTATACCATCTTTTGATTAATCCTTGAACGGTTATACAGAAGAAACTGGTGACTCCCCGAGCTGCTATCCGGTTTTGTCTTGAGCGAGGTCTCTTCCAAGCTTCAATGATTGAATTCAAACTCTCTCGACGACCCTTAGAGAAGTATTCTGGATGGGCGAAGCATATGCTGGGATTTTCTCGTGTTAGATCTATGCTGGATAGAGCACAAGTTACCAGGGCCGTTCAGACCTCTGGATATTTATATATATTTCATGATGCACGAGGTATTGTAGCTCTTCTTGCTCGCTGGTGCATCCCGACTCACACATTTATATGCAGCTGGGGAGAGTTTACCATTACCTTAGAAGATGTAGTTGCTTTATTGCTTTTTCCAATTACAGGTAATTTTCCTGAAGAACTTTGGACAGTGGAGGAGAAAGCGGTTTCCAAAACCTTAACAGCTGATATGGATAGAATTAACAAGGCTTCTGGCAAAGGTTATTATGCTCATTGGTTAACGCACGGGTGGCCACGAGACGCCCATCTTGATGAACCCGATGGTATGTTGTCTATTGCTACTTTCTTGTGTTTATGGATGTCCAGGGATGTGTCTGAAGATGCTTGAATCATGTTGAAGCCGTTTGTAATCCCTTTCGCTATTAAGATAGCTCAGGGTGAACAACTTCCGTTAGGTAGCTTATTCTTGGGTTCTTTGTACTCTAACCTGGACTCCTTAGTCATAGACCAGTGTTTCAAACGGCTTCATGAAGATTGAATGCTATGCCAATACGATGTTTCTCCAAGCCCTGATGTGGGAAAGCTTCGAAAATTATGCACCTATTCCCCGTAGTATCTTGCAAGGTATGAACTCTGTTGATTCTCGACGTATTTTCCATGAGAAGGACAACACTAGGATTATGCGCTGGTCTATAAAGCAAATCCAGTCCAAGACATGTTTTGTTGATATGTTAGATGATGAGTCTGAGTTAAACTTCCGTCCTTGGGTGGTGGTCCCTCCTCATGTTTCTCAACTGACGACTTTCAATGCTGGAGAAAGTAAGTATTTGAAATCCGGTGCTGATTTGAGAGATGGAGAAAGATCTTTCATTCTGAGTTGCACTCCCGGTTATCTATCATCAGCCACATATGGAGAGTTTTCGGTAGAGGAGTACAACATTGATAAAGCCGCCCGTCAGATGAGTATGGACCAATGTGTCCCAACTTTCTGAAGGAGAAAACCATCAGTGGAACAACTTAAGACTTGTTTAGATCATACATATGCTGAAGGAAGCTCTTATTGGTTCCCTTGTGCTGATCGAACCACGTATGTGACTCCAGGTTACATAAAATTTTGGGACCCGCAACTTGAGCATATAAATGATTATGTGACGGCTGTCCAACCCTTAGTGAAAGAGACTCCTTTTCCTGAGATGAGTGCGTCTCGTCCAAGATTAAGGAACATTTCTGGTGGTGACAAGCGAAAGACACCTCCAGGAAGTTCACCGGTATGTATTCTTTCGCGTATTCCTCATACAACTTGCATAATTGTCCTTAATTATCATATCAATTTCCTTTTGTAGGATGATCATGCTGTGAGACCTCAAATTGAAGTAAATTTCTTAGAAGCAGAGGCAATTGTTCACGGTGGAGAAGGCAGGAGCAGGAATTGCAAGTTGTTGCCCAACACCATAAGGTCTCCAGTAATTTGTTTGGTGAGTTATCGATATCTCTTGCATCATAATTTTTTTTCATCCATATAGTTAGGATCTGAAAACCCACTTTGTTATTCCATTGCAGGATTTTACTCCATCGAGCATTGACGGTCTTCAGTTTTTTTCTGCTGGGCCGACGGTTTCTGACTCGGGTGTTGAAGAAGACGCTGAAGTAAGTATTTCTTCATGTAGCAAACCATGATACTTAGTAGATAAAATACTAATTATAGATAGTATGTCCAAGAGAATGTCTCCATGGAAGTAGAGAGTGTTGGGTGATGCTCGCTCGAAGGATGGCGATAAAGAAAACTCCCAAAGTCAAAAACCGAATGAAAATAATGTTGTTATCGACGGTGTGGGCAATTCTGATTCTTTGAGCACTTCAGAGACCACCCCAAGTAAGTATTTATCTTGTATTTTATCCATAGAAGTATAAACTTGCTGATATATGAGTGAATGAATGATAATGTATGTGAACATATGCCAAGTTTTGCCGAAAATACGTCACCAGAAAATTCAGAACTCAGCATTTTAGGAAAAACCCCGTAGAATCTTCATCTGATGTCAGATTTTCATGATATGCATATGCATCCTTAAGCCTATGAAATTTCCAAGCTTTAGAAAAGAATATTTTTAAGTTTTGAGGATGTTGAGGGGCCGAGATAGACAAAACAGTAAACATCCAGGAGACTTTCAGTAAATTTTCAGTTGTCGTGTAGTCCCGAGTTTCGACCACATCGTTTTGCTCGTGCATCCGATTACTACGAAATTTTGACATGTTGTAGGTAACACATATACGAATAGAATGGTATATAGTTAAACCCTTAATTCTTCACCGATTACTTCCAGTTCATCACGTTGTGCTGGGCAGTATAAAATCTTCTCAGGAGAGCTTGTTGAAAAACGTGTTTTTGTGAATTTCGCGTTATTTGATGGCATATATCATGTACAATGAAAGAATTAGATGATGTTATACTTATTGTATTCTGAATTTCATGATTTCTTTCTGTTTCATGCTTGGATGATCCTAATATCATGTAATCTTCGTATTAGATGCAAAATACCAAAGTTGAGAATGAAGGAACCCAAAATGAAGAAACAAGCGAACCTGAGGTTATTGATAAGGAAGAAACTATCTCTGCACTTCAAGGACATGAGAGTGTTGTTGATGAAGTCATGGAGACCCAGATTGTCGCCGCTTTAGTGATAGAAGAATCCAGGACACCGACAGAAGATACTGAATAAACTGTTTCCCTGATTGTAGAAGTTGCTCGAGTAATTGAAAACCGTATAGTTGTGCATGAATACCCATGTACATGAGTTTCTTTTGATCCCCCGTTCGATGCATTACTCCCATACCACAGACTAGTTGGTGGATTTGGCATTCCCATTGGATATGCCAACTTGTATAAGAAAATATGGAAGAAATTTGGTCACATCATCGTTACTAGAAACCCAAAGCGTGCTTATTATTTAACGATGTAGGTAAGTGTTATCTTGCATGTTGTAAACGATATATGCACCAGGGATAGAAATACTATGACTCCAGATATACTCTTTGATTGGGAGTTCAACTTGGAGAATTCTGAAAGAATTGGCTTCAACGTGAAGTGGCTTCGTAAGAAGATGAATGCTATCAAAGACTCATGTGAAAGAAACATACCCTTTCCAAATAATGCTGTGATAGAGAAGGAAGATAAGATTGCCAGGCTAACCGAAGAGCTGAATAAGGAGAAGGAAGATTTGCAAGCTTTGAAGGATGCAGAGGCGAAAAAATCATTCTTCACTGATTTTCTTTGATTTATTTTCCATAATCTCTTGAACTTCTGAACTTCTGAGAGATGTGAGGTTTTATTCGGGTTTTGATACTATGGTTTTGGATTGGTAGACGGTTAAGGAGTTTCTTTTGGATTTGATAGAGGTTTTCTTTTATGAAATATGAACTGAATTTTGATATATTGCTGAATTCGAATATTGATTGAAAGTATTCCAAACATTTAGGAGGAATTGAAATAAAATCCTAAAATGCCAAATCCAAACGTCATGCATGCTTAGACCCCCAGTACCTCAAATGTCAAATAACTTCAGACAAACGCCTTAAGCCAATTCTCATGAATTAGTGGTAGGGTTCATCCTTCTGTGTTGATCAACTTGTAATATCCTCCAGTTATGGATTTAGCAACCATAAATGGTCCTTCCCAATTAGAGCTCCTTGCAGAATGGAGATCTCGTTTAGTTGCCTTGAGAACCAAATCTCCTTCTTTGAATTTTTTGGGCTTTGTAGTCCGTGCCTTGAATGCTTTGCGCTGATTCCATGGTTGGCGCATATATGGACACTCATGCAGAGGAGGATGTAGGACCAGAATATCGCTACAACACTTCTCTGCGAGATTAACAACACTTCCCAGCAAGCATCACCGCAAGATCTTCAACTACACTTTGCGAGTGTCACAAAAGTAGTCAAAAGAGTGACGTAATAGCTGACGATTGTAGAAAACATGAGAAAAGCATGAATGTCCCGCGATGGTTACAAAGCTTGCGAGAATGAACATTGTAACTATCGCGGTATAATCGCAGAACAAATCCGAAATAAGAGGAAAACTTAGCTGTCATCCAATATATAACTACCCTATAAATAGAGACCCAATATGTCCAGAAAAGGATGATGTATTTTTGAGAGTTGAGAAATCCTTGAGGAGAGAGAAACTACAAGAGAAAAGTTGTATTCTTGAATTCTTACATTTCCTGTAAACATTTCTGAAAATCAAATAATAAAGTGTCGTTCTTAATCTTCAAATTTGAGTTGGTTATTACAAATTATTAACAAGGGTGTAGTGTAGGATTTCCTGCAATTATATTTTGGCGCCCGAAACAGGGAGAATCAAGCTAAGAAATCTCTAATTACAACTTGAAGATTTGAAGAAATTGTTAGAGTTGAAGAAATGGGTAGAAGAAGAAGAAATACATCAGAACCACCAACAACTGTAAGGAGGAGTAAAAGACTTGCAGGAGGAGAAACAAATGAATTAGGAGAATCTTCAAGGATAAGAACAAGAAGAAATAGAACAAGGATTGAAGGAGAAAATAAAATTACACAACCGAATCAACAAACACCAATACAAGATAGAAATGTAGATTATGATAGAGTGAGTGTGCATACTTGGAGATCAGATTCGATGGAAGATGTAGAAGATAAAAAATTAAGAAACAGAAGAAGAGAAGAAAGAAATCAAGGAATGGTTGAAGGATTAATTCACGGAGAAGGCGAAGATGAAATAACAGATGATCCAAGACAAAGAATACAAGAGGAAAGAAGATTAGAGGCGGAAGAGCAGGCAAATTTAACAAGACAAAATCACGAGTTGAGAATGAAGAATTTGAGATTAAAAAGTAGAAGATCAAGAAGTATTGTTAGATCAAATTCAAGATCATTAAGAGAAGAATTAAGGTGAAATTCGCCAATAAGAAATGCTAGAGGAAATGCAAAATCTAAATGAAGAGCAACGTCATAGAGAAAAATAGGTAATAGAAAATCGCCATGATCCGCGTGGCGAAACTTTGGATAATAGACTTAACAACAGAAATCATTAGGGACGAAACAACCAAAATGATGAAGATAATCCAGAAGAAGGTATGAGGATATTGCATGGGCGAGAGATTCATAGAAATCGAAGAATAATTGAGGAAGAAATTGAGATACATTATGCTGAACAAGCACGACTAGCTTGCGAGAGAGAAAGATTAAGGGCAGAAGTAGAAGAACAAGAGTTCCAAGAGGCAGTACGACAGAATAACCATGAAAATCTAGAAAGGAGACACACACAAAATCGCTATAATGATAATATTTAGGAAGAGTATGATAGAATACAGAGGAGAATATAAAGACAGCGAAGAGAAATGATAAGAAATGAAGAAATTAGCAGAGAAGAAAATAAATAGCATAATCAGCTGCGATTTCAAGAAGGAGGTGAAAGAGAAAATCGCAGAGAAAGACAAGATGAAGATGAAGAAGAAGATGCACAAAATCTCGCAAGACAAGAAAGACAAGAACGTAGAAGAAGAGAAACTGCGTTAAAAAGACCAATGGAGCAAAATTCAGCTGAGAATGAGCAAATATTTAGAGAATTAGCAGAAATGCGAGGAATGATAAACAATAGAAGAGAATGAGGCAGAAGGCAACTTGATGAATCAATTAAAGAAGCTGCGAGAACCCCTTTCGCTCAGGAAGTACAACTAAGAGGAATACCTCCTAAATGCAATTTACCGGCATTAACCAGTATCTTTGATGGAACTACTTAAGCTGTTCAGCATGTTAAGGTTTATGTCAGGTGTATGCTGCAATGGGAGAATCATGATGCTGTATTGTGCAAGTATTTTGAATGTAGCTTAACTGGCGAGGCGTTAAAATGGTTCGAGGGATTGCCAAAAAATACTATAACTTCTTTTGATCATTTTCAAGCTACATTTCTGGGAGCATATATAAGCAACAATTCATCGCAGCCAGGCATTGAAGATGTATTTGTATTAAAACAGAGGATTGGCGAGAGTTTGAAGCACTTAACCATAAGATGGAAGACAATGTGCAATGAGATGGCTGGAAGAGTGGATGAAAGATATCTCATTTTGTCTTTCATTAATACAATGTTCGCAACTAATATGATGTACATACAAATTTTCAGAATCAAAAATACTATCACAATGACTGAGCTACGAGAACTACAAGAAGAATACGTTGCTTTGGAGGAGAAACAAAATGAAATGGAATCATATCCAATCGCAAACACCAGCTCAGTAGCGGCAAATGGAAGTTTACTTCTTAAAATAATTAACAATGTGGCGAGCACCTCGCAGGCACAACAAGAGAAAGTAGTGATTGATAATCAGCAGAAGTTAGTAGCGATGGGCAGTCGAGATCAAGAAGAGTATGAAAGGGAGAAAAATTATTACAATCGCAGTGGAAATAGTAAGATTCAAAGGCTTGATCAGCCGTAAGAAACTTATGGTGGACAAAGGCAAAATAACTTTAGAGGGAAAGGTAATCAGAAGATAGTATGGGAAGAAATCAAGATGCCACCCCTAAATGCTAGTATAGAAAAAATTTGGGAAGCTATCATTTTGATGGAAAATATACCATCCCCATGGAATATGGGAAAGGAGCTGCATCCAAATAATCAGAGTCAAGAATTTTGTCCTTACCATCACTTTCATGGTCACACAATAAATGATTGCAGGAATGTAAAGAGAATAATTTTAAGGATGATTGACCAAGGAAAGCTAAACCACTTTTTAGTAGGACATCCACAATCCCAGCGATTGCCTCCAGCACCAGAAATTCGCAGGGTAAATACTGTAAAAGAAACAGAAACATTCGTAATAGAAGTTGGGGATAAAGCAAAGAATTTGTTTTGTAATTCCATTGTACATTCACACAGAACTATTGAGGATTTCCATGATAATGTTCTAAGCAGAGTCTTCGCGAGAGACACAAATGGAAGAGAGATAATGAATATTGTGAGAGCCTCGCCATTAAAAGAATGGCAAAAGCAAACTATATCTTTCACTGCACAAGAAGTACCAGAGCCTGGCGAGCAGCATGATAACCCATTGGTGGTAAGATTAGAGATAAATTCAAATCAAGTAGAAGAAGAAGATGAAGAAAATGATGATGAAAATGAAGATTCTTGGGCTATCAATAGAGTTTTAATAGACACAGGCAGTTCAGTCGACATCTTATTCTATCATACCTACAAAACCATGGGTGGAAGAGACGAAGATCTAACACCATCAACATATAAATTATATGGCTTTAATGGAACAGCTAGCAAACCAAAAGGCGAAATTACATTGTGAATTCCATTAAAGGGAATATCTTCAAAGATCTTGTTCTGTGTTGTGGACATTGAATCACCTTATAATACCCTGATTGGTCGACCTTGGCTACATGGGATATTAGGTGTAACATCTACTTTTCACCAGTGTATTAAATTTCCTCATCCTAATGGTGTTGGAGTTATTAAGGGAGATTGGGGAGAAAGCAAGAAATGTTATGAGATTGATATAAAATCTTGCGAGGAAAGAGCTGAGAAGAATAGAAATTGGAAGTACAACATCAAGCAACGACATAGATGTGAAAGATTGATGATTCATACAATAGAGAAGCGAGAGGAAGTTGATGGCGAGCGTATCGCAGAAAAAGAAAAAATAACAAAACGTAACAGAAAAGCAGAACCAGAAAATAGTAAGTAGAAAGGTAAAATGATGAAATTTAAAGAAGCTTACGCATAATTTGTTTGAAGAAAATGCAATTGAAAAGAGTACTCTGTTTGAAAGAATTGCAAAATTTTATAAGAAGATCAAAGAAATGAAATTTTATCAGAGTTACAATACTCGCGAGAAACACGAATAAAATTTCGCAGAGATTAATAGAATGGGACGAACCTTTATGGCATGCACCTTAGTTCGCGGATACAATTTCGCAAGAAGAAAATGTAAGACCTAATAGTGTATCATATAAGGGGGTATCTCTTTACATGACTCGGGGATAAGGTTATACCGCTGCTGGAACCTGAGTCATGTAGATGTTGGGGTTAAAGAAAACCTATCCAGGAGAGAGATCTTGGATTTCCAACTATATAAGGTTATACCCTGGTTGGACGACTGAGAATCTCTTCTAAGAAGTGCAGAATATGACTAAGGCTCCGAGGTACACGGTTGAGCCAAGGGTGCCCGGGATGGACGAACCTACCCTGGACATCCTTGGTAAGTCTTGGCTATGATGCATTTGGCCTGAAGAAAACCCCACTTAGGGTGCAGTCTTGTAACTATAAGCCATATAGGCATAAAGGATAAGAGGCTGCGAAAACAACTGGTTGTTGGAAAATCTGGATGGGAGGAGCTAGTCTTATATGGCCGATGTGCCCTCCTTGAAGGGGAAACCAGGGGGAAGATAAGGGTGGAACCCTCCATTAGGGAGTTGATAAGTGTCTAAAGACGGCAATGTCATGGGGCTTTATGATTGCAAGAACATTTAGGCCTGTCATATTGTCGCGTGACGTAAATTATACAGAGGCAACAAGCCAAAAGAGAAAAGTTAAGATGAGATCAATGGGTTTTTACATGAAAGTGTAAAGACGTCCCGCGATTTCATCGCAAGACGGCAATGTCATAAGGTTTACTTCTTGCAAGAGAGTTTATACTTATCATATTGTCGCAGAGATGTTGAAAAATATTGATAAGACAAGATCAATGGGTCAATACACGCAAATGTAAAGACGTCATTCGATTTTGTCGCAGAAAGAAAAAAATATGGAAAAATAAGACCTTTAATTAGGAAGGCATGATAAGACCATAAGATTATTGCGATAATGCTCGCACAATTTATGAGATTTGCGATTTTACGCATAGATCATAAAGATATGCAATTGTTGCTAGCGATAGCATCGCCAATATTGAGGCAAATTTAATTTGATTTACAACTAATATCTAATCTCTACTCAATTTTTTCATATTGCAGATGAATAATAGAGGCAAGTATGGGAATGCATAGAATGATGAAATTATTATTCATCCATCATATGATAAAATTGCATAAGATATTATTAAATGATACATTTATACAGATAATTAAAGGATAATAATTGGGTTGATTGATTATGTTGCAGAATAAAAGAATTATTTTCTAATTCGTACAGATAAAAGCAAAAGAAATTTGCGCATCAAGATTGGAGAAACTCGCAGCAATATTACGAGAAGCAGAAAATAAATGTACAAAATTTACAAGGAAGAAAAAGAGAAGAAATAGAACTAAGTAAATCCATCACCACCTTCATCAGATTTCTTCTTTAGATTTCTCCTCATTACCAGATTTCTCTTCTTCATCATTATCATTATTATCTCTATCTTCGTCAGATTTCTCTTCCTCGCTAGATTTTTCTATATCATTATCATCTTCACCAGAATCCTCAGTCTCGCTGTCAGAAATAGCAAGATTTGGAGTTTTTTCTGGAATATCCTTTGCAAGATCAGGGTACGTAGAGTAAGGAATATCATGATCATCACAAACCAATTTAACGGCATTATTGCAAA
Source organism: Papaver bracteatum (assembly GCA_023529315.1). Taxonomy (NCBI): domain Eukaryota; kingdom Viridiplantae; phylum Streptophyta; class Magnoliopsida; order Ranunculales; family Papaveraceae; genus Papaver; species Papaver bracteatum. The sequence goes on along the minus strand of JAJJWX010002811.1, from coordinate 3,353,372 downwards.
CAACAACAAGAGAGCTATTAAAATTCGCGGTAGTAATTCTAAATTGTTCTTTCAACCGTGAATACTTCTCATTGCGAGCAGTAAGACTATTTTCGAGTTGATTCTTTTCAGCTTCAAGTTCTTCTATTCTTTCAAAACATCTTTTTTCAGATTCTGCGAGTATACAACAACATGTTGGAAATTTTAAGGAAGAATAATAAAAACAAGACATCGATAAGGAGGAACGGTTAACAACCTTCTCTTTCAGAAATCATGTCCTTAATTAAAGCTGCTTGTTCAGCATGAAGACTAACATCTACACCTAAATTATTTCTGGCATTATCAAGAATCATCGCAACCCAAGAAAATTCATCATCACTATTAATAAGAAGACGAGAGCGAACTTGAGTTTCCCTCACAAGAAGATCTTTATTCTCGCGGATAAGTCTATCTCTTTCCATTTGAATGCTAAGAATAGTTTCACAGAAATATGCTAGGGCCTTAGTGCCATTTTTAATTGCACGATCTTTCTCGTCAATAAGATCACTATTCTTACTTCTTAATCTATTGATTTCTTCTTTTGAATCAAGATAAAGGCATTTAAACTTAAATTAAATATGTGCTCAATCTTTAAAAGATTAAGTTTGGATTTAAGTTCATCTACAGAGAGGGACCTAATTTCATCATCTGAGAAACTACTTAAAGAATTATTAAGGCGAGCAAGAAGGGTACTTTCGTCTACAGGTTCAGGAAAAGATTGGAGGAATGTAGCCTCGTCAGTAAGACCATAAATATCTGCAAAAATGGTTGCTTGAATAAGCTGCGATAGGGTGAGAAGAATTAAAAGAGAAAAGAAATAAATCATACCATAGAGTTGTTGATTAGCTTTATCAAGATCAGAGATTTTTTGCTTATCAACTGAAGCTTCAGTCTCCAGCTGCTTATTTTTCCTGCGAAGCTCAGCAACTTCAATTTCTAGTTTTTCTTTATCCTGGCGAAGATTAACAGCTTTCTTTTCATAAATAATACGTCTATTATCCAAATCAGAAGCAACAACAAAAGAAGCTCTTCCAACCTACGATAGAACTATATAAGTCAAGATCTGGTAAAAATATCAATAAATACATAAAAGGGATGAACAAATAGAAACATACCAGGCTGCCAAGTGAATTTAAGAGACTTGGAGTCAGCGATCTTGAAACCCCGCGAAGGGAGTCATTATCGGCTAATATGGGAGCATCGCAGATTTTGGCGAGAGGATGGGATATTCCATTAATAGCTTCATCTTCATACTCATTTGGGATACCAAATGTAACATCGCCAAAAATTCTTGATAGTTGAGCTATTGCAGACTCAGAAGAAGAGGAATCCTTTATGGAAGGAACGTCATTATCAAAACCAAAATTATCATCATTATTATCCTTATCGAAATCAACACCTAAATTTTCTGGAATAGATTGAGGAGTTAAAGAAGAAGAGAGTTGGGTTTTTCTTCTTTTTAAGGGAGGATCGTCAGATCCCTCAATGCGAGGAGCAGTAGGCTTCCCTTTGGGAGGAGCAGTAGATTTCGCCTTGCGATCAACTGAAGATTTTACCTTGGTCTTCGCAGGTTTTATTGGTTATAATTCTTCGATTTCCTGTGAACACAGATGAAGATAAGAAATAGGGGAAACAATATATTGTTAAAATTCATGAAAAGATATTTCTTACCTCATCTGTGAAAGATTTAAGAGCTAAGAGAGTGTTGGGTTTCCTAAAGTTCTGGTAATTGAGTTTCATCCTGTCAATCTGGAAAAGATCGAAGTCATTTAGCGATAAAATAAAAACATAAGGAAGATGATGGATAATAATTATGCAAAAATTGGAGAGAACATACCTCTTTGGTTCTTTCAGGCCAATAGAAGACCCATGGTTGATATTCTGTAGCACTCGCAGGTAGTGCATGGGAACCAGAGATATATGGACCCTCTAAAATTAGAGGTAAGATGAACCATTTGTCATCGCTGGAGTGGCGAGGACCTTGATTAGTATTTGTATGCCAATCTATATCTAGCATAAGAACTTTATCATCAGCGATATTCTCTTTCTTCTGCAAGCGAACACCCCAGCAAGTGCTATCCCTCTTCATAGGAATTATTGTAGTACCAGAATATCGCCACAATGATATTCTCATGATAAGAACAACGCTTTCACGAGAAGGTCAAATATTCCTATAAGTATAAATGACATTATTCACGGGAGTGTCGTGAGGATTCTTCAGCAACATTTGGCGAGCGTCACGGGGAAGCATCATAATAGATGACGATTGAAGAGACATGTTATGAGAGTGTTGTTTCACGAGGATTACAAAAGTTGGCGAAGATTAATATTGCAAATACCACGATGAGATCGCAGAATATATCCGAAAGAAGGGGAAAACTTAGCTGTCACCCACTATGTAATTTCCTATATAAAGGGTTCAAGTAAGTCCAGATGGGGATGATGTATTTTTTAGAGTTGAGAAAATCTTGAGGAGAGAGAAACTCCAGAAAAGAAAGTTGTAATTCTGAGTTTGAATATTTTCTGTAAACATTTCTGAGATCTAAATAATAAAAGTGTCGTTTAATTCTTTAATCTTCAACTAGTTTCACTTAGATTTTTATAGGATCTTAATAGGGGTGTAGTGTGGGAAATCCTGCTACTACATTTTGGCGCCGACTAAGGGGAATCAAGATCCAAAATCTGTAATTACAATTTGAAGATTTGGAGAAATTGAAGAAATGGCTGGAAGAAGGAGAAGAAATACATTAGAACCACCAATAATAGTGAGAAGAAGTAAAAGACTTGCAGGTGAAGAAACAAGTGTATTAGGAGAATCTTCAAGGATGAGAACTAGGAGGAATAGAACAAGGAATGAAAGGGAAAATTCAATTCAACAACCAAACCAATCAACATTGGTACAAAATGGAAGAGTGGATTATGATAGAGTAAGCGTGCATACATGGAGATCAGATTCAATGAGAGAAGAAACAAATCGACAATTAAGAGAAGAAAATGGAGTAGGAAGAAATCAGGAGGTAGAAGAAGTGTCGATTCATCAAGATGAAGATGAAACAACAGAGGAATTAGGGCAAAGAATACAAGAATAAAGAAGGTTAGAGGCGGTCGAACGTGCAAATTTAACAAGACAAAATCATGAGTTGGGAATGGAGAACTTAAGGTTACAAAGAATAAGATCAAGAAGTACAACTAGATCAAGTTCAAGGTCACTTAGAGAAATACCAAGGCGAAATTCCCTCATAATAAATGGTGAAGAAAATGTACAAGAAGAAACGCAAAATCCAAATAGAGGGCAATGCCAGGGAGAAGATAGAGTAAACAATGATTATAACAATCCACAGGGGGAAAATTTAAATGGAAGACGAAATATTGAAAATCAAAGAAATGAAGATAATCAAGATGGTGAAGAAAATAACGAAGAAGGTAGAAGAATATTACATGGACGCGAGCACGTCAGAAATCAAATAATTATTGAGAATGAAATAGAGAGACATTATGCTGAACAGGAACCTCTAGCTTGCGAAAGAGAAAGACTGAGGTCAGAAATGGAAGAACAGGAGTTTCAAGAGGCAATAAGGCAAAACAATCATGATAATCGAGAAAGAAGACGTACACAAAATCGTGAAAATGGCAATATTCGGGAAGAATATGATAGAATACAGAGAAGGATAGAAAGACAACAAAGAGAATTGGTGAGAAATGAAGAAGTTGGTGGAGAATAAATTAGGAGACAAAATCAACTGCGAATTTTAGATAGAAATGAAGAGGAAAATCGCAGGAGAAGAGAAAGTGCGTTAAAAAGGCCAATAGAACAAAGCTCAACTGCAAATGAGCAAATTTTGAGGGAATTAGCAGAAATGAGAGGGATGATAAATAATAGAAGATAAGGTGGAAGAAGGCAACTTGATGAAGCAATCGAAGAAGCAGCTAGAACTCCCTTCACACAGGAAGTACAACTAAGAGGAATTCCTCCAAAATGCAATTTGCCAAAGACTAAACAAGATTTTCGATGGGACTACTTGTGCTATTCAACATGTTAAAGCTTATGTTAGGTGTATGCTGCATGAGTGGGAGAATTATGATGTTGTTTTATGCAAGTACTTTGCATCCAGTTTGACTGGCGAGGCACTAAAATGGTTTGAGGGATTGCCGAAAAATACTATTACTTATTTTGATCACTTACAAGCTACATTTTTGGGTGCATACATAAGCAACAACTCTTCACGACCAGGTATCGAAGATGTGTTTGGATTAAAACAGAGAATTGGCGAGAGTCTAAAACATCTAACCATAAGATGGAAGACAATGTGTAGTGAGATGGTGGGAAGAGTAGATGAGAGATATCTTATTTTATCCTTCATTAATGCAATGTTTGCGACCAATTTGCTCTACATACAAATTTTCAGAATAAAAAACACCATCACAATGACTGAACTAAGAGAACTACAAGAAGAGTACATTGCTTTGGAAGAAAAACAAAACGAAATGGAGTCATACCCAATTGCAAACACCAGTTCTGTAGTGGCTAATGGAAGTTTGCTTCCCAAAATGATTAATAACGTGGCGAGCACCTCGCAAGTTCAAGCAGAGAAAGTGGCGAATAATGACAAACAAAAGCTAGTGGCTATGGGAAGTCGTGATCAAGAAGAATTTGAAAGAGAGAAGAATTATTACAATCGTGGAGGAAATAGTCAAATCCAAAGGCTTGACCAACCCCAAGAAACTTATGGTGGACAAAAGCAAAATAATTTCATAAATCAAGGGAGCATGAGAACCATATGGGAGGAGATTAAGATGCCACCCTTGAATGCTAGTGTAGAAAAAATCTGGGAAGCTATCATTTTAATGGAAAATATACCCTCGCCATGGAACATGGGGAAGGAGGCAAATCCTAACACTCGTAATCAAGAATTTTGTCCTTATCATCATTTTCATGGGCATTCGATAAATAATTGCAGAAATGTAAAAAGAATAATCTTAAGAATGATCGATCAGGGGAAGCTAAATCATTTTCTAAAAGGGTATCAACAATCGCAACAATTGCCACCACCACCAGACGATCGCAGAATGACTAATGTAAAAGGAGTAGAAACTTTTGTTATAAAGGTTGGAACTAAAGCAAAGAATTTATTTTGTAATTCTATTGTGCATTCTTTAAGAACCATCGAAGATTTCCACGATAATGTCTTAAGTAGAGTCTTTGCCAGAGATATGGATAGAAAAGAAATAATGAATATAGCGAGAATCTCACCATTAGAAGAGTGGCAGAAACAAATCCTTTCTTTTACAAAGACAAGAAATACCAGAGCCTGGCGAGCTGCATGATAACCCATTGGTGGTAAGGTTGGAAGTAAAACCAGAACAAGCAGAAGAAGAAGGTAAAGAAAACAATAACGAAATGGAAGAGTCTTGGGCCATTGATAGAATCCTAATTGATACTTGCAGTTCCATAGATATCCTGTTCTACCACACCTACAGAACCATGGGTGGGAAAGATGAAGATTTGATACCATCGACATACAGAATCTATGGTTTTAATGGAACTTCCAACAAGCCTAAAGGGGAGATCACAATGAGAATTCCGTTAAGAGGAATGACTTCCAAGATTTTATTCTGTGTTGTCGATATTGAATCACCATATAATGCCTTGATTGGTCGACCTTGGTTACACAGGATATTGGGTGTTGCATCTACCTTTCATCAGTGCATTAAATTCCCTCATCCAAATGGTATTGGAGTAATTAAAGGAGATTGGGGAGAAAGTAAGAAATGTTATGAGATAGATATCAAGTCTTGTGAAGAAAGAGCAGGGAAGAACAACAATTGGAAATACAGAATTAAGCAACAACAGAGAAGTGACAAATTAATGGTTGATTCAATAGAAAAGCATGAAGAAGTAACTAACGAGTCCCTCGCAGATATCAAGCAAATAATAAAACACAGCAAAGGTACAGGTATAAAAAGCATAAAAGGAAGAAATGACAAGCAACTTGCGGGAAAACACTAAGTAAAAGAACAGATGATAAGGAAGATGAGAAGAATGAAGTGATAGAAAGATGAAATATGACGAGCAGATCGCTAGAAGTGGAAAGTTAAAGTTGTTTTTTCTGTTTGAGTGAAGAAAATGAAATTGAAAAGTTAAAAAAAAAAAAAAATATTGAGATTTGAAACTCGCAAGAAATTTTAAGAAACGCGAATATAATTTCGCAGAGATTAAGAGAACGGGACAAACCTTTATGGCGTGCACCTTAGTTCGCGAATACAATTTCGTAAGAGGCAAATGTAAGACCTACAAGCACGTCATAAAGGGGGTATCTCTTTATATGATTCAGGGATAAGGTTATACCGCTACTGGAACCTGAGTCATACAGACGTAGGGGTTAAAGAAAAACCTATCCTGGAGAGAGATCTTGGATTTCCAACTTTATAAGGTTATACCCTGGTTGGACGACTGAGAGTCTCTTCCAAGAAGTGCAAAGTATGATCAAGGCGCCGAGGTACACGGTTTAGCCAAGGATGCCCGGGATGGACGAACCTACCCTGGCCATCTTTGGTAAGTCTTGGATACAATGCACTTGGCCTGAAGAAAACCCCACCTAGGGTGCAGTCTAGTAACTATAAGCCATATAGGCATAAAGGACAAGAGGCTGCGAAAACAACTGGTTGTTGGTAAATCTGGATGGGAGGAGCTAGTCTTGTATGGCCGATGTGCCCTCCTTGAAGGGGCAACCAGGGGGAAGATAAGGGCGGCACCCTCCATTAGGGAGCTGATAAGTGTCTTAAAACGGAAATGTCATGGGGCTCTAAGATCACAAGATCATTTAGGCCTGTCATATTGTCGCGTAAATTATACAGAGGCAAAAAGTCATAAGAGAAAAAAGTTAAGATGAGGTCAAGGGGTTTTTACATGCAAATTTGAAGACGTCCTGCGATTTCATCGCAATACGGCAATGTCACGAGGCTTTGTTTTCGCGAGAAAACTTAGGCTCGTCATATTGTCACAATATAATAAAGAAATGCAGATAAGACAAGATCAATGGGTCAATACATGAAAATGTAAAGACGTCCTGCGATCTTGTCGCGGAGAGAATACTATGGCAAAGTAAGACCTTTAAGTAGGAAGGCATGATAAGACCATAAGATCGCAAAAATATCAAGGTTTGCGACAATTCGCAGAAATTATGAAATTCGCCAAAATATTCGTTTATTAACTTTCTCATATTGCAGATGAATAATAGAGGCAAGTATGGGAATGAATAGAATGATAAAGATTATTATTCATCACCATATGAGAAATTTATATGGATATTAAAGTGCAGATAATTAGTAGATGCAAACTATATTTACCAAGTTATATTTGCAAAAAAGAGGATGTTCTTTCATTCATACAGATAAAGGGGCAAAGAAATTTACACATTAAATTGAAGAAAGTTGCAGCAAATTGAAGAAACTCGCGATTGATTACATAAAAGAAAGAAGTCAGACAGATACATTGTTTCATTTATCAACATTTTTATCTTTATCAGATTCTTCTTTTTCACCGGGTTTCTCTTCTTCATTATCTTTGATGGGTTCTTCATCATCGCCAGAATTTGTTTCTTCATCATTATTCTCTTCTTCACTTTCGTCAAAATATTCATCAGAATCAGAGACACCAAGATCTGGAATTATTGATGGTATTGCCTTTGCAAGATCAGGATACAAAGAATGAGGAATTCCATGGTCATCACAAACCTGCTTAGTGGTATTATTACGAGTGATGAGGAGGGTTCTATTAAAATTTGCAGAAGTAATCTCAAATTGATCTTTCAATCGCGAGTATTTATCGTTGCGAGCAGTAAGATCATTCGTGAGTTGGTGATTAATATCTTCTAGTTCTCTCATCCTTACACGGCATCTATCTTCAGAATACGCGAGAATAAGGCACCGTTAAGATGGAAGTTAAAAAAAAAAAGTTAATAGAATAGAGTGGTTAACAACCTTCTTTCTCAGAAATCAAGTCCCTAATTAAGGCCGATTGATCAGCATGAAGACTAGCATCTATACCTAAATTATTCCTAGCATTATCAAGAACATGTGCTGCCCAAGAAAACTCATCATCGCTAGTAATAAGAAGGCGAGAACGAACTTGAGTTTCTCTTGCAAGAAGATCTTTATTTTCGCAGAAGAGTTTATCTCTTTCCATTTGAACTTCGATAAGAATTTTATGGAAATCTGCTAGAGTTTCCCTTCCATTTCTAATTGCTTGATCTTTCTCGTCAACAAGATCACTATTTCTACTTCTTAATCCATTGATCACTTCTTTTGATTCATGATAAAGACGCTTAAATTTATTAGATAATCCTAAAGTGTGTCTGTATTCAATGGTTAGGAGATTAAACTTAAATTTAAGTTCCTCTATAGAGAGGGATTTAATTTGTTCGTCAGCAAAATTACTTAAGGAGTTATTAAGGCGAGCAAGAAGAGTATTATCATCTACAGGTTCGGGAAAGGTTTGAAGGAACGTAGCCTCGTCAGTTAGACCATAAACATCTGCAAAAATGATTGCTTGGATAAGCTATATAAAAGAAAAATAAAAAATCTAAAAGAAAGAAAAAGTAAATCATACCATAAAGTTGTTTGTTGGCATTGTTAAGATCCAAAATCTTCTGTTTATCAACTGAAGCTTCAGTTTCCAACAGTTTATTTTTCTCGCGAAGCTCAGCAATTTCAGCCTCTAGTTTCTCTTTATCTTGGCGAAGGTTAACAACCTTTTTCTTAAATGAAGCACATTTATTATCTAAATCAGCAGCAGCAGCAAAAGAAGCTCTCCCAACCTACAACAGAGTTTTATAAGTACAAAAAATTTGAAGAGAGAAATCTGGCGAATTAAGAAACAATTAAGAAAACATACCAGAATACCAAGTGCATTTAAGAAGCTTGGAGTTAGAGTTCCAGAAATTCCACGAAGAGAATTATTATCAGATAAGATTGGAGCATCGCACACTTTGACGAGCGCTTGAGCTAGCCCATTAAGAGTCTCATCACCATACTCATTCGCAGTTCCACGAGAAGAATCGCCAAAAAGCATGGAAAGTTGGGCCATGGAAAAATCAGAGGGAGAAGAATTTTTCACAGAGGGAACTTATCTAATATCGTCAAATTCTTCGATAAATTCATCATTAGATTTATTAATAATGATTGAATCCAATTGGGTATGTTGAGAAGAAGAATGCTGAGTTTTATTCTTCTTCAAAGGAGGCTCGCTGGGTTCTTTATCACGAGGGGCAGAGCGTCTTCCTTCACTTGAAACAAGAGATTTCCCTTTATGATTAGTTGAAGGTTTCTCCTTAGGTTTTGGCTCTAAAGGTGGTAATTCTTCAATTACCTACAAACACAGATAAAGATAAGAAATAGGGGCAACAATATATTGTTAATTAATAAAGGAATATTTCTTACTTCATCTGTGAAAGATCTAAGAGCTAGAAGAGTGTTGGGTTTCCTATATTTCTGGTAATTAAGCTTCATTTTGGCAACCTACAAGATAACGGAAAAGTTAGCGAGAGTGTGAAGGAAAAAATAATAATAGCATAAGAAGATGAGAGAATATACATCGGAAAACCTATCAGGCCAATTGAAAGTCCATGGTTCATAGTGAGAGAGATTCGCAAGAAGTTGGAGAGAACCGGATATATAAGGACCTTTAAGGCATAAGGGAAAAATAAACCACTTATCGTCATTAGAATGACGAGGGCCATCATTTGTATTGGTATGAAAATCAATATCTTGCATAAGAGCATTTTCAGCAGTGACCTTCTTTTTATGCAAACGGACACCCCAACAGTACTATCCCTTACCATGGGAGTAACTGGTAATTTCGAAAGAAGTTATCTACAGTATACTTTGCAGGGATAATCGGAATATGTTTATATTTAAGACTTTTATGTTCTTCGGAATATTGGGATCCTTTGCCAGCACCATGAGAGGCATATTCCAGTAATAATCTAATACAATCCCCACCAAGTTGATACACCGCTCGTGAAAATCTCTTATCAGAAATTATTTGATAAAAGAGTGGAAGTTCAGGGTTGTAGAGAGGAAGTGGAAGACCAGCTTCAAGTTGGCCTAACGAAACTATAATTTTTTCACGAGAACACTGGAAGTTAGAAAATAATTCAAGAGAAAGAACAGATTTGGGACTTTGATCTGGGATTAAAGATAAGTCAAATCCTTGATTTTTAAGTTTTTCTTGCATCAAATTGAAAGAAATAAGATTTTTAGCACCAGTAGCAACCATTTTGAGAGAATGGAAATGAAAGGAGATTGAAAAAATGGCGAAAGATAGTAGATGCGCAATTTGCGAGAAAGCAATGAAATTTGCAGAGAAGAAGAAGGAAAGAGAATGAGAAGAAAGAAAAAGAGAAGAATGAGAGAAGGTATTTATAGCAGAAGAAGTTTCTCGAGAAAATAAATATAGTTAATACAATGAAAGGATGTGAATGGTCAAATTACAGCGGTTTAAGATGACGTGTCGAAAAATATATGGATGATAAAATTATATGAAGACAGCTGGTGAAAGGTTTAGAGACGTGTCAGAATAAAGATGAAGGTGAAAAGATAGGAGATTACGGCAATTTATTCTCACGATCTTTTCTTCTTCGCATAAAAGATGTGAGAAGAGGCAAGATGTAGTACCAGAATATCGCCACAACGATATTCTCATGATAAGAACAATGCTTTCACGAGAAGGTCAAATATTCCTATAAGTATAAATGACATTATTCACGAGAGTGTCGTGGGGATTCTTCAGCAACACTTGGCGAGCGTCACGGGGAAGCATCATAATAGCTGACGATTGAAGAGACATGTTATGAGAGTGTTGTTTCACGAGGATTACAAAAGTTGGCGAAGATTAATATTGAAAATACCACGATGAGATCGCAGAATATATCCGAAAGAAGGGGAAAACTTAGCTGTCACCCACAATGTAATTTCCTATATAAAGGGTTCAAGTAAGTTCAGATGAGGATGATGTATTTTTTAGAGTTGAGAAAATCTTGAGGAGAGAGAAACTCCAGAAAAGAAAGTTTTAATTCTGAGTTTGAATATTTTCTGTAAACATTTCTGAGATCTAAATAATAAAAGTGTCGTTTAATTCTTTGATCTTCAACTAGTTTCACTTAGATTTTTATAGGATCTTAATAGGGGTGTAGTGTGGGAAATCCTGCTACTAAAATTATCTTATAGTTTTCAAAGAAGTTCTCCACGGTATAATTTGCAGAGACAATTGGAACATCTTTAAATTGAGGATTCTTCGCAGCATAAGGGTAGCGAGATCCTTTATTGGTGCCCCGAGAGGCATATTCAAGTAGTAATCGAATACAATCTCCACCCAGTTGATATACTGCTCGTGAGAATTTCTCGTGAGAAATTATTTCATAAAATAAGGGAAGATCTGGGTCATAGAGAGGAATTGGAAGACCAGCGTCAAGTTTACCTAGCGATATTATAACTTTCTCGCGAGAACATTGATGATCAGAAAATAATTTGATGGAAAGCTCGGATTTAGGACTTTGATTTGGAATCGTAGACAAAGTAAAACCTTTACTTTTGAGTTTTGCTCGCATCTCACCAAAAGCAACCAAATTTTTAGCACCAGCAGCAACCATTTTTTCAGTATGGGAAAGAAGAAAAAGGTTGAAAAATAATAAATGAATCACGGCGATAACGAACGCGCAATTTACGGAAGAACAATAAACTTGCAGATAAGTTACGGAGAGATAGAAGAAGAAAGTAAAAGAGGAAAAGAAAAGAATGAAAGGAGCATTTATAGAAGAAGAAATTTCTCGAAGAAGATGAATGTAATAAATGCTAAGAAAATACATGAACGGTCAGATCGCAGCGGTTAGAGAGGACGTGTCATAAATTTATTAGAAGAGAGAATATGTGAAAACAGCTGGCGAAGGATACATAAACATGTCAGAACAGAGAAATCTGAAGAGATAAGTAGTTGCAGCATTTTAAAATTCTCATGATCTTCTCTTCTTCGCAGAAAATACATGAGAAGAGGCAAGATGTAGGACCAGAATATCGCTACAACACTTCTCTGCGAGATTAACAACAATTCCCAGCGAGCATCACCGCAAGATCTTTAACTACACTTTGCGAGTGTCATAAAAGCAGTCAAAAGAGTGACGTAATAGCTGACGATTGAAGAAAACATGAGAAAAGCATGTCTGTCCCGCGATGGTTACAAATCTTGCGAGAATTAACATTGTAACTATCGCGGTACAATCGCAGAACAAATCCGAAATAAGAGGAAAACTTAGCTGTCATCCATTATGTAACTACCCTATAAATAGAGACTCAATATGTCCAGAAAAGGATGATGTATTTTTGAGAGTTGAGAAAGCCTTGAGGAGAGAGAAACTACAAGAGAAAAGTTATATTCTTGAATTCTTACATTTCCTATACACATTTCTAAAAATCAAATAATAAAGTGTCGTTCTTAATCTTCAAATTTGAGTTGGTTATTACAAATTCTTAACAAGGGTGTAGTGTAGGATTTCCTGCAACTACATAGGGTATCCAACATACTATTTGTCGTGTTTTTCCAGGTCTTTAGCAATATATATCTTGATGGGTTGATCAACATGGAGGCGCGCCGAATCCAGCCATTGGGTATAATATTGTCGCGGTGAAATTATCCATTCATAACTCTTGGTAATTGCTAAATTGTTCATGGCTTGAAGTCTCTGGACCAAAGTAGTATATTTGAACATTGGTAATATTGGAGCATGAAGAGTAATAAGACTTTCCTGATCTCGAAACCCTTTGATAAAGGCATGTGGACTCTCTCCGGGTTCTTGCGCAAGTCCCATCAAGGTTTCAACTTCCTTCAGGTGCTCAAATGGTGGGGCGTCCTCTGTTTCTTCTTCCGACTCGGAGTTTCCGTCAGTAATAGAGTGTGCTGGATGTATTAAGGTTAGCCTTCCAGTGTGGATCCAAGTCTTTCCAAGGATCATGTCATATCCAGGGTCTTCCTGGATTATGTAAAACTTGGTCTCAGTGCAGACCAAACTTTCCTTAACTTTAAGAGTGATGAAGCCATATGAATCTCTGGAAATCCCTTCATGGTCTCTGATTGCTATGGGAGCATGAGTAGCCTCTTGTCGAGTAATGCTAGCATCCCTAAGAGTTTTCAAAGGGATGATGTTGACAGCAGTACCAACATCAACAAATTCCCTTTTGAATTTGTTTCCTTTAATGTGCACTGTGGTGAGAAGTCCCCAGTCATACATTTCTTTTTCAGTGGCTGAAGGTTCAGGAGGTACATCTGGAATCAGCAGGTGTTTCCCGGAAACTATGTGATTCAGAGCCGTAAACATGTCTCCCCTTTGCGCTTTCGACAGATAAAGCAATTCGCGGACATGCTCTAACAATGACTGAACTGCTTCCTTGACTGGTGCTTTAGAAATAGAAAAAGTCCTGACAGGGAAAGGATCTTTGTGCACTCCTTCGACTCCAAGATTAAGTTCTCCTGACTCAATCTTTTCTTTGAATATGCGTTTCAAAGTCTTGCAATCACTTGTGGTATGGCTGACAAACCTATGGAAGCGATAGTACCGAGGATTTTCCGTAGCCTCTTCGGTTGGTTCCTTCTTGACATATGGAAACTTGATTGCACCATCTTGAATCCAGACCTCTAGCAATTCGATGACTTCTTCAATGGGGCAAGGAAAGTCAGGTGCTTCTGGGTCCTCGGTCTGGCTTCACCCCGAAAAACAGAAAAGTCTTCAGGTAATAGATAAATTCGTCCCCCACGAATAAACCTATAAATTTTGTTCCGTCTTTTGATAAATCAAGGTGAACGTTAACCAATCGATAAAACCAAACTTATATTCCCGAAAAACAGCTCAGTTTCATCAATCACCTCACAATTAACTTAATCGACGCAGCGAATAAAAGTATTGAGGAATCAAAAACAATGAGACGAAGATGTTTGTGACTACTTTTATCTTGCCTATCGGATATAGAAATCTCAATCCAATTATTACAATTGTACTCGTACGATAGAAACAACAAGATCATATCACACAACTACAAGAAAAGTAGTATCGGTCTAGCTTCACAATCCCAATGAAGTCTTTAAGTCGTTAACCTAGTTTTAGAGAAGAAAACCAAAGGTTAAAGGAGAATCGACTCTAGCTTTAGCAAACTAGTGTCACACAAAATATGTGGGGATTAGTTTTCCCAGTTGCTAGAGTTCTCCCTTATATAGTCTTTCAAATCAGGGTTTGAAATCAATGTTAGATTAGTAACAAAGCATTCAATATTCACCATTGGATGAAAACCTGATTACATACAAGCTAATATCTCTCAACCGTTAGATCAAAAACTTAGCTTTCTATACACACATGTACTTGACGTTTTGAGTTCGTGTAACCGTACCCAAACGTGTACAATGGTTGGTTCAATATTAGTCAACCAAATGGTTAGCCAAATTATAACTTTCATATCAACCATATTCTTCTTCACCATAACTAGTCCAAATGACTCAAATGAACTAGGTAGAGAGTTGTTCAATTGCTATGAGATCTCAAGTATTACAAGAGACACAATTGAATCAAAAACGATGTGATTCACTCGAATCATTTCATGAACTATAAAGCCACAGTTTGCAAAAGAATTCCTTAGTAATTTAAGATTAGTTCACGAACAATGTTTTCAGACACAACCTCTTGAGTTCGCGGACTGAGTTCGCGGACTCAAGCTAACCGGTTGAAGTTAATAAACTCCAGAAGAATTTCTCGGGATGAGAACTTCCGTTAGTTCGCGGACTGGGTTCGCAGACTGCACCTGAGCTTCAACATCAACAGATATTCTCGGGTTCGATAACTTACACCAGTTCGCAGATTGAGTTGCTGCTCACGTTTCGGTTCCACTTGATCAACAAAGTTTGCAAACTTCAGTTCAAGTGTTAAGTACTTATACATATATGTGTTAGCACAATAATATTTATATCCCATAATGGTTATATAGTCTAAACTCTCATTTCAATCAATGAAACATTCTCAGAGGGCATTATATAGTTATTATTCACAAACTATTTTTCGTCAGAGCGATTTCCAAAGTGATTGAAACATAATACGACTTTCGTCACTAGGCAAAGATGAACTTGGCTAAAGCGAACGCTTTACCAACACCCATTTCGAGAAATAGATAAGCGAGATGTACTCAGCTCGAAATGTCACATGTGCATATTCTTAGTCTATATAGTAAAACGACTTTTGTCTCAAGATAGGAGATAAAGTAGATAGACTTTTGAGTGATAGATAAGTTCAAGTCTCCACATACCTTTTAGTCGATGGAGATCCACTGGTTCCTTGAGTAGTCCTTCGTTTTGTATGATGATCGCCATGGAGTTCTTGAGCTCAACTACACTTTCTATCCTAGTACAAGACCTTAGATATAGTAGACTAGAAATCAAGACTTTATTGTTTTGATCAATAAGATTGACAAACATGCTTGAGATAGCAACGCGTGCAAGTTTCACCGAGCAGTGCTCTAGCGTGTTGTGCAGGTGTTTATTGAGGATCAAAGAAGATTTGAAGACGAAGAAGATTTTAGTTATCATATCTTTGTATGAACAAACCTTGATAGGCTGGGATCCAACTAGAATCAAATTTATTTGATTGATTAGTTGCATGAGATCGACATCACTTTATAGCTTATTGTTGGAACCTATATTGATTGATTGCGAATCTAAACTTGACTACTTTGGTAGTTATTGGATAGATTGATCTAACCAGGCAAAGGAGTTTATTAGATTAAACGGAAGAGCCTTTTCATATGACTTTACATATCTTTATCTTGAAATAATCGAAAGAATTGTTACCAAACAGATTTGTTGTTATTTTATTATTTAAAATACGATCCAAAGGAATTATTCCAGTGTGTGCAGTCATTGAAGTCGGAAGCGCCGGGATACTGAGGAAACTAAGTGAACTAGGGGTAGTTTCTTGGTCTCAACTATACGAAGGTGGTGTAGGTTTTGTATAACGGCTTTATTATGAGAGTATTCAATTCTGGACAAGTGTTGATGGTGGTTTTTACTTCAGGGCTAAAATTGTAAAACCATGTATTTAATACGCCATTGCTCTGCAAATAGGGTGATCCATATAAAGTGATGAGTGCTCAAACCTATCAATTTACATATGTATTAAGAAATTAAGTATATTTAATGCGTCATCGCTCTACAAAGAGGTTGAGCCATTTAAAAGTGATGAGTGCTCAAACCTATCAACTTACATATGTATTGAGTAATTCAATACATTTATATATGAAATTCATCCAGAATGGTGCGCGTAGTAGCAATCCCAAATATTATGTGAATTATATTTTCTTCCAGCTATAGATGGGGAAAAACGATTTGCTGGTTTTTATGGAATTGAGGAGACGACCGTACGGAGGAGACTCCTTGAACCGAGTGAAATGTTGAACCTCATACAGATGCACTGCAAGACGGGAGTGCTTTGAATTCGAGAGATCAATCTATAGTACTCCGACTTAAACCAAGACAATGGTTGTTCTAGAGTAAATTCGGTCACAAGAGAGGATAAGCTGATCTGTAGGAGGGAAGCTAAGAAATATGTTGAATCAATGGTAATCAAATATTGTAGGTGTGTTGTGAATTCTGAATATGATAAGTTCTGAATGATTGAAATTTCTCAGTTGAGATTAATTTCTCAATTGATGACTTGTTGATCTCGTATTGTCTGTGAGACGTGAAATCGTTGTTGTATTTCTCATTGTTGTTTCAATCATGATTCAGAGACTTACTTATATTGCTGGAATTGTAGACACCATGATCCCATGAAGTGTGACAGTTGATGGAATCATAGAGTGGGGAAATGGAAATCGTGTTTGAAACCAGTTGCTCATCGTGCGGAGACTTGGTTGATTTTCCATCCACTACTTTGTTAAATCCTTCAACTGATTACACGACTTGCTCACATTCCATCGTGTGTTTGAACATACGTGCCATAGACCACCATACCAAAACCCTAGTTGATATCCCCCGAGTGACACGATTGACGTCTCGTGTTTAATTAGTCAGTTGCTGACTTCATGATTTAATGGGACGATAAGTCCATGTATTGAGTTGAACATGATATTGTAAAATGTTCCGAAACTCATGAATTGAACGTGTCTCTAAGATAGTGGTGTAAATCTTACGTTGAGGTGAGCAAGTGTTGCTCACTATATGAATTGCTGAATATTGATAGTTGAATCAATATTCCTTGGTTTGAGCGACTATTGCTCGTCTGAGCAAGTGTTGCTCGTCTGATGAATTATTGGCAGCGTGACCAAAATAAAATATTAATTAAAATACTAGTAGTTCAGCTTAGCATAATTAATAAGAATAATGATCATGAGATCGTCGTAAAATTATTAGTTTTCGAATATGGAATTATGATCCTTGGACTCAGAAACCCTAATTTGATCAATTGATGGTTCATTTGAAAATTAACCATGGAATGAAGGAGAACCGGATTCATAGGACCATGGGTCAACCATGAATCTCCCATATGCTCATGTGAGAAAAATACCAAGGCTTTTTGAAGAGTTGGTGATTTGTTGATGAAAGAATGATCAAATGCTGGTTTAATCATTTATTCGAAAAATGCCCGTCTGAGCCTTAGGTGAGAAAACCTAATTAATCATGAAGAGGTGAGGGACCGACCAAGGGGTTATGAAACCGGCCCTGGATGGTCATGGGATCAAATTTTGATCGTTCCATCAAAATTCCAAAGTTATTTGGAAGAGTTTTGGACCTAATACGTGCAATTGCGCAAATTAGGTCAAATAATGTAAATACGAGGGGACCGGATCTTTGAGAGCCAAAGATCCAACCTTGGTCGGTCAAGGTAACATTCTCATGTCACCAAAGTATTCGTATCTCAGTTCTGAGAATTATGATATTTTCAGATGTGCATTTGAGAAATCATTTGAGAAAATATGAAGAAATTAGGGATTTTTGATAAAATCGTCAAAACTCCATGAGATGAAGGAAAATAATAAAAAAGTGAAAGAATCATGAAGTGTGGGACCGTCCATGGCCAAGGCATGGCCGTCCGGTCAAAGTACCTAATCCCACACGTTTTCCAATTTTTATAATTTTTTAACATATTTTCATGATTTTAGGGAAATATGATAAAACCCAGGAATTTCTTAAAACCAAGGAGTTTTGTTGAAATTAAAGAGTTTTGTTGAAATCAAGGTGTTTCCATTAGATGAGAAAAATATGAAAAATAATAATAATAAAATATGGGACGTGTGGGACCGGCTTGAGCATGGTTGGCCGGCTAGGGCCCGGTCCTGTGCGTTTTCCCTAATTTTATGTATTATTTCATGATTTAAAGGAATTTTCATAATTTGAAGGAAATATCATGAAATCAAGGAATTTCATGGGATTATGGAAACATGAAAAATATAATAATAATAAAATTGGACATGTGGGGTCAGTCGGGGCTTGAACGGCCGGCTAGGGCCCGGTCACACGGGTTTCCCTAATTTTATATTATTTTTCATGGGATCAGGGAAATATCATGAGATTAGAGAGTTTTCAGGAAATTAGGGAAATAATAATAAAATAATGAGAAACCCTGAGGTGTGGGGCCGGTTGGGATCAAGACATGGCCGGTTGGCCAATGATCACGACTCTACCATATTTTTCCCAATTTTATATTATTTCCTTGGTGTGAATAAAGCACCATGAAACTGAGGAGTTTCCTCAAAACGAAAGATATTTGTTCAAATGAAAGGATTTTCATGAACTTAGGAAAAATAACAAAAATATGATAAAAATATAAAACTGGCGTGGGATTGACCACAATACGTCCGTCCTGTCAGTGGGTCCATGCTCCCACCACCTTGGTCAATTTTTAATTATTTATTATTTTTCTTCCTATTTCGCATAGATTCATCGTCTCGTCGTATTTTGAAATACTGGTTCGTACGGTGATTGTTAGTGCCTCATCGTCGAGTACACTTACACCATTTGAGTCGGGATTACTCATAGGTAGCTCAGATTCCCGTGTGTTGAATATTTATTATGAACCCATGGAATTCTGCTGGGAAGAACCATGGTTTGCAGTAATTAAATACTGCGAAAATATTCGAATATTTTCGGAAATTCAATGGATGAATCCAAGAATTTAGGAATAATTAACTTGTGGCTCTATACTAGCATAGCAAGCTGTCTATGAGCATTAATTATCCCGATATGAGCTTACTGGAGATTCATATCCTTTATATAGTCAAGGTAAACTCGTTGTTTGTATCCTGAAGATGTTATCGCTCTATACTAGCAGAGCAAGCTGTCAAGGAGCCGTCCATCTTGTGATACTATATAGAAATAATTACTGAAGTGTTCAGTATTCATGAGATATGTTGTTGCCTAGACGTGAGACTACATATCTACATGTACTCTGAGTTTTTGGATCCACTGGCCGGGCCCGAAAAGGAAATCCTTAAGGAATTAGGTTTTGGAAATAAAATTAGGTATAAAAGGAATTAAATCCTCTTTTATTATTTCCGCCCACACGACCGACCACCATCATCATCATCTCCCTCTCATCTTCACGTCCAAGCATCAGGAGAAGCAGGAGAAAAATTGCCGAAGCGCCACCGCCCGTCCGACCTGATCTAGCACCGTCCGACCAACTTTCGGTCGGCGCCGACTAGGTGCGTTCAATTTTTTTTTTTTTTTTTTCACAAAACCGAAATAAACTTTCGTTTTAAAGAATGACGATGATACGAAGAAGGGGTTTTTCTTTTTTATATATATATGAACTTGTGTCCAGTGATAAAATTTTGTTCATGAGCTGTCATGTAAACCAAAACTTTATCTTATAATGTGTATGTTTTTACTAAATTGGAATAAACCTTCGCTTCAAAGGCGTATGACGATACGAAGGAATTTTTTTTTTTTTATAAAACCATGGTCGATTCATGGATTTTTTTTTTTGAAACCGTGGAGTGTCCACAAATTTTGTTTTCGTGAGTCTTGCTCACGTAAAAAATAAAATAAAAATTATTTACGTGATTAAATCACGTTTTATATATATATGCAAATATATATTGTTTTCTCTTAAAAATCAAAACTTGAGTTTTGTGTAATAATAAACAATTATTTATGTTGAAATAATGTTTTAGTTTTCGTAATTCCATGGTGAATGTTCACACAGTAGAAATATTCATGATTTTATGAAAAATCTGAGTTTTGCAGGTTTTGAAGAAACGAACGATTTTGAGGTGTCAACTCTAGCATTACTATCACTACTGTTAGTGGAAGCGTAAAAGGTAAGAGTTAAGAATTACCAGTTTGTATATGCTCGTATGAGTATTTTTCAATTACTTCGTTCTGTTTGTACCTTATTGAGTAACATGTTGAAGCGGAGTATTATGTGTATGTTACAGCTACTTTGCAAGGATGTCTGATACTCCATCCAATGATGCTTCCAGAGATGAAATGTGTGTGAATGATGACATCTCCAGAGAAGAAACATGTATGGATGAGACTTCTATTGGTGAAGAAGAAGAAGAAACACCTGGAGTCAAGAACGTTCCAAACATAGATGATGCATTCTTCGATGTTCAGGAGACTGAAAATCGACTCAAGTCCCCAGTATATCGTCTTTCGATTAATCCCCGAACGGTTATGCAAAAGAAACTGGTGACTCCCCGAGATGCTATCCGGTTTTGTCTTGAGCGAGGTTTCTTCCAAGCTTCAATGATTGAATTCAAACTCTCTCGATGACCCTTAGAGAAGTTTTCTGGATGGGCGAGGCATATGCTGGGATTTAATTGTGTTAGATCTATGTTGGATAGAGCACAAGTTACCAGGGCCGTTCAGACCTCTGGAGATTTATATATCTTTCATGATGCACGAGGTATTGTAGCTCTTCTTGCTCGTTGGTGCATCCCGACTCACACATTTATATGAAGCTGGGGAGAGTTCACCATTACCTTGGAAGATGTAGTTACTTTATTGCATCTTCCAATTACATGTAATTTTTCTGAAGAATTTTGGACAGCGGAGGAGAAAGCGGTTTCCAAAACCTTAAAATTTGAGATGGAGAGAATTAACAAGGCTTCTGGCAAAGGTTGTTATGCTCATTGGTTAACACACGGGTGGCCACGAGAAGCCCCTCTTGATGAACCCGATGATATGTTGTCTATTGTTGCTTTCTTGTGTTTATGGCTATCCAGGGACGTGTTTGAAGATGATGGAAACTTGTTGAAGCCGTTTGTAATCCCTTTCGTTATTAAGATAGCTCAGGGTGAACCACTTCCGTTAGGTAGCTTATTATTGGGTTCTTTGTACTCTAACATGGACTCCTTAGTCATAGATCAGTGTTTCGAACGGCTTCATGAGGATTGAATGCTACGCCAATGCGATGTTTCTCCAAGCCCTGATGTGGGAACGCTTCGAAAATTATGCACCTATTCCCCATAGTATCTTGCAAGGTCTGAACTCTGTTGATTCTCGATGTATTTTCCATGAGAAAGACAACACTAGGATTATGCGCTGGTCTATAAAGCAAATCCAGTCCAAGACACGTTTTGTTGATGTGTTAGAAGATGAGTCTGAGTTCAACTAACGTCCTTGGGTGGTGTTCCCTCCTCACGTTTCTCAACTGACGACTTTCAATGATGGAGAAAGTAAGTATTTAAAATCCGGTGCTGATTTGAGCGATGGAGAATGATCTTTCATGCTGAGTTGCACTCCCAGTTATCTATTATCAGCCGCATATGGAGAGTTTTCGGTGGAGGAGTACAACATTGATAGAGCCGCCCGTCAGATGAGTATGGACCAATGTGTCCCAACTTTCCGAAGGAGAAAACCATCAGTGGAACAACTTAAGACTTGTTTATATCATACATATGTTGAAGGAAGCTCTTATTGGTTCCCTTGTGCTGATCGAACCATGTATGTGACTCCAGGTTACATAGAATTCTGGGACCAGTAGCTTGAGCGTCTAAATGATTATGTGACGGTTGTCCAACCCTTAGTGAAAGAGCCTCCTTCTCTTGAGATGAGTGCTTCTTGTCCAAGATTAAGGAACATTTCTGGTGGTGACAAGCGAAAGACACCTCCAGGAAGTTCACCGGTATGTATTCTTTTACGTATTCCTCATACAACTTGCATAATTATCTTTAATTATCATATAAATTTCCTTTTACAAGATGGTCATGCTGTGAAAGATCGAATTGAAGTGAATTTCTCAGAAGCAGAGGCAATTGTTCACGGTGGAGAAGGCAGGAGCAAGAATTGCAAGTTGTTGCCCAACACCATAAGGTCTTCAGTGATTAGTTTGGTGAGTTATCGATATCTCTTGCAACATGACTTCTTTTCATCCATATAATTAGGATATGAAAACCCACTTTGTTATTCCGTTGCAGAATTTTACTCCATCGAGCATTGACGGTCTTCAGTTTTCTGCTGCTGGGCAGACGGTTTCTGACTCGGGTGTTGGAGAAGACGCTGAAGTAAGTATTTATTCATGTAGAAAACCATGATGCTTAGTAGATAAAATACTAATTGTCGAGAGTATGTCCAGGATAATTTATCCATGGAAGTAGAGAGTGTTGGTGATGCTCGCTCGAAGGATGGCGATAAAGAAAACTCCCAAAGTCAAAAACCGAATGAAAATAATGTTGTTGTCGACGGTGTGGGAAATTCTGATTCTTTGAACACTTCGGAGACCACCCAAGTAAGTATTTCTCTTTTATTTTACCCATATAGGCATGAACTCTCTGATCTATGAGTGAATGAATGAGAATGTATGTGAACATATGCCAAGTTTTGCCGAAAATACGTCACCAGTAAATTCAGAACTCAGCATTTTAGGAAAAACCCCGTAGAATCTTCGTCTGATGTCAGATTTTCATGATATGCGTATGCATCCTTAATCTCAGGAAATTTCCAAGCTTTATCAAAGAAAATTTTTAAATTTTGAGCACGTTCAGAGGCCCAGATAGACAAAACAGTAAACATCTAGGAGACTTTCAGGAAATTTTCAGCTGTCGTGTTGTCCCGAGTTTCGACCACATCTTTTTGCTCGTTCATCCGATTGCTATGAAATTTTAACATGTTCTAGGTAACACCTATACGAAGATAATGGTATATATATTAACCCTTAATTCTTCACCGATTACTCCCAGTTCATCACGTTGTGCAGGGAAGTGTAAAATCTTCTCAGGCGAGCTTGTTGAAAAACGTGTTTTTGTGACTTTCGCGTTATTTGATGTCATATAGCATGTACAATGAAATAATTAGATGATGTTATACTTCTTGTATGCTATAGTTCATTATTTCTTTTGGTTTCATGCTGGATGATCCTAATCTCATGTAATCTTCGTATTAGATGCAAAATACCGAAGTTGAGAATGAAGGAACCCAAAGTGACGAAACGAGCGACCCTGAGGTTATTGATAAGGATGAAAATATCTCTGCACTTCAAGGCCATGAGAATTTTGTTGATGAAGTCATGGAGACCCTGATTGTCGTCGCTTAAGTGATAGAAAAATCCAGGACACCAGCAGAAGATACTGAAGAAACTGTTGCCCTAATTGTAGAAGTTTCTCCAGTAATTGAAAACCGTATAGTTGTGCATGAATACCTAAGTACAGGAGTTGATTTTGATCCCCTATTCGATGCATCACTCTCATACCATAGACTAGTTGGTGGATTTGGTGTTCCCATTGGATATGCCAACTTGTATGAGAAAATATGGAAGAAATTTGGTCACATCATCGTTACTAAAGACCCAAAGCGTTCTTATTCTTTAACGATACAGGTAAGTGTTATCTTGCATGTTGTAAACAATATATGCACCAGGGCTAGAAATACTATGACTCCAGATGTACTCTTTGATTGGGAGTTCAACTTGGAGAATTCTGAAAGACTTGGCTTCAACGTGAAGTGGCTTAGTAAGAAGATGAATGATATAAAAGACTCGTGTGAAAGAAACATACCCTTTCCAAATGATGTTGTGATGAATAAGGAAGATAAGATTGCCAGGCTAACCGAAGAGTTAAATAAGGAGAAGGTAGCTTTGCAAGATTTGAAGGATGCAGAAGCGCAAAAATCTTTCTTCACTGATTTTCTTTGATTTATTTTCCATAATCTCTTGAACTTCTGAACTTCTGAGAGATGTGAGGTTTTATTCGGGTTTTGATATTATGGTTTTGGATTGGTAGATGGTTAAGGATTTTCTTTTGGATTTGATAGAGTTTTTCTTTAAAGAAATATGAACTGAATTTTGATAAATTGCTGAATTCGAATAATGATTGCAAGTATTGCAAACATTTTGGAGGAATTGAAATACAATGAAAGAAAATCATAAAATTCCAAATCCAAACATCATGCATGCTTAGACGCCTAGTACCTCAAATGTCAAATAACTTCAGACAAACGCCTTAAGCCAGTTCTCATGAATTACTGGTAGGTTTCGTCCTTCTGTGTTGATTAACTTGTAATATCCTCCAGTTATGGACTTAGCAACCATAAATGGTCCTTCCCAATTAGATCTCCTTGCAGTATGGAGATTTCGTTTAGTTTCCTTGAGAACCAAATCTCCTTCTTTGAATTTGTTTGTCTTTGTAGTCCGTCCGTTGAATGCTTTCCGCCGATTCCATGGTTGGGATACATATGGACACTCGTGCAGAGGAGGGTATCCAGCATACTATCTGTCGTGTTTTGCCAGGTCTTCAGCAATACATCTCTTGATGGGTTGATCAACATGGAGGCGCGCTGAACCCAGCCATTGGGTATAATATTGTCGCGGTGAAGTTATCCATTCATAACTCTTGGTAATTGCTAAATTGTTCATAAGGAGAAGTCCCTGGACCAAAGTAGCATATTTGAACATTGGTAATATTAGAGCATGAAGAGGAATAAGACTTTCCTGAGCTCGAAACATTTTGATAAAGGCATTTGGACTCTCTCCAGGTTCTTGCTAAAGTCCCATCAAGGTTTCAACTTCCTTCAGGTGCTCAAATAGTGGGGCGTCATCCGTTTTTTCTTCTGACTCGGAGTCTCCGTCAGTAATAGAGTGTAATGGAGGCATGAAGGTTAGCCTTCTAGTGTGGATCCAAGTCCTTCCAAGGATCATGTCATATCCAGGGTCTTCCCGGATTATGTAAAACTTGGTCTCAGTGCAGACCAAACTTTATGTAACTTTAAGAGTGATGAAGCCATATGCATCTCTGGAAATCCCTTCATGGTCTCTGATTGCTATGGGAGCGTGAGTATCCTCTTGTCAAGTAATTCCAGCATCCCTAAGAGTTTTCAAAGGGATGATGTTGATAACGGTACCAACATCAACAAATTCCCTTTTGAATTTGTTTCCTTTAATGTCCACAGTGGTGAGCAGTCCCCTGTCATACATTTATTTGTCAGTGGCTGAAGGTTTAGGAGGTACATCTGGAATCAACATGAGTTTCCCGGAAACTATGTGATTCAGAGCAGTAAACATGTCTCCCCTTTGCGCTTTCGACAGATAGAGCAATTCGCAGACATGCTCTATCAATGACTGAACTACTTCCTTGACTGGTGCTTCAGAAATAGAGAAAGTCCTGACAGGGAGAGGATCTTTGTGCACTTATTTGGCTCCAAGATTAAGTTCTTCTGACTCATTTTCTCTGAATATGTGCTTCAAAGTCTTGCAATTACTTGTGGTATGGCTAACAAACCTATGGAAGCGACAGTACCGAGGATTTTCCGTAGCCTGTTCGGTTGGTTCGTTCTTGACATATGGAAACTTGATTGCACCATCTTGAATCCAGGCCTCTAGCAATTCGATGACTTCTTCAATGGGGAAAGGAAAGTCAGGTGCTTCTGGGTCCTCTGTATGCTGAGGAGAAGTTTGTACGTTATCCCTCTTTTTCGCCTTTGAAGGGGTGGAAGAAGTATGCTTGCGATGTGGCTCAGCTTTCCGTTTGCTCCCTTCTGTGACAGCATTTGTGGAAGGCTGCAGGTTGTACTGCTTGTTGATCAGATGTCTTCTCCCTCGAGTATCTCTTACTTCTTCAGTCTTTGTAGATTTTGCACTTTCTAATAGAGCAGGTGCAGTGGTCGCCGACCTCTTCGCGGCTTGGTGAAGCTCTGAGAAAGTCTGGAATCGGAGATTCTCCAGTAGGGCTCTGTAGACCAGGAGCATGCCATTAATGCACAAATCTACCATTTGCTTCTCAGTGATGTTTGGATCATGACAATTTAGGGCTTGGACTCTGAATCTTTTCACATAGTCATTGGGATTTTCACTGACTTTCTGAAATATACTTCCAAGATCAGAAAGAGTGACTTGTTCTGACATAAAGAAGTACTTCATGTAGAAGGCGTTAATCATCTCTCCCCAATTATTGATAGTTCCAGGCGCAATGTTGTTGTACCAAGTGTATGCCCTGCCTTTCAGAGATTTTGAAAATTCCTTGAGACGAACAACATGGTTATGTTCATGTTCTCCTAAGGCTTCGAGGAAGCGAGAGACGTGTTCTCTAGCATTGTTGGTCCCATCATACAAAGTGAAAGTTGGAGAAACATAACCTTTAGGAAGGGGAATCCTCTACGTCGCATCAAGATAAGGGGGTTGGTGACGATGGACGTGTGATGTCTTATCTTTTCCACGATTCTCCAGAAGACTCTCCAAGTCCTCCCAGGTGATGAAGTTTGATGATTCCTTCATTGACGAATTACTCGCAGCCTTGTTGGTTTCATCGTCATCCACTATGTGAATTGGAATTACCTCAGGATCAGCAGCGTCTGAGGACTTTTCCTTCTCTTTCCCTTTTTCATGAGTTTTCTCTGACAATTTGTCAATAAGAGTCTTCAGATGGTCAAATAATTTCTGCTGTGCCGCAGCCAAATCCGTCTGATTCTTTGCAAGAGTCTCTTGCGCTTTGATAAGATCGGTAATGGTAGGTGGTGGACTTCCTCTGACTTCTTCAGGGTGTTGGCCGAATAGAGGGTGACCTTCCGTGTTGACGTGAGGAGGAGTAATGTGACCACCATCAGTGTTAGTAGCCGTAACAGTTTCCGGGATGTTTTCATTATTGCTGGTGCTAGCGATATTTGTGTAAGGATTTGTAACCGATCCTGACCTAAGACCAACCATCTTGTGAAAAATGAGGCATTGGAACCAAGAGAATGATCTCCCACTGTGGTCGCCAATCTGTAGATGGGGGAAAACGATTTGCTGATTTTACAAAATTGAGGAGACGACCGTACGGAGGAGACTCCTTGAACTGAGCAAAATTTTGAACCTCACACAGATGCACTGCAAGAAGGGAGTGCTTTGAATTCGAGAGATCAATCTGTAGTACTCCGGCCTAAACCAAGACAATGGTCGTTCCAGAGTAAATTCGATCACAAGAGAAGATGGGCTGATATGTAGGAGGGAAGCTAAGAAATGTGTGGAATCAATGGTAATCAAAGATTGTAGGTGTGTTGTGAATTCTGAATATGATAAGTTCTGAATGATTGAAATTGCTCAGTTGAGAGTAATTGCTCAATTAATGAGTTATTGATGTCGTATTGTGTGTGAGACGTGAAATCGTTGTTGTATTTCTCGTTGTTGTTTCAATCATGATTCAGAGACTTACTTATATTGCTGGAATTATAGACACCATGATCCCATGAATTGTGACTGTTGATGGAATCAAAGAGTGGGGAAATGGAAATCTTGTTTGAAACCAGTTTCTCATCGTGCGGAGACTTGGTTGATTTTCCATCCACTACTTTGTTAATTCCTTCAACTGATTGCACGACTTTCTCACATTCCATTGTGTGTTTGAACATACGTTCCATAGACCGCCAGACAAAAACCCTAGTTGATATCCCCCAAGTGACACGATTGACGTCTCGTGGTTAATTAGTCAGTTGCTGACTTCATGATTTAATGGGACGATGAGTCCATGTATTGAGTTGAACATGATATTGTAAAATGTTTCGAAACTCATGAATTGAACGTGTCTCTGAGACAGTGGTGTAATTCTTATGATGAGTTGAGCAAGTGTTGATCACTAGATGAATTTCTGAATATTGATAGTTGAATCAATATTCCTTGGTTTGAGTGACTATTGCTTGTCTGAGCAAGTGTTGCTCTTCTAATGAATTATTGGCAGCGTGACCCAATTAAAATATTGGTAGTTGAACCAAGCATAATTAATAAGAATACTAATCATGAGATCGTCGTAAAATTATTAGTGTTCGAATCTGGAATTATGATCCTTGGACTCAGAAACCCTAATTTGATCAATTGATGGTTCATTTGAAAATTAACCATGGAATGAAGGAGAACTGGCTTGATGGGACCATGGGTCGACCATGAATCTCCCATATGCTCATGTGAGCAAATACCATGGCTTCTTGAAGATTTGGTGATTTGTTGATGAAAGAATGATCAAATGCTGGTTTAATCATTTATTCGAAAAATGCCCGTCTGAGCCTTAGGTGAGAAAACCTAATTAATCATGAAGAGGTGAGGGACCGACCAAGGGGTTATGAAACTAGGCATGGATGGTCACGGGATCAAATGTTGATCGTTCCATCAAAATTCCAAAGTTATATGGAAGAGTTTTGGACCTAATACGTGCAATTGCGCAAATTAGGTCAAATTGTGTAAATACGCGGGACCGGCTCTTTGAGAGCCAAAGATCCAACCTTGGTCGGTCAAGGTAACATGCTCATGTCACCAAAGTGTTCGTATCTCAATTATGAGAATTTTGATATTTTCAGATGTGCATTTGAGCAATCATTTGAGAAAATATGAAGAAATTAGGGATTTTTGATAAAATCGTCAAAACTCCATGAGATGAAGGAAAAATAATAAAAAAGTGAAAGAATCATGAAGTGTGGGACCGGTCATGGTCAAGGCATGGCCGGCCGGTCAAAGGAACTAATCCCACATGTTTTCCAATTTTTATAATATTTTCATGATTTTAGGGAAATATGATAAAACCAAGGAATTTCTTAAAACCAAGGAGTTTTGTTGAAATTAAAGAGTTTTGTTGAAATAAAGGAGTTTCCATGAGATGAGGAAATATGAAAAATAATAATAAAAATATATGGGACATATGGGACCGGCTTGAGCATGGTTGCCCGGCTAGGGCCCGGTCCCGTGTGTTTTCCCTAATTTTATGTATTATTTCATGATTTAAAGGAATTTTCATAATTTGAAGGAAATATCATGAAATCAAGGAATTTCATGGGATTATGGAAACATGAAAAATATAATAATAATAAAATGGGACGTGTGGGGCCATCTAGGGCTTGACGGCCGGATAGGGCCCGGTCACACGGGTTTCCCTAATTTTATATTATTTTTTCATGGGAGCGGGGAAATATCATGAGATTAGGGAGTTTTCATGAAATTAGGGAAATAATAATAAAATAATGAGGAACTCTGAGGTGTGGGGCCGGTTGGGATCAAGACATGGCCGATTGGCCAATGATCACGACTCTACCATATTTTTCCCAATTTTATGTTATCTCCTTTGTGTGAATAAAGCACCATGAAACTGAGGAGTTTCCTCAAAAAGAAAGATATTTGTTCAAATGAAAGGATTTTCATGAACTCAGGGAAAATAACAAAAAAATGATAAAATTTGAAACTGGCACGGGATTGACCATGACACGTCCGGATAGTCAGTGGGTCCATGATCCCAACACCTTGGTCAATTTTTAATTATTTATTATTTTCCTTCCTATTTCGCATATATTAATCGTCTCGTCGTATTTTGAAATACTTGTTCGTACGGTGATTGTTAGTGCCTCATCCTCGAGTACACTTACACCATTTAAGTCGGGGCTTACTCAGAAGTATATCGGATGCCCGTGTGTTGAATATTTATTACTAACCCATGGAATTCTGTTGGGAAGAACCATGGTTTGCAGTAATGAAATACTGCGAAAATATTCGAATATTTTCGGAAATTCAGTGGATGAATCCAAGAATTTAGGAATAATTAACGTGTGGCTCTATACTAGCAGAGCAAGCTATCTAGGAGCATTAATTATCCCGATATGAGCTCGCTGGAGCTTTATATCATTTATATAGTCAGGGTAAACTCGTTGTTTGTATCATGAAGACGTTATCGCTCTATACTAGCAGAGAAAGCTGTCTAGGAGTCGTCCATCTTGTGATACTATATATAAATAATTACTGAAGTGTTCAATATTCATGAGATATGTTGCTTCCTAGCCGCGAGACTACATATCTACATGTACTCTGAGAGAAAGTATTCTCAGTCAGAGGATTCGATGAGAGATCCGTGTCTCAATACTCACGCCTGACTGCTGGATCAGAGGTTCGTATAATTATGGGTTTACGATTTTAAGCTTTGTCGAAAATCCACCATCTACACCAACATTACTAATTAATGCATGACTTGCCTAGTATTTGTATGTGCTATGTTCCCAGCCAAACGCTCAATATTGACATGACATGATGATCACTTCGAATCGTCCGAGTCAAGCTCTGCAATTCGGGAGATTAACTCGGTGTAAACTTCCAAAATTAATTTTTCGATTCTAGTGCTAGATCGATTAGTTCAGATAATAAACGTTGATAATGATTAGTGGATCTGATTCGTCAAATCATTCTGATTAACGTATCAAAATCTCACTAACTTTTAATGACTTCTTAAAAACCAATAATCTGCCCCATCTGGCCTTCTGGGGTAGCTTTGTATTCGCCAGAACAGATTAAGGAAAAGAAATCAGGGGATAAGATCGGGAAGCAATCTTATGCAAGCATACTGTCGTCTTTCAAAGCCCCTGGTTTCGATTCCTCAACACTAGCTAAACCATGTTTCAACGGATCCCATGTCTCAATCAAGATTTCTGAGGAAGAATATCAAAAAGGGGTGCTGGACTGCAAAAAATTGCTTGATTGGCAGATTAGTTCAACCTAAGGATTTGATTACTATGAAAATTGCAGAAATGAACGAGAATATGAGGCAGGTATGGAAGCTTAAACCTTGGGTTATATCACCACTAGGTAAAGGTTTCTTCTGTTTTAATTTTTCTAGTGAGGAAGATGTATCTTATGTTCGATCGGCTGGTGCTTGCTCGATCAAACCAGGGATTTTACACTTCCGTAAATGGATTCCTGATTTCAACCCATACAAACAAAGTCAAAATCTATCCCAGGTTTGGATTAGAATTTCCAATCTAAGCTATGAATACTGGAGACCTAAAACCTTATTTGAGATTGCTAGCGCAGTAGGAGATCCCCTCCATGTTGATACAACAACTCAAACAAAAACTTTGGGTTATACGCAAGGGTTCTCGTGGATATTGATCTTGCAAAAGATCCAATTTATAAAATTCAGGTTGCACGAAATAACTTCTCGTTCGATGCTAAAATTGTTTACGAACATTTGCCCGCTTTCTTCTCCTTCTGTAAAACAATTGGGCATTTGGAGAGTGTCTGCAACAAGAAAAAAATGAAAGAACCAAATGTGCAGGAGCCAACTAAGGAAGGAACAAATCAACCAAAGGATAAAAGGAAGAAAAACAAGGAGGTGGAGACTTCTAACACGATTACCAACCCGGGGATCGAGCCTTTGAACCAGGGGGCATTCACATTACGGAGCGCGATGCTAGCAAAGGCGCAGGCAGCTCAACGGTGCAGGTAGCTCAAAATGCGGAGTAAATAATTGGTCCTGACAATAACGAAGATAATTCGGTGCCGGTGGCTGGTGAGACAGGTGTAGAACCAACCAATGCTGTGGAGACTACAGAACCAACCACTGTTGTGGAGACTTCACAAGAGGAGAAAGATCTTTCACAAAATGTGGAAGGCCCTGAAGATTCAAGTGCTCCCAATCTGCAGGAGGCAGATACGATTTGTGTGGGGAAGGTGGACGAACGAAAGGAGGAGGAAGTTCCGTTTCAACCGGTTATCACAAAGTCGCAAAAAAAACAAAACGACCGCGAAAATAAAAAGAAGATGGAAATGCTGGAGGCAAAAACTCGGCCGATTCGCCCGAGGAACCTTAACAAATCTTATCAATGAGAGTTCTCTTCTGGAACCTGCGTGGATTTGGTAACTCTGAAACGCAACTTGTCTTTAAAAATTATTGTAGTTCTCATTCTCCGGATATTGTTTTCATTGCGGAACCCTGGATAAATATTTCGTCTATCCCTAATGCTTTCTGGACCAGCATGGGTCTGCATTTAGTTGCTGTAAATGATAGAGGATGTAGAAAGCCTAATCTTTGGTGCTTTAGCAAAGATACTGTAAAATTAGATGTCGTGATGAACTCTAGACAGATGATTGCGGTTCGTGCTTCTATTGGCAACATGGTTTATTATATTTTAGGAGTTTATGCCAGTACTTCTTATATAGTGCGCAGAGACTTGTGGCTTGCCTTGACTAATTTGATGGATAATCTCATTGGTCCTTGGGGTATAATTGGTGATTTCAATGCGGTTTTGTGAGCTCACGAGAAGTCGAGCGGCAATGCTCCTCCAAGAAACTCCTGCGATGAATTATTGGCTTTCACAGAGACAAATGATCTTCATCATCTAGAGACGCTGGGAGCTAAGTTCACTTGGTCCAATGGCCGAAGAGGAAGGCACCACACAGAGCTTCGTCTGAACAGATTAATCTGTAATGAGCAATGGCTCTTGTCTTGGGACTCTACGGCTTGCAGCACGCTTGCTCGGGTCAAGTCAGATCATTTTCCGCTACTGTTGGAGTCGCTAAAGGGAGATAAATCTTATGCCTCTTCTTTTAAATTCCAACGCACTTGGATTAATCATTCTGGCTTGAGAACGGTGGTGGAGAATGCTTGGCAACAACAATTTTTTAGGTGCCCAATGTATGTTCTTGTTCAGAAGCTTAAGTTCCTGAAATCGGTGCTGAAGTGTTGGAATCGAGAAGTCTTTGGTGATATCCAGCTTAATGTTAAGGCCACTACAACTAGTCTGGAAAATATTCAGTCTCGTATCGGTGAGGAGGGGTACTCTGACAAGCTGCACCTGATTGAGTTAGAAGCTTCAAACAGTCTGGTTCAGGCAGCGATGCTTGCACAAAGTTCTTTCACACTTACGCGAAGATAAGAGCGGCTACAAACAAAATTACCCATCTGAAAGCCAACAATGAGATTTTGAGCTCTCATGAGGAAGTTTCAGCTCATGTAATGTCTTACTTTAAGAATTTATATGACTCTGATGGTGTTAATCCCTCCTCAGATTTTTCTTCCAGGAACACTACAAGCACAGTCTCCCCGGAATAAAACAACCGTCTAACGGCAATTCCTGACGAGATGGAAATTAGGACGATTGTTGATAAAATGAATGCTAATGGCGCTCCAGGTCCAGATGGTTTCGGAGGTATATTCTTCAGCGCTTTCTGGGATATAGTTGGTACGGATGTGGTTAATTCAGTTCGCTCTTTTTTCCATAATGGTTGGCTTATCCCTAACGCCAACCCAAGCCATGTAATCATCATTCCTAAAGAACAGGGCGCAGACACTATAGAGAAATTTCGCCCCATAGCTCTCAGCAACTTCCACTTCAAAATCATTGGCAAGATTTTATCTAACCGCTTGTCACCTATAGATGCAAACATTATATCGACTCAGCAGCGATCCTTTCTCAAGGGCAGAGATATTTTTGACTGCATTGGGATTACTTCAGTAGCGGTGAACCTTCTCGACTACAAGTGCTTTGGAGGTAACATTGCTCTCAAACTCGATATTAGAAAAGCTTTCGATACTCTGAATTGGGACTTCATTATTCAAGCTCTTAAAGGCTATGGTTTCTGTGATACTTTTCTGAGTTGGATTCGTGCTATCCTGGTCTCGGCTAGACTGTCTGTTGTAATTAATGGAAAGGCGATAGGTTACTTTAGCTGCAAACGTGGAGTGCGGCAGGGTGACCCGCTATCTCCTCTCCTGTTTTGCTTGGCAGAAGATGTTCTAAGTAATGACATATCCAATGCGTTTGCTCAAGGTAAGATTAATCATATCTCTTCTCAGCGAGTGCCAAATTTTCCTTCTCACGTGTTCTATGCGGACGACTTAATGGTTTTCTGTAGAGGCACTATGAGAGATATTAGGTCCTTAATGAAAATTTTCGAAGAATATGGTCGTAATTCAGGGCAGTTTATTAGCGCTGAAAAATGTTCAATGTATGCTAGCAACTATGCTTGTGACAGAATTTCCGGGATTGCGTCTGCCTATAATATTCCAATGGGTTCACTTCCATTTCGCTATCTGGGAGTCCCTATTTTCCGTGGTAAGCCGAGAGCTGTTCACTTCAGGGACATTATGGACAGGATTAAAATGAAGTTTTCAGCATGGAAAAGGAGATTATTATCTATGATGGGTAGAGTTGAGCTCGTTAAATCGGTCATTGCAGGCTCTGCTATGCACATCTTTCATGTATACACATGGCCTAGAGAGCACATTAAAAGGCTGGAGACGTGCATCAGAAACTTTCTTTGGTCTGGCGACATTAACACTAGATGGCACAACACGGTGGCTTGGGATACAGTCTGTCTTCCGGTTAAGGAGGGGGGGCTAGGCATCAGATCGCTATCTAGCCTGAATGATGTGGCGCTGATGAAAATGACCTGGAAGCTGATTTCGATACCCTCCATGTTCGGTAACTTCATTAAGACTCGTTTTGCAGGTGCAGCGCATAAAAAATCTTCTATCTGGTTTGGCTTCAAACAGCAGTGGAGCACTATCAAAGACAACGTGGTGTGGCTAGTTGGAAATGGCAGAAACATTGACTTATGGAATGATCGTTGGAACACGAATATGGAAGTTTCGGTAGCGGACTACTTGGAGCTGGATAACTCGAACCTACACAACAGTCTGGCTGACTTTATCGTAGATGGTCGGTGGTGCATTCCCTCCTTCATGCCTGAGCTTTCAGGACAAATTGCGCAGATGATTACAGAGTCCCCGTTTGCTGCTCATACGGAGGATAAACAAGTTTGGTCGTTGAGTATCTCGGGGGACATAACTATGAAGGTGGCTTACGAATACCACAGACCGAAAGTGCAGGAACTGAGAGACTTCAAGGACTTATGGTATATCAAGATCCCTCCGCGTAGAGATGGTACGGTTTGGAAGTTGCTGCATAACAGGATTGCCACGGATGATAATGTGAAGTACCAGGGAAGACACACAGCGAACTGCTACAACCTTTGTCCTTCTCCCTGCTGTGGTGAATCTCAATCTCACTTGTTCTTACAGTGTGTGTTTTCCAGGAATCTTTGGTTCTGGATTATGCGGGTCTTCGGTCTGAAAATTGACTGCTCAAGTATTCGGACGGTTTTTTCTGCTGCTCGAAGTTTTAAGGGTTGCTATCAGACGAAGAACCTTCTTTGGGTTGCGTTGGTAAGCTGTACTTGGATCATTTGGTTCTGCCGGAACAAACTTAGATTTGATCACAAAGACACATCTTCTCAGCAAGCAGTTAGTATGTTATCCAATCTAATTGTGGAGTCCAGCACACATAGTGGTGGCTTCTCTTTCTACACTGCGGAAGACAAGAGAATATTGGATACTCTGGGTATAAAGAGGCGTGCGCCTAAAATTCCAAGGGTAGTGATGGTTAAATGGTTGCCTCCTCCGCAAGGTTGGATTAAGGAAAACATTGATGGTTTCTCTCTGGGTAATCCGGGGCCGTCGGGCTGCGGGGTGGTGTTTCGTGACTCTAATGGGAGGGTGATAGGCTGCCTGGCGAAGAATCTGGGGTTAAGCAACTCGACGTTTGCGGAGCTTTGGGGAGAAATTTATGATTTTAGGTTGGCTGGTTCTAAGAGAATTTGCAGGTTATGGCTGGAGTGCGACTCTACTTTTGTTTTACAGGCTTTTAAAAATCCAACTTTGGTCCCGTGGAGATTTCAAACGCACTGGAGAAACTGTATGAAGTATGCTTCCACAATCACGTTAACTTGTACTCATGTATTTCGCGAAGGTAACTCTGTGGCGGACTCGCTGGATAAGTATGGCGCTATAACGGAGTCTCGTTGGTGGTCAAACCCTCCGGTTTTCACTAGACATAGGCTCTCGTTAGATAACTCTTATCTTCCCCTTTACAGATTTCGCAATATGTAATTCTTTTTTTCGGCTTTGGTTTCCCCGTTTACTTTGTTTGATCTTCTATGTTTCTGTCTGGAGGTAAGGCTTTGCCCCCCTCCTGCTTTTTTCTTGGTTTAATAAAGTTCGGGTTTCGGTTAAAAAAAAAAACATGACATGATGATCAATTCTCACTCTCAGCAGAGTAGCATGAATCTCCCAAAGTGCCAGTATTGGGATCTGCACAAAAATACTCTTACCGGCTACATCGCTCTCTGAAAAAGAGATCAATGCGTTCACACACTTTTCAATTAAAGTTAGCATGATCGAATACATATTTATTCCTCAAAGAAAATCTAGACTGTTAATATCAGTCTAAAAATAATCACGGCCACACTATTTGGCAGCACAATTTAACAAGCTTAGACTACTTCTAGCAGAACTAGGTAATCACCATAATGACCACCGACGGGCCCACTAATGTCCTAGTCGACTGATCCATATGTAGCTCATTCACAAGTGCTTCGATCTCCGATCCAAACATGGGCATTCATACTGCATAAAAATAGCTCAAAAGAGATGAGACTGACAAAGAGGGTCTCAAGAACGTATCACGTACGTCCAACTTTCCCGGCCTAGTTAGGCGGCTTGGATCGCATCTCGAGAGATCAAAGAGGTTCCAACGTGTTGACCGTTGGCCCAACTCCTCCCTTGGTCGATCGACCTGTCCACGGCAAATCCAGAGCATATCAAATCGTTTTCTCGAAGTAACGTGAATGCGCTGTTTTAAGAAACCCTAAAATTACTTTGTGGCAACACATTACTTCCGCAAATCGATCACGAACATTCATCTTTGCCAGCCAAATTGAATGGCTTAGATTTAATTTTAGGATACCCAGGGGATGTCAGCATGCTCGCTAGAAACCCACCTTTTTACATGGTCGATCGACCTGCTCAAACCCGCACGCAGCGCCTCGAATCGCTCGCTCAAAAGGGAGTTGGCCGATTGACCTCTATACCCTAAAATTTGCGTCAACGACATTGAACAGCTATCGCAAATTGATCATGACCATCCAACTTCGCCAGCCTAATTGGATAGTGTAGATTTATTTCTATAAAAATAGAAAAATAGTATTGTGAACACCGTCCATCCCTCCTCCACAGGGAGTGATCGACCAAGTAACAGCTCGACCATAAGGTCCTCGAACGATTACCCAAAGTTGGCCAGTCGTGCTACTTCAAAGACGCTCAATCCGTGAATGATTTGATCGAGCTCAAAAATAGTGATGCTTATAACACATCTATTACTTTCAGTTACTTATTCGAAAGCGATACTTTACATGCATCGATTATAAGCAATGCTTTATAAATATCCGTTTTACAAATAATTTGTTATTTAACCTAAAAGCACTATGTGTTGATTTTAGCGGCAAGTCACGTGACTTGACTCATTCACTCACGACATAAAACATGTCACAAACTGGGGGATACTCACGGGGTATTGGTATGGCGGTTTACAGCGTGCGGCGTGCAACGCGCCCATTATGAGAACGTGTGAAGGAAGAACGAACGGTTAATAGCAATGAGATAGTGGGTGAAGGCGTGACTAGTTTCCCCTCATAGTGGAAACGTGGTGACCATCACTCTTTACAAAATTCCACTTCTCCATTGCCTAATCACCTCCACTTCCTACGTGATCAGGGGTGTTCGAACATGACTTGTATAAATAGGTTTTTCAACCTATTCAAACACAACAACACAAGTGTTATCAACACAGTATCCAGAAAACACCAAGAACTGATAGCTTACATTATACAAGCCAGTTCCACATTTTGATACAAGTCATAAACAACCACATCTTCATAATTCAATATTTTGATCTCAAACACCTTATTCTCTTCCCTCCCTAAGATCAACCCCTTCTCCTTCACTTTGTGACCGAATTGAATCTGGAACGGCCATTTCTTGGTTTAGGCCAGAGTCTTACAGATTGATCTCTCGAATCTAAAAGTACTCCCGTGCAGTGCATTTGTTTAGGGTTTGAATTCATTTCTCATCCACACACCCAATTTACCAAAAACAGTAGAATCAGTTTTATCCTCAAACTATTGGTGACCACAGTGGGAGGTTAATATCTCGGTTACAAGATTAATTTTTAATTTCATTTTTTCTAAAAAATTCAAGATGATGGGTCTTAGGTCCGGATCAGCGAAAAATCTCGATGTTACTAGCGCTGACAACACTCATGGTATCAACGTTGCTGCCGGTGACACCAATGTACCACCTACCAGTGCGATCAATACATATCGTGGTACTACATCCTCAACCAACAATACCGGCACATTAAGTATTCCCTTAGGCGTGACACCTCCAATCACCAGAGCCTCTGCTGGTACTCCCAATGTTTTTCGAGCCAGTAACACCTCCGGTTGTTACTAGAGACGTTGCTACTTCCCCCATCAGGACGAGAGACTGGGGATTCAGAGGAGGCCAACCCCCTATCACCATTGATGATTTGATGGAAAGACAAGATATTCTCGTTAAGGCTCATACGGACATGGTCACAACTGAGAGAGAAGTACTTACTTTCCTCAAGACACTGACAGAACGGCTACCAAAAGATCCGCGTAAGCACATGGAACCAACAAGGAGTACTTTCAAAACTTTTAGCGCAAATGCTTCAACATGGCGTTCATTCATAGATGAGTAACTTCGTGTTTCTCTTGAGAGCTCAAGGGAAAGCAATTAAAAAGGCGAGGGTACCCCAATATACCTCAAGCTAAAACTTTTCCTTTCTATAAGTCCTTTCTCCGAAAGTGATTGTCTATGGACTGAGTCGAGACAATGCAAATAATCGGTTCACACTTCGTGTGATCGTCTATGGATACGAGATCGATACAATACAACAACGAAGTATGTTTACTTGATACAAAGGTTCAGACTAAACCAAACACAATAGGATTCACGTATCAAGTAAATAGGAATTAACGTTCGTGCAATTTACTTTAATTATAATAAAACAATTATAATGTGGAAATATAAAGTAAATGACACAACAAGATTTTGTTAACGAGGAAACCGCAAATGAAGAAAAACCCCGGGACCTAGTCCAGAATTGAATACTCTCAGGATTAAGCCGCTATACCAAATAAACCAACTTTGTATAGTTGAGACCAAGCAACTAAACCTATAGTTCACCTAGTTCCATCTGTATTCCCACGCCTCCAACATGTAAACAAGTCACGTACTTGGACCAATTCCTTTGGTTCGTATTCCAAACAGTAAAGGAACAACAAATTTGTTTGGTATCAAATCTCTTCAACCAAGTGATATGAGTTGAAAAAAGGCTATTATGTTTATCTTAACATAAACTCCTTTGCTAGGTTCCAAGATGCCGATCTTCTCAATTAATCAATCCAATCTACCACAAGGATAAACCGATTATTAATTGGATCCTCTTTTACCAAAACAAGTATTGTGCACACCAAAGATTATAAAACCAAGTCTGAAATTTTCTATCTCTTCTTTGTCTTCAAATATTCTTAGATCTTCAATAAACACCTGCACACAACTACTTGAAACTCTTGTGCTCAATCACACAAAGAACAGAGTCTGTTAACAATGGATTATCACAAGATCGTCTTTCGATCTAACAACAGTCTAAAGATCCCTATCGAAATCTTGAACTAATTTGAGTGAATCTTATATCAAATGAGAAGATTCTCAAGCATAATCAAACTAGGTGCAATCAAAGTTCAACCATTGTTAGTCAATCAAATCAATACGAAAACTAAATATACACCGCAATATCTAGTTTCCCACCAACGGGTCGCGCTAGAGCTTCTTAATCCCAAAGAAGACTTTAAATTGAGCGGCCGTAAGATATTTCACCTAATTAGATTACTCTCCTCTTCGATAGGCGGCTTCACCAGTAACATTACAACAGAGGAAATTTACTGTCACGAAGGATTAGTTTTCTAGAAGTTCAAACTCAAAGTATTTATAGACAAGGAAGTTTGGACACCAAGGAATTTCCAAAACCAAAAATATTCTCAAGATATTTTTCCATATTAACCCAAATTAGGTTTTCATAATTCCTGTGAATGCACTGTCCAAAAATAATGATCGAAATCTCCTTGGAAAATCTTTAACTAGAAAATGCACATTACTAATTCTTATTTTCCATATATAATTAAAAACCTTAATTAAAAGATTTTTAACTTATTTAAATTCGATCTTGGGATTTACTTCCTTCTTAGTTTGTTAAGAATATCTTTGAACAATAAAAGAATACACATTAATGCGCGTGTTCAAAGTGTGTCGACATCTTACTCTTGCAAGTCCTTTTTCATACTTACTCACTTGAAACCGATTTACCACACTTCCAAACAAGTTTAGAATTGGTTCATCTGACTTTCAAGAACTATGTGATTGATCAAGTAACACTCAATCACAAACCATGGGTGTAATGGTTCTACCAAAACAAGTTTCGGTTCTACCTCCACGTGAGTATTGTGCATAGTCACACTAGCTTACCAAAATTCGGATGACTAGGTACTAGAATCGGTTCCCCACATATATTTGGTATCTAACTTGTATGCACTGCACATGTCCATAGGATCGGTTTTCCCTTGCCTAAAAACGTGTTGCACATGTTCATAGGATCGGTTCCCCTTTCTTCTATAAACCTTGCTGCACCTCATACAAGGATCGGTTCCCCTTGTGATGTACTGCACCTCTTACTAGGATCGGTTCTCCCTCTCCCAATATTTGTCAGATGCTCACAAACCCGATCATACTTAAGATCGGTTTCACTAATAAAAGTCATACCAATACATAAGTCAGGCCTCATGTGAATAGTTTTACCAAGAACATAAACAAGTCATGACCGGTTATACTAATCACACATATTGGTCTTTCATAATATTTGCAATGAAGAACGGCCTTAATAATGCGTGGCGATTTCCTTTTCGGTTCACAACACATATCATGAACTTACTTCCTTAAAACACATGTAAAACCATTGTTTCCTAGGATGAAATCCTCACCTCATACCCATACATAATCATAATAGCATTCATACGATTATGTCAATGTCTTATATACAAAGTTTAATGGTTAAGCAAGAAACTTCATATTGTATTCCTTAATACTATGTCTATCTAGACTGTTCATGCTTCGCAGTTTTATATTTTCAATATGCACGACTTGAAACATACGTTAGGGAATGAAACAATTCAAGTCAAATATCACTAACCTCAAGTGTAAGGATGATGTTGTGGTTATAGCTCCGTACTTCTTCACTTCTTAAAGTCTTCGCAATACTTGTAATGTCTCATCCTAATACTTTCAAGATAACCTATACGAAGTAGACTCTAGTACATTTAAATCAAGCGACTCTTAAATGAGTTTTGGTTCACTAAAATATGACAACCAAACTTGACATACCAACGCTTGGTGGGTTCAACCGAGCTATGCTCTAACAGGAATAATCCATCCAATTTCATCATCCGTGAGGATCTAGAATGACTTCTACAAAATAGAGGCAAGGAAAACCCAGTAGATCTGCACCAGCACCAACCTCTTTATCCTCCTGATGTGCAAAGAGTTCCCCTCCCTAGAGGATACGCTTCTCCTCAATTTTCCCTTTATGACAGAACTGGTAATGCTCGTGAACACATCTCTCGTTCTCTCGAGTCATTAGGGGAACATAAATACAATCATGACCTCCGCATGAAAGAGTTTTCAAAGTCACGTACTCGGAGAGCGTACACCTAGTACAACAATATTGCACCAAACAGCATATCCAACTGGTGTGAGATGGTAACTGCTTTCTACAATAAGTATTTCTTCGTATCCGAGAAAATCACCTTTTCAAACTTGGGGAGAATATTCCAGCGAAATAATGAGCATCCAAATGATTACGTCAAAAGATTCAGGATTCAAGCGCTGGATTGTCACGATCCAAATGTGACTGAACAACAATTGGTAGAATCATGCATTAATGGCATAGTGCCCATCTATCGCGCACTACTGGAGAACTTGCGCTTCCAACCTTTTTCTAAACTTCATGTAGCCGCTAAACGCTCGGTCACGACAGCACCGACACTACTAGAGAGGAGCAGACCCGCCAAAAACGAAGACACACGTGAGACTCGAGGAAGTAGACATCTTATCAACAAACAATATAATATTGGGCCCACTGTAAGTGTAGTGGGTGAAGGAGGGAAAAAGAAAGATCCAGCAGTGAAACAAAAACCCAAGCGCACAGCACCAGCGCAGACATCTCCATCCCGGAAATCCACGGCTAAGGCTCCTGTGCAAGAAACTGGAGATGTTGCTTCAGACTTCCCATTTCCAATTGATGAAGTCATTGAACTCCTGGAAGCATGGATTCAAGATGATGCCATCAATCTACCTCCTCTCTGAGGTCCACCAACCGAAGAAGAGATGGAAAATCCCAAATATTGTCGTTACCATTGGTTCGTCAATCATCCAACCAGTGACTGCAAAAAATTAAAACGCATTTTGAAGGAGAAGGTAGATGCAAGAGAACTTCAATTAGGCACCAAAGGAGTTCACAGAGAACCTCTTCCCGTCAGGAGCTGCATGATTTCCGGGGACTCCGTCAACAAAACCGTACAGTCTATGATGGAGCATTTATGTGAGATTTTGTACTTCTCCAAGACGCAGCGTCAAGACATATTTGCAGCCCTCAATCGCGTTGTGTCAGGAAAGCGGTTGTTTTCAGT
This sequence comes from Papaver bracteatum, assembly GCA_023529315.1. Classification (NCBI taxonomy): domain Eukaryota; kingdom Viridiplantae; phylum Streptophyta; class Magnoliopsida; order Ranunculales; family Papaveraceae; genus Papaver; species Papaver bracteatum. Next base: position 3,310,509 of record JAJJWX010002811.1, on the reverse strand, counting down.
CGGAAAAGCTACTCCCAAATCCCAACCTCTCTTAGAAGGCACTGTTAAAAAATGCAACTGGGGACTGCTGACCACCTCCCAATTGAAGGATGTTGAGTTCGACAACACGCTCATTGATGCAGCCTCTGACTTCAACATTGTTACCGTCAAGACTCTGAAAGCCGCAAAGATTTCAAAGCAACAAGATGTTCACTATCCAATCATAATAAAAAATTCATAAGGAGAGTCCAGAGACACTTACAGGTACGTTAATCTCAAAATCAAGGTGGGAGATGCTCTAACACCCTCAAAATTTCATGTGGTTAAAGAGTACCCGAATTATGATATGGTCATGGGGCGCTCATGGATACACGACAACAAAGCAAAGCTAGGAGTATGTCCTTTGCCAGTGTTCATACCTTAAAAGATTTACAACAAGTTGTCCAACCCTGAAAATTATTTGTTTCCGTATCGACAGCTCGACAACGTGATGCGGCTGCCTGGAAATAGCCCGACGATGTTCATCCGCAGATTCCGAACACAAGTAAGTCTTATCGAACAACCATTTCTGTAACCAGTCACTCCTCCTTCCGCCAAGGCTTGGGGAGTCGATCCGATTATCAACCCAGCCGTCACTAGGAGATGTGAATTCCTTTCAAGTATTTTATCAAGAGTTTAAAAGCTATCAAGGTTAAGGATGAGGGGTCTAGGAGAATAATGGCGCAATGCCCAAACCCATTCCAAGTTGGAGATTGGTAGTGAGAGTTATTGCTCAGCCTGCTCTATCCGATTTCTTAGAAGAGAAAGACGAGCCGTACCTAGTGGCAGAAATTATTTTGGGAGGTTACTGCAACCTCATCAATACTAACGAGCTAAAAGGCATAGTAATACACGCCCGGTGGCTCAAGCCTTTCAACGCCTAAGATGTTGTGTTGCCCTTTCCTTCAAAATTCCTTTTAGTGTTTCCTTTAGCAATTTCCCTTTTCATGCAATATTTGTAATTCCTCCAAAATGATCGCATTGCTTGCGTTCATAATTAGGGTTTCAATTTATCAGTTGATCGAAGTATCATTTCCCTTTTATAAATCTCTTTACTCCCGAATCATCTCAAGGAAAAATCTCGAGTAAACCCAAACCCTCACAAAATCATTACCCATTAATTCGAAACCAGAAAAAAAAATCAAACCATGCAAAGAGATGTCTCAAAATACCGAAGAGAGGAATTGATAAGCACGTATGTGCTACATTTTATACCCATATTTATATTAATTGGGACTCAATATTTTGGCTAATAACACAATTTTAATACTTTTGTAGAAAGTACAACTGAATTCGATCGCCCGAAAAATAATTAGCTAAATGAGACTTAATTGGCATTTGCACGACTCACGGTACCAGACACAACTCAATTGTCAAGCTAATACAACATATGGCCGCGCCACAAGATCGACTACATTTCACGGCCAGCATCCAAGTTGGTACAGTGGGCTAGAGGTTTCTTTTGTTTTCCCATTTGCCAATCAGCGAACAAAACTAGTCATAAAAACCCAAGGTGACCAAACTTGTGGTACAAAAACCCCACTCAAATGTTGGGATCCATTAAAACTCCATCTTAAACAAACTTAATACAAAAGCCCCAAATTTTTAAAAATTGATACAAAAACCCCAAATTTCAAAATTGGTTTCATCAACCGCGAGTTACTTTTGTTTTGTTGAGGTTTTTGTGTTACTTTTGTTTTGATGGGTTTTTTGTGGATGGATAGTGACACCTTTGGGGTTATAACTCGCGGACCGATCAGCGAAACCAAGAAGTTAACAGGGGTTTACTCAATAAAAACATTCGTAGATTTGTAAAGATTTAATAAGAGTCATGAATATTAATAACTTTGCAAGAATTATACAGAGTTGAGCAAAATTTCGTGGAGTTATGCAGAGTTGTCTAATGTCTTGCAGACATTTGTAGAGTCCTTAAGAGTTATAAAAATAAATTTTATATGGAAATATACATGATAGACATAAATACAAAATTTATTGTAGCTTATTTATTATACAAAATTCAACTTAATAAAAATAAATTATTATTTTATATAACTTATTTCTTTTGTTCAATAAAATACAATAAAGTGTAACAATAAATTAAAATAATAATTATTGTATATTTTTACATAATAATTAAAATTAAAAAAAATGTTTAATCATATCAAATAATTTATAATCATCTATAATAGGAGTTTTCTAGATTGTGTATTCATGAAATAAAATAAAAGAAAGTAAAAAACATATTTATAAAAAACTTGGAAGTCTTCCAAAATCTTACATATTTTGCAAGACTTTTATCAAGGCAAATATATACACAAAAGTCACTCAAAATCTTGAAAATAAGTAAGTATGCAAAGTCTTTGAATTTTCAAGTTTACAATGAGTAACACAAACTTTATAAGACTTTTTGACAATCTACAACGAGTAACATAAACTTTGAAAGAGATTTTAAAAATATATAACGAATAACACAATACTTTGTAAATCCATTAAACTCTTTGGAAATCAATAAAAATATTTATTGAGTAAAGCCCAGTAAGTCAACTTCAAACTTATTAATGATGAGACGTGGCCCCATCTACACCACATATTCATTTCTTATCAAAAGTAACGGATGCACTTTTTCGTCTTCTCCAAAGCAACTGTTGTCACCACTATTTCTTATGGTCTGAGATTTCACGGAGAGATACAGAATGAGTGAATCGGACAGATGGGTCTGCTGGCAGTGGTGGATTTGAGCTTGGGGTGGAATTGTGTTGGTTGCCGCAACTGGTTTTGTTGATTGACGATGGAAGATTTAAGTGGCAGCAGTGGTCGATGGAGCAAAGAAGCAGTGGTGGCTGTACTGATTGTAAATGGGATATTGGCTCGAGTCTGGATACATTGGGTGTGTATGAACCTGGGATTTGCAGGTCAATAAGGCTAAGAGGGGTTCGAAATCAGGCACAGAGACACCTCCTCATGCGCCTGAAATTGCCACAAACTGTCTGTATAATTGCATGAGTAAGGCTTGGAGTTCGATGGGGTGTAAAGCTGTTGTATTCAAGTGTCCTATTATTCTTAATGGCTAAATGTGTGCAGGTAGTGATCGAGTTTAATTCCTTACTTCGGTGTCACCTGCACCAGTTCTTGGAGTTACTTGCTGCCATGGTTGATTGCTGAGGTAGGATCCGCGGGGTTCGTGCTCGGATTGAAATTAGGTTTGTTTTACTAGTGGAGGTTCAGGTTGGGTGTGTCTCGCATTTGTATTACAGCGAGAAGAAGATAGCAGCAAACAAAGCAAGGAGATGTAGACGGAGAGCTGTGTAGTTGGTGGTCACTAGTTCAGATTCCAGGGATTTAACTGCAGCAATGGAGCTAAATGGGAGCTGTGCTTATGTATGGTAGGTCTGTAAAGTGAACCATTCAGTGATCGATGGAGGAAAATGTATCAGTAGCGAGGAGATCGAGCAACATCAACAAACCAATTGATGGTTCTGCAATGAAGTGTGGCTAAGTGAGAAGATGCTGACATGGAGTAATGAATGGCAGTGAGAAGCCATGATCGCTGGAAGTTGCATTTGATGATCAGGTAGAAGTCTTGGTAGGTGCTTTGGCTGAGATGAAGAAGAGCTAGCGGTCCTGGTAGTCCTGTACGTGTTTGAATGGGGTAGTCTGAGCTGGTGATGCTGGTGGAGGATGGACAGAAGATTGAGAATGGTCAGATGGTCCGGTTAGTAGGTGGTACTGGTGGTTGCGGTTGAACAGAACATATTTGGTCATGCACATGCATCAAGTTATAATGAGCTAATGGGATTAAAGATTTTGAGATTAAAATGAAAGGATGTGCTGGAATAGATGACATGGCATCATGTCATTGGCTAGAAGGAAAATAATATTATTTTTATGGCGTCATCGCATGCGGCTTATGAAAGCAGGATTTAGAGGCTGCGGCTACGGGACGAACAGATACTAGGGTTTGAAGTTTTTCTCTCATTTTTGTTTGGATTAGCTAGAGATTTTATTTAATTTGTTTATGGCTTTTAAGAAATCCATGGCTGGCTAGATCCATGTTAGGGTGAAAGGATGAAGTTGTAGGTTGATTTATTTTGTCTTCTAAACAATGGGTTTCAATAATTTGAGTTTAATGTTAATGTTTGTGATTCTCTTTCAATGCTTTATCTTCTAGCTTACATTTTTCATGTTCTATGCCATGTATAGTCCATAGTTAGATTAGTAGGACTCGTTGAACCTTAGTAATAATCGATTTATGAATATATCTTGACTATTTATGCCATGTATACTTAGTGCTTTGGAATGCTACTTTAAGGTGAGAGCAAACTACCATTTTGATAATTCTTGTCGATGGTTCTTAATGAAATATCTTCCATGTACTAGTAGCTAGGTTTGCTATTTTACATGAGTAAATTCGAGACCTTTGTGATTGAACACAAATAACTTACCTACAATAGATTCTCGGAACCTTAACACCTTCACATCTTTGGTTACGTTTTATTATTTTGCTTTCATTACTCCATAAACATTCTAAAATATTGAATTTGGTTAGTTGATTATTGATATTAATTAGTAGTGGTATTTCACACTCCTCGCGGGAACGACCTGTACTTGTCGTTGTCTACGATTTAGACACTGTGCACTTGTAGTATATTTTATTGTAGGTTTTCGAGACTACCAGGAATATAAAGGAAAAGAAAGCACAAAGTCATCAAGCAGCGACACATTCTTTCCGGAGCAAGCACTTTTCGCACCCGAAGAGCAGCCCGCTTCAACCTTCACCTGACGAGATTCCCAAAAAAAGTTTTGTTGTCTGCAGTTTTCTGGATTTTCGGAATTCCCTTCACGAAACCAAGAAGCAATGAATTTGAAGTCAGCACACATGACACTCCCGGGTTGCAACTACTTCTTCAGAAACGGCGCATCGAATCACATTACACGCTCAATTGATTGGAGATGAAGCCTCCTCACCTAACAAGCATGGATTTTAGATTTCATAGACCGTGGCAATGCGTCCATGCTTCTACACTCCTGGATTTTGGATTTCTTAATTCGTGACAATGCGTCCATGCTTCTACATGCCTATCCGGAATCCCACAAATATTCAAGAAGCATATAGTATGCACCGGGGATTATCAAACAGAAGAATGGGAAGAACGCGTTTTTCGAAATCAAGGGTTAATGGCGCCCTCATTGGAGCTCTCTCTAGAAAGTCGTTTCAGCGTTCTCTCCGGAAGCCGCTTTAGCGTTCTCTCCGGAAGCCGCTTTAGCGTTCCCTCCATAAGTTGCTTCAACATTCTCTCCAGAAGCCGCTTCAACGTCCTCTCCAGAAGCCGAAGTCGCTTTAACGCCTCAGCAAGCCATACAGACCAACCACATCATGTTTTCCACATCGCCGACAAAGTCAGGTTCGGAGTTTCTAGATTTCCAATTACCTATGGAAGGGGAACATGAGCCACCAAAATTTTGGATAAAATACAGATCTATCAAATACGACTCCCGCTCATTGATCAACAAATGACGAATCCAAAATTACGCCTCAAAGATATTTTCACATATCTGGCCATGCCATCGGATCTAAAGTATAACTAGGGACTGCTCAATCGCATCCCATTCCATACAACAATCCAAGATTCAAAAGACGGTTTAAAGGATGTCGCTTTCAACGAAGTCCTTGAAGACTTGATAGCAGCACATCGGTAACATGATGCCTCCCATCCCGTTTACTTCACTCAAATATTCCAGAAGATTTTGCCCGTATAAGCATTCCATCCATTTCATCATCGTAATCTGAAGGAAAAGAATGAGCCGATGAGATAAAGAGTCAGGATGAAAGCGATTCCATTCCAGTCAATGCTTAGAAGTTTTAAAAAAAAAAACATTTTAGTTGCGACTCAGCAGTCCAGACTCCAAGCAACTTAAAGTCAAGGCTTCCCGCAATTGAGCACAATGGAGTTTAGCAAATTTCGAAAGCTACCTGGGGGAAATTGACTTATGATAGGAGGAAGATCACTGCATGCTTTGATACTTCATTAAACATGTTTTTCTCAAAGACCTAGCCGGCCTCTATCCTAGTAACATCTGTCTTCCTTGCCTCATAAGTTTTATCTTAATTTGTCACCATCTAGTGCTTACCCCGTAACAATGTCACTGTTACGTACTAAGCAGGGGACTTAATGTTGATGGTGATTTTTAGTTCAGGGATAAAATTGTAAAGCCATGTATTTAATGCGCCATCGCTCTGCAAAGAGTTTGAGCCATTTAAAGTGATGAGTGCTCAAACCTCTCAACTTACATATGTATTGAGCAATTCAGTATATTTAATGCGCCATGGCTCTGCAAAGAGGTTGAGCCATCTAAAAGTGATGAATGCTCAAACCTCTCAACTTACATATGTATTGAGTAATTCAGTACATTTATATATGAAATTTATCCAAAATAGTGCGCGTAGTAGCAATCCCAAATATTCTGTGAGTTCTATTTTCTGACAGTATTACTAATTAATGTAAGACTTGCCTAGTATTTTGCATGTGCTATGTTCCCAGCTAAACTCTCAATATTGACATGACATGATGATCAATGCTCAATCTCAGCAGAGTAGCATGAATCTCCTGAAGTGCCAGTATTGAGATATGCACAAAAATACTCTTACAGGCTACATCGCTCTTTGACAAAGAGATCAACGCGTTCACAGACTTTTTAAATTAAAGTTAGCGTGATCGAACACATATTTATTCCTCAAAGAAAATATAGACTGTTAATATCAGTCTCAAAATAATCATGGCCACACGATTTGGCCGCACAATTTAACAAGCTTAGACTACTAATAGCAGAACTAGGTAATCACCATAATGGCCACCGGCGGGCCCACTAATTCCATGGTCGATCGAGCCATATATAGCTCATTCACAAGTGCTTCGAATGCCGACCCAAACATGGGCATTCACGCTGCATAAAAATAGCTCAAACGATCTGAGACTGACAAAGAGGGTCTCAAGAATGTATCACGTCTGTCCACGGCTTGGATCGCATCTCGAGCGATCAAAGAGGTGTCAACGTGTTCACCGTTGGCCCAACTCCTCCATTGGTTGATCAACTGTACATGGCAAAACCAGAGCATATGAAATCATTTTCCCGAAGTAGCGTGAATGCACTGTTTTAAGAAATCCTAAAATTACTTTGCGGCAACACATTACTGTCGCAAATCGATCACGACCATCCATCTTCGCCAGCCGAATTGAATGGCTTAGATTTAATTTTAGGTGACCCAAGGGATGTCAGCATGCTCGCTGGAAACCCACCTTTGTACCTGGTTGATCGACCTGTTCAAACCCGCATGCAGCGCCTCGAATCGCTCACTCAAAAGGGAGTTGGCCGATCGGCCTCTATACCCTAAAATTTGCGTCAACGACATTGAAAACCTGCCACAAATCAATCATGCCCATACAACTTCGCCCGCCTAGTTAGATGGTGTATATTTATTTTTAGGAAAATAGTAAAATAGCATTGTGAACACCGGAAATCCCTCCTCCACAGGGAGTGATCGACCAAGTAACAGCTCGACCATAGGGTCCTCGAACGATTACCCAAAGTTGGCCAGTCATGCTGCTTCTAAGATGCTCAATCTATGACTGATTGGATCAACCTCAAAAACAGCCATGCTTCTAACACATCGATTACTTTCAGTTGTTTATTCGAATGCGATACTTTACATGCATCGATTATAAGCAATGATTTATAAATATCCGTTTTACAAATAATTTGTTATTTAACCTAAAAGCACTATGTGCCGATTTTAGTGGCAAGTCACGTGACTTGACACATTCACTCGAGATATCAAACATGTCATAAACTGGGGAATACTCATTGGAATATTGGTCTGGCGGTTTACAGCGTGCGGAGTGCAACGCGCCCATTATGAGAACGTGTCAAGGAAGAACGAGCGGTTAATAGCAATGAGATAGTGGGTGAAGGCGTGACTAGTTTCCCCTCATAGTGGAAACGTGGCGATCACCACTCTTTACACAACTCCACTTCTCCATTGCCTAATCACCTCCACTTCCTACGAGATCAGGGGTGTTCGAACATGACTTGTATAAATAGGTGCTTCAACCTATTCAAATACAATAACACAAGTTTTATCAACCCAATATCCATAAAACACCAAGAACTGATAGCTTGCATTCTACAAGCCAGTTCCACATTCTGATACAAGTCATAAACATCCACACCTTCATAATTCAATATTTTGATCTCTAACACCTTATTCACTTCCCTCCCTAAGATCAACCCATTCTCCTTCATTTTGTGACCGAATTAAATCCGGAACGACCATTTCTTGGTTTAGGCCAGAGTCTTACAGATTTACCTCTCGAATCTAAAAGTACTATATGCAGTGCATTTGTTTAGGGTTTGAATTCGTTTCTCATCAACACTCCCAATTTACCAAAAATAGTAGAATCGGTTTTTACCCTCAAACAACTAGGTCACGGGGTTTTTCTGCATTTGCAGTTTTTCTCGTTAACAAAATCTTGTTATGTGATTTAATTTTGTTTTCCGCAACTATATATGTTTGTATAATTTATAGTAAATTATACAAACGTTAACTCCGCATATACTTGATAGTGATCTTATAGATTTTGGTTAGGCCTGAACCTATTATCAAGTATCATACTTCGTTGTTGTGTTGTCTCGATATTGTATCCATAGTAAATCACACAAGTTATTTTGTTGTCGTATTATCTCGATCTTGTATCCATAGACAATCACATGAAGTGTGAACCGATTTTTTGTATTTTCTCGACTTAGACTATAGACAATCACTTTTGGTAGAGGACTTATAGGTGGATAAATAAAAGATTATGGCGTATTTTGGTACCCTAGTCTTTTCAATAAGGGTCACTCAAACTAGATCAAAGTATTGATAGGATCTTTAGAACCATTTGTGGATCTAAAGAAATCTTGTGATAATCCATTGTTAACAGACTCCGTTCTGTGCGTGATTGATTACAAAAGGATTCAAGTTTTTGTTGTGCAGGTTATTAAGAAGGCAGTAGAATATTTAAAGAAAAAAAAGATTTTCTTATTAGTTTTTGTATCTTATGAATTTTGCACACATCTTGATCGGCTGGGATCCGAATTAGATTAGATTTATCTAATCCAAAGGTCATATTGATCAAAAACTATCATTTGGTGGTATTTTTCAATATCTGAATCTGATAGTTGTGAATCTGAATCTAAGTTACTGATTCAGATTGATCTTACCCGACAAAGGAGTTTAATAGTTTAAAATGGAAAAGCCTTTGTCAACAACTCAAGATATCTTTTACCAAAGATTGAATAGAGTGGTCATTAAATATTTTTATTTCTTTAATGTTTGTAATATGATCCAAAGGAGTGGTGATTCACGTGCGTGACTCTAGAAGTCGAAGACGCATGGATACTGAGGAAACTAATTAGATAGGATTAGTCTACTTGGTCTCAACTATATGAAGTTGACATTGGATTTTATATAGCGGCCTAATTCTGACAGTATTTAATTTCTGAATTTGCGGTTTCCTCGTTAACAAAATCTTGTGTGTGTTATTTACTTTACTTCAGCATTACAATTGTTTTATATTATAATAAAGTAAATACACTTGTTCATTAAATCCCTGGTCACTTGATATTGATCCTATAGTGTTTCGATTTAATACCGTACCTATTATCAAGTGAACACTTTGTTGTTTTATTTTCTCGATCTCGTATCCATAGACTATCACACAAAGTGTACACCATAGTTGTTATATTGTCTCAACTTTGTCCATAGACGATCACACTTGGTATCAGACTTATTAAAAAAGTGGGGGTATAACAACCACACCCAATATTTCGTTTAGCAATCTGTATGGACTAACTCCAATCGATAACCCGGACTTATATTCCCGAAGAACATCCTAATATTATCAATCACCTCACAATAATCTTAATCGACTAGAGAAATAAGATATTGTGGAATCACAAACTATGAGACGAAGGTGTTTGTGACTACTTTTATATCTTGCCTATCGGAGATATAAATCTCAAGCCAATCTTACGATTGTACTCAATCACGATAGAAACAACAAGATCAAATCACGCAACTACAGAGAAAATAGTTGGGTCTGGCTTCATAATCCCAATGAAATCTTTAAGTCGTTAACCTACAGGGTTTCGTGAAAAACCTAAGGTTAAAGGAGAATCAACTCTAGATTATAAAACTAGTATCACACATGAGGTATGGGGATCAGGTTTCCTAGTTACTATATTTCTCCTTTATATAGTCTCCAAATCAGGGTTTGCAATCTAAGTTACCTTGGTAACAAAGCATTTAATATTCACCGTTAGATGAAAACCTGATTAGATTCAAGTTAATATCTTTCAACCGTTAGATCGATCTTAGCTTGTTATACACAAATTAAATGTAACTTCATTTAGGTTTAAGTAACCATACCTGAACGCGTACACTTAGTTGGTTCAACAATAGTTAACCAATGGTTATCCATATGAGCACTTTCATATCAACCTTATTCATCTTCACCATAACTAGTTCAAGTGACTCAAATGAACTAGTTATAGAGTTGTTCAATTGATTAGATCTTATAGAACAAGACTCAATTGAAGAAAAATAGGTTATGATTCACTAGAATCGATTCATGAACATTATAGCCACGGTTTGCAATGATTGCATTCCTTAATATATAAATGTTTTAGTTCATGAACAAACCGATTTTAGAAAGTAACCTACTTAAGTATGCAAACGGGTACACGTACTTAAGTAACCGTAGAGTCTGTTTTTCACTTTAAAACTCCAACAGAAATTCACGGACGTGAAATTTTCTCCAGTATGCGTACGGGTACACATACTTACCCGGATTTCCAATAACCGCCAGTACGCGTACGGGTACGCATACTTTGGGTTCCCGGTTTTGGACTTTTACACAAATGTGAGAACACACCATATTTATATGGTTACATGTTCTAAACTCTCATCTCAATCATTGAAACTTTCTTAGAGGATGTTATATAGTTGTTATTCACAAACTATTTTTCATCAAAACTATTTTCAAGTTATTGAAATAATCATCATGACTTTCGTCACGAGTAAAGATGAACTTGGCCAAATCGAAAGCTTACCAACACATATTTTGAGAAATATATAAGCGAGTTAAACTCGGGTCGAAATAGCACATGTGTATAATTGAAGTCTATATAGCAACACGACTTTTGTCTTAAGATAGGAGATAGAAGAGATAGACTTTTGAGTGATAGATAAGTTCAAGTCTCCACATACCTTTTTGTCGATGAAGTTCCACAAGTTCCTTGACTAGTTCTTCGTCTTTGCGTGATGAACGTTGTGGAGTACTACACTTACTATTCTAGTCTGAGACTTAGCTATAAGTAGACTAGAAATCAAGACTTATAGTTTTGGTAAGTAAACTTGAATAAAAAGCTTGAGATAGCAACGCTTGCGAGTTCGACCGAGTAGTGCTCTAACAATCTCCCCCTTTGTTAATTTTAGTGAAAAAACTATCAATACATATGGAATACAAAATAAATAAAACTTTGTAGCTTCTCATCCAAATGCTTGATCTCCTTGGTTCTTCAACATTACTCGAAATCTTCGTCACTTCCAATTACTCCAATGATTCAAAAGGTATTTAATTCAGCATCATCGTTGTTGAAGATCCGTAGCCATAACAATGAGAAAACAATAGCTCTCAATCATTGTTATACAATGTCATAGTATTATTACACAACATCAAAGTTCAATTGTATCACAACTCTGACAACAATACTATGGTGATATGTATCACTCCCCCTTAGTCAATACTTCATCTCACATGAAAACCACTCCCCCTTACATAATGATCCGAAAACCATATGTATTTGTAGTCTGAACTACACATTAATTTTCCCCCCTTTTGTCAATAAAATTGGCAAAGGTATGAAAATTAGTAGGATCCTAATGAAATTTCCATAGAGATACTTCATGACCAAAAGAAAATAACATATCAACTTTTGTAGATGCAATCATATAGTTGTAAATAAATACATTCATCAAGGAGTTTATAAAGATACCAGATAACCCCTATAATATTCCACAGCCGCACTCTCCACAAAGATTTGGCAATTAAGCACAAGTTCAATTAAGAACTCTCCCTCATACAATGTCATTCTCGAAAGAACAACAATAGCGACCTTACTTTCACAAGAAAAGAAGGATTTATTTGGACATTAACAAATCGCATAAGAATATGAATTTGTATCCAAAAATCTCAATTAAATTAACCACAAGAGAACCCATGATTAATTTAATCGGAAATGCTCACAAGAAAACTTATGGAGCAGCACAGTATATTACATAAAAATATGGATCAGGGAAGATCAATATTGCGGAATAAACAAAGATTCGTCTATTCTTCATCACTATTTGCACAATGACGTATAATAGACATAATCTTTGTAAACAAAACTTCATCCTTTCTTCCATCAATATTTGCATAATGACATAAAAGTCTTAAAAAAAATTGTCAAAAGTTCATTCAATCTTTTATCAATACTTGCATACTGACATATGAAATACTTAACTTTTGACCATGTATGGGACAATCACAGTTCACGGACGCAAACACATATATCCCATAACAAGTTGCAATATATGAAACCATAAAGATTAATATTGCAAAATCATCTTCCAAATAAACTTTAGAATTTAAATAAATAAATCTAAAAACATTGTAAGATGAAAATCGTTGGAAATAGCTATGTGTACTCATAATAATGGCTATTCCAAACCCTAGTTATTACCCTTCTTAAGAATACAAGAATAAATCCTCATAAGAAGTTTCCTAGACATTAAGACCTTTAAAAAATTATTTATCATCCCAGAACTCCTTGTCATCAATATCCATTGGGACATAAGGTTCATGAAGAAAGGGGTTGATATCAACAAACCTTTGTAGATGGGGGAAAACGATTTGCTGGTTTTTACGGAATTGAAGAGTCGACCGTGTGGAGACTCCTTGTACCGAGAGAAATGTTGAACCTCAAACGGATGCACTTCAATAAGGGAGTGCTTTAAGTTCGAGAGATCAATCTATAAGACTCTGTCCTAAACCAAGAACAATGGTCAAACCAGAGTCAATTCGGTCACAAGAGAGGATGGGTTGATCTGTAGGAGGGAAGCTGAGAAATGCGTGAGATCAATAGTGATCTGAGATTATAGATGTGTTGTGAATTCAGTGTGAAAATGCTCTGAATGATTGAAATTTTCTCAATTGAGAGTGATTTATTTGAGTTCGTGTAGACGAAAGATTGTCTGTATGAAATTTGATGAGAAATTGCTAGACGAATGTTCGAGTGTTCGAATCTTCGAATGTTGTTGCTTCAAACAGGATTCAGAGACATTTTATAATACCGTAGTTGAAAACATCATGATCCCATGAAGTGTGACAGTTTATGGAATCAGAGAGTGGGGAAGTGGGAAATCATGTTAAACCAATTACTCATCTTGCGTAGACTTGGTTAATTTTCCACCTACTACTTTGCTGACTCTTCCAACTGATTGCATGACTTGCTCACATTCTCATCGTGGGTGAACACACGTGCCGTAGACCGCCAGACCAAAACCCTAGTTAATATCCCCCATGTGACACGATTGAAATCTCGTAATTATGGAGTCAGTTGTTGACTTTGTGGGACGATGAGTCCATGTAGTGCTGAGTTGAACACGTTTTAGCAAATGTTCCGAAATTCATAAATTAAATGTATGTCTGCTGCAACGAGGTATCATTATAACCTAAAATGAGAAAACTGTGTTGCTGAATTGTCGAATATTGATAGTTGAACCAATATTATTTGATCTGAGCAAATATTGCTGGTTCGAACAAATATTGCCAGTTTGAGCAAATGTTGCTCGTTTGATGAATTTATTAGTAGCAGGACCGAATAAATTATTAATTTAATTTACTGAATGCTGGGTCAAGCAAAATAAATAAAAATGTTAATCATGGAATCAACATAAAATTATCAGAGTGTTTGAATCTGCTCAAAATCACGTTTCTGCAGAGCTTTGGATTCAAAACCCTAATTTTATCGAAATGATGATTTACTGCAAATCAACACGGGACCGGCTACATGGGATGAAGGGTTCACCATATAACGTCTAGATGCTCGAATGAGCAAAAATACCAAAGTCTCTTGAGGACCAGTTGATGAAAGAATGATTAAATGCTGGTTTAATCACTGAAATAATGCTCATGTGAGCGACAAATCATGAAACCTGATGTAGAAAATATAAAGGACCATCCAAAAGGTCATGGACCGGCTCTTGGTGGCCATGGGACCAATAGATGGTCGTTTGAGCAAACTCCCAACTGTTTGGAAAGAGTTTGAACCTAATATGAGCAATTGAACAAATTAGGTTAAAATCATTAAAACATGTGGGACCAGCTATTTGCAAGCCTCAGGGTCACCCTTGGACGGTCAAGGGGATGTGCATGTGTCACCATGGTGTCCGCACTTCAGTCCTGAGAATTTTGATATTTTCTGGTGCACGTTTGAGCAACATTTGGAGAAAATATGCAAAATCCATAGTTTTGCTGAAACTGGGAAAAATACACGAGATGATGAAAATAAATAAAAAAAAGAATTACAAGTTGTGGGACTGGCCACGGCTAGGGCATGGTCGGCCGGATGACATATGATCCCACATGCTTTTCCCAGTTTTATGTGATTTTATGTATTTTTCTCTGATTTAAGGGAAATTCCATGAAACTGGAGAGTTTGGCGAAATAAGGGAACTTCCATAAGATGTGAGACATTAATTAAAAAATATAAAATAGGGAATAGGAGTGTGGGAGTGTGGGACCGGCAATGACCACGGCATGGCCAGCCGGCCAATGGGCGCGGGTCCCAAACCACTCTCCCCAATTTTACCAAATTTTGATGATTTTAGATAATTTTCATAAAATCAAGGAGATTTGTTGAAAACCAAGATATTTTGTTGAAATCAGGGAGTTTTCATGAAATCATGAAACAAAACACCAAATAGTAATAAAAAAAATGGGCGTGTGGGACCGGCTAGGGCATGGCGGCCGGCTAGAGCCCGGTCCCACAAGTTTTTTCTAATTTTTTAATATTTTCTATGATTTTAGAGAAAATACATGAAATTAGGTAATTTTAGGGAAAATTCATGAAATCAAGGAATTTTCATAATTTAAGAGAAATAACAAAATAATGGGGACGTGAGGTGTGGGACCGGCCACGGCCAAGGCATGACCGGCCGGCCGGCGGTCCAATGACACCTTTCCCTAATTTTATTATTTTTTGATAAAATCAGGTAATTTAGATAAAAATACATGAAATTAGGTAATTTTCATGATTTTAGAGAAAATTCATAAAATCAAAGTATTTTCATAATTTGAGAGAAATAATAAAATAATGGAGACGTGAGGTGTGGGACCGGCCACGACCAAGGCATGACCGGCCGGCCGGCGTTCCCAAGACACCTTTCCCTAATTTTATTATTTTCGATGAAATCATGTGGTTTAGATAATTTCTTTGAAAAATATGAAAATTTGCTCGAACGAGAGGATTTTCATGAGATCAGGAAAATAGTAAAAATATGATAAAATATAAAATTGGGCGCGGGACTGGTCACGGCATGACTGGCCGGCTGGTGAGCCCAGTCCCCTGGCACTTTTGCTAATATTTTATTTTTATTTTTATTATTCCTTCCTATTTTGCATAGGTTCCTCGTTCGTTCATATTTTTTGAAATGTTCGTTCATGCATTCAAAATACTGGTATGTGCATTATTTGCTAATTATACTTGCACCATTTTTTTCAGGGCTTATTCGATGCTCAGATGCCTGTTTTTGTTGAATACTTATCACTAACCCGTGGAATTCTGCTGGGAAGAACCACGAATTGAAGTGACGAAATATAACAGAGAATCGCAGAATATTGCTGGATATTCAGGCGATTAATTAATGATCCGTAGAATATTACTGGATATTCAGACGATGGCTCGTAGAATATTGTTGGATACTCAGATGATTTAAGATAATTAATTGATGTCTCTTCACTAGAAGGGCTTCCTGTCTAGGAGCATTAATCATCTGAGGATTTAGCAATATGAACTTGCTGGAGTGTCATATTCCTCTTGTATAGTCAAGGAAAACCTGGTTGCATCCCAAAGACGTTGTCACTCTATACTAGCAGGCATGTCGTCTAGTATCCGTCCAATCTTTCTATTCTATACAGAATGAGATGTGCCGTGATCTCAGCTTGGAGTCTGCACGTCTACATCTTCTCTGAGAGACTTTCTCCATCAGAGGTTTATGGCATGAGCTTTCATGCTTAGAGACATGAGTCTCGATACTCATCTGATTGTCGGATCCGGAGTAATTACTGAAATTGCTTAGTCTTCATGAGATTTTCCATGGCCTCATCTGAGAGACTACACATCTACATGTACTCTGAGAGACGGCCTTCTCAGTCAGAGATTTACGACATGAGCTTTAATGCTTTGATGAGAGACATGAGCCTCAATACTCATTCAATTGCCGAATCTGGAGTATAGTTTTACAATTTTATCCTTTGTCTAAAATCCACCATCTACAACCTTCTTGACTGGTGCCGAACCAAGGACTTCTGAATTTTAAAAGTCTTAAATACAAAATCTTTTATTTGCTGCACTTCCTTTCTTAATTCCTTCAATTCTTCAAGAACACCAGAAAATTTCTGAAGATTTGAAGGGACAGCTCTTGGTTTTCTCACATTCCTCGTTTTTATTTTCAGGTTTGGGTAAACAGGAGGAATGTCTTTTTCCTTCATGATTGATTGCTTAACAATCATATTAACATTTTTCCCATCGGAAGTTATGATGCTTGGAGTCTCCATAGTAATATGGGTTTGTGAGAGGAATTTCTAAAAACAAGCTCTACAAGCAAAACTTATGATAAAATAATTTTTTTAGAGAAGGAAAAAGGAAAGTAGGTTACAGAACCTTTATACACTTAAAGGATTCACGTACGCACATATCTTACCCTAAAAAAGGCAAAATTATCTATTCTAACCCTCTTTTATTGATTAAACAGGGAAGACTTTCCCATATCAATTAGATATGAAAAGTGGGGTGAATTCCAGACTTTTCAGTGCCCACAGAGCAAAAACATGAAAACAAAAAAGAAAATCAAAACAAACTCTTTGGGGTGAACCTAGTGGGACTATAAATCTTGTTCGTGAGATTTTAAAGCTGCCGGCAACAGTTAGTGTTAGAGATGATTACACAGAGAAAGACAACAAAGATGATGACACGGGGAAAGACAACAGGCTCGGTACCAATATCTCTACTTGTTTGCGCAAGGTGGCGGATGGGCACTTCACAAATGCTGTTAAAGCCATCAGTTCGTCCGGGGTGGCGCCATACAACGAGAACACAAGGAAAGCACTTGAGGATAAGCATCCGACGATGCCGCCTCCAAGGAAACCAACCTCGTACGTTGCAGAGACACCGCTAGTGGCCGAAGAAGGTACCATTCTTAGTTGTATTAAATCTTTCCCTAAGGGAACTTCGTGTGGAAGGGATGGCCTTCGGGCACAACATTTGTTGGATGCTTTCTGTGGGGAAGGCTCAACTGTGGCTGCTGATATGGTCACGGCCATAACTAGGGTTGTTAATCTTTGGCTTGGCGGGAGATGCCCTCTTAACCTAGAGGAGTTCATTGCATCGGCTCCCCTAACACCCCTCCTTAAACCGGATAAGAGCATTCGTCCCATTGCTGTTGGGACAATTTGGCGTCGACTGGTGTCCAAAGCGGCGATGAAAGGGGTTGGTAAGGACATGGCAGCGTATCTACAGGATTTCCAGTTTGGTGTAGGTGTTTCAGGTGGTGTTGAGGCAATCCTACATGCTGTGAATAGGTTTGTCAGTAAACATCATGTAGACGCTAGCCTCTCTATGCTAATGGTTTACTTTACCAATGCTTTTAACCTAGTTGACCGAACGGCTATGCTTTCTGAGGTACGTAAGCTTTGTCCATCTATATCGCCTTGGGTAGAATACTTGTATGGTCAACCTGCACGGCTCTATGTGGGGGACTCCTTTATCTACTCATCCACAGGAGTACAACAAGGTGACCCTTTAGGGCCTTTGTTATTTGCTCTGGTACTTCATCAGCTTATAGCTAAGATAAATGAGCACTGCATATTATCCCTACATGCCTGGTATCTTGATGATGGCACTGTTATTGGAGACACCGAAGAAGTGGCAAAAGCACTCACTATTATCAAAACAGAAGGGCCGCTACTGGGGCTTATACTGAATATTAAGAAAACTGAAATATTTTGGCCCTCTTGTGATGGACGAAGGATAAGTGATGGGATGTTTCCTGTCGAAATCTCAAGACCAGATAAGGGAGTCAAACTATTAGGTGGTGCAGTTAGCCTCGACGATGGTTTTGTGAAGGGCCTTGCCATTAAGAGGGCTGAAAAAGCAGTGGATTTGATGCAGATTTTATCCAAGCTCCATGATCCTCAAAGTGAATTGCTGCTTTTACGAACGTGTATGGGTATCTCCAAGCTTCTTTTTGGCCTTCGTATTTGTCACCCAGACTATATTATGGAGGCGGTAGATATATTTGATAGAGGCTTGGAGAAGTGGTGGAAGGCATCGTGGTGTGCGGGGGACCGTTCTTTGGAGAGCTTCAGTGGAGACTATCTACTCTACCTATCGATATGGAGGTCTTGGACTTTATCTTTGCTAGGGAGGCATCTGAGTATGTTTTTGTGGCTTCACGTGTGCAATCTTGGGGATTACAGGATCACATATTGAGGAGTAGTGGTGTGGACGGTATGGATGATAATTTTAATAAGGCTTTGGAAACGTTACAAGTGACTCTTCCTGATTTTGATCTTAACAACTTCACCAATAAAGACAACGCCCCCCCTAAAGCACAAAGCATCCTGGCGAGTGCTCTTTTTGGTAAAGTGGTTAAGGACATTGATAGAGTTTACATGCTAACGGAGAGACAGAAAGCGGTTTTTGGTTGTTTGCAAGCAGCACATGCCCAAGATTTTCTTCTGGCTATTCCGATTGAGGGGCTAGGGCAGAAGATGTCTCCTTTGGAGTACCGGTCTATCCTCAAATACAGGTTAATGATCCCGCTTTATCCTCTCGACTCTCGCTGCCTGCTTGCATCACAGTTGCTTGGATTCATATGGTGAACATGCGCTTCATTGTAAAGTAGACCCTGGTTATAAATATAGACATGATCATGTGAGGGATATTTTGTATGATGTACTGTGGAGGTCTGGCATTTCGGCAAAGAAAGAAGCACCTGTGCATTTCCTGACAGACCCACTTGAAGGGAGATCGACACTAAGACCAGCTGATGTTCTTATTTTTGGATGGGCTAATGGGAAACACACATGTGTTGACCTCACCGGGTATCTCCTTTGGTAGGAATTGGACATGGCACCTTTACAATCGGGCGAGCAGCGCTAAAGGCTGCCTCAGGTAAGATATCGAAGCATGAGAAAGCATGTGTTGACAATGGGCATGCTTTCGTCCCCTTTGCTTTTGATACTTTTGGCTATTTGGCTCCAGAAGCAGTTGGACTACTCAAGAGGGTCCAGAAAGTCATGCGCAGCAATGTAATGACCCCTGGCTCACGAGATTTTATTTTTAATAGGATAGGTTTTGCTATTCAAAAAGGGCTAGCGGCACAGCTTGTCGCTCGCTTGCCTAGTATGTAATTTTTATCTTTTAAAGAAATCAACAAAGTGAACATCAACAAAACAAACTCGAAGAATTTTCTTTCCCTAAAGCCTGAGGTGTGCTAAATCTTGTCTCTTTTGATCAGGCACATGAGACAAGATGTACAAACCAACACAATTTAAGTTGTGCTGGGGTGAAAAATGATCTGTCCACCATAACATTTTTGAATGGAATTCATAGAGCCCTGTTTCTCAAAGCATTTAGACCATAAATCTCTTTCTAATGATCTAGTCTTTTCTTTGGAAACTAACTTCTTTGAAGAAGAGATGCGTTTACATACCTCTGATGATTCTTGCACAAGTTTTAGCTTGTTTGCTAATTGATTCGCTCTTCGTTGAAGTTTTTTGACATATCTCATTTTGTGTTTGAACTTGAAACACTTTGATAACTCATGACCTCTGAGAGAACAATAAGGACATGTCATCCTGGAAGAAAATTCAGATGCTCGAGATGTGTATGCCGCTAGACACATAGTGGAACATGAAAAATCAGAAAAAGAGTTTTCAACCGAAACATGTAGATCAATTTTTTCTTCCAGATTGGTTGAGATTTCTTATGAAAGAATATCAAGATTGATGTATGTATTGCTACAATTATCAAAATCAATATTTTTACACAGAAGTGTAAGACTTGACTTTTTGTCTTTATTAGAATCATAATTGTCAGACATTTCATCAAGAGTTGCAGTCAAACCTTTTTTCCCAGTGTATTTTTTACGATTTGGACACTCATTTGCAAAATGGCCAAAACCTTTACACTTAAATCACTGAGCCATATCCTCGTCATTAGTTTCATCATTATCCCTGTTTTTAGGAGGAACACGGTTAAGGGTTTAACTGATGACCTGGGTTTATCGCTGGAGAATCGTTTACTTCTTTTCAAAAGAAGGTCCCTAAACTGTCTTGTGATCAAGTAGACTGACTTGTCAAGATCTTCATCTGATGAATCAGTCTCAGAAAGATCATCTTAGTGCTTAAGCTGGACCTGGATAAACTAATAGGAATAGTTTTGGTACTAGGTTAGTTGATTCCTTAATAGGAATAAGTAATCTTATCAGAGATGCAAACAAATTTACTTTTGTCAAGTAATGTAGTGTTCTTTTGTGCTTTGAAAGCAACATCCTTTCCGGATTTGGATATGGTCTCATGATCAAAGATCTTTAACTTCCCAACTAGAGTATTTCTGGAAAGAGTTGCGAGATTATTTTCTTCAACGATGGCATGCTTCTTAGAATCATGTCTAGATGGAAGTGATCTGAAAATTTTCATCACAACGTCCTTTTCAGGAATATTCTTACCCAATGCAAAAGATGCATTAACAATTTCAGCCATTTTGTGATTAAACTCATCAAACGAATCTTCATCTGCCATACGAAGGTTTTCCCAATCATAATTTAGGTTTTGAAGCCTAGCTTTTTTTTTCCAGAGGTATTCCCTTCAAATATAGTATCTAAGATATCCCATGCTTCTTTAGATTTTGTGCACATATTCACATGATGCTGAAGATCTAGCGTAATGGCAAGTATGATAGCATTTAATCCGTCAGAATTTTGCTTTGCAACAAGGATTTCTTCTGGACTATATCTACCAATATCCTTAGGTATAGATACATTGCCTTCTGTATTAACAGGAGGATCATATCCATTAACAACACATACGCATATTTGAAAATCATGAGCTTGAAGAAAAGCACGCATAGCCATTTTCCACCACAAGTAGTTTGAGCCATCAAATATTGGTGGTACGTTTATGGAGATAGAATTTCTATCCATAGAGTCAGATCGCTACAAACACAGACTTATGAGGTCTTTAAAGTGTTTGCCTGCTCTGATACCAATTGAAAAAGCGGGGGTATAACAACCACACCCAATATTTCGCTCAACAATCTGTATGGACTAACTCCAATATACTTTTACGAGAATCAACTAGAAAGTCAGACTCAATCTTAAGAAAAGTATATCAAAGAGTTATATCTTAATCTCTCAATTCAATCCGCAATCAAACAAATAAGAATTTTCGAGCCTAGTTGAATACAAGAGAAATAACTTGAACGGTACCAAAGACCAATGTTCAAGGACCAATCAATTTCAATCAACAACCAAAGGTTGGATTTACCAATTGATCGATTCAACGCACAACCAGTGATATTTAAATTATGCAACAAAATATAATGCGAAAAAGAAATAACACAGACACCAGAAGTTTGGTTAACGAGGAAACCATAAATGCAGAAAAAAAACCCGGGACCTAATCCAGATTGAACACCATATTGTAATAACCCGCTACATACACTAGCCTACTACAAACTAACTTCAGTCTGCACTGTAGTTGAACCCCAATCAATCTAACACTGATAAAAGGTACAATTCCGCTCCTTACTTATCTGATCCCAACAGAATACTACGTACTTGATTCCCTTAGCTAATCTCACCCACAACTAAGAGTTGCTACGACCCAAAGTCGAAGACTTTAATAAACAAATCTGTCTCACACAGAAAAGTTTATAGGAATAGATAAATCTGTCTCCCACAGAAATATGGTAGGCTCGGAAAGATACCTACTATTGTGTATACTGCAAGTGCACAGTGTCTACAAGCAACACAGGGCAAGCACAGGTCGAACCACAGAGACTTGGAGAGAGTGTAGAAGTTGATTCTAAATCCTTACTTAGAACTGATTCAGAGAGTAACCAAAAAGGGTTTTCTTTTGTCGATACGACGAGATATTGGCAAAGACTTAAACAGAAAATAATATTGAATTAAAATACACAATTAAATCAAGGTGTAAATACTGAGAATATGGATACTAGGGTATTCAAATCCACCGCTAACTTATGATATGCATTCAACTTGTAATATTATTCTTGTCCTTACAACAGATTCAAGTCTACCATATATCTAAGGTGTTTCTCCAATGGATAATTTAATCACAACTAAAGTATTTCTCCAGAGCATTAACTGTCTAATTAAATCACAACTAATCTGAGGATCAATATTTGGGTAAGCATGAGTTGTAGCATAATCAACAAAGAGATATTATAACTACAATGGATACATGGCATACATTGTGAGAGCAAGATGTTGACAAACTTGGATTAAATTATATCTTTAAACAATTCTAAACTTTCAAGAACAAGATACAAGATATGAATACATACCAATGAGTTATGGCTTCATTTAAACCCTAGCAAATGAAACTAGAACATGAAGAACATTACAACAAAACTGAAATTTGATAAACTAACATGAACAAGCTATTCTTGGATGGTTTTTCAACACAACAACCCTCTCTATTTATACACAAAATTCCCTCAAGCACTTGGATTCGAAATTTGGAAAGCATCCACTCAACAAAACATGTTTTCTTAATTGATGGATTGAATGGAATATATTTGGTTGTGGGAAACAAATTGGGAGTGATTGAGTGAGAGAATGGGGATGTTTTCTTTAATTGATGGATGAAATGGAATACAATGGGGGTGAGGTGGATGTTTTGGAAAGAATCCAATGGGGGTGAGGTGGATGTTTTGGAAAGAATCCAATGGGGGTGAGGTGGATGTTTTGGGTCTTGGGTTTTGGATCATGGGTTGTTTAATCCCATGAATTTGTAAACAGGTTTCCACTGATGCACGAGCGGGTTGCAACGCTTCCAACTTTCTTCTCTTTTGTCTTCTCAATTCTTCCAAGCTTTATTTAGTACTTAAAAACACAAAATTAATTAATACAAATATTTATTCTTGAAAATGGTAAAAATGCAAAATTTGGGATAATATATGACTTTGAAGCGCGAAAGATGAGTTAAGTGCCAATGAAAAGGTGTATGAATATGCAATATTTGGCACTCATCAAATACCCCCAAACCTGAATTTTACTTGTCCTCAAGTGAAACAGAAATATAGAAATCCTAACTATACCACTGTCGCTGGTCTCTCGAATGCATTTAGCGTATGCACTAAGCCTTTAAACCCCTAGGTGTCTCTAGTGGACGATTTGTAGTCTCGCGAGGGCCTACCAAAGATGTACCCACAAAACCTTCTCCAATTTCAGAGCATCCATAGAAATGTCTTCGTCTTCGGTCTTCAACTGTAGATGATGAACTTCGGAATTTCGTAGAACCTTGACAATTTGTAACCAATTTTTTTTAAGACCCGCTACACAGCTGATCATAGTAAACACACTACAAAAGACCCGTTCCACAGCTGGTCATAAAAGATAACAACAAAAGACTCAAAAAAAAAATGCGAAAGACTACAAAGGATCCTACAAAAGACCCGCTACACAGCTGGTCACAAAAAAATAACAACAAAAGACTCAAAAAATGCAAAAGACTACAAAGGATCCTACAAAAGACCCGCTACACAGCTGGTCATAAAAAAAATAACAACAAAAGACTCAAAAAATGCAAAAGACTACAAAGGATCCTACAGAAGACCCGCTACACAGCTGGTCATAAAAAAATACAAAAGACTACAAAGGATCCTACAAAAGACCCGCTCCACAGCTGGTCATAAAAGATGAAAAAACTACAAAACGCCATATGCAAATACTCCCCCAAACCTAAATCTAACATTGTCCTCAATGTTTCAAAAGATAACAGAAACCACAACAAACTATGAGAACAAAACAGATTCAAAGGAAAGAGATTACCAGATGCCAAACCAGAGACAGTAGAGTATGTCCAAAGCAACCAGCAGGGAAGATATTTGTGGTATGTACAAGGGGTGAACTTTTCAGTCCACATAGATCGGATCAGCAAGATGAGTTGTTTCAATCTCAGGTGGGATTGGTTCAAGGAACGGCTTCAGTCTCTGCCCATTGACCTTGAAGACATTCTTGGTTGTTACATCTTATAATTCTACAGCCCCATGGGGGAAAATTGTTCGCACCACGAACGGGCCTGTCCATTTAGAACGTAATTTTCCTGGAAAAAGGTGCAGTCGTGAGTTATACAATGAAACTTTCTGGCCTAGAGTGAATGACTTGCGCAAAATGCGTTTGTCATGGAACACCTTCATTCTTTGTTTGTACATTTTTTCATTATCATATGCATCATTTCTTAACTCTTCCAACTCATTGAGTTGAAGCTTCCTTTGGGTGCCAGCTTTATCTAGATCAAAGTTCAGTTTCTTTACAGCTCAATATGCACGATGTTCTAACTCTACAGGGAGATGACAAGCTTTACCGTACACAAGTCTGTAAGGGGACATACCAATGGGGGTCTTGTATGCAGTTATATAGGCCCATAAAGCATCATTCAATCTTAAAGACCAATCTTTTCTAGACGGGTTAACCGTCTTTTCTAGAATGTGCTTAATCTCCCTATTTGAAATCTCTACCTGGACACTGGTCTGTGGATGATATGGGGTTGCAACTTTATGAGTTATGCCATACTTACGGACTAAGGACTCAAAAGGCCTATTGCAGAAATGTGAACCACCGTCACTGATTATAGCTCTAGGGGTGCCAAATCGAGAAAATATGTTTTCCTTTAAGAACGAAAGTACCACCTTGTGGTCATTAGTTTTGGTTGCAATTGCTTCTACCTACTTAGAAACATAGTCAACAGCAACAAGAATGTACAACTTTCCTTCAAAGCTAGGAAATGGACCCATGAAATCAATGCCACATACATCAAATAGATCAACAATCAAAATGGGTTGTAAGGGCATCATGTTTCGTTTTGATATACTTCCCAATTTCTGGCACCGGTCACAAGAAACACAGAAGGCATGGCTATCTTTAAAAAATGTTGGCCAGTAAAAACCACTCTGCAAGATATTTGCAGCAGTTTTCTTTGCACTAAAGTGTCCTCCACATGCTTGATCATGACATCCCTTTGTTCAGAATTGGTGACACATTTCCTAATGATTTGGTCAGGGCAGTATTTGAACAGATATGGGTCATCCCATAGGAAATGTTTCACTTCGGCCAAGAATTTAGACCGGTCTTGTTTAGACCAATGAAGTGGCATCCTACCCGAGCAAGGTAGTTCACGATGTCGGCAAACCATGGCATTTCGAAACCAAAGATCGCTTGTTCATCGTGGAAGGATTCCCTAATAATCTCTGATTCATCAGCGGATTCCACATTCAACCTAGATAAGTGATCAGCAACAATATTCTCGGACCCTTTTTTATCTCGAATTTCGAGGTGGAACTCTTGTAACAAGAGAATCCATCGAATTAGACGAGCCTTAGCATCTTTTTTAGATAAAAGATATCTTAATGCGGCATGGTCAGTATAAATGATGATTTTAGATCCTATCAAATAAGATCTAAACTTATCTAATGCAAACACAACAGCTAGCAGCTCTTTTTCGGTTGTTGAATAATTCATTTGAGACTCATTCAGTGTCTTACTAGCATAGTAGATCACATAGGGGTGTTTGTCAACTCTCTGACCTAAGACAGCTCCAACAGCAAAATCAGATGCGTTACACATGATTTCAAATGGCAATTTCCAATCAGGAGGTCGGACTATAGGGGCTGAAGTTAGAAGAGTTTTGAGCTCTTCCCAAGCATGCACACAAGCATTATCAAATACAAATGCAACATCTTTACTGAGTAGATTACACGGTGGTCTTGAGATCTTACTGAAATCTTTAATGAATCTACGGTAGAAACCAGCATGGCCTAAAAATGATCTAACCTCCCTCACAGAGCGAGGTTCCGGCAAGTTTTGAATGAGGTTGACTTTGGCTTTGTCTACTTCAATGCATTTTTCAGAGATGATGTGTCCTAGAACTATGCCCGAGTTCACCATAAAATGACATTTCTCCCAATTTAAAACCAAATCTTTCTCTTTACATCTAATCAGCACGCGAGTGAGATGGTTCAAACATTCATCAAAATATGATCCAAACACAGAGAAATCATCCATAAAGATCTCAAGAAAATTATCTATCATGTCAGAGAAAATGCTCATCATACAACGCTGAAATGTAGCGGGTGCGTTGCACAACCCAAAGGGCATACGAAGATAGGCAAACGTTCCAAATGGACATGTAAATGTATTCTTTTCCTGATCTTCGGGTGAAATATGAATCTGGTTGTAACCAGAAAAACCATCCAAGAAACAATAGAATTTACGCCCAGACAATCGTTCAAGCATTTGATCTATGAATGGAAGAGGGAAGTGATCTTTCCTTGTAACTGCATTCAACTTCCTATAATCAATGTAAACTCGCCACCCTGTGGTTACTCGAGTAGTGATTAACTCATTTTTATTGTTTTGAACTATAGTAACTCCTGACTTTTTCGGCACAACCTGAATGGGGCTAACCCATTTGCTATCTGAGATTAGGTATATGATACCCGCATCAAGAAGCTTTATAATCTCACTCTTAACAACCTCTTTCATGTTAGGATTGAGACGCCTTTGCATCTCCCTATATGGTTTTGCATTGTCCTCAAGGTTTATATGATGCATGCAATCAGTGGGACTTATGCCTTTAAGGTCCGAGATGGTCCATCCTAAGGCTTCTTTATGCTCCTTAAGTACTTCTAAAAGTTTACTTTCCTGTTCTGTATCTAAGGAAGATAAAATGATTACAGGAAAAGTATTAGAAGGTCCCAAAAATTCATATTTAAGAGTATCAGGCAATGGTTTCAGTTCGAGCTTTGGTGGCTCAACAAGAGAGGGAACAGACTTGGATTACAAGACTGGAAGTGGTTCCACTCTATCTTTCCACTTAGACGTGTCCATAAGTGGTGTGGATTCAATCAAAGTATTCACTTCACTTATGTATTCATCATCAAACAAATCCAGGTCAAAATTATTCAAACAAACATCCAAAGGGTCAACAGACATGCTACTAGACAACGAATCCTGAATCAAACTTTCAATCATGTTAATTTCATGCACATCATTATCATCATCAATATCTAAATGTTGTTGGCTAGTATTTAAAACATTCAACTCCACAGTCATATTACCAAATGACAACTTCAGCACCCCATTACGGCAGTTAATGATTGCATTGGACGTCGCTAAGAAGGGACGTCCCAAAATGACAGGAATGTGACTGTCAGGGTTTTGCACAGGTTGAGTATCTAAGACGATGAAGTCCACAGGAAAATAAAACTTATCAACCTTAATCAAAACATCTTCTACCACACCACGTGGCACTTTGACGGATCTGTCCGCCAATTGCAGAGTTATAGGTGTTTCCTTCAACTCTCCAAGACCTAACTGGACATATACTGAATATGGTAATAGATTCACACTTGCCCCTAAGTCTAGCAACGCCTTCTTAACCGTTTGGTCACCTATTTTGCATGTGATAGTTGGACTACCTGGGTCTTTAAACTTAGGAGGTGTGTTTCTTTGAATGATTGCACTCACTTGCTCAGTGAGAAAAGCACGCTTATGCAATGAAGCTTTCTATTTTGTGTGCACAGATACTTAAGGAATTTAGCATAAGCAGGGACTTGCTTGATTGCATCAAGAAATGGGATGTTGATGTTAACTCGTTTGAACATTTCCAAAATCTCGTTGTACTGTATACTCTCTTTTTGCTGCACCAATCTTTGTGGAAATGGAGCAACAGGTACATGAGATGGTGCAGAGACATTAGAATTATGGGAATTCTTATGTTGCTCAGATTTGTCTTCAACACTAGGTGTTTTCTGTGGGATTTTATGCACTGGTGAGTCTGATGTAGACTCACTCGACTGTGGTACACCTACATTATTTTCAACAACTTTGCCACTACGAAGGGTGGTGACAGCATTTACTTGATTATGGGAGGCCTCATTTCGAGTTGAATTTCCTGCCTGATATACATTTTTTGGATTTTGTTGGGGCTAACTAGGGAGTTTTCCTTTGTCTCTTTCATTCAATGCTTCACAAATTTGACCCATTTTAAGTTCTAGACTTGTAAA
This sequence comes from Papaver bracteatum, assembly GCA_023529315.1. Lineage (NCBI taxonomy): Eukaryota > Viridiplantae > Streptophyta > Magnoliopsida > Ranunculales > Papaveraceae > Papaver > Papaver bracteatum. Next base: position 3,281,814 of record JAJJWX010002811.1, on the reverse strand, counting down.
ACGTTGGTCTGTGGTCTTTTGGAGTTGTACCAAATTTTGGGTCAACAAACCGAAACTTTCTTCGAAGCTAGGCTTTTTCTCTACAGGGTACTGCACATGTGGTTGCACTTGGGGGTTTCTAGGATAGGGGTATCCTTGGTTATTATTTGATGTTCCCCCTTGTATAGGTCCCTTAGACCATGAAAAGTTAGGGTGATTTCTCCACCCTGGGTTGTAGGTCTGAGAATATGGGTTGTTCTCTTGCCTTTGGTACAAAACATTGTCTTGCTCGGTTTTAGACTCTTGAAATGCATGGAGGTCCGGAAAAGTGTCCACTAGATGGTCTGAACTATGGCATGCGGCACAAGTGGCCATTTCAATTTGACTACGGAGAGTAGGGATATTAATTTTTCCATTCTTTTCTAGTTCTAGCTTTTCTATTATCCTTGCCAAGGATGCCATCTTTGCACTTCCTTCGAAGTCAGAGTCAATTCTATGAACATTAGATGTCGGGGTAATCCTATTTGGTTCACGGGGGGATTCCCACTGCTGAGTCTTTTCAGCGACTTCGATTAAGAAATTCCAAGACTCATCAGTAGTTTTTTCAATAAATTAACCATTGCACATGGTCTCAACTGTAGTTTGGTTTTTGACATCTAAGCCTTCATACAAAATTTGCACAAGTCTCCATTTTTCAAAACCATGGTGAGGACATTGGAGCAATAATTCATTGAATCTCTCCAAATATTTTGCCAAAGTTTCCTCCTCTAATTGCACAAAACTATTCAGACTTTGACGAATTGTCGTAGTCTTATGGTTTGGGAAGAACTTTTTCGTAAGAGCATCCCACGTATGAAATGACTGTGGCTGTTGAGCACACAGCCAAGTCTTGGCCTTTTCTTGTAAAGAAAACGGAAAAAGTCTTAGTTTGAGGTCCTCATCCGTCATTTGGTTGATCCGAAGAGTCCCACAAATTTCCTCGAACTCTCTCACATGGTGGTAGGGATTTTCAGCTTCAACCCCTTTAAATTTAGGCAACATATTGAGGATAATCGCCTTTAGCTCAAATTGTCCAACAACAGCTGGTAAGACAATGCACGAGGACTGGGTTGTCCTCGTTGGGTACATGTAGTCCTTTAGACTACGAACTGGTTCTCCCATTGTTTCGGATGGGCCGGGACTGTCTGTCTCAGAACTATGTATTTCAACTAACTCTTCTTGACTGATTCTAACTAGTTGGTTTGTTTGGTCTCTAAAAGACACAATCATAGCCTAGCTAACATATTAAGCATGTTAACCATTCACCTAGAAGGGAAGTTCTATGAAATCACAAACAAGGATGACTCTACCACAGTAAACCTACTGATTTCTAGCAAACAAAAAGCATGATGGCTCCACTTAGATTATTTCTAGACCACCTTCTAATCCTTCGAAATGGAATTCGTTACAATCTGAGCAAACTCCTCTGGAATCAATCCGAGTTTAAGTAAATTGAATAGAGGCGAGGGAAGCTGCTAGAGATTTGATACCCAATGCCTCACCGTATTACAAGGCGGCGCAGTCACGCATTCAATTTACAGAAACCGTCATGAACTTCGAAGTATGCTTAAAGAGTAACCAATATTTTTCAAATGACTTTCCTACTAAGCTCGTTACCTTATATGTCTTGTTCTATTCAAAATTTTAAAGCTTAGGTTCGCGTAGGTATCGTTTTCCTAAGGCGGGAAAGAAGAGAACGGTGATGAAATCCAAACTCTTATCTTATATGTCCAGTCCTTGCCCTTTACTAGGAAATTAAAACAGCCGTATTCAAATCCTCAACATGTATGCAAACGAAGGAATACAGTAACTCGCTAACAGGGGATTCACGAGTGTTTCGACAAACTTACCTCCCGTTACAGACGGGGGATGAACCGTTGTTTTCGACTCGGTCCACGACTCCTATGTCATGAACGAACCCGAGGGGCCGAGGTGATATTGTAATCACCGTCCTTCTCTGCAAATAGTTTGATATTTAATACGACCCTTCCGTAGGGTTTAAAAATAAAAATACAAGAATGTCCAAGTCCAAAGTCCAAAGTCCAAAAAGATAAAATGCAAAAGAAATAGAAAATTACACAAATAGAGAAATCTTAATACAATCTAAAAATAAATAAATAAAATAAACTCTCTTTTTTCTTTTTTTTAAATAAAAACTTATTCCGCTTCCTTTCCTTCCTTTCCTTCGCCTTTACAACAGCTACTCAGGCACCTGTTGATCTCAAAAGAGATAGTTAGGGTTTCGAAGTTTGAAAGCAAAAGCAAAAGCAAAAATAATAAAAAAATATCAATATTAATTGTAAAATTGACTGTGAATAGTTGTGTTGCTACAGTAAAATTGACTGTGAATAGTTGTATTGCTACAGTAAAATTACCAATTTCAGACATTTTGTGATTAAATTCATCAAACGAATCTTCATCTGCCATACGAAGGTTTTCCCAATCAGAATTTAGGTTTTGAAGCCTAGCTTTTTTTTCCAGAGGTATTCCCTTCAAATATAGTATCTAAGATATCCCATGCTTCTTTAGATTTTGTGCACATATTCACATGATGCTGAAGATCTAGCGTAATGGCAAGTATGATAGAATTTAATCCGTCAGAATTTTGCTTTGCAGCAAGGATTTCTTCTGTACTATATCTACCAATATCCTTAGGTATAGATACATTGCCTTCTGTATTAACAGGAGGATCATATCCATTAACAACACATACCCATATTTGAAAATCACGAGGTTGAAGAAAAGCACGCATAGCCATTTTCCACCACAAGTAGTTTGAGCCATCAAAGATTGGTGGTACGTTTATGGAAATAGAATTTTTGTCCATAGAGTCAGATCGCTACAAACACAGACTTATGAGGTCTTTAAACGTGTTTGCCTGCTCTGATACCAATTGAAAAAGCTGGGGTATAACAACCACACCCAATATTTCGCTCAGCAATCTGTATGGACTAACTCCAATATACTTTTACGAGAATCAACTAGAAAGTCAGACTCAGTCTTAAGAAAAGTATATCAAAGAGTTATATCTTAATCTCTCAATTCAATCCGCAATCAAACAAAGAAGAATTTTCGAGCCTAGTTGAATACAAGAGAAATAACTTGAACGGTACCAAAGACCAATGTTCAAGGACCAATCAATTTCAATCAACAACCAAAGGTTGTATTTACCAATTGATCGATTTAACACACAACCAGTGATATTTAAATTATGCAACAAAATATAATGCGAAAAAGAAATAACACAGACACCAGAAGTTTGGTTAACGAGGAAACCATAAATGCAGAAAAAACCCAGGGACCTAATCCAGATTGAACACCATATTGTAATAACCCGCTATAGACACTAGCCTACTACAAACTAACTTCGGTCTGCACTGTAGTTGAACCCCAATAAATCTCACACTGATAAAAGGTACAGTTGCGCTCCTTACTTCTCTGATCCCAGCAGGATACTACGTACTTGATTCCCTTAGCTAATCTCACCCACAACTAAGAGTTGCTACGACCCAAAGTCGAAGACTTTAATAAAAAAATCTGTCTCACACAGAAAAGTCTATAGGAATAGATAAATCTGTCTCCCACAGAAATATGGTAGGCTCGGAAAGATACCTACTATTGTGTATACTGCAAGTGCAAAGTGTCGACAAGCAACACAGGGCAAGCACAGGTCGAACCACAGAGACTTGGAGAGTGTAGAAGTTGATTCTAAATCCTTACTTAGAACTGATTTAGAGAGTAACCAAAAGGGGTTTGCTTTTGTCGATACGACGATATATTGGCAAAGACTTAAACAGAAAATAATATTGAATTAAAATACACAATTAAATCACGGTGTAAATACTGAGAATATGGATACTAGGGTATTCAAATCCACCGCTAACTTATGATATGCATTCAACTTGTAATATTATTCTTGTCCTTACAGCAGATTCAAGTCTACCATATATCTAAGGTGTTTTCCAATGGATAATTTAATCACAACTAAAGTATTTCTCCAGAGCATTAACTGTCTAATTAAAGCACAACTAATCTGAGGATCAATATTTGGTTAAGCATGAGTTGTAGCATAATCAACAAAGAGATATTCTAACTATAATGGATACATGGCATACATTGTGAGAGAAAGATGTTGACAAACTTGGATTAAATTATATCTTTAAACAATTCTAAACTTTCAAGAACAAGATACAAGATATGAATACATACCAATGAGTTACGGCTTCATTTAAACCCTAGCAAATGAAACTAGAACATGAAGAACATTACAACAAAACTGAAATTTGATAAACTAACATGAACAAGCTATTCTTGGATGGTTTTTCAACACAACAACCCTCTCTATTTATACACAAAATTCCCTCAAGCACTTGGATTCGAAATTTGGAAATCATCCACTCAACAAAACATGTTTTTTTAATTGATGGATTGAATGGAATATATTTGGTTGTGGGAAACAAATTGGGAGTGATTGAGTGAGAGAATGGGGATGTTTTCTTTAATTGATGGATGAAATGGAATACAATGGGGGTGAGGTGGATGTTGTGGAAAGAATCCAATGGGGGTGAGGTGGATGTTTTGGGTCTTGGGTTTTGGATCATGGGTTTTGGATCATGGGTTGTTTAATCCCATGAATTTGTAAACAGGTTGCCACTGATGCGCGAGCGGGTTGCAACGCTTCCAACTTTCTTCTATTTTGTCTTCTCAATTCTTCCAAGCTTTATTAAGTACTTAAAAACACAAAAATAATTAATACAAATATTTATTCTTGAAAATTGTAAAAATGCAAAATTTGGGATAATATATGACTTTGAAGCGCGAAAGATGAGTTAAGTGCCAATGAAAAGGTGTATGAATATGCAATATTTGGCACTCATCAAAATACCTACGATTTTTTGTTCCGTCTTTTGATAAATCAAGGTGAACATGAACCAATCGATAACCTGGACTTATATTCCCGAAGAACAGCCTAGTATTATCAATCACCTCATAATAATCTTAATCGACTAGCGAAACAAGATATTGTGGATTCACAAACGATGAGACGAAGATGTTTGTGACTACTTTTCTATCTTGCCTATCGGAGATACAAATCTCAAGCCAATCTTACAATTGTTCTCAATCACGATAGAAACAACAAAATCAGATCATGCAAGTACAGAGAAAATAATTGGGTTTGGCTTCACAATCCCAATGAAGATCTTTCGTGAAAAACCTAAGGTTAAAGTAAAATCGTCTCTAGATTATACAACTAGTATCACACAGGAGGTGTGGGGATTAGGTTTCCAAGTTGCTAGAGTTCTCTTTTATATAGTCTCCAAATCAGGGTTTGCAATCTAAGTTACCTTGGTAACAAAGCATTCAATATTCACTGTTAGATGAAAACCTAATTAGATTCAAGCTAACATCTTTCAACTGTTAGATCGATCTTAGCTTGTTATACACAAATGACATGTAACTTCATTTAGGTTTGAGTAACCATACCTAAACGTGTACACTTAATTGGTTCAACAATAGTTAACCAATGGTTAGCCATATGAGAACTTTCATATCAACCTTATTCATCTTCACCATAACTAGTTCAAGTGACTCAAATGTAATAGTTTATACAAGACACAATCGATGCAAAATCGGTTTTGATTCACTAGAATCGATTCATGAACATTATAGCCACGGTTTGCAAAGATTGCATTCCTTAATATATAAATGTTTTAGTTCATGAAAAACCCGATTTTAGAAAGTAACCTACTTAAGTATGCAAATGGGCATGTGTACTTAAGTAACCGGACGAGTCTGTTTTTCACTTTCAAACTCCAGCAGAAATTCACAGACATGAACTTTCCGCCAGTATGCGTACGGGTACACATATTTACCCGGATTTCCAACAACCTCCAGTACGCGTACGGGTACATACTTTGGGTTCCCAGTTTTGGAATTTTACACAAATGTGAGAACACACCATGTTTATATCCAAAGATAGTTACATGTTCTAAACTCTCATCTCAATCATTGAAACTTTCTTAGAGGATGCTATATAGTGGTTATTCACAAACTATTTTTCATCAAAGCGATTTTCAAGTTATTGAAATAATCAACATGACTTTCGTCCCGAGTAAAGATGAAATTGGACAAATCGAAAGCTTACCAACACATATTTTGAGAAATAGATAAGCGAGTTAAACTCGGCTCGAAATAGCATATGTGTATAATTGAAGTCTATGTAGCAATACGACTTTTATCTCAAGATAGGAGATAGAATAGATAGACTTTTGAGTGATAGATAAGTTCAACTCTCCACATACCTTTTTATCGATGAAGTTCCACAAGTTCCTTGAGTAGTTCTTCGTCTTTGCATGATGAACGCCGTGGAGTCTAGAGCTCAACTACACTTACTATCCTAGTCCGAGACTTAGCTATAAGTAGACTAGGAATCAAGACTTATAGTTTTGGAAACTAAACTTGACAAACAAGCTTGAGATAGAAATGCTTGCGAGTTCGACCGAGCAGTGCTCTAACACTTATAGGTTACTCTCGTCTTTTCATAGGATGACAAGAGTAACAAGTCGATTATGCAAACTATCTGCACATAAGAAGTACTTTGAGAAGAAATAATTTGCAAGGTAGGGTGGTGATACAACAATTGATGTGGTTAGAGGTAAAGCATAACTACTTTGAGAAGAAATACTCTAACAGTGTTCAGCTGAAAACTTATATGACCTTGTAAGCCGAAACTGTAAATAAAACATTTTCAGTGTGAAATAGCATGAATAGTTCGGCTGATAACCTTTATAAGCCCTAATTTTTCAAGAATTAAACCCAGTATACCAATCAAAAACAACAAATAACAGATGGGTTTGTAGAACTTCCTTTCTTATCCTCATTTCAGGAGTTAGTGCTTCAGCCGGTTCAATTTCTGGTTCAATTTCAGTTTTTACACATTCATCTCCAATTTGTTCTTCAATTGATAGATTAGAATATGATTTAGAACGCCTACTTCCTGGTGTTTGCTTTGTGTGAACCATTATATAGTAAAGTTTAATCGACAACTAATTGCGGGAATATATTTTTTCTTGACGGTTCGTGAGAGGCTCGGCTGAAAAGAATAAGAGATGTTAAAAGGAAAACTGATTTTGATTTTAGGTTTTATACTAAGCGTAAGGTAAATTAGTAATTTAAACCATTCAAGGATATATGGATAATTGAACTACCCACTAGATACCCCTTATAAGGTGACACTAGATGGGAAAACTATTTTTTATGCCCAGAAAGATTCTCATATGGGATCGGATACTCTTTGTTGAAATTTCAGTCCTAGGGATTTGTTAGATGGCATGCTGAAAAGAGTGGTATTTATTTCGACCTCATCATGGGTAGGAGCAATAAATCATTTAACTAGTAGTAACAACACAAGGAATGTTTTGGATAAGTTCGTCTGATTAAACAAAGGAGTAGGAGAGGCAGCAATAGGATTAAGGTGCTGCGAGGAGACATGTTTTTGGGCATACCAAAAAATTACCGGGCATACTCAAGGTTCGGCTCACAACTTTTTTTTTACCTAGGTTTGCTAGGTTCGGCTCATAACTTGTGAGCCGAACCTAGACAAAATGTATGCCTGATAATTTTTTGGTATGCCCAAAAATAGCCATGTTGAAGTAGGGAACTTGGACATTTTCTTTTTATTTTTGTGGCCCAGAATGTACCTCATCTTTTTAAAACAAGTTAAAGTTCGGGCCTTAATATTCCAACGCCAACATGCATATGATATATCCATATCAAAGTAACACTTTCAAAACCCCAAGTACATGCCTAGCTAAATCTGGCCTGATGTTCTCTTCAGTGATCATCAAATACAAGTTTCTTCTTGTTTTGTTTTTAGACACATGCAAATTTTGCCATCTTTTATCACATGCCATGCCTTGTTTATCATCTCCACAAGTACAAAATTTTGAATGTATACGACACCTTTGGTTTTCTTTCTCCACCATTTCTTTCTTATGGAAAACGTGGGAATTTTAGATTGTACAAATATGATCCATCTCCTTCACTGTCTTAACTACTTAGAAGAGATTTATACGATTCTTGTACTTGATGGGTCGATATTATTGATTAAACTACTGATGAAGACTGATTAAACAAATTATAGCTACTACATTGTTGGCTGTTCATGACAGTTTAGTCTAATTTGAGTTCAACTCTGCTGGCATTGGAATTTGGTGATTTCTGTTTAATTTTTTCGGACTTTCGTTTGGAGTTTTACAACAACTTTGATCTTTTTCAAATATATGGGGTCCTTGATATGATTACATATTCTTACAAGTGAAATTAGTTAAAAGGTAATGAAAGGACTAGATTAATTTCAAAGTAAAGATAATAGTTGGATTGAATTCGTAACTATATGGGTGGAAGACCAGTGTGACATTTGGGATCCATGGAAAGATAATCCGTATTGTCTACAACTAGTTTTTCACTTGTGATATGATCATATATGTTATTTTATCTACATTAAATGCACTTAGAAGCAGTATGCTCTTACTAGATAATAAAAGTCTAAGATGATATCAAGTGCAGATCTCCAAACTAGCTTAGCAGTCTAATTATTCCAATAATCATATTTATCTGAGTCCACTTTCAAATATAAATTGTTGCATATCTATTGTATACATAGAAAAGATATTCGTGTAGATCGATTTTGTTTATTGTTAAAAAACTTGGGGCTGACAGTTTTAAATAACTGTATTAAGAGTTTTCTAGTTCAAATTTTAGTTGCATTATTAGGGCGGAGTGGCATTTTCATGCTCCATTTACTCTGAAGATAACAAGCTCTATTTGTAAAGTCGCCCTACTGTACACGTTCTCAACAATGCCCACACCAAAATTCACCTCATTCTGAACTATATTGAGATGCTATTTTATTCATTTTTTTTGTGATCGGTCGAGTAGAAATTTCATCGAAAAAGAGGCACTTAAGAGGGGTACCTCAACCCAATGAATACAACCGAAGCAAAAAAAGGAGAGTCGAAAGGGGATTCAGTTACCCAAGAAAAGAAGCAAAAAAATTTATGGAAGCCGGTATAAGGAATCCCACAAAGAAATCACCATATTTGCCGTAAGCTCGAACATCTTTGTGTTCGATTCCGCCCAAAAGAACGCTTGTAATTTGATATCTCTAATGAGGCTCACCAAAGTTTTCTTTTTGTTGTCAAAAATTCTTGCATTTCGCTCTTTCCATATGCACCACCATATAGCAACCGGGATGTTGTTCCATATTCGACTAAGTCTTTCGTCTCCCCAATTAAACTTCCAAGCCTTTATAGATGTAGCGACACTAGGGTCATGAGTCCAAAGAAAGTGGCACCCTTCAACAAAGTAATCCCATATTCTCCGGATTCTCCAACACTCATAGAACAAGTGCGAGCTCGTTTCATTATCTTCTTCACAAAAACAACATTCACTAGAGACATCCATACCTCTTCTTAAAAGTTTATCTGCCGTCATTATCCGATCATGAGTAAGAAGCCAAAGGAAGAAATTGATTTTGTGAGGGTATTCATGGCTCCAAACAATATTGGTTGGAAAATTCGGCTCATCTCTAATTCCATCCTTAATTGTATATTGACCATGATCACTTCCAACCCATATTCGGGTATCCATGACACCTTCTTGAATAGAGATTGAAGAAAGAAGGTTTGATATAGCTAAGACTTCACTTGAAATATTTTGTGAATATCTTTGTCTACTCATAAATTTCCATCTAACCCCACCTTCCCTAAATTCATACATATTAGCCACCACAGCCTCTTCCGCCCTTGAAGCTCTAAAAGCTAAAGGAAACATATCTCACAATTTTCCATCACCAAGCCAAACATCTTCCCAAAATCTAGTTTCGTTTCCCCCACCAATTTTGAATCTTATATTTTTATTGAAATCTTCTAACTCTTTGTAAATATTAAACCACAAACTACCTCCTTTTGATCCTTTGGGTTTGAGAGTTTCCCATCCGATGGATGTTTCACCAAATTTTTCAACCATAATTTTTCTCCAAAATGCATTTCTCTCTATGCCAAAACGTCACCACTATTTCTTTAGCAAAGCCGAGTTCACTTGCTTAGTCCTTCGAATACCTAGACCACCTTTCTCTTTTGGTTTTGAAACCATTGTCCATTTAATATTATGAGTTGTTTTCTTGTTAGAATCATCATCCCATAAGAAATCTCTCACAACTTTATCAATTTTCTTATTTATGGAGCAAGGGGCAAGAAAAAGGGATAGATAATAAATTGGTAAGCTATCCAAAACACTTTTGATGAGAGTTAACTTACCTCCTCTAGAAATTGTTCCCCCATTCTAATAAACAACTCTTTTTGCACAAGTTTCAAGAATTTTTTCCCATTTTTGCGATCCTCCCACCTTGTCACCCAACGGAAGACCGAGATAGACACTAGGAAAAGTAGCATTCTTGCATCCCAACATGTTAGCATAGTCTTCAATTCCCTCTTCAAACGCTACCCCAAATAAACTAGTCTTTGAGAAATTTATCTTCAAAACCGAAGTTACCTCGAAACAAAGAAGTAAGTATCAAGATTGAATCAAAACATAGAGTTTCATTGAATGAGTTTTCATTTAGATAACATGAATACAATGTATTTGATATTTTTTTGATGATATTCTTTTACAAAAAGAAGTGACTATCTATAGAGTATAAAAGGGTAGGTGAAGTGGTAAGTGAAGTGGTAGGTAAAGGGGTAGGTGAAGTGGTAGGTGAATGGGTAGGTGAAGTGGTAGGTAAAGGGGTAGGTGAATGGGTAGGTGAAGTGGTAGGTGAGAAGTGGTAGGTTAATGGGTAGGATTCAACACTCCCCCTCAAGCTGGTGCATATATGTCGCTCATGCCTAGCGTGCCAACAAACTTCAGAAATACCTTACTTGGAACTGCTTTAGTTAAAATATCAGCTACCTGATCTTCCGATCTAATTCTAGGTAACTCCACGATCTCATTATCCAACTTTTCTTTAATGAAGAACCTATCTATATCCATATGTTTTGTGCGATCATGATGAACTGGATTGTGTGCAATATCACACGCAGCTTTGTTATCACAGTACACACGAATTGGTTTCCTAGGAGGATACCCCAATTCAGTTAGCAGACGTTTTAACCACATCACTTCGCAGATACCCAGCGCCACACCTCGCCATTCAGCCTATGCACTTGATCGTGAAACAACTTCTTGTTTTTTTTTGCTTCTCCATGTAACAAGATTACCCCCAACGAAGGTAAAATATCCTGAAGTAGACCTCATATCATCATATGACCCACCATAGTCAGAATCAGTATATGCGTCCATACTTTTGAAGTCTTGGCCTCTTTTAAACAAGATCCCTTTTTCCGGAGAAGACTTCAGGTATCTTAGGATTCGCATTACCGCATTCATATGTGCTTCTCCAGGATTATGCATGAATTGACTAACAATACTCAAAGCATATGAAAGATCAGGTCTTGTATGTGCCAAGTACATTAGTCTACCCACGAGCATTTGGTATCTTCCTTTATCAACATGAACTTGGTTGACATCCGAACATAATTTCAAACCTGGCTCTACTGGTGCATCTACAGGTTGACACGCTGTCATACCCATTTCCTCCAACAAATCAAGGGCATATTTTCTTTGTGATAAGAAGATTCCTTCTGTTGATCGAGACACTTCAATTCCAAAGAAGTATTTTAAAGAAGCAAGATCTTTCATCTGAAATTCACTTGATAGATAATTTTGGAGAGCCTTTCTTTCTTCTGTATCATCTCATGTAACTATCATGTCATCTACATATATAATTAGAGCTGTAATCTTACCTCGATTTCTCTTTAAGAATAAAGTATGATCTGAATTTTCCTGGCGATAACCAAATGCTCTCATAGACTTGGTAAATCTTCCAAACCACGCTCTCGGAGATTGTTTCAGACCGTACAATGACTTGTTTAACCTGCAAACTTTTCCGTTATGCAACTCTGACTCCGTCATTCCTGGTGGAAGCTGCATATACACTTCTTCGGACAAATCTCCATGTAAAAAGGCGTTCTTTACATCAAACTGTTGCAATGGCCAACCCAAATTTGCTGCAAGAGACAACAAGACTCGCACTGTATTCATTTTAGCTACAGGTGCGAATGTCTCATTATAATATACACCATAAGTCTGGCTATACCCTTTTGTAACCAATCTTGCCTTAAAGTGTTCAATTTCACCATTTGCCTTGTATTTAACTGTAAAAAACCCAGCGACATCCCACGACTTTCTTTCCTTCTGGACATTCAACCATGTCCCAAGTATTATTTTCTTGTAAAGATTTCATCTTCTCGATCATAGATTCCCTCCATTTTGGATCAGATAATGCTTCCTGCAAGCTATTAGGAATAACTACAGTAGATAACTGATTCACAAATGACTTATTTGATTCGGTCAGACGGTAATTAGAGACATAATTACTCATGGGATATTTAGTTTTTGATGAAATATCAGGTCCATACATGGTTCTAAGGATACCTCTATTGCGACGTTCTGGCAATTGTTTCTTTGCAGGTTCAAGAACATCTTCAGCGAACGGTTGGATTGGGGTTGTTGATCCATTTGCATTATCTTCTTCAACTTCATCTGCATTACTTTCTGATCCATCTTCTTCAACTTCATTTATAGCTTCAATTTCACCACCCGCGTTAATTTCTTCCTCACTAACTTTCTGTTCTTTTGTAATTTCTATCACAACATCTTCGATTATGTCTTCTTCATAGTCAAGAGTCTGAATTTCTTTTTCATACTCCCCTTGAAGTTCAGACTTCGAGTAATACATCACGTGTTCGTGAAACTTAACATCCAATGTGATGTACATTCGTTTAGTTGGAGGATGGTAGAACCTATATCCTTTCTGACTTGCAGCATATCCTACGAAGACACATCTTAAAGATCGGGGAGATAACTTGCTCCGTTAGTTCTTGTGTAAGTGCAGAAATACTACATAACCAAATATGCGTGAAGGCAAGTTTGGAACTGTTGGTGAAACTGTTGCCTCACTGAGATCTTGAAATGGTGTCTGAAAAATGATAGTACTTGAAGGTGTACGGTTGATCACATATGCTGCAGAGGAAAGAGGTTCACCCCAATAAGTTAACGGCATATGATCTGATATTAATAAAGCAAGCACAACTTCAAGCAAGTGACGGTTTTTTCTTTCAGCTACCCCATTCTGTTGAGGAGTATTAGGACAAGTTGTCTGATGAACAATACCACATTCTCTTAAATAATGTTGAAAATCAGTACTTAAATATTCGCCCCCGTCGTCACTTCGAAGAACTTGAATCTTTGTATTGTATTGTGTGTTGAATATTTTGTGAAACCTCTGAAATAAATTATTCACTTCATCTTTTGATTTCATCAAGCAAACCCATGTCATCCTCGTGCAATCATCAATAAAGGTGACGAACCATCGTGCGCTTCCAAGAGTGTTAACTTTAGACGGCCCCCAAACATCAGAATGAATAATCATGAATGGAATAGGACTTTTATTTAAACTTGATGGAAACAAAGTACGATGGCTTTTAGCTAGTTCACATTCTTCACATTGAAAACTAGAAACATCAATCTTTGAAAATAGACTAGGAAATAGCCTTTTTAAGTAGCCAAAAGAAGCCTAACCGTTTATGCCATAACCATATTTGTGATTTCTCCTTCTCCCACTGAGTACCATTCACAACTAAAGCATTAGATAATCTTTCTGAAATTTTTAACGCCAAATCTAGATAGTATAACTTTCCTCTTCTAACCCCAAATCCAATCGTCCGCCGTGTTCGAATGTCCTTAAACACACAAGAATTAGGCCAAAAAATAACAACACAATGTAAGACTTTAGTAATTTTGGAAACTGATAATAGATTGTAATTTAGAGAGGGAACGACTAAAACCGAATCTAGACTCAATGTATCAGTAAGATTTAATGATTGTTCTCCAATTACTGGAGCCAAAGATCCATCTGTTGTGCAAACGGAGTTGTGTATGGATGTTTTAAGAGGAGAAACCTGTCTGGAATCAAAAGTCATATGGTCTGTGCAGCCCGAATCAATTATCCATGAGCTATTAGGAACAACTTGCGAAACATTAAAAACCTTACCATTGGTTGTTTCCATAGCGGAGGTTAGATTGCTAACCACATGTGATGCTGCATCGGAATTCTTTTTCTTGGGATCGCGTTTATCCCACCAATATGGATACCCAACAATCTCAAAGCAGTTGTCTTTGGTATGACCACGTTTATTACAATGAGTGCATGTGGAAGACTTATCTTTAATGTTGTATTGACGACGGTTTTCCATTGCAGAAGTTTCAACACTAGATACAAGGATCCTTCTCCTTGCTCTGATACCATATCAAGATTGAATCAAAACAGAGAGTTTCATTGAATGAGTTTTCATTTAGATAACATGAATACAATGTATTTGATATTTTTTTGATGATATTTTTTTACAAAGAGAAGTGACTATATATAAAGTACAAAGGGGTAGGTGAAGTGGTAAGTGAATGGGTAGGTGAAGTAGTAGATGAATGGGTAAGATTCAACAGTAAGTAGCATAAGGCATCAACTTAGTCTTTGGATTTTATTCTTTTTAACATATATATCTTGGAAAGTGCATATGAAACATATCAGTAGAATTTTTAGTGGATTTTATTTCTTCCCATCAATTTGATTTTGGTGATTAAGTTCCTCAAAAATATGGAAATGAGGAACCAATTAAAAACAATACTTGTGGAGTTAAAGTGAAACTTAGAGGAAGAAACATATAATTCTTATCCAAAATAAGAGACAAGGGGGACAAGAGTATCTTAATTCTGTTATTAGGAGGTATGATGAACGAGCTGATATGATATGCATGCATCTATCTATATGCATAGGCTTAACACACAAATTAATTAGGTAGTACATGCCTACATGGTGCGGGAACATGAAAACAAGATGCATGAGCGAAGGAAAAGCTAAATTATTCATGTCAACTAATTTCTGAGCTTACTAGGGTTTTGCAAAATTTAGTTGTAGTTGCAGAATAACCTACAACTACACCCTCAGTAGAATTAGTAAAAACTCAAGAAGTTCTTGATGATGAATAACAATTTTCTTATTAATGTTCTCAATTGATTATAAAGAAATATCTAAATGGAACAAGAATAGTTACAACTTTCTCTATTCTCTTTCCTAAGATATTTTCTAACACTCACTAAAAGAACCTCTCGAATTTTACATTTGAACTCCTATTTATAGTAAAACTTATACAAATTTGTATATGAATTGCGAAGTATCGCAATTCATACTCGCAAAATTACTTCATCCTCGCAAAACTTCATATTTCCCCGCGCTACTTCTATCATCGTATCATTTTATATCTCTTTTCTCCTTTATTTATTACGATACTCGTGAACTATTATCTTGCGATATTCAGTACTTACATCTTGCCTCTTCTCATGTCAATTCTACGAAGAAGAAATGTCATGAGAATCCCTATTCTCGTAAATTTAGTGTAGTTATTACCACCCATCAGGTTCACAACACGTATTTTTACTTTTACCTTATCTTTCTGACACGTTTCTTCGTAACCGTTCTTTTCAACCGTTCACGCTTACTCGTATTAATGAGTTTTTATCTTCATCAAACTCTCTTATAAATATTATCCTTTGTTTTTGCTTTTTATTCTCTTATTCATCTTCTTCACCACTTCTGCCTCTGCAATCTTTTTTCCTTTCTATTTTCCCTCTTATATTCAATGGCACCAAAGAAGAAAACTATTGAACAAATTAATGCGGAACTTGCTGATAGAGACCTTATTCTTTCTGAGATTGAAGGTTATGATAATAAATCTTCTCTCTGTGTGAAGCTCTTTACCAACTATGTTTGAGATGATCAGAAAATTTTAATCTCACGAGGTCAAATCCTCGCAGGTCTTCCTCTTCCTCTTTATGATGTTAACTTTCCTTTATTCTACGAAATTATTTCCTACCCCAATTTTTCTTGTGTTATTTACCAATTGACTAGTGATTGTAATCGCCTCTTAGTTGAATTCGAAAATCGTGCCGCTTTTGGGAAATCTTTGTATTCAGTTGATCTTAGGAAACCTGGATTTGAAAATATAGAAATTGTTGCTGCGAATTATACAGTTGAGGGTTTCTTCAAGAATTACACACTAATTCCTGCGAAGAAAGAAGATAATCGTTGGGGTGTTCGTCTTCATCGTAAAGCTAATATCGCAGCAGATGATCTTCTCATGCACGATATTGATTATGCTTCAGGAAATAATAAGACACCTCGTCGTTCTAATTATGAAGATTGGTATAAGTACCCTTTAATGTTATCAGGTTCTTATATTACTGGGATAGTAGAACTTCCTGCGAACCTTCGTAACCGCTATTATCAACCTTGGGTTTTTATAAATGTATGTACTTCCATCTCCTTATCTTTTTGTTACCCTTTAATTTCAAATGAGGTAAGAAACACTCTTGTATTTTTCTAAAAAATATATTGTTGCCTCTGTTTCTTATCCTTATTTGAATTTACAGGTTCCACTTCTTCCTGAGATTGCTGCGAGTGAAAATAAGAGTTTTACTTCTTCTAAAAGGCTTACTGCGAGGCAACAAACTCTTCGTTCTGCGAAGGTCTCCCAAGCTTCTGGTAGTCAAGATGATGCTCTTCGCAAAGGAAAAATAAAACTTCAAGATGTTGTTTACGAGAGGAGGAAAAATAAGACACTCTCAACCAAGTCTCATTCCAATGTAATTTCTTTTAATGAGAATATTGAGGAAGATCTTGGTGATGAAGATGATAAATTTCCTGAGAAGGACTTTAGTTCTGATTCCAATACTCTTTCTGATAAAGGAGATGATGATAATGATGTTGATGAAGGTGGAAATGAAGATTACAGTATCCCGAAAACTTTTGCCTCACAGCAATGGTTAGCATCTCTGAGGCTTTCCTCCATTCTTCTCGTGGATTAGGAAATTCTCCTACAGCGAATGATCGCAAACTTATTGCGAAGGCTTGTAAAGTTCCTAATGTTATTGATAATAACTACCTCAAAGGAATTTCAAGATTCGTCTCTCCTGCTTCATTATATGCTTTAGGTAGCATGGTAAGTTTCTTTTCTATTCCTTGTTTATTTCCCTTATTTTGTTGATTTCTAACCCCTTTTTTTCTTGTTTAGGTTGGAAGAGTTAGTTGTGCAGCTGCTTCTGATTCGGAAAGACGTCATTCTCTTGCTGAGAAGAAAACTTTGAATCGTTGTAAGAAGTTAGAGGTTGAAAATTCAAGTCTCCGTCAGAAAGTAGAAGATTTAAATATTGATAACGCAGAATTAATATCCCGTCACGAGCATAATTCACAATCTGCGAGCATCGCAATTGATAATTCTTCTCTTCTTGAGGAGAATAATCAATTAAAGCTTGAAAATTCTTCTCTTCGTAATGATAATAAGCAACTAGAAGGTAAATTCTTTGCGATGGTAATTATTTTGGTTACTTTTCTTTCGTAATTTGCTAACCAATTCCTTAATTTTTCTCCTTGCTGCAGAAAATTATACGAAGATGAATAACGATCTGGAAACTCTCCTTGCTAATCGTAATAAGAAAATTTCTGACTTGAGATCTCAGCTTCTAATTTCCCATCATAACCATAGTTTATATGTCAAGCGTTTTCGAGCTAAGATGACTCGCAAGATTTGCGAAGATAATGAAATTCCTCTCAAGAAGTACCATACGGTCCTTTCTGAAGAAATTCCTGAAGATACTCCATATCTGGAAATCTATGAAAGTGAAGTTGAAAATGATAGTGAAGTTGAAGAAGAAGATCATTTTGATGGGGATAAATCGCCTGAAAAAATAACTTCACTCTCTTTTTTGTATGTCTGTTTTGTAACTTCACTCTTTTTTGTATGTCTATTATGTTTCTTTTCAATATAACACTTTCTTCTTGATTACACTTTGAATCAATCCAACAATTTCTTTTTCAAAGCTTAATTTGAATTAATTTTTTTTTGATATTTGTTTCCATTATTCGCATAACTTGATCATGTGGAGAGAAATAATATATCTTAAAGACTTAGCTTAGTATTCCTTTTCCCCTTATTATTGCTCTTCAGATGATCAACTCTTGCTGGAAGTATTAGAATATCCTTCTCAATTTAACTTACGAAGTTTTGTCTGATTGTGATTAAGAATAAAAAGTCCTCCCTTTGAAGTATAAGAAATATGAGCTTTTTTCCTTTTGCGGAATGTTGCGAGGTAAATAATAAATCTCCCCTTGAAGTATAAGAAGTATGAAGTATACGAAATATGAAATATCCTTAAGAAGTATAAGAAGTTTAAAATATCTTTGAAGAAGTATTAGCAGTATCCAATTCATGAAGAATTGCCCAATATATGAAGAAGTATAAGAATTGTATGAAGAAGTATAATAAGTACTTAACCTTCGCAAAATTAAATATCTGTTGAAGAAGTATAATAAATATGATATACTCTTGAAGAAGTATAAATAGTATTGAATTTGTAGAAAAAATATTCAATATATGGAGAAGTATAAGAAGTATTTAATTCTTGTAACATTTTTAGGAGTATGAACTTCATGAGAATTCTTCAATGATGTTATCTTCTTTGATAGGACTTCTTGTAAAAATTCTTCAATGATATTGATAGAGTTGTCTTCTCTTCAAAACTTCTTAATGTATATTCTTGTAAAATTTCTTCAATAATATTGACGAAATTGTCTTCTTTTCAGATCTTCATAATGTATGTTCTTGTATAATTTCTTCAATGATGTTGATGCAATGGATTTCATTAATTTCTGTGGTCTTATCATGCCTTCCTAAGTAAAGGTCTTATTTTGCCACCTCTTTTGTATTTGAGATAATATGACAAGTCTGAACATTCTTGCGAACATACAATCTCGTGACATTATCGTCTTGCGATGAAATCGCAGGACGTTCTTACACTTTCATGCAAAAACCCATTGATCACATCTTAACTTCTTTGAATAGTATTTTAGCCTCTTCAGGAATTGTTGCGAAAATATGACAGGCCTAAATATTCTTGCGAACATAAAGCCCCATGACATTGCCGTCTTGCGATGAAATCGCAGGACGTCTCTACACTTTCATGTAGTGACCCATTGATCTCATCTTAACTTCTTTCAAGCCTTTATGTTTTCGCAAACAAGAAGCCTCGTGACATTTGCGTCTTATAGCACTTATCAGCTCCCTAATGGAGGGTGCTGCCCTTTATCTTCCCCCTGATTGCCCCTTCAAGGAAGCGTACATCGACCATACAAGGTTAGCTCTTCCCATCCTAGTTCGCCAACAACCAGCTTTTGATCGCAACCTCTTATCCTTTTTGCCTATAGGGCTTATAGTTACGAGGTTGCACCCTATGGGGTATCTTTGGGCCAAGTGCATCATTTTCCAAGACTTGTCAAAAATGGCAGATGTGGTTCAACCTCACCCGGCACTCTTGACTCAACCGTGTACCTCGGCGCCTTGATCATTTTCTGCACTTCTTGGGAAAGACAGTATTCCTTAGTCGCCCAACCTAAATCTTCTTACACCGCATATTATATTGCGTAATGTCGCTAGATTAGGTGAGAATCCAAGGTGTCTAACCCGGATAGGTACCCCATTATTGGGTTGTACCCCAAAATTTTTACCATGTACTAAGGGCCCTTGGTGGTGTTCCGGTTACCCTTAGCCACGTTATAGGTACCCCCTTAAATGACGTACTTTAGGACTTTGCCTCTTACGAAATATAGCTTCGCGAACTAGGGTATACGCCACAAAGGTTTGCCTGTATAAAATTTTCTGCGGCTCTCTTTCTTTTTTGGAGGCTGATCACAGATTGCGGTCTTTTATTCGCAAATTAATAAAATTTTAATCGGAATATAAATTCTGAAATTCGTAACTTTTCCCAATTTCCTGTGAGCAAACAATATTCGTAAAATTTATCACGAAATAAAAATTTTGTTTTACCACATACCTTATTTCCACGAGTAAACATACTGATTACCTTCTTGTTTTATTATTTTCCTTCTTCTTTCTTCGCAAATCACAATCCCTTATTATCATCATAAATTTCTTGTATGATTATCATCGTAACTTTATCCTCTTTTTCCTTAATCCTATGCCATTAAATTTTCACTTCTTTTCACAGCCTTTGCTCTTTTTCTCCAATTTTCCTTCTCAGCAGTTTTTCCTTCGCAAACTTCTACTTTTGTATCGTAACATTTCTTTCCCTCGGCCCAATCACCCTTGATAATTCCAATACCCTTCATATGAGGAAGTTTTATGCACTGATGTAGAGTGTAATCTACGCCTAGAATTCCATGAAGCCATGGTCTTCCTATCAAAGCATTATATGGTTATTCGACATCAACAATGCAGAACAGAATTTCAGTTCGCATTCCACTTAATGGAATTCGCATACTTACTTCTCCTTTTGGCTTGTTGGCAGTTCCATTAAAACCATAAATTCTGTAAGTAGAAGGTATTAAATCTGCATCTTTTCCCCCCATAGTTTTGTAAGCAGAATAGAAGAGGATATTGACATAACTTCCCGTATCAATCAAAATCATATTAAGACCAATTGATTCTTCCTCCATATCATCTTCGTTTTCCTCCATATTCATGTAGATTGCTAATCTTACTACCAATGGATTATCATGTGCTTCACAACCTTCTGGAATTTCAGTGGCTTCAAAAGAAATTTCACGTTTCTGCCAATCTTCAAGTCGTGAAATTTTTGCGATGTTCATTACTTCCTTTCCTTCACCATCTCTCGCATATACCCTGCTTAACACATTATCATGAAAATCCTCTATGGTTTTATATGAATGAACAATGGAATTACAGAAAACATTCCTTGCTTTTGACCCCACTTCTATATGTAGGATTTCTTCTCCATTTTCTTTTGTTGTGTTCTCCCTGCGAGTTATGGCTGGAGCCTGTGGTAATTGTTGCGACTGTGTCTGCTTAAGTAAAAATTGATTTAGTTTTCCTTGATCAATCATTCGCAAGATTATCCTCTTGATATTATGGCAATTATTTGTAGAATGTCCATGAAAATGATGATATGAACAAAATTCATGACTTCTTGGACCCATTGGTGGTTCCTTTCCCATGTTCCATGGAGTTGGTATATTCTCAACCAGGATAATTGCTTGCCATATCTTTTCTACACTTGTATTCAAAGGTGGCAACTTTATCTCTTCCCTTACCATTCTTTGACCTCCTTGACCGTTGTTATAATTTTGTCTCTGGTTTCCTTGTCCAAAATAATTTTGCCTTTGTCCCCCATAATTTTCTTGTTGTTGATCTAGTCTTGGAATTTGGTTATTTCCTATTCGATTATAGAAATTCTTCTCTCTATCATACTCTTCTTGATCTCTACTGCCCATTGCTACCATCTTTGGCTGGCTATCATTGATTTTCTTCTCTTCTGAAATTTGCGAAGAAGTTTGTGAGGATGTTTGCGAAGTACCTGCTACTACATTGATTATTTTTGGAAGTAAATTTGCTCCTCCATCTTGATTGCTAGTGTTTACTACTGGATATGACTTCATACTGTTTTGCTTTTCCTCTAATGTAATGTATTCTTCTTGCAATTCTCGTAACTCTGTCATCATTATGGAATTCTTTCTTCTGAAGATTTGAACATACAATTGTTCAGTCGCGAACATCGCATTTATGAAGGACATAATCAAGTATCTCTCATCCACACGCCCTGCCATATCACTGCACATAGTCTTCCATCGTCTTACCAAATGCTTCAAACTTTCACCCACTCTTTGTTTTAAACCAAATACATCTTCAATACCTAGCCGTGAAGAGTGATTTGTGATATATGCTCCGAGGAAAGTTGCTTGCAAATGACTGAATGATGTAATAGTGTTCTTAGGGAGTCCTTCGAACCACTTTAAAGCTTCCCCTTAAACTTGATGCGAAGTACTTGCATAACACAAAGATCATGATTCTCCCATTGTAACATGCATCTTATGTATGCTTTAATGTGCTGAATAGCACATGAAGTCCCATCAAAGATACTGGTAAGTGTGGGCAAATTGCATTTTGGTGGAATTCCTCCCAATTGTACTTCTCTAGCAAATGGAGTCCTCGCAGCTTCTTCTATTGCTTCATCTAATTTCCTTCTATCTCCTCCTCTTCTATTGTTTATCATCCCTCTCATTTCTGCTAATTCTCGAAAGATTCGTGCATTTGCCTCAATTCTCATCCATTGGTCTTTTTAATACAGCTTCTCTTCTTCTACGTTCTTGCGCTTCCTCCCTTGCGATCCTTCGCATTCTATCATATTCTTCATTAATGTTTTCATTTGCATAATTTTGCAAATATCTTCTTTCTAAATTATCATAATTGTTCAGTTGTAGAGCATCTTGGAATTCTTGTTCTTCCCTTTCTATTCTTCTCATTCTTCTCATGAGAATATCGGGAATTTCTTCTTCTTCATTTCTCCTTCTTCTGTGATTTATTTCTTCTTGATTTACTTGTACTCTGATTCGAGAATTTGGTTCATTCCTTTCCACTTCTGTTTGTTGATTTACAATTCTTCTCTTAATTCTTTCATACTCAACATTTTGTTTGTTACGAACTTCTTCATGTCTTCTTACTCCATTATCGTGATTGTTTTGATGTATTGCTTGTTGTCTCTCATTTTCTTCCATAAGTTCTTGTTCTTCCTCTCGATTTCGATTGTTTTCTCTAGGATTTGGTCTTGTTCGTAAATTCTCCATGCTTTGTTCATGGTTTGGTATTAAAATGAAACGATTCTCTTGATTTCTTTCACTTTGATTCTGCTCTTGTTCTTGCATATTATTTTCATTATTGATTATCGGTGAATTTTGTCCTTCTCTTTCTGTTCTAACATTTGATCTTGCAACACTTTGAGATTTCCTCCTTTGTAACATCTCATTTTCCATCCTCAATTCTTGATTTTGTCTTGTTAATTTGGCACGTTCTTCAGCTTCGATCATTCGTTCTTTTTGGATTCCTTGTCTCAATGTTTCTAACATCTCCCTTTCTCTTTCAATAATTGTTCCTCCCATCAACCTCCCATTTTCTCTGATTTGTGGTTCTCTATCTTCTTCTTCTGGTGTATTAGTTCTCCAAGTGTGTATACTCACTTGATCATGATCTCCTATTTGTTGAGCTTGATTTCTTCGATTACTCCTTCTCCTACTAGGTTCTCCTGTTATATTTGCTTCTCCTCCTTCTAGTCTTACACTTCTTCTTACTTCAGTTAATGGTTCTGATGTGTTTCTTCTTCTTGTCATTTTTCTGGTACAAGAATTCTTCAAATCCCTGTTTCTAGCGCCAATTATGTAGTTACAGAATAACCTACAACTACACCCTCAGTAGAATTAGTAAAAACTCAAGAAGTTCTTGATGATGAATAACAATTTCCTTATTAATGTTCTCAATTGATTACAAAGAAATATCTAAATGGAACAAGAATAGTTACAACTTTCTCTATTCTCTTTCCTAAGATATTTTCTAACACTCACTAAAAGAACCTCTCGAATTTTACATTTGAACTCCTATTTATAGTAAAACTTATACAATTTGTATATGAATTGCGAAGTATCGCAATTCATACTAAAAAATTACTTCATCCTCGCAAAACTTCATATTTTCCCGCGCTACTTCTATCATCGTATCATTTTATATCTCTTTTCTCCTTTATTTATTACGATACTCGTGAACTATTATTTTGCGATATTCAGTACTTACATTAGTTGTTGTAGTCATTGTTATGTCGAAAGCTGTTTTAATTTTGACATACGAATGCATGTGACTAGTAGAATTGGTGATAAACATTTCTTTGTCGATCAAAAACACCATTATCGACGATATACTATACACACATGCTTTACTTAGCTAGTGGATATTTTCATCAGCAAATTATGAACTGGACATTGACCCATGTTACTCATACATGCTTGCAGCCGGTGAACATGAGGCACAAGTTAATAATTAGGTTACTAGATCCCAAACTAACGCATATGCATATGCAAGATTATCTAGCTAGCTACTACATGAGGAGACAAACATACATATGCATCATTCATTTTACTTGACCACTGGGATAGTGAGATATATGCTATTCTATGCATACACAAAAAGCGCCTCAGATCTGTTAGGGATATGCATAAACACTTAAACAGTTCTGTGGCAAACAAATCTTGCACGGAAATATTTTTCATGAAATTAAGTTAAAAACATACATGAAACTGCGTTTTTTCTTGTTTTTTTTAAGACGGGCCCATAATTTTATGGGAATGAATGAAAACTCAAACAACAGAAAAAAACACATTATAAACCAAGACGCTTGGAAACGGTTAAGTGGGAGCAACAAAATCAACAGTGTTCCCGAAATTGACGTTACTCTATTTATAAAACGAGCACCATGACTTTGCGCTAACTGAGGGGATCAATTTTAGAACCTTTCTCCTGGGGATATCGGAATTCTGGGATAAATGGTGCATTTACTAGAGATTAGTAAACGCCTAAGTTAGTCTATTTTTTTCTAAAGAGGTAGGATATGTGGATGTTCTTATATGCACATTGTCATATATAATTTCTGCCAAATTTTCTATAATACTCAAACAACAATGAATTTAAATTTAATATTTTGATGATGCATTCTTTCTAGATAATTAATAAGGGGAAAGCCACTTTACTAAAAGGAAAACTGACTCGGTCTATAATATTTGACTTTCGGTCAATATTAGGTGGATTTCATAATAAGCCCCTTCCCCTAACGATGTTTGGTCGATTTTATATATCATCCTCTCTGTTGCTCTCTGTTTCTGTGTTAAAATATGTTATCTTTGTCATTCAAATTCTAGAATGATGACTGCTGTCTATTCTTATCCTTTTTTTAACTAAACTAAAATATAAGATTATGTTACATCAAATTACTTTTGAGATTGGATACGTTCGTGATGATAAAAGAGTCAAAGTGTCGGAATTGGATACATACACCTACCTCATCGTCTAAGCACTTATTAATGAGTTGAAAAACAGTAGCCATTATGCAATTCATGGACTATAAACAATCTCCTAAAAGTTTCCAAGTTCCAACGGTAGCCATGTGATGCTTAATTAGTGAACATAGCAGTTATGTTTTAGTATCTTTGGCTCAATAAAATATTTGATTGTAAAGAACTCATTGATTGTTGTAAAAAAAAGTTCACGATCGATTGAAAGAAAAATTCATCGGGAACCTATATTTTGGAACTGCAACTTGAGTTCTTCCCGTCGGCATGAAATATGCATCAAAAAAAGCCTATCAACCCTCCGACATTTGGATGTTAAGTAGGGTTTGTTAATCCCGATTAATAATTAAAAAAAATTAGGGTTAAGTGGCATGATTACGGTTAATGTAGGGATGATGACATAGGAAATTCTAAGCCCCAAAAATATATTTTGATAGGGGAGCAACTTTTCTAAACCACCTAATATTGAACCATAGTCAACTAACATAGACCAAAATCATCTTTCCCTTTAATAAAAGTGGCTTTTCCCTTATTAATTATCTATTTCTATAAGACTTTATAATCCCACCAAAAATGAGCGCAGTTGGGGACTATAACATTACCATCTACCCATTTGAAAATCAGCCGTTAAAGTTAACTGTTGAAATTGAGATCAATAGATGGTGGTGTTTGGTACGTAGAATTTTGTTCATTTTTTTGTAGATATATTTAGTCTCGTAGAGAATGGGTTGGTACCTTATTCTTATTTATTAAGTACTCCCTCCGTTCTTAAATAATAGGTTGGTTGCATGTACAAATTACACATGAAACCAGCCTATTATTTAAGAATAGAGGGAGTACTTAAAAATTGCCAAGTCACCTTACACAAAACCTATAGCCGATTATGAATGTTTTTTCACGGATGAAAATATGATTCTAGCCGATTATTACTAAAATTTTCACGTTAGCTAGGAAAGGAAATGAACCCCATGTTTATGTACAACATTAACTAAAAATACTACTGCGCTGGATGCCTAATCTTGTATGGTTGGTACCAACTTACTTGAATATGGACGGAGTTGTCACATTCTAGGATTGATCATCCCGGAGCTATGAAATCCTTACATATATACAACCCATTGAACCCAATGTTTATAATAACTGCTTGTTACCTTGCTTTGGATGGGTGCATCCATATCTAGAAGTTAATTGGGGAAGTTAATTTTGGAAGAGTTTTTGGTTTTGGGAAATTGAAATTTAAAAGGAAATAAAATCCTAAAACTTCTAAATGTAGGAAGATATATCTTGCATATATACGATTTTACCATCATCAATATTGGGCTAACTTGGGGGATTACTTTTTTTGAAGATCAGATTTTGGTTGCTATTATACTGTTTAATACTACCAAGATCAAGTTGCAATATCAGTCTCAGCAAGATATTTTTCTTCTCATGTGACTTTATCCAACATCCAAATGGTGCACATGCAAGGTTTTGTAACAACCATTTCAAACCTGTTTAGGAATCTCCACCAAAGTATATCGTCAATAGCGATTAATAACAACGACACAAATGCTAAACTGCTGTGTAGTACTAATCATAATACGTGTCTTGGATCACTAGGTACTTAACCCTAGATACCAGGCCCTATAAATATATCAAAATCTCACCGTCAAGTACAGCATCTAACTTATCATGTGTCTAGCTTGGATCAGTAGATAATTAACCCTAATCTAGTAATCTCGATTTTTTGAAAATGTCCTTTCATGCGTAATGCATGAGCAAAGCCTTGTCTCCCCATATGAAAAAATGGATTCGTCTACTAGTAGTAGTAGGGATTTCCATTTCCCTTACGTAGCAAGAGATGGAACCATGCACAGACTATCTCATTAGAGAATTTTCTTGAGTATGCACTCCCGTTTATAACCTTCGCATGGTACGTGGATGTCTGCCGGCTCTCTAGGAGACAATACTTTAGACTTTAGGTCCATATTTATTATCTATGGACTGATAAAAAGTCAAATAACTTAGAACCGAGTCATTTTGATTCTTTCCAAGAAGTTCCCCGACTTTCAAAGGAAAAAATACACGGACGGAGAAAGATACGTAGGTAACACGTGTAAACAATCCGAGCCCTTCAAAGTTCAAACATGCACGAAATGCTGGTTGAAGTGATGGTCCAATTAGGTTATGAATAATAATAGAGTTAATTCCTTCCCCACATACCCTCTAGGTTTCATTCTAGATATTTAAACTACATTTTAACCTTAAGATATTGTTTTTCAGTTTTTACTTGATGAAAGAATGAAACTTTAAGGGTTGGAATTGTCGAGGTATGCCACCTCCTTCCCATGCAACCATTATAAAGATCTTTGGTTACAAGTCTAACCTCCTTCAATGCAACAGAAACAAGCAAAAACCACCTCTCCATAGACAGAAGATTTCCCCTCCCACCCACATCAATCGATCTCCAAACTACAAACACAAACGGCTAGATATTTGAAACTGATCTTTGAGAAACTTACAGTATGCTTGGAGGAAATCAAGATCATAATCGAAAGTACACAACGGCGGCAGAGGTACGCAAATGAAAGACAATAATTCTCTTTCCTTGCTCTCTCTCATTGAAATATATATGTATGTCACTAGCTAGATATAAATCTGATGATCGTATCTTAACTATACATCTGGAATTAATAGGTGATTGAAGAACTAAAGAAAATAAAGGATATAGCCTTCCCAATAGCAGCCATGAGTGTGGTCACATACCTCAGAGGAATTATCTCAGTTGTCTGCATGGGAAGGTTAAGCCGACTAGACCTAGCTGGAGGTGCACTCGCAATCGGCTTCACTAACATCACAGGCTACTCGGTTCTCTCGGGCCTTTCTATGGGGATGGATCCTCTATGTAGTCAAGGTTTTGGTTCTCGCAATCTTCTATTGGTTTCTATGACACTGCAACGAACAATCATCATGTTACTATTTGCTTCACTACCTATATCTTTATTATGGCTTAATCTTGAACAAATCATGGTAAAACTTCATCAGAATCCAGATATTGCACGTGTTGCAAGCCTTTACTGTCGTTATGCTCTACCTGATCTAATCGCTAATAGCCTTCTTTATCCTCTAAGAATCTATCTAAGAAGTAAAGGCACACCATGGCCACTGTTTTGGTGCACTTTGCTTGGAGTTCTTTTTCATCTTCCCATCACTATTTTCCTAGCTTTCAAACTACATCTTGGAGTCCCTGGAGTCGCAGTATCCACCTTCCTTACCAACTTCAGCATTCTCATTTTTCTTTTTGGGTATATGTATTTTAATCCAGGACACCCACCCTCCAGCGATGAAGATGTTTATGAACATTATCAACAGGAATTTCTATACACAACCTCACCATTACTTTTTCCATCACCATCACCGCCCTCTTGTTCTCCTTCTTCTTCTTATTCCTCTTCCCCTTCCTCATTTACATATTTAACTTCATCGCCATCTTCTTGTCTTGGTAACCCAACCACTACTTTCACTACCTTACTAAGCGAAGACTGGTGGGTTTTGCTTAGACTCGCTATATCTAGTTGCCTTGCTGTTTGTCTCGAGTGGTGGTGGTACGAGTTCATGACACTTCTTGCCGGTTACATTAACCCACCTCATGTTACCCTCGCAGCTTCCGCTATAGTCATCCAAACTACTTCTCTCATGTACACACTACCAACTTCCTTCAGTGCATCTGTGTCCACTCGTGTAGGTAATGAACTTGGTGCTGGTAGGCATAGTAGAGCTCGTCTAGCTAGCCTGGTAGCCATGATACTATCAGTTCTAGCATCTATACTTGGGTTCTTGTGGACCATCTTAGCAAGAGATCCATGGGGAAGGGTTTTCACACAAGATACCGAAGTTCTGAAATTAACCATTGCTGTTTTACCAATTATCGGCTTATGCGAACTAGGAAATTGCCCACAAACAACAGGTTGTGGGGTCTTACGAGGAACTGCTAGACCTTCGACAGGTGCTGGGATCAACCTATACTCATTCTACTTGGTGGGTACACCAGTAGCCATCTTTTTGGCTTTCGTTATGAAACTAGGGTTTGTGGGACTTTGTTATGGACTTTTAGCGGCTCAAATTGTTTGTGCTTTCTCTATCATAACAGTGATTTGCAAAACAGATTGGGAGAGAGAGTCAATTAAGGCCAAAGATTTGGTAGGGGGGGATATGAGCATATGAATAATATCCAACAAATATAATCAGACAGAAGATCAGTAGTAATCACATGCTAAACCTTTTGAATTATTGAAGGGACAATCAAAAAGAACTGAAGCAAAAGACTATACTTATGATGTCTGGGATGACATAATTGTCTTGAACTGAACCCTAGTTAGACAAATGAGACACAAGTGAGATCATTAGTGCTGGCTGTTTTGCTAAACTCAGTTAATTTTCTGGCCTAGGCTGTCTAGCTATGGGATGGATATTGAGAAAAGAAATATATACGTTAAGGATGCGAAAAAAGAAAAACAAAACAATATCGGTACCAGTATCTATAAGGTAAATGTAAACTTGTAAATCATATAGCTGTAAAGAAATATACATATATATATATATATGTGTGTTAGCTTTAGTTCAGCAGAAGTTAGTGATAAATGTCCATCTATGATGCACTTAATGTCTAATACCAAATATGTATGTGATTTTCTGTGATTTTTCTTTTGATTCCTCTATATATCTTCTTTTGCGTCTTATGTTCGGTACACGTAATGAAATACAGTGACTATCTCGCGTATTTCGTGAATTTACATGTGATGAAGCAACAGTTATGTGCCATTTAACTCTAATTGATATCATCTCAACTTTGATATTTTATTTTCTATGGATTCAGATACTTCTGTTCCAAAAAAAACAATAACATGATTAGTGCAAGAGTGCAACAATTATCACATAATCTCGATGTTAATAACTGAGACGAATGAAGCAGTGGTTATATGATCATCCAATCCATCATGATAAAATACTACGCAACAGTGACTAACCAAAAAAATTTGGGGCTATGGATGTAAACATAAATGGAAGCAAGTGAGACCCCAAAAAGTTTCTGGTATTTTTTTTTCTTGAAGCACAAAATAAGAATCATTGCGTCAAAGCCGTCCTTGTCGTGCTGCATGTACACTGTAGACAAGTAAATATATTCGTATGGGTCTCTAATATATCCTGATGTTTTATGTGTCTAGACATAGTGTTGCATTTAGACGCAATTACCAATTTAGCTAATAAAACCAAATTCCTCAAAATGAATGGTCAGGTTATTAATGTCTTGCACCGCCACCAACCACCACATCAGTTGGATAAGTATCTGGTATCGTGTTTGCACCACAAAAGAAATTGTTGTTCAAGGGTGCAATAAAGAGTAAATAGCTAATCTAAGATAGAAACATCGAACCGATCAACGAACAAGATTGGTTGAACAGGTTACAGTAGAAAGTTGGAAATTATTCTTTGATGATTTGGAACCCATGGTAGGGACACTAAATACCACAACATGACAACAATACCAACAATGACTGAAATCTACTAAGCAACACTGTTGAGGCTGGACTGGACTGGACCGGACCAGGACCAGTGTGGCATAGCACCGGCCTAAAAGGTAGCGAAACAAGGACAAGAGAGGATTCTCACACCAGTGCCACAAACCTAGCCTAGTGTGGAACTTAGATAGCCGAGTTTCATGTGATAAGGAAATCTGATGCAAATAGATCACCAGGGTGGCAAGGAAGAAACCCTGCCAGCATCAAAGTCTTTCTCGTGAAACTTGAAAAACCATTAGCAGACAATGTACCAATCAGTGGTTAATTAGTTTAATCCAACAACAGATACAATATTCGGCTAGCCCTGAGCATCTTCAATCATTCATTGATTGCCTGACGTATTCACATCATTTTGTTTTCGAGGTTGCACATACAAAATCGGTTAGCCTTCAGAATGAGTTCAGGTATTGTGTACGAACTATCCTACACCCTTGACATATAAATAGTTATAACTAACAAAATGTAAGCATAAAAAATGCAAGTTGCTTTAAGGAAGAAATGCTTACATACCGTATAGTCGCTTTTGCCTTCGATCTTGAGACAGCCATCCTTTCCCTATCTTCGACAGCAATAGAAGATTGATCTATAGGGAGATCAGATAACTATGCCAGTGGAAAAACAAGAAAAGAAAAAGATTTTTTGTTTCAAGGAAAAAGGAATATATCTACTGGTTTTGAACTACAATGATATACTTGATTATATTGCCAGTTGAATGGTTTGCAATTAGCAAAACCTAGCCCAAACTAACTTGCTCTTTAAAGTTCTCATTTCATAATCACAAGTTTAATAATACAATAACAACCAGATAACTGATAAACTTTGATGCCCAGTTAAGAGTATGAATATACAGATTACGCACAACACATACAGGAAAGCATCCACCACAATTCACCATCTTCAATTACTTTGTATAATCTTCCTAATAAAGACATTATTTCTTTACCCGGACTTGAATAACAAGATTGCTTTCTGATCCAAGTAGAAGTAGACAAAATGATGTGTCTCATGGGTCACATATGAACCTGTAATGATAAATGGAAGATGCTTAATGTGACATAAAATTCTTACTAAATATAAGATCTCCATAAATTTTATAGAGCAAAAAGTAGATTATTGAATAAGGTAATGCATCTTAGTTCCAAGCTCAATCTGTAAATAAATATTCCCTCAACGGATGGTAAGATGAACTGGATGTCCTAAATTTTTAAGCTGTAGCCGCAAATAACCTCAAAATAATTGGTTCCCAACTCTCTTTTGAAGTCTTCTTATTTCTGGAACTCCACTTTTACTAACCACCGAGGCACCGACTCCTTTCTTCCCAAAACTCTATGAGTTAGACCTGAGTTTACGTATCTGGTTGCTTTCTTTATTACAGGTCTGATACACATTACATACTAAAGCTAACAACTTCTAGATACCAGGATTCTACCGTCACATATGTAACAAACTACTTAATCACCTCTCAGAAAACCCAGAACTGGTACATAGGAGGTAAACTCTATTTATAAATGGTTTCATTGACAACATAATATAAAAGGGGAGGTTTGAATGATTGATTCTCGACCTGCATTAAACAAAATTTTGCTCCATTTGGTCAAAGTCAGTACTACTACCATTCGTCATATTAATGTAAGCTTTTCATATCTCTAACGGCCCTCCAATTGATAAGATAGTCAGGCGTCCTCTTAAGGTAAGAGAAGAAGAAACCCACATCCTAGACCATATAAAGACAAAATGCTCTAATCTTCTCATTCTTACAGACTACAAGACAATGAACGAGTTAGCTAAGACATAAATTTTTCAGGCAAATGTACTATGAATAGAGTAAACAAGAAATCACAATTGAGTGCCTCCTAGAAATCAGGAACAAAGACAAAACCCAATGCATGAAAGTTCAATATTTGAAAGATAACATGTCTTAGATCCACCACACAGAACACCGGCGATCAGATGTCTGGTCATGGATAACAAGGATTATTACAACCAGAAAAAATCATGTGCAGAAGCACAACAATGCATTCAGGCTGATAATAATATGTATTATAAACATTCGAGCAAATGGCAGGAGTACAGCCAATCTCTATATACAGGATATTCAGCAAACCAACACAGCTTAGTGCAAACAAGCTCCAAATCAGCAAGAGCTAAAGATAAAAATCATTAATATGGGCATAGTGAAACTTCATTTTCATGCTTGAGTGTTACCAATGAAATTTCAGAGAAGAAATTACCAATTAGCTGTTCCAAAAACAAGAATTTCTACCATGTGGTATCTATGCACATAAGAAAATTCATAACCAAGTTATGCTGTATCATACTTCATATTATGGTTGTCCCAAAGAAAGTATATCCAAATACTCAACAAATTGGTGAACAATTATGTATAATAGATGATCATTTAAGCCTAACTTGAAGTTAATCTAAAGAATGATATCCTGGAAACTTGTGGTCTCACTATTAGCCGTTAAATACATTAAGCAATGCCAGTCACAACATTTTTCTTCGTACCGAGGTTATTTTGGTTATTAAAAGAATATTCCGATTACGAACCAGCTCAGTACCATGCTCATATTCTGAGTTCTAAACAATGGATAGAAAAATGAACTTCCGTTGAAGTCTAATTCATCATTGCAAATAATCCTAAAATAATTAGTTTCACTACCTCCTCTTATTAATTACCCCATATATCCTGGACTCTTCACCTTTTACTTACCATAGACTTCCTTCTTGCCAGAACTCTTTGAGTAAGACCTGAGCTGACGTACTACTAGTATTGATCAGGTTGGTTTGGTAATATTGATTTGAACCTCTCTATGTATATGGCTGGGCGCTAACTACTTCAATATACCACGGTTCTACCATAGCATATGTAATAAACTCATTATTTACCCTTCTACAACCCAGGAGATACATTGCACAACCTTGTCAGAGAAAGAAAATGAGGAAAGTCGTCTTTACAGATGGTTTTATTGACAACATAATATGAGAGGAGACCTAAATTTTGTTTCGTGATCTGCATTGTGGGATATAACTTCTGTCTCCTATTATCAACTCAGTATTACCTAATCCTCATAACTACCGGTAAAAAGGATATGCATGCCGACCAAACAACAAACCAAAAAAGAGCACTGAGCTTCTCATTGTACAAGTTATAACGACAATAAGCGAGTTAGCCAAGTCATAAAATTCTAAAGGTAAGGTACAAATTGTCTCAACAATTAGTTAATATTGAGTGCCTCCTGGACATCAGGAACAAGAACAAAAACAAATGCATGCAAGTGTAGTATCTAACAGCAAACATGTCTTAGTACCAACACGCAGAACATCGACCATGAGATGGTCTGGTCATCTGCAAAAATACGAATCATACAACAAATACGTATAAAGAAAGATGTGGGACGTACAATTGTACATTCAGGCAGTGACAATAAAATGGTATAAACATCCAAGCAAATCAAAGGAGTAATAGCCAAAATTATACGCAAGAAATTCAGCAAATCCTACAAGAACTAGTGAAAATAAGCTTCTGGTTAAAAGGAGTTGTAGATAATCAGTAATTTGGTATAAGAAATACCAGGGTTTGAATTCAACAAGTAAATCTAGCACGAAGTACCTATCTACGAAACCACAGGAAAGATGTGTAACCATTTATTTGTTTCAAACATGAGAACTTCTACCACGTGATTAAAGACTGCCATATGTGCACATAAGATATTCGAACCATGTTATGCTGTTTAACTCTTCCTATTATGGTTTCCCCAAATAAAGAATTTCCGAAACTCCAAAAATTGGTAAGCAATTATATCATGTAGAAAATCATTTAATCCTGACAAAAAAAGTTCTGCACACATAAATTAATTTAGAAAATGACTTGTTGTTGGAAATGCATGATCTCATTTTGAGGCATCAGAATTATGCTAAGCAATGCCAATTAAGCCTTCCTTTCTCTAGTATCATTGTGGTTTCACTTCAGAAATGAAATTTGAAGTTTGTATCTTGACTGAAACAGACATCAATACCAGGCACCCACATTCTCAGATCTACCTAAAACCACCTAACTAGCCCAACATTAGGGTTAAACAGAGAAATCTCGAACATATGTATGAAAAAAATTCCTACCCAAACAAACAAAAAAAAACCCAGAATATCCCACATATCCAATCGATCCCCCAAACTACCCACACGAGAAAGTAGCCACAATAGCAAAAACAAAATAAATTATAAACAGAAATTCACCAAAATAATCAACAAACAAGAAATCGAAAAGAAAATTACCGAAATTTCTGCCAACAATACAATGCCAAGTAGGTCCATGTTTCTTATCAAACTCCTTTTTTATATATTCAGCGATATCCTTCTCCATTCCATGCTTCTCAATTGCCTACAGAATTCACACATCAATCAAATCAAACTCTCCCCCACTACATAAAAACCCTAAATACAAAACAAAACAAAACAAAACAAAACAAAACAAAATAAAATGAATAGAATACAAGATAGAAAAAACTAACCAAGATAGCACAATCAATAGCTTCTTTTTGCATATCTTCTTTCATATCAGCACTCTTAACAAGCACTTTCTTTGCTGTACCACTACTGGTAGATGATTTCCCCTCATCTATTGAAGATTTTAGGGTTTTAGAACTAGGTTTTAGAAAATACCCTTTCTTGCTCTCTTCTGCCATTTTTCTCTGTGATTTTTGAAGGATGACTGGGTTTAGTTTATGCTGTTGTTGATTATGATAAAACGCGGTAAAAGTTCTTACTAACTGATGGTCCACTCGTATGTGGGTCCCACTTGTTTATATTGATTGAAGTTGTGGGGTACTTTCAGACCGATCTAGAGGCTTCAAAAAGAAAAAGGAAAAAGAGACCGATCTAGATTCTAGAAGTGAGATGGGTCCCAGAGAATATTTCGTACTGGTCTTTCTCGGTTTTGTTTGACTAACCTACCTACTTTTGACGGTGTATTTTGTGGAAAATATTTTGCTCTAGCAGCGCTAGAGCAAAATTTTGAACTAGCAGCAAAATAGGCCGTTGGATGTTGTGGAAGTGATGTCATGGCATGTTTTTTCTTTTCTGCTGACATCATTTCCACAATATCCAACGGCTTATTTTGCTGCTAGTTCAAGTGCTGCTAGAGCAAACTCGCTCCCGTATTTTGTGCACTCATTATGAATGTGATCAAGGGAACTTGACCGTTGAGATGATTTGTTATTATTAGGTTTTTTTTTTTTTTTTTTTTTTTGAAGCATGGATGGACAACCTAGAAACCCCATCCCATCTCTCACTCCTCGTCGAGAGTTGCGTTAACCTCCCCTCTCATTGGACGGTCAATGAAACCGTCGCTCCTGATTGGC
This sequence comes from Papaver bracteatum, assembly GCA_023529315.1. Lineage (NCBI taxonomy): Eukaryota > Viridiplantae > Streptophyta > Magnoliopsida > Ranunculales > Papaveraceae > Papaver > Papaver bracteatum. Next base: position 3,245,800 of record JAJJWX010002811.1, on the reverse strand, counting down.
TGAAAAATAAGTTATACCCCCACATTTCGTGGCCGTTAATTTTTAATTGAATTGAATCACTTTAATGCTCCAGATTGGTCGGTATGGTTGGGATTTTCTTACACCGCGTTTACATGATTTTAATAAAATCCTAGCCTTCGGATTAGGTGCAAATAAAATGCCATATATAGAGCATGCTAAACAATCAAGGAAAATCTTTGGGGAAAAAAAATGCTTTGGGAAAATTGGAAATTTTCCATGTAAAAAAACCTGGCTTGGTTGGGGTATACCTAATGAGACAAAACCCAAAAAATTTAGAAGTAAAATAGGCCACCCCTTAACCATATATTTTCTAAAGGGCTAATATACCCTTGTTTAATTAACACTAAAAAATCTGATTAGGTTAATATTGAAATTATGAATTCAGTAGATTAAACTTTTTGTCTGTCTTATGAGTTCGATTTCGATCAAAAAATTTGGTTTTGAAAATGTAAAAGTCGGCAAGGTCGACGTTTGAATAAGGTGCCGACTAAGTTCCTCCAGCATGGTTGACGTTTGAATAAGGTGCCGACAAATTCTAGCTGGCATGGTCCGTGGATGAAGAAAAAGATGACTATTTGTAGGCCAAAAGGGTCTTTCAATGAAGAATATGCCGACTATCTTGGGCCAGCTATCTTATGGTCGGCATGCAAATAATTTCTAACATTGTCGGCTGACTTATAGTCGGCATGCGAATAATTTCTAACATTTCCGGCTGTTGAAAAGTCAGCAATGTAACCTTGCCGGCCTGTAGTTATACCCAACAGATAACAAAATATGGGAAGATGTAATTCACTTTATTCATGCAATTTTGGTTACTACATTGATTGAAACATAAAGTCTAAATCCTTGTCGACGGAATAACGAATGCACTTAGCATGTGCATCAAGCCTTTGCCCCTAGGCGATCCTAGTGGACGAGTTATAGTCTCGTGAGGGTTTACATAGAGATCTACCCAGAAAACCTACACTAAAACTTCTAAAGCCATCAATCTTCGCCCGAGGAATCCAGCGACAATACACCCTCCATCATCTCCGGGGCATACTCCGGGAATGCGAATGCTTCCCCCTTTTCCTCCAAGTAGCGCGCGTTGACGACTTCATGCTACAGAAACACAAACTTACTTTGTTAGTGCGGTTTAAGTTGGAAGATCAAACAACTTGGATTAGGTAAAATAAACCACAAAAATACTTACAAATTGTTCAATGGACAAGTTAAAGTGGGTAGCGTTGAAAATCGGTTTTTGGATAGCTAAATAAGCAAGTATCGCATTTTCGATGACTAGGTTCCTATCATGAATTTGTTGAACACTTCTTCCATTAGGATTCCCAAACTCTTGCATATATTTGTTGTATACCCTTGCCAAAAAGGTTACGACATCCACCCTTACGGAGGACTACCTTCTAACTCGAGTTTCCGCGTACCAAGCTTTGGTGATTGCCAAATCTTCATTTGAATCAAATGATTTCATTGTTGTTTGTAGAGGTATTGGGAGAGTTAGATGGAGTATATGATGATATGAGATTTGGAGAGTAGATGCAAACAGGTTTGTGTTGTTGTTGTACATAGAACTAGTGTATTTATAGGATAATGCCCAAATTTGGCCATTATGGTAGTCAATCAATGCACTTGTACTTGCAAAAACTTGAATTTTGAAATCACCGGCTAGGTTTTTGTTTTCCAAACATACCGACTAAGTTTGGCCGGCAGGGTAATTTTCTTACCATGCCGACCTTATTATGATTTTAGGCATCAGGAGTTCATTTTCTTCTGTATAACAGTGTGGAAGGTATCTTTATCCTGAGCACCCTTAAAACTATATCTTTGTCCTCTTGGCTTATCAATCACAACATTCTCATTCACTTTGACGTAGGATTTGGCTTTCATTAAAGTAGGGAAGTGCTCATATATCCAAACTTATGCAAACACAAAGTTTAGTAAGAATCTTACATTACAAGCATTTTGCAAATATAAATGATTTACACAATAAAATTACCTGGAAGAGACATATATTTCTGTTAACTTGCGCAGTGAGTGCCCTTGAAGCTTTTGTAAACTCATTGTTCAAGAATGCGACCACCACAGTACCCCAAGAATACTCATGCATCTGATCTAAGGGATCCAATAGTTGCATATACCTGGCGTCGACCAAGCTTCCGGAACTGTCGGGGAAGATACATTTGCCCAGGATGTATATAAAATAAGCTGATGCGGTAGCATTGATTCGCACCAAGTCCACCCTTCCTTCCTTATCATATATTTCCTTGGTCCCAGATAATGTATCCCTCAACTTCTTTAGATTAAACTTCTTGCTTAGATGACCATCCTTCATCACAAGCATAGACTCGGTCCTAATCTGATCCCAACCGAATGAGAATAAAATTGTATCAGTATCTCCGTGGAACCTCTCACAGAATGTAGATACGGTAACTCTATCATACTCAATAATCGAACTCTCCACTGCAGGCCACAACCCGGAGTTCTTGACAATCGCTTTCACCTCGTCACATTCCTCGTCAAGTGCCCAGTTTTTAATCACTGAACATGAAGCTTGGAAACTCAAGATACGGATGGCATGCTTGTGATCTTAAACACCAAAAACACAAAATGAAAAGAAATACAAACACTTGACGCAAATTTAAGATAGATACACTTAAATAAAAAACAAAGACGGATTGAGATTACTTACAATAGTATTTTGGATTTCACATTCCCATGGGTCTTTGTATCCAAAAAGAACATTTTCACCATCTTCTGGTGTCCTCTTTAGAGGCTCACCTGGTTTCAGTGCAACCTTCAATTGAGGGGGAGGCATGTGGGAATCAGCTGGTTTAGTGATAACCCTCTTCTTCTTTCCGGTTTCAGTTGAAGTTTAAGCTTGGGTTTGTTGATCATTAGCTTGAGTTTGTTCTCCATCTTCTTCTTCTTCTTCTTCTTCTTCTTCTTTTTCCTCTTCCTCTTCAACAATTTTATCTTCGATATCCTTATATTTATCTCCATTACCATCATCGTCATTACCTCCTCCAACAGGTGGCATGTCTTGTTCACCATCATCATCATCATCATCATTGTTGCCTCCTCAACAGCCAGAGTTCTTTCAACAACATCATTATCATCACCTCTTCTACCAGTTGGAGTTGATTGGTCTTCATCTGGAGTTTCATCCGAATCATTTGGTTCCGGTGGTGGTTGAGAATTATTCCGTACAAGGATCTTGAGCATTCCCAACACAACGAATGCCCATCGATGTGTTGCAGTAAAGAGTTTCTCACCAACACGAGGAGGTCTTGAAGGAGGAGTAACAATTTCATTCTTTGCCTTTTACAACCTGAACAAGAACAATTAAGAAAATGATGCATATGTCGGCAGGGTCTACAGGTATAACCAATCCGGCGGAACAATGGTCGGAAGGGTCGACTAATACAATACATTCCGGCTAAACTATAGTCGGCAGGGTCTTATTCAAATAACCTGCATGCTTATAACAAATATGAACAAAGTGGATACAAGGATTTTCCACATAATTAGTCGGCAAGGTCCATTACCAATACATTTCCGTCTATAGAACATCCGGCATGGTGGTATCCAAATACCATTCCCACTTTAGGCATCAGGAACCACTTTTTTCAAAACAATCATATGGCAGGGTAAAAAATTATAACGCACTGACTAAAAACAACTTAACACTGGTAAGGTCTTAGGTTGAATAGCTTGCCGACTCTATAAAAATAAGTTACAAGTATTCAACAGCCGGCAAGATCTTCAACCTAAGATCTTGCCGACTAACCCTAACTATGAAAAGTCGACAAGATTGGGGAACATACACCTTGCCGGTTGAATAACTGCAAATTGAAACATTCGATTTTTTTGACCTAATTTGAAATGCAAACATGAAATTGAAGTACTTGAGTGTGTTTAAGTAGACCCTTACTTTCTTAATCGCACAATTTCTTCGGTTTCAGCGGCGTTGATTTCTTCTTCTTCGATGGTTTTTTTCTTCACTTTCCTTTGAACTAAATTTGAAATTTCAGGGTTATATTCATTGGGTTTTCGATTTGATACTTTCATACGACTAGCCTTCGGCCGTGGTGGCTCCATGGTTGAAGATTAATCGGAATTTTGAATCGACGATTACAACGAATTAATCGACGAGTTTTCAATGGTGGGGAATGGAGAAGCCGGTAAGGTAGTGGTAGAGGAGAAGAAGAAGAAAAGAAGAAGATGAAATGAAAAAAATAAAACTAATTTAGGGTAATAAGAATTATAAAAGGTAAGGGTAGTTTTGTAACTTCATCCATTAGGACTCCCCCTTATCCCTTAAAAAGAGTCCACTTAAAATTGGGTATACCCCAATGATAGGTGTCTAAAACACCTTGATATTTATCTACTGTTTATGGTTTCTTTGCTAAGTTTTCTTGTAAAATATGTATCTTATGTTTGCTTTTGAGTGGTTAGGTACTTTGGAGTCATTTGGAACAAAAGAAGAAGAAACGTCGCTTAAAAGGCAACAAGGTCCAAATGATGTTGGAGGCGAAATTATTTCTCATTATTTGCTTTTATTTCTTCATCTTTTTCTGAAAAGCATGTCGGCTTTAGTGATGCAATCTATGTCTGAAAAGCATGACAACTTTAGTGATGAAGAGAAATTGAAGAGAAGAAATGAATCTGAGAAGTAAGAGATAGATGTTGTTGGTGGAAGAATTCATGAGAGAAAAGCACCAAAATGAGTTGCATAGGTGGACTGGAGATAAATGAAAATTCATGTCAATAAATTGGAGACCAAGGACATTGATGGCGAAACTGGAGCTAAATGAGAATTCTAATTCTCTTTGTTGTTGTCGGAGAAATGCAAAGGCATGGACTGGGAATGGCGCACATGTGCAGTGGCATAGTGGATGGAAGTATCTTGGCATGAAAGTCGTGTTATGACCTACATGGGCTCGACAATCTGTCAAGCCTGGGGAGAAAAGAATGAACCAGGGAATAAAGTACACATCATGGGAATCGCACATGCACAGTTAAAGTGGAGAAAAATTAGGTCCCAATATAAACCAAGTTACAACAGATGAAGACTCATTTCTTCTTTGAATTCACAGTGGGTTCTTTCTCTTACTCTCCGACCAACTCTCGGCTATGTCTGTCATCAATCAACATTTGGGTTTGTGGCTATTTCAGAAATGGTTGATAGTTCTTCTCGCAACTAAGCAGTGAAGATGGATGGAGTTTTCAGGGGATTTCGGTACACAGCTATGGTGGTATAGAACAGATTTTGATATGCAGAAAAAAAAAGGAAGAAATTGAGCTTCTGAGTATGGTGGTGAATTGGGTTAATCTTGACTCAAGGTTGTAGGTCGATTTGGGTATCGAAATGGTGGTTTGTTGGTTCGAGTTCAAGGCTTAACTGGAGCTGATCTGAGGTAAGTCTATAGCTGATTTAATGTGGAATTTTGGGCAAGATTTTCCTGGGAAGTTGATGTTGGTAGGTCGTTCAAGGACTAGATTAGGAAATCTAGTTTTTTAAGGAAACCAAGTACTTGTGTCCTAAGTATAGCATCTTAAGAGGTTTGTCTCTTAGAGCTAAGTTAGGAAACCCTATACTTGTAGGAAAGTAATCCTTGTTAAGGAATGTGTCCATCCCTATTGATGTGTATAAATAGCTATAGAGAGAACTAGAGAAAACATACCAGAACTAAGTAAGAGTTCTCTTATTCTCGTCTAAAGCTTTGTATATTCCAACCTATACAGTGATATATAAAATTGCTTATTCCTCCCGAGGATTCAACATCATTAAATATTTGTTCTTCTTGTGTGTCTAATTGTGTTCTTGGCAATATTGGAGTACCATTGTAGTAGTGCAACCTAACGCTTCCGCAGGCTTTGGCGCAACAATTGGTATCAAAGCAAGGAGACGCTCTTGGATACGAGAACTCAGATTGCAGTTGAAGTGAAGGTATTTTTTTCTGAAGATTTCTTGAGGTAATACTAATCTCAAAGGTTCTGTTTTTTATCTATATTTGGTTGTTTAAGAAAAATGGTTGACGGGGATAAACCAGTTGATCTGAATGATCCTGAAGGAGAATATTCGGAGACCACAAATAAAGATAAAGAAACAAAAGAAGAAATACTTCATTCACATAGATCACAACTCAAGGTAGAAAAGTTTACAGGAACCAATAACTTTGGTTTATGGAGAACATACGTAATGGATGCTCTTGTTCATCTTGACCTAGAAGAAGCTCTAGAAGTTCAGCCAGTGGAGATATCTGAAAAGCAGTGGAAAAAGATGAATAAATTATGTCTTGATTCGATATGAGGGTGTTTAGAAACTTTAGTAATAGTTAATTATCCACACGAGACTTCAGCTAAGGATCTCTGGGAAAAGCTAGAGAAGGAATACCTTGTGAAGAACGTGGAAAATAGGATACATCTTAAAAGGAATTTGTATCGCTATAACATGAAGAGAGGTGCAACTCTAACCGAGCACCTAGATTCATATAATAAACTTCTTGCTGAGTTGGTTAACTACGATGAGAAGATCAACGACGAGGAACAAGCTTTGTGTCTGATAAACTCTATTCCTGAAAAGTATGAACCTGTGATTAAATCATTAATGCACGGAAAGGACAAGATGACATACGCAGAGGTCACTATAGCATTGCGTAGTGAGGAGTTCAGGAAGATGGATTGTGAAGACCTTGCAAGTGAATCTAATAATGACTTGCTTCTTACAAGAGGTCGTTCAACAGACAAGAGAAAGAAGAATGGTGGTTATGGTAAAGGTAGAGGACGTTCTAAGAGTAGGACGCGACTGCAGAAAGATGAGTGTGCTTGGTGCCATGACTTTGGTCATTAGGCTAAGGATTGTACCAAGCGTAAGGCAAGAGAAGGAGATAATAGTAATACCGAGGTGACCATTGCTAAAGGTAATAAAGAATCATATGATGCTTCTGATTTCTCGCTAACGGTGACACCATCAGCTTGTACAATTACAGATGGTACATGGGTATTAGATACTGGAGCAACATATCATATATGTCCATATCGGGACTGGTTCTCAAGTTTTCAAGAGCTTGATGGAGAAATACGTATGGGAAACAATCATACATGCAGGGTGATTGGAATTGGTAGTGTTCGTATCAATATGCATAATGGTATGGTTAGAGAGCTGAAGGAGGTAAGATTTGTACCTGCCATAAAGAAGAATCTGATTTCGCTCGGAACTTTGGAAGCTAAGGGATCAATGGTAATAATGAAGGGCACACGTCATCATAACTTGTATTACTTGATTGGGAGTAAAACAACAGGAGATGTGTCTATTTCTGAAAACATTGAGAGTGTAGCTACCGAGAAGATAAAGTTATGGCACATGAGACTTGCTGCTTGCACATCCAGGTGAGAAGTCGTTGCATAGGTTGATTCAACAAGACTTGTTGAAAGGTGATATTGCCTGCAAGTTAGCATTTTGTGAGAATTGTGTTAAGGGCGATAAAACAAGAACAATCTTTGCCACAGCTATCCACAATACTAGTGAAGTTTTTGGCTATGTTCACTCAGATATTTGGGGTCCTTCCAAGAATACATCATTGGGAGGGAAACATTGGTTTGTGTCGTTCATTGATGATTATTCTAGGCGCGTATGGGTGTACACCATGAGGCTTAAGGATGAAGTCTTAGAAATCTTTGTGAGGTGGAAGAAGGCAACTGAGACTCAAACTGGCAGAAAGATCAAAGTACTACGTTCGGAAAATGGTGGAGAGTACAAGAGTGATTCGTTCTTGCAAGTATGTCAGGATGAGGGGATAAAGAGGCACTTCACAGTTAAGAAGACACCGCAACAAAATGGGGTAGCTGAACGCATGAATCGTACTTTGCTGGAGAAGGTACGATGTATGTTATCTAATGCTGGATTAGGTATGGCGTTTTGGGCTGAGGCAGTTACATATGCGTGCTTCCTTATTAATAGGTTGTCATCAGCTAATTAGAAGGTAAAACTCCTATGGAGAAGTGGTTTGGTAAACCAGCTTATGATTATGACTCAATTCATATCTTTGGTTGTCCTACGTGGTATCATGGTAGTGAAAATAAGCTTGATAACCGTGCTATGAAATGAATCTTTGTGGGTATGAAGAGTGGAGTAAAAGGGTTCAAGATTTGGAATCCAGTTGAGAAGAAGATAGTCATGAGTAGAGATTTCACATTTGATGAGATGTCTATGGTAAAGTCTTGGGGTTCTTGACAGGTGGAGGATAGAAGCACCAGTACTAGTGAGCCTTTGCATCAGGTGGAGATTGATGCAACTTTACTAATTCCATCTAAGTCTGTATCTGTTCAAAATACTTCTAAATACATTGGGTCTACAAGAGAGGTAACTACTGAAGTTACAAATGATAGTGACACTGTTGGGAAAGAGGAACAAGAGTCAGTAGAAGATACAGAAGCTACGGTCACGGAGACCATAGCAACTATCAAACCAAGAAGATCAACCAGGAAGCCTGGTTGGATGAATGATTACATTGCTTATGCATTACCAGTTATAGAATATGGTACTCCTACTTCCTATTTAGAAGTTGTACGTAGTGCATGGTGTAAAGAATGGGAAGGTGCAATACAGGACGAGATGGAGTCTCTCTATAAGAATGGCATATGGATTCTTATGAAGCTTCCGAACGGTAAGAAGGCCATTGGGTGCAAATGGGTATATGCTAAGAAAGAAGGATCTCAGGTGAATCAAGTACGTTACAAGGCAAGGTTAGTTGCAAAAGGTTATGCTCAAAGAGAATGGATTGACTACAATGAGGTGTTCTCTCCAGTTGTGAAACACTCATCAATCCGAATTTTATTGGCCTTGGTAGCACAATATGATTTTGACCTAGTTAAGCTATATGTTAAGACAGCATTCTTACATGGTGATCTAGAAGAGGATATCTATATGACTCAGCCGAGTGGATTCAAGGTTGCTGGAAAAGAAGATTGTGTATGTAAACTAAAGAGATCATTGTACGGGCTGAAGCAGTCTCCAAGACAATGGTACAAGCGATTTGATCAGTTTATGATAGGCCAGACATACACAAGAAGTCACTATGACCATTGTGTATACTTTAAAAGGCTACGTGATGGGTCTTTCATATATTTTCTCTTGTATGTCGATGATATGCTAATTGCATCGAATAACAAGAAAGAGATTGATAAATTAAAGTGCAATTATCATCTGAGTTTGAGATGAAAGATCTGGGAGAGGCTAAGAAGATTCTTGGTATGGAGATTTAACGTGACAGAGAGAAGGGTAAGGTTTGTTTGTCTCAGAAGACATATTTGAAGAAAGTGTTACAGAAGTTTGGTATCTACGAAGGAACTAAATCTGTAAGTACTCCCCTTGGTGCTCATTTTAAGTTGAATGCTCGTATGTCTCCCACTACTGAAATAGAAAAAAAGTATATGGACCAAGTCCCATATGCTGAGGTTGTTGGTAGCTTGATATATATGATGGTATGTACAAGGCCGGATATTTCACATGCAGTTAGTATAGTCAGCCGTTATATGCATTGTCCTGGCAAGGAACATTTGCAAGCTGTGAAATGGATTTTGAGGTATCTTTATGGTACAGTTGATGTTGGCTTGGAGTTTGTGAAGGATAAAAGTAACAATCAGTTGTGTGTTGGGTATGTGTATTCTGACTATGCTGGTGATTTGGACAAGAGACGTTCAACTACAGGGTATGTATTTACCATAGAAGGAGCACCAGTAAGTTGGAGATCAATCTTGCAGTCTACTTTGGCGCTTTCACTATGAAGGCAGAGTATATGGCATTGATTGAGGCATTTAAGGAGGCTATATGGTTACAAGGTTTACTAGATGACTTAGGAGTTGTGCAAGACCAACTTCCAGTGTATTGTGATAGTCTAAACGCAATTTATTTGGCTAAGAATCAAGTGAATCATGCTAGAACTAAACATATAGACGTACGATTTCACTTTGTGAGAGAAATTCTGGAAGAAGAAGACATTCTACTTGTGAAGATCGATACCAAAGACAATCCAGTTAATATGTTTACTAAAGTAGTTTCTGGGATCAAGTTTCGATATTGTTTGAAATTGATCCACATCCTTCCGGTTTGGTGAAAGGCCCTTTTTGGGGTAGAGGTTCTTAGGAACCTGGTGGAGGTCTTCTAGCAAGACCATTTGAGAGAACTATGATCGGGTTTGATTCCTATTGAGGATACGTAGGCATCCAGTAATGGTTCAATCGACGTTGGAAGATGGAGGTGATTTTATCTATTGATCGTCTCATGCATGAATTCATGATCCGAGGTGGAGAATTGTTGGTAGGTCGGTCAAGGACTAGATTAGGAAATCTAGTTGGTTAAGGAAACCAAGTACTTGTGTCCTAAGTATATCATCTTAAGAGGTTTGTCTCTTAGAGCTAAGTTAGGAAACCATATACTTGTAGGAAAGTAATCCTTGTTAAGGAATGTGTCCAGCCATATTGATGTGTATAAATAGCTATAAAGAGAACTAGAGAAAACACACCAGAACTAAGTAAGAGTTCTCTTCTTCTCGTCTAAAGCTTTATATATTCCAACCTAAACGGTGATATATAAAATTGCTTATTCCTCCCGAGGATTCAACCTCGTTAAATATTTGTTCTTCTTGTGTGTGTGTTTGTCTTCTTGGCAATATTGGAGTACCATTGTAGTAGTGCAACCTAACACTTCCGCGGGCTTTGGCGCAACAGTTGAGGTAGTAAAAGAGTTGTTGATATCATGAGTTCTGGGGTCGTTTTTGTCGGATTGAAGTGGGTTTCAGCAATTTACAAGAACTGAAAGTTGGGTACAGAGTTGCTTGGGAGAAAAGCTTGATTTGCTACCGGAAACCAATGAAGAATGCATTATGGTGGTCTGATATTTATGACTAATTTTATACATCTACAAGGGGAAGAACTGAAGCTGTGTTCTGGTGGTATTTGGTTTGAATTAGTATGGCAGTTGGATCTCAGGGTGATGACCGAATTAGGTTATATTTCAAGACTGAAATAAATAGACTGAGAAGATGGGTTGTGTGGTGCTGATTGAGTAAATGGTGATGATGTTATTGAACCTAACTTATGGAATGGCAGAAGCAATGGTGAGTCTTAGCAGAATTTGGTGTTCTTGCAGTTGCATAATGGAGTTGGTGGTGAGTTTAGATGAATGCCTAGGTTCAGGTACCAAATTGAGATGCAGTTGTAAGTAATGGTTAGTTGTGCAGGTAGATGATTAATGGTCAGAAACTGGTGGTTGTATAGACATGAAGTTGAGATAATTTCCAGCTGAAGTTAAAAGTGAATATGAGATGCAATTGCAGGTGCTGGTACTGTTATTGTTAAGAGAGATGTGAATCATGTTTGGCGGTGATAAGAAGGTTTGCACTGTTGGTGGAAGCAATGAATGAGAAGGACTGAATTGAGGTTGCAGAATAACAAAATTTGTAGAGAATTGAATGCACAAAACTACAGTTCAGGCGATGGTGCTACAACTTGGTACTGTCTGTGGTTGATTTCTATGGTTACTGAGAGAATGGGACAGCAAGAAAGAAGCTGTGGTGACTGCAATAAGGTTTGAAGTTACAGGGAGTTGCAGGTGCAATGAGGTGCTACAATACAATGAATAATTTCATGTAAACCTAGATGTATGTTTAGGAAATGGTTTGAACTGAAGCATGGTGGTTGTAATGATTGGATTCACAGGAAACATGTGTTTTTGTTGTACAGGAAAGAATGAACAGGTGCTGGTGGAAGCTGCTTTGGCCTGGCAGGGTGTTGATATGCATATGACAAGGTTTTGGTGAATCTGTGGCAGTTGCAGCTGCAAGTGACTGAACTAGTGGTAATGAACCTGAGCATGGAACTGATGCCAAAATATGGGTATTGTTGTGATGGTTGGACTGAGATAAATCAGGCTTTGGTGGTACTGTTAGTGGTGTTGAAACAATGAAGACGAAGATGGTAAGGATCTAATAATGTTGTTGCTTTTAGTGATAAGCTGGAATTGATGAGAGATGAAAGTCTGTGATGAATGTGGTGATGCAATGGTTCAGGTGATGATAGAGTGAAGCAGCTGAGATGGTTATTCATGGTTTGAGCAGAAGGATGTCACTGGAGTTATGGAACTGGTGGATTAGAATACCCTGCAGTTGTTGTTGCAGATAGATGAATGCTGAGAACTGGGTATTGGAGTATGTTGTTGGAGCAGTGGCCATGTTCTGGTGGTGTGTGTGTATGCAGTGAAATGCATCATGGTTGTCTATACAGTAGAGCGCAATCTTGGCGCAATATGAAGTCTGATTTGCCACCTGAAACATATTTTCCGTTCGCCTGAGATTATTCTAGTGACTTTTGCTGTCAACTTCCGGCGCATTCACCAGTTTTCCGGTGACAGTTTTTGGGCATAGTTTCTACATGTGTTTTTCTCACACTTGGGCTTGGTGGACTTCTATATATTGGACCTTTGAAGACTTAACCTAAGAAAAGATACAAAAGCGAAGTTTTGCTACAACTTTTATTATGCTGTATTTTCTACTTGGAGCTTTTGGAGATAGCCGTAACTAGGGTTTGCTTTCGTATTTAATTTTTATCTTCTTTATTTGATTATTGATTATGATGAACTCCATAGCTATGAGTAGCTAAATTAATATTATTGGTTAAGGATGTAATCCGATTTCGAAAAATTGTGCTTGAGTTATGTAGTAGTTTTATCTCTTGATTATCGTTCAAACTTCTACTATTTTTATAATCACATGATTGATGTATTGTGATAGGATTTAGATATTTTTTTTAGTTGAGTGGCCAATCAATTGAATTCACATCCTTGTACATATCTATTTTAGGGATTTTCATCGAGCGATAACCTCGAATACAAGTAGCATGATATGATTACGGTTTGTACTGATACACTCCTGTGATCATATGTATAGTTTGACCATTGTACGAATTGTCATGCGCAATGTATGACAATTGCATTGATTAGCCTATTTCTGAAACTTAATGTTCCTAGGAATTGAACTTAATTAGCGCAAGGCGTTAGGTTATTCTTTAGGTAGAATTCACATACGCATCTCTAATGTGTGTGTTGATGAACTTAGGAAATTAATGGAATATCTTGCTCTCTTGATACTCTAGGCTTTTGATAATAAAAGAGATTAAATATTAATTCTAATCATGTATGCAAGCACATGTTTAAGATTGAAGATGAATTCCTTGACCAATACATATCTCTATTGATTATTTTCAACTATTTTCATTACTTTATTGCTTTGTTTATTTTGATAAAACAAAAATCCCCCCATTGGTTACTAAGAAACCAGAATCTTTATAACAACAATTGCCTATCTGTGGAAACGAACTCTTCCTTACCTTGTACTTCATTTATATTTTGTTGAGTAAGAAAGTGAATTATTTTTGACGCATGCGACAGCGATCACCCAATCAAGTCAGGTAAAAAAAATATAACATTTATAGCGTATACGTCTAATTTCATAAATAATCCTAAAATTCCTGAATTACGTGATTAGCATTTATGTTAAGTCTACTTGAAGAAACAAATGTAAGACTTCTAACCTAATGTAGATTCTAGCCATTCCAACTAAATATGGACTCCATTTTAAGTATCGAACATTTCTGTTTAAGGATTTCATGATATTTGGAGATTTTTTTATAGAGTTTTCTTTTTTAAGCAAACGAGTGATTTTGGCATTTAATGGGTAAGGATGGAAGTTTCGTAGAGTAAAAACAAAAAAGGCAGTTTCGTGTAGTTTAGGTTAGAGCTAGGGATTTATATAAGCTACACAAAGCTCATGGATTTTCACGTTGAGACGGAATATCATCTCTCTATTTTTTGTTTTCTTTTTTTAAGAATCAATCAATAGTTTTCACTGTCTATTCAATGGAAATAGATGAGGATCCAAGAACAAGGTTAGTATCACTTTGTGTTTTAGTTTTTTTTTTCTTTTTTTTCTTTTTGCTAAATTATTAGCCGCCAGTTTAATGTTGATTGTATGTTAATGTAATTGGGATTACATTACCAATTGTTTAGATATTCGATTTTATTGGTTATTGATAGTTCACCATTCATCAATCTTGAGCCAGAAAAGACAACTAATAAAGTTGTGAAAACATTGGTATCGAAGGTGTGAAAATTCAAAAACAAGAAGAGTGGGAAAGTATGGAGTCTTGAGCTTCATATTATTGATCAGAATGTGAGCATATTTTCTCCTCTAATGGATGTATATTAACTAACTATGAGGATACAAGACTATCATATTTATACTCTTAAGGATGATCTACAATGTATTAAGCCGCTACAAACACTAGCCTACTCCAAGCTAACTTCGGTCTGGACTGTAGTTCAACCCCAATCAATCTCACACTAATCCAAGGTACAGTTATGCTCCTACGTCTCTGATCCCAGCAGGATACTACGTGCTTGATTCCCTTAGATGATCTCACCCACAACCAAGAGTTGCTACGAACCAAAGTCGAAGACTTAAATAAACAAATATGTATCACACAGAAAAGTCTACAGTAATAGATAAATTCGTCTCCCATGAATATACCTTCGAGTTTTGTTTCATCTTTTGATAAATCAAGGTGAACAGGAACCAATTGATAAAACCATACTTATATTCCCAAAGAACAAATCATCTTTATCAATCACCTCATAATAGTCTTAATCGACGCAACGAAAAAAGATATTGTGGAATCACAAACGATGAGACGAAGTGTTTGTGACTACTTTTATATCTTTCCTATCAGAGATAGAAATCTCAAGCCAATTATTACAATTGTACTCGTACGATAGAAACATCAAGATCATATCACACAACTATAAGAAAAGTAGTATCGGTCTGGCTTCACAATCCATTTCATATCAACCATATTCTTCTTCACCATAACTAGTCCAAATGACTCAAATGAACTAGTTAAAAAGTTGTTCAATTGCTTAGATCTTTATGTACTACACAAGACACAATCGAAGCAAAAACGATGTGATTCACTCGAATCGATTCATGAACTATAAAGCCACGGTTTGCAATAGCATTCCTTAGTTTATTAAGATAAGTTCACAAACATCGTTTTTAGACATAACCTACTCAAGTTCGCGGACTGAAGCTTACGTACTTCTCCGGTTTCACTTGATGAACAAAGTTCGCATACTTTGGTTCAAGCAATAAGAACTTATACATATATATGTTTCCACAACAATGCTTATATCCTCCAATGGTTATATTGTCTAAACTCTCATTTCAATCATTAAAACATTATCAGAGGGCATTATATAGTTTTTATTCACAAACTATTTTTCGTTAGAGAAATTTTTAAAGTGATTAAAACATAACATGACTTTCGTCACTAGGTAAAGATGAACTTGGCTAAAGTGAAACCTTTACCAACACATATTTCGAAAAATAGATAAGCAAGATATACTCAGTTCTAAATACCACATGTGTATAATCTTAGTCTATATAGTAATACGACTTTTGTCTCAAGATAGGAGATAGAGTAGATAGACTTTTGAGTGATAGATAAGTTCAAGTCTCCACATACCTTTTAGTCGATGAAGATCCACTGGTTCCTTGAGTAGTCCTTCGTCTTGTATGATGATCGCCATGGAGTTCTTGAGCTCAACTACACTTTTTATCCTAGTCCGAGACCTTAGCTATAGTGGACTAGAAATCAAGACTTTATAGTTTTGATCACTAACATTGACAAACATACTTGATATAGCAACGCATGCGAGTTCGACCAAGCAGTGCTCTAACACGGGGGCATAGGTTTGTAGTGGAGAGATTGATGTGATAGAGCATATATAAGGTCGGTAAACCTTCATTTATAGCTTTCCACAATAAAAATTGAATGTTTGGAGGACACGATAAGGTCCATAAAAAAATTGTTTGGAAGGGGTTATGGAAGAGGATATGGGAGTAAGTTGTTTTCTTGTTGGATTAGACAACTGTACCCAGATACAGTGGTGTATTTACCAGATTTATAGTGGGACCAAATAATTTTATCTGAGATGTTGTTAAGGGGAAAGTGGATATTTATAATATGATGGGTGGCCATGGGAGGGAGGATGTTGAGCTGATCGTGATTCCAGTTATGAGAAATGGGGTCAATTAATTCTGTAACATATTAAAGAGGGTCGCATTGGATCGTATCAAGGTTTTGAAAGTGGGGTATCCAATTAGCTTGGATAGAAGTATCTAAACCATTTCTTATTTGGTGAAATATGTGATTTTTGGTTGTAGGTATAAGAGATGCCATTTATTTCCATTGTGGGCTGGCAGTAGTGGGTATTGATTGTACTTTGCAATATAGGTTGATGTTGGAGGTATTTCTCGTTGAAGAGGCTTGAGAAAATGGAATATAGCTGGTCTTGAATGTTCCAAATTCTTTTCATGAAAATATCTTTATTGTGATGACTACTCTTCCTGATACCCAGCCCTCCTTCTGCTATTGGCCTACTTAGCTTTTTCTATCCTAATGGGTTTAGCTTTCGGACCAAAGAATCATGACGCAAAAAATAAATCCTAGTGATCTGTTCATTTGTTTGTGTACATTGATGGGGAAAACCTGTGTTTGCATGAGGTGATTTGAAGTTGGTGTTAAGGAGGTTTTTATTAGAACTAGTATGACTGCATGGGTAAGGCATTTAGTGATCCAGCATTGTGTTTTGCGTGCCAATCGTTGGAGTAGTGGTTCGAATATGTGACGAGAGGTTCTCCCGTGTTTGAATTAAACTCCTAAGTATCCATGTGGATTTATATGGTTGGCATGCCGAAGAATTGGTGGAGAGTGTCTATGTGATGATGTTGCAGCTTTGGGTTGTGAATGATGGTTAAATTTGCTGTGTTGATAATTTGACCAGCTGAAGAGCCGTAAGATTGAAGTATTCTTTGAAGATGATTACTACTTTCCTGGGTAGTTGTGTATGTAATGAGAAAATCTTCCGCATACATTAGGTGTATGATGGGAAGTGCCTTCTTTGATATCCGGATACCTTGAACCAATTTTTTTACTTCCAAGGTTGCCAATATTTGTTGATAGAATTTGTGCACATGTAATGAAAAATATCGGAAGATATGGGATCACCTTGTCTGATGCCTCTGGTAGGAGTAATGAATCCATATGGTGTACCATTGATGTTGACTGAGTAAGTTACCGGTTTGATACATAACATGATATATTCCACAAATATGGATGGAAAACCTAGTTTTGTAAAAGATTTTTTGATGAATCCCCAATCAAGGCTATCATAAGATTTTTGGATGTCAAGTTTGAGAACTATTTTGGGGTTTTTATTGATTGATGATGTTTTGATGTGATGAAATAGCTCACCGGCGATTGCGTACCATGTATGGATCTCTGAGGGAAGAAGGCACTTTGATATGGACTTATTAAGAATGGGAGAAGATGGCGTAATCGGTTGACTAGCATTTTTGATATGATTTTGTAGCTGACATTGCATAGGCCTATAGGTCTAAATTGGGATAGTTTTGCTGGGTTGTCTACTTTAGGAATTAGCGTAATGTTTGTATGATTCATGAGAGGGTGGATGTTTAAATTCTCAAAAAAACTTTGAACCATAGCAATTAATTGAAGATGAGTGGTTTCCCTGAAAACTTTAAAAAAATTATCGGTGTATCCATCTAGACCAGGAGCACTTTCAAAGTTGATAGAAAACAACACTTGCTTGATTTCCTTCATTGTTACGTCCACAGAGAGCTGGTCACATTGTGATGGTGTCAATCATGGAGTTATTTCGTCAAATAGTTCTTCATCTAGTGTTGTGTTTATGGATGTATAGTGAGTAGTGAAATGATCTAGGATGATTTGGATCACTTGATCTTTATCACTGACCCAATTTTTCGATGATGATGTAGTTTCTTTATGTTGTAGCGGCTTCAGTGGATGGTTGCCTTGGTATGGAAGAAGGTTGTATTATTGCCTCGTGATTGGAGCCATTGAATTCTAGACCTTTGGTGCAAGTATGATGCATGTAATTGAAGTAAGGTTAGGTGATGATTGCGCAGCTCCTTCTCTCGATTTATCCAAAAATTTAGTTCCTCTCCGTTGTAAATAGCACATTGATGTTGAGCCATCTTAATTTGTGATGTTGATTTGCAAATTAACTTTGGAAGATGTCCAAGAGTGTCCTTGTTCCAGTCCATCAGCTTTTGTCATGTTGTGAAGCCTTAGTTGAAGATCCAGGACAAAGTCTGAGTCTTTTTTTTTTGTGTCCATGCTGATTCGACTATTTTCTTGAGCTGAGGATGTGTCCGCCATAGATGTTCAAACTTGTAATTTATTTGCCCTTGCCAATCAATTGCTTTGGTGTGCAGTAGGATTGAGGTGTGATCCGATGCAATCTTTAGAAGGTGAGTGACTCCGGCATGAGGGTTTGCTATGCGCCAATATTGGGTTGTAATTGTTGTATCAAGTCTTTCCATGATGTTGTCTTGACCATGTTGGTTGTTTCTCCGAGTGAATGGATCTCCTTGAAATCCTAGGTCAATGAAACCCATTTGATTTATTATTGTTAGGAACGGTTGAGTCTGACTATATGTGACTTGTCTGCTACCTTTTTTCTCAGATTGGTCTATTATGTCATTAAAATCCCCTATCAGACTCCAAGAAGATGAGTTGTTGGTATTTGGGAAGATTGTTGGGAAATCATGCCAAACGTTCGTTCTTGCATCTGGATGAGGAGTACCGCAGATGCATGTGCACAACCATGGTTGTGCCGGTATTGATGGAGTAATAAGGACGTGGATGTAACTTTGAGACTGGAGAAGAACCCAAATGTTTAGGTTGTTCTACATAAGACATAGTCCACCTCTGCGACCTACTTTGGGAACTGAGGTTAGGTTTTGGATTTCAAGAGATCGAGAAAGATTTGACATATGTCGATCATTTGCTAAAGTTTCAGAAAGGAATAGGATATCGGGTTTATGTAATGATACTAGTCCCTGTAGACGTTGTATTGAAGTCTGATTGTCGATGCCTTAACAATTCCAGGCTAATATGTTCATATTGGGCTTAGAATCGGTTGAGCTCCTTGTGTGGGTTGTAGTAGAAGGCCTAGATTGATATAAGCATGTTTAAGATTGTATGTTAATGATGAAAGTTTTGGATATGGAATTTGTCGCTGGTTTAGTAAGGAAATTGTAATTGGGATTAAAGTGAAATCGCTGAAGGAGTTGAGGGGGAAGGAGTTTGATTAAAGGTAACTACTAACTAGTCCAATCTTCATTTGAATGGTGACTTTGAACTTTAGGTGAATACAGAGTTGCAACAATAAATTGTCAGAAAATAAAAATAGACAACCTATATAGAACAATTGAGTTGCCAAACCTGTGTCAGGGTTAGACCAATCTAGAAGAGTCCAATAAAAGCAGTAATCCGATGTAGGTGATGGGTAAAACAAACACAAAACTAGGGGGAAGCTAGGAGAAGGTCATATTAGATGATTTCGCAAAATAATTCTTTTTGTAAATTTCAAAACTTCCAATGCCGAGAAAGATGTACCAAAAAGAAAAAGAAAAAGAAAATAAACAGGTGGCGCACCAAAAGACAAGCTTAATAAAGAGACGGAAAAACCAAGCCCACACAAAAATTAACCAAGTTGAAGTCCAACCGAGAGAAGCCAGTTGTCACCACTAAAGCTTTACTTTATCACAAACAACCGCCCACGTGGATAGAAGAAAAACTACGATTCATTCGCATTTGTCGACACGCAAAGTAGCTAATATGAAACCACAAAATAGACGAGGAAACCATCAGGGGTTAGCCCAGTTGGCCAGGAGTCTGACTTTCAAGTAGGAGGTCAGTGGTTCGAGTCTCCACTCAAGCAGGGACGGACCCAAGATTTTTTGTTGGGTAAGGCTAAAATGACGATGATTTTTAAAGCGGCCGAAGACCGCTCCAAAAATTTTTTGGAACGAAACACATAGCTAATGGCTAATGAAATCCACCTACAGAACACTAAATGGATACACAGTTAAAAATAAAAAGAAAAAATTTAATAGAAAAATGTGATAACGATTTTTTTTTTTTATAGTTTGTAGAAGTAAAATGGGAGATAATTGTGTTGAATAATAGAATTTCTTTTCGTTTTTAATAAGATTTAGCTCTTAATTATATCTTAGGTGGGCTGAAAATTAAATATGTAATACTACAGGGAATAAAAATAATTTTAGGGTGGGCTGAAGATTAAATATGCACTATTACAAGGGCTAAAAATAATTTTTAAATTTTTTTCTATAGTAATTTTTTTCCTGCCCAAATTTAGGGATGGGCTATAGCTTAGGTTAGCCCCTTGTTAGGCCCGTAAAAAAAAAAAAGGCGGTTATATTTTCTCAACGAAGACAACCACGGAATAGTAACCGGAAAACATGGAAAAAATTGAGATCAACAAGATCTCAAACGACCATACCAGAATCGAAAGACCACACAGCTAGCATAACTTGGATAAAACAAATCAACATATCACAATAACAGATGAGTGAAAAAAATCTTAAAACTTACCTGATCTTCCACATCAAAATCAGAAGAAAAATGTAATTAAATAACATCTCCTATAAACCCCATCTTAAAATCAAATAAATTGAAAGGAAAAGCTTGAAAGGATTCGGTACATCAAGAAGATAAAGGATAAGACCTATATGCAAATCCACCACGAATTAGATATGCACTAAAAAAGACCCTTGCCCGCTTGACAAAAAATCGCCAAAAAATCTACCCATCACCGTAATCAGAGGTTTACTCAACCATTGGAACTCATTAAATCCCATTTTCCCTGGCCATCGGATGTGGCAACTCAGAAAAGGTTTACTCTCCCCTCATCGCTGGAGGCTCTCTTTTTTCCTCAGTGTATCATGTACATAGATTGTTACTAGAACTAGGCATTGGCGTAAAAGTAATGGAGGAGGAGGACTTCGAAGTGGCATGGGACTTAGTGTTACTACCTTGGTTGAGATGATTTGTTATTATTCCAAGTTTTATCCATCGGCCAAGTCTTATATTACGTAGTAGCTTACGACTTGCAAGTTTTATCCATTGGCCAAGTATTATGCTGCTAGTTTTGGTTCCAGATTATACAAAAAGCGTTTCCCATTCTTTTTTTCTAATTCTCTCTCCATATATATCTCGAATCCTACTTAGTAGCTAGATAGTTGCGTTGTTTCATTCAGCACAACCAAAATTCTACTTTTTGCGAAATGGTTCAGCGAGATTGTCTCTTTTTTTTTATCTGACGGCTGAGATGGTCGCGTTGTTCCATTAAGCGCGACCAAGTTCTACTTTTCGGGGAATGGTTCAGCGTATCAAGATGCTAGATTGAAATGACCATAAGACTTGGGTGGGTATCCTAGCTGACTTGGACTTCCAATCTAGATGCTAGATTAGAAGACCATAAAACTAAGCCTGACTGAATCGAAGATGTTGGTTCCAATCTCCGAAGACTTCAGACTTGACAAAACTTAGGTATTGTTCACACTCTTTTTGTGGTCGGTATCTCGACAGTACTCTTCACTGACCTCTATGCCAAAGGTTTCTTTATTAAAGACATTGGTCATAATCTTTTAAGGTTGAAGACATGAAATTTGACAAAACTCGGTCTGTATCGCATTCTCTCACAAAAAAAGTGCTGGACTCAAAGTCGATGGGAAAAAGATTGTTATCTCCGCCATTTGACATTGGTAGAAAAGTTTTCAAAGATGAAGAAACTTGTTAAAGATACTATGTTAATTTCAACATGTAGAAGTAAAAAACATGCAATACTATTATAGATTTGGTTACTTTATAGTTATTAGGCATCATCATTCTAACTGTTTTTACAAAACAAGCTCTCAAAATGTCTGATTATTTTCTTATGGTGAATTTTCTGATCTCATTGGTAAATTAAATTTTAATAATCTTAATGAAGATGATGAAGTAAGAAGAGTTACCATATAGCTCCACATTAAACTAGTTAAGGATATCAACTATCAAGCAGTGGGGAAAAAGTTTCTTTGGAAAAGTGATGGGTGAAGAACTTATGTCCATAAGAAGAGTACTTAAGCAGTAAGTAAAAATTGCATGATGATATGGACATTTCTAATTGAAGCAAAGGGAAACAAATATTTAAGCTTTCAGATTCTTTAATTGGAGGGAACACAATACAATGCTTATTGGGTACGTGTCCCTAGAACTTGGATAGGTATCTTATTGGTTGTAGCTATGTACTTCTTCACTTTTCAATACTTGTAATGTCTCATTGATGTGATCTCAATAATGTTGTACAAAGTGGTAGTAAGGTTGTCGTTCACTCGGACTTGATGAGATTGATTTTAAGAATTAATAAACTAAAATAAGATAAAAATATATATAAAATTTGTCACAAGATTAAGAGATGATAGGGACTCGGGCTTCCACCAATTCTCATATTCATGCAGTTGAACTATTAATTCCGGAAAATTAAAGCAAATAAAATAACAAACATCGACTCTAAATCTTTGCCAAAGTAGATTTTATAAAGAATTATATGTAAATCACAAGCATGACGCATCTAAAGTACCTAAGACTAAGCATGCGACATCTAACGAAATCACAAATAATCAAGAAAAATCATAAATCGATTATAATAGTGCAAATAGTCATAAAGGAATTAAATAGAATTACCACACGGGTGAAAAACAGCTTCCTTCGTCGTCCCAGTGATGGGTTCTAGCTCTGCATGGTGAAAACACGCTCAAAATTCATTTTTATTGCTCAAAGGGTGTTTACAAATAATGAAATGGAGAAAAACTATTAAAAATCGAGTTTGTAACACTTATTTCTGTTGCAAACTATCTGTTACAGAGAACGATAAATATGAAGTGTCGTTTGCACTGTAGTAATACGACTGTCTTTTGTGGTCTAAAGTTTTTCGTGTTCTTCTTCACCAGCAGAACTGGTTCATCTCTGCAACTCTGGTTTCTTCCCCTATTTTGTTCCCTAACTCTCCATTGATGAACACACAACTCCCGCCAATTTCAATTTTTCAAATGTAGAGGATGAAGTGCCCTGATTCAAAACACGGGCGCCTTTAACATCTGGGGTGCTCTGAGATACCCTTATCAAAAATGAGGGTGCCTTTATCACTTTTCTCCGAGGGTCCAAAAAGCACTTTTGAGCAACTTTTTGAAGTGCCCTGATTCAAAACACGGGCGCCTTTAACATCTGGGGTGCTCTGAGGTGCCCTTATAAAAAATGAGGGTACCTTTATCATTTTTCTCCGAGGGTCCAAAAAGCACTTTTTGAGCAACTTTTTCCACACAAGTGTATTCCTCCATAAACACCTACACAAACATAAAAACACCATAATAAGTACAAAAATCGAGACTAACAATAGAGACACTGAGGACAATTCAGACACAAAAATGTGTATATCACTCATCCTTATACTTTCAAGCTAACCTATACGAAGTTGACTCTAGTGCATTTAAATCAAGCGACTCTTAAATGAGTTTTGGTTCACTAAAATATGACAACCAAACTTGACATACCAACGCTTGGTGGGTTCAACCGAGCTATGCTCTCACACAACCACACCCAACTATTTTGTTCGACAATATGTATGGACTAAACTCCAATATAATTCCGAGAGTATCAACTTACTGAAACTCACACAAGAAATATATCAAACAGATAAAAATCCGTGAACCTGATTATTATGAGAATAACTCGGATGGTACCAAAGATCAATGTCCAAGTGTAAATCATGTTCTTATCCAACAAACAAGGTTGTATTTATCAATTGTGATTGAACAACGCATAACCTGTAATATTTCAATTTTATACAGAAAATACAATACGGAAAAGAAATAACACAGACATCATAAAAAATAATAATGAGGAAACCGCAAATACAAAAAAAACCCGGGACCTAGTCCAGACTTGAACACCGCACTGTATTGAGCCGCTACAGACTTTAGCTTACTACAAGTTAACTTTCGACTGGAATGTAGTTGAGCCCTAACCAACTCTCACACCAATTAAGGTACAGTCGTGTTCACAAGACTCTGGGTACTTGATTCCCTTAGATGACGTTCTTTACATCATAGAAGTTGCTACGACCCAAAGTCGAAGACTTATAAACAAATCTATCTCCCATAGATAAGTATATTCTATTTGCTATTTCCGTCTTAAGATAAAGATCAAGGTAAACAGGAAACTCAACTAATAATCCGGTCTTATACTCCCAAAGAGCTGCCTAAAATATTAGTCACCTCACAATAACTTAACTGATTAAAAGAAGAAATTATTGCGGAATCACAAGAGTCTCAGACGAAGAAACTGTTGTGATTACTTTTTATATCTTACCTATCGAAGATAAATCTTGAAAAAATCTCAGAGAAGATTAAACTCAATAGATAGAAAAGTTAAGATCAGGATACAAAACTACAAAGAAAATAGTTGGACCTGTCTTCACGAATCCCAAGCTAAGTCTTTAAGTCGTTAAACCTAGTAATGGTTTTTAGAAGAACTGGAAACCTAGGTTAAGAAAGAATTGACTCTAGTTTGCAACTAGGACACACAAAAGTATCGGGATTAGGTTTTCCAGATGCTAGAGATTCTCCTTATATAATCTTTCAAATCAGGGTTGCTTACAATAAAAGCTAAGGTAACAATTAGTAACAAAGCAATTAATATTCACCATTAGATGAACTCCTGATTTAAGATTCAAGCTAAGTTTGCTTAGAAAATGAGCATTCAATCTCCACTGTTAGATGGTTTAGCTTGATACATACAAATGAAATATAGCTATATTTAGATATGAATGAACCGTACCTAAATGTGTATAACAAGTTGGCTCAATAACAGTTAACAGAAGTTAGCCATATGAACACTTTTAGATTAGTTATATTCATCTAACACTTCTAGACCAAATATGATAATCAATTAATCATGATAGAAACCAAATGAATCTAAATATCCATGAAGCATTTGAAACATATTCAGTTTGGTTTGTAAGTGTACATAATACTTATACAAGAACAAATTCATGAACATAATGCCAGGGTTTGCAAACCAAGTTCGGATACCTTAAAGCATTAAGAATCGAGGGACTTCAGTTCACAAAAAAAATTCACAAACGAACCGGAGTTCATGAATAAGACAATAGTTAGCATACATAGTACGTGAACAAGTTGTCATACTTACTGATTTTAGAAACTAACCACTAAGTTCGAAAACAGAGTTCCCGAACTACCGTTCTGGGACCTTGCCTAGATTTTTTGTTCGCAAACCATAGTTCTGAACCTATCACAGATAAACTTGTTCGCAAACATAGTTCATAAACAAGAGTTTCATACCTAAACTAGCACTTCACAGTTCACATACCGTGTACGCATATTGTTCTGTATCCAGACATTTGTAGTAGTTCTAAAACTCTCGTTAGTCGATAGGAAACATCCTTGGAAGACAACTGTGGTAATCTTACACATACCAATAGCTTCAAGTAAATTTCAAATGATTATTTGATCAATACGGAATATCTTGAGATAACATCAAATGATTGTCTCACACAGATCATGTAAGATGTTCAGAGTAATTTTCACATGATCAACTTGACTTAATATTTAGTTTCCAACAAATGGATTATTTACAACTAAAGTTGTCAAGTAGATGATGAAGCATTCTAAGCTTTAAACTCGTACGTATTTTGAGAATTATATAAACGAGATAAACTCGACTTGAAATTTCAAATGTGTATAACACAAAGTCTATATATCTATACCACTTAGTCTCATTAAAAGATACAATTGAATAGACTTCTGAGTGATAGACAAGTTTTAGTATCCACATACCTTTTGTCGTCGAAGTTCCTCCAAGTTTTTTAGTATATCTTCTTCTTCAATTGGTGAACGTAGTGAAGTATAAAGATCTACTACACACTTATAGCCTAATCCGAGACATAAATATAAGTAGACTAGAAATCAAGATATAGTTTGGATCAACTAATAAACTTGACAAACAAGCTTGAGATAGCAACGCTTGCAAGTTCGACCGAGCAGTGCTCTAACACTCACATTTCTCATCGTGGATGTATTACATATGGAACGTGATGCATGCCACAAGACCAAAACACTAGTGAGTATCCCCCCCCCCCCACCCCCCCACCACCACCACACACACATGTGAAATGAATTGATATCTCATGTGAAAGTTTGCTTTATAGACGTATTTTATGTATGGTTAATCGTTGACCCAATTAGACAGTCTTAACTAATGAATTGAACAATTCGTAGTTTAAGGTCATGAAGGATGAAGCATGAAGTGTTTGTTATAAGAACAACATGTTTTGCGAACCATGGATATCGAATTAGATCACCGATGATCGTGAGATATCATTAATGAGATTGGATGACTTGGATTGATAAGCATAGGTTAATGAGATTGCTGGATCGATCATAAACCATTATGCTGATGCGCCAAGCATTCAACAGAGAGTCGTATGAAAATAATCATTGTTGAATGATCATAGAAGGTTCATCTTAATCCACGTGTCATGAGTCAGTCAAATCACAAGGGGAGATTTTAATATTAAAATAATGATCGACTGACGCACCAAATGTTGGCTGATGGACCAACTGAGCATTGATAGCTGGATCAATACAAAATTCCAAAATGTTGATGGTTGAATCAACATTAGAAATTTTTCTCAAATATTGATAGTTGAATCATGTAGATGGCGGATTTTCGACAAAGGCTAAAATCGTAAACCCATAATTATATGTATTTCTGATCCAGTAATCAGATGAATATTGAGGCTCATGTCTCCTATTGAAATCATGAAAGCTCATGCCACAAGAATCTCTGACTGAGAATATTGTCTCTCAGAGCACATGTAGATGTGTAGTCTCTTGATGTAGTTTTACAGTGGTAAGAAAAGGGTTTGATTCTCGGACTCGTTGAGGTTTGATTTAAGACTTAAAAATAAAAACAAAAAAATATATACAAGGTTGTCACAAATATCGAGAGGACTGGGACTTCGGATTCTACCATTAATCACATTCAATTGGTTCAAATAATGACTCATAACAATTCTAGCTCTTTTGTTGACTATGTTCTTTGCCAAAAGTAGATTTCTAAAACATTAGATGTAAATCACAAGCATGGTATATCAAAATCTCTTACGTCTAAGCATATACCATCAAACGAAATCACAACTAATTAGTAAAAATCATAAATCAATTAAAACAAGTGCAAATAATAAAAAGAATCAATTATAGTTACCAATCAATTTTGAATAAGGCTTTATCCATTATCCCAGTGTTAGGGTTTAGATCCTCATGTTGGAAACACACTCAGAACTGATATTCATAGCTCAAAAAGTGTTTACAAGAAGTGAAAAATAATACAGCAGTGAAATCACAACGGATATAAGTGTTAAAAAGACACTGTTACAGAGAACGATAAATCTTTTGTGTAGTAGGATAAACGACTGTCTATATGAGTCTGTTCTTCGTGTTCTTGAGAACGACACTTTTGTTCTGTCGTCTGCAACTCTTCTTCTTATTCTCTGCTGCTACTGCGATTCTTCTCTGAAGCCTTGTTCTTAGATCTGCAGCTACCCCGAACTCTTGACAGACCTATTTTGGACTCGAACAACTCCTTTTATACATAACAGGTGGATGTAATTCAAGAAATATTCGATTATTTTCTTGTTTTCTTTTCCCATAATTCACGGGATTCCTTTCCTTCCTTTATCCTCTACGACTATTCTCTGTATCAATACAAACACATAGTTTTGATACGCATCTCAGGCGAGTTTATCTTCCACGTACTTTCCAAATTTAACAGAAAAATCCCGAGAAACTCTAACTTCCCTGTTTATAGAAATCCACGTAAATCCCCTTGTTTTTCGTTTTCTAAATCAACCGCAAACCATGTTTTGCTGTAACAGGTAATTACCAAACCAAATCCACATGAAAACTCGATTAAATCTTGCTTGAAAAACTCGCAGGAAAGCTCAACAAAACCCAAACTATGTTTCTTCAAATACCCAATAATCTGGTCCAAGTTAGTTGAAACAAACACATATACATGCCATGTTTGATCCATTCAAGCCTAAACCAACAGAATTCCGTGATTGAGTCTCTGTAATTCACGTCCAAAACTTTAACCCTAATTCTGCTAGTGAAGAACACATTTCCCGCCAAAATCAGAAATTCAAAATGTTGAAGATGATGGTCGGCCCCTATCCTATGATGGGCTGTAAATAGCAGTTGGGGTACCCCTTAGCAAATGAGGTGCCCCTTATATAAACCTTGGGTCCATTTAGCAATTTTCTCTAGCGAGCGCAAATACCACTTTTTGGGCCAATTTCTCCATAAGAGTTTATTTCTCCAAAAACACCTACAAAAACATAAAATAATCAAATAACTACAAAATCGAGAACTAACAATACACATAATTGAGACCAAAATAGACACATAAATGCGTCTATCAAATACCCCCAAACTTATTATTTGCTAGTCCTCGAGCAAATAAAATCTAAAAAATAAAATCCTAACTCACTGTCGCAGGCATCGTTGATTGCATTTAGCGTATGCAATAAGCCTTTAAACCCCTAGGGTGCCCTAGTGGCCGAGTTATAGTCTCGGGAGGGCTTACAAGAGATATACCCACAAACCTTTACTCCATACCCTATCTATCTACGCAGAACCTTGGAAGGCACTAAAGATTCTCCATGGTTGGCATACTTATTGACTATAGGAGGAAGTACCCTGATGCGAAATTCCAATTGATGTACACGAGTTTGCACTCATGCATACTAAAATTCATATACAAGTGACATATATCTACTCAGATAGTTGCACTATGGACATCAATATTCGGAGTCAACAACATGGATAGATTAAGAGATGGATATAGATAAAAACATAGATGGTTTTGATGTTAACTTGGTGAACGGTATTTCTCATATCTGTCTGAAGGCCACTGCCAAAATGAACCTATCCTAATGGACTGAGATACGGGTTTGACTAATATCAACGCAACTGGCATATACAAGGGAACTAGTGGTCGACAATCCTAATTCTCGATCAACTCGTTTGGCATATACAAGGGAACCAGCGGTCAATTTATTCACTGAACATTAACAATTAATAAAAAAAAATTTTAACAACATGATTAGATCTTGTGGATCCAAGCGCATGCTTCTTGTCAGCAGATTACATGGTAATTCCCGTGGATCCTGCATTCCACGCTTGTTTAGGCGACGGAGACAGGGAGAACACACACATATTGCTATCCAAGTGTTAATTTTTACTTATTTTTGAGAATTATTCCGTTTGGTCTAGTCTTTTTTTTTTTTTTTTTTTTTTTTTTAGTAACTCAATCACTCTATTTCACCCTAGCAGTGGTAGCAACTTGAATCATGAGATCCACCTAATCACTTAGAGAAACATATTTTAAAAAGAAAAAAAAATAAAAATAGAAGTGAAAAGGACTCAACGAGATATAGCGAAACTACCATGTTATTTCTAACACCTGAGCTCTATGCTTTTATGAATAGACTCTTATAGATGTTTCCATCTACTCAGATTGGTTACTCAACTCCTACAACCAAGATGCTTCCATCCACTTAGATTGGTTAGTTGCATCCTTAATAAGCATAAATTTCTAGGCTCTGGAGTTTATTTATTGCAACTAAAAAGTTTCTCCCATACTCCCAAACTTAAATCTAACATTGTCATCAATGTTCTAAAGATAAAATTAAAAGCATGAACAAGGAGAAATTGTTACCATTTGAAGCAAAAGACATAAGGAAAGATATTACCATGTCGCATGAATATTGGGTTACCTCCCAAAAGTGCTAAGTTTAAAGTCTCAGCCAGATGTCAAATACCACAAAATGGCTAATTACATTTCGAATCATATATCAATATTCGAAACAATTGTGGGGTCAACAAAACCAAATTAAACTTCCACAATTATAGGACAAATGCATCGGATTAGATAAATAAGCAGATATAGCACAACCTGATTTAAAAATTCTTCCAAGATAACTTCATTTATCTGCGGCCCCCACTTGGGCTTGATATGGGTGTCTTGATAAATAGATTTATCCGAACAAAAGGTCTCTAATAGTTGGATTTCCTCCTGGACAGTATCAGGAGGATCAGGTTGTGGAGTCGGAAGTGACTCAAGTAATACCTCAGGTACACTAGGCTTGAGTCCCAAGTTAGGGACTTCTAATGGGGATACTTGACCATCACTACCCCCAAACTTAGGGTAATCAGTATTCTCAAACAAACCTCTCACTATTGCTTAAATTTCCGGATCCTCAGAGTCTTTAAAATACTCAAAAGCTTCTTCTAGATCATTACCCCCAAACTTAGGGTCATCATTATTCTCCGTAAGACCTAGCACTATGGCTTGAATTTCAGGGTTTGTAGAGTCTTTAAAGTACTCGAGAGATTCTTCTAGTTCAACATTTTGGTTACCTAACTGGATTAAGAGAATCTCATCAAATTCATCCAAAGAATCATGCAATCAAGTGTCGTTACAATTATCCTGAACTAGATCCT
The DNA here is from genome assembly GCA_023529315.1 of Papaver bracteatum. NCBI lineage: Eukaryota > Viridiplantae > Streptophyta > Magnoliopsida > Ranunculales > Papaveraceae > Papaver > Papaver bracteatum. Next base: position 3,215,195 of record JAJJWX010002811.1, on the reverse strand, counting down.
GAACTAAAGTGATAATCATATTGACTTCCTCTAAACCATCAGAAGGTTGTCTAGTAACATTAAATACTTTTAGCTCAGTAGTCATATTACCAAAGGATATGTTCATAAGCCCGGTCCTACAATTGATGATAGCATTAAATGTGGCTAAAAATTGGAGACCTAAAATCACCGGTATTTGAGAACTAGAATCCTAAACAGGTTGAGTGTCTAGAATAACAAAATCCACTGGATAAATAAATTTATCAACCTCAATCAGTACATCCTCTATGACACTACGAGGTACTTTTACAGACCTATCAGCTAACTGTATGGTCATTTTAGTCGGTTTCAATTCACCAAGACCTAGCTGGGTGTACACATGGTACGGGAGTAAGTTAACACTAGATCCTAAGTCAAGTAATACCTTATCAACCATGTGATTACCAATTGTACAATATATGGCAGGGCATCCAAGGTCTTTATACTTAGGGGTTGTTTGGTTCAGAAGGATTGAACTTACCTGACCAGCTAAAAAGGCTTTCTTATGGACATTAAGCTTATGTTTTCGTGTACAAAGATCCTTAAAGAGCTTGGCATACGCAAGCATTTGCCTAATTGCTTCTAGTAAAGGGATGTTTATGTTTACCTGCTTAAAAATCTCCATTATTTCGTTGAAAGTCGACTCTCTCTTTATTGGAGCTAACAACAGTGGGTACGGGGCTCTAGGAACGAACTGAGACCTATCGGGAACCACGTGGGAATCACTAGAAATTTTATCAGTCTCTTCAGCTAGTGTCTCCTTCTGGGGATCATCTTGGGAACTAGAAGGTGGATCTACAATATGTCCACAATTAGGCATGGCTACCATATTGTCTACCATTTTACCACTTCTAAGGGTTGTTACAGAGTTCACATGTTTGAAATCTTTCTCTCTAGAAGATACCTCATGAATACCTCTAGGATTGGGTAGTGGTTTATTTGGGGACTTTTCCTTTTCTTTTTTGCACAAAAATTCTGCAATTATACTAACCTGATTTTTTAACTCTGAAATAGCCTGTGAGTTTTCCTGTAAACCTTTCTCAACCGTTTGCTTAAACTCTGCACTGTTATGAGATAATATGGTGAGAGACTCTTCTAAGCTCATGATTTTTTTATCCAATAGGTTTTGATACTGATCTGTACCTAAATGGTTCTTAGTATACCCAAAACCCGGGAGAGCCTGAGAATTACTAGGCTGACTTTGACTCTGACCCTTAGACCAAGAGAAATTTAGGTGGTTTCTCCAACCAGGGTTATAGGTATCTGAATATGGATCAAATCTCTGATGGTTTTCAAACCTAGAATTGTTATAAATATCATTGGCTTGCTCTTCGTATCTACCATGGTGTGACCCTTGATTCATTTCTAAGGCTTCTAGATGCCTAAGAATATCTGACCCATAATCAACTCTATCGATCCTATGAATAGGTTTCTAGGTATTTCTGGTTCTCTCATTGAAGCCCATTGCCTAGTTTTCTCAACTAACTCGATAAATTCGTCGAAGCATTCATCTGGGTCTTAATGGGTAAATTCTCCACCACTAATTGTTTCTACCTGCATACGGGTTTCACTATCAAGGCCCTCATATAAAATTTGGGCGAAGTGGGCTTTTTCAAATCCGTGATGTGGGCATTGGTATAACAATTCACCAAACCTTTTTATATAATCATGAAGTTTTTCACATAATTTCTGCTTAAAGGTTTGGATAGACTGCCGAAAAGCAGCAGTCTTATGGTGTGGGTAGAATTTCTTAACAAATACCTCTACAAGACCATCCCAGGTGGTAATTATTTTAGAGGGGATAAAATGATACCACTCTTTGGATTTATCATAGAGATAGAAGTGAAACTAACGTAACCTAAGCACATCTTTGGAGACATTCGGATAGTTCATTATGTCACGAATCATTTCAAAGTCTCTTATGTGGGTATACGGGTTCTCATTCTCTAATCCCCTAAACTTACGAAGCATGCCAATAGTCTCAGGTCTAATATCAAATTGGACCGTAGAAGCTGGTAGAACTACACCTGCCTCACGCACTACTTTAGATGGGTTCAAACGATCCCTAGAGGTTTTTACCAGGACCTCATCATCATTTTCTTTAACTATTTCGACAAAAATAGAAGTAATACTACTGAAGCAAGAAAATCGTGCACATGAAAATGTTGGGCTAACTAATTTAGGTAAGCTTGGGTTACCTACAAAGAAATATACCCAAAGGTACGAGGCTGAGGTTTGTGGACTTTCAGCTGGTAACTCCCATAAGGCCCAAGGCACGGGTTCATCTTACTAATCCACTAGTTTTCCTAAACTCGGTAGTCTGACGAAGATGCAATTGGTGTGTGCAGTGTTTTTTTTTTATAAATAAAATACTAAAAATAAACACAAAAAAATAAAAGAAAATTACAAGTCCAAAAATAAATAAACTACTAAAAATAAGATGAAAGTCTAAAAATAAAATCTTCAGTTTCTCCCTTTTTGTAAGGCAAGTTAAACTTTCCACGTTTAGCTTCAAGCCAATCCTGCACAGCAAAAACAAAAATACCAAAGATGTAAAATAGAACAAAAAATAATCTAATAATAATAATAAAATATACAAAATCTAAAGAAAATGCAAAACCTAAAACCTAAACCTAAATACAAGTCCGCGTCGACGGCGCCAAAAACTGATGTAGTTTTACAGTGGTAAGAAAAGGGTTTGATTCTCGGACTCGTTGAGGTTTGATTTAAGACTTAAAAATAAAAACAAAGAAATATATACAAGGTTGTCACAAATATCGAGAGGACTGGGACTTCGGATTCCACCATTAATCACATTCAGTTGGTTCATATAATGACTCAAAACAATTCTAGCTCTTTTGTTGACTCTTTTCTTTGCCAAAAGTAGATTTCTAAAAAATTAGATGTAAATAACAAGCATAGTATATCAAAAGCTCTTACGTCTAAGCATATACCATCGAACGAAATCACAACTAATTTGTAAAAATCATAAATCAATTAAAAAAAGTACAGATAGTAAAAAGAATCAATTATAGTTACCAATCAATTGTGAATAAGGCTTTCTCCGTTATCACAGTGTTAGGGTTTATCTCCTCATGTTGGAAACACGCTCAAAATTTATATTCATAGCTCAAAAAGTGTTTACAAGAGGAGAAAAATAATAAAGAAGTGAAATCGCAACGGATATAAGTGTCACAAAGACACTGTTACAGATAATGATAAATCTTTTGTGTAGCAGGATAAACGACTGTCTATATGAGTCTGTTCTTCATGTTCTTGAGAACGAAACTTTTGTTCTGTCGTCTGCAACTCTTCTTCTTCTTCTTCTCTGTTGCTGCTGCGATTCTTCTCTGAAGCCTTGTTCTTAGCTCTGCAGCTACCCCAAACTCTCGATAGACCAGTTTTAGACTCGAACAACTCCTTTTATACACAACAAGTGGATGTAATTCAAAAAATATTCGGTTATATTCTTGTATACTTTTCCCACAATTCTTGGGATTTCTTTCCTTCCTTTATCCTCTACGCCTATTATTTGTATCAATCCAAACCCATAGTTTTCATACGCATCTTAGGCGAGTTTATCTCCCACGTACTTTCCAAATTTAACAGAAAAATTCCGAGAAACTTTAACTTCCCCGTTTATAGAAATCCACGTAAATCCCCTTGTTTTTCGTTTTCTAAATCAACCGCAAACCATGTTTTGCTGTAACAGGTAACTACCAAACCAAATCCACATGAAAACTCGATTAAATCTTGCCTGAAAAACTTGCACGAAAGCTCAACAAAACCCGAAACTATGTTTCTTCAAATACCCAATGATCTGGTCCAAGTTAGTTGAAACAAACACCTATACATGCCCTGTTTGATCCATTCAAGCCTAAACCAACAGAATTCTGTGATTGAATCTTTGTAATTCACGTCCAAAACTTCAACCCTAATTCTGCCAGTGAAGAACACATTTCCCGCCAAAATCAGAAATTCAAAATGTTGAAGATGATGGTCGCCCCCTATCCTCTGATGGGCTGTAAATAGCAGTTGGGGTACCCCTTAGCAAATGAGGTGCCCCTTATCCAAATCTTGGGTCCTTTTAGCAATTTTCTCTAGCGAGCGCAAATAGCACTTTTTGAGCCAATTTCTCCATAAGAGTTTATTTCTCCAAAAACACCTACAAAAACATAAAATAATCAAATAACTACAAAATCGAGCACTAACAATACACGTAATTGAGATCAAAATAGACACATAAATGCATCTATCATCTCTCAGCTGAGGCAACGACATATCTTATGAATACTGAGCAATTTCAGTAACTAATTTTATATAGAATCGAAAGATTGGACGGGTCCTAGACAACTTGCATGCTAGTATAGAGCAATAACGTCTTCAGGATGTAACAACGTTTTCCCTGACTATATAAAAGAAATATGATGCTTCAACAAGCTCATATCGCTCACAATTGATGCTCTTAGACGATCGTACTAGTATACGCCCATCAATTAATCATTCTCAAAACCATTAGATTCATTAACTGGATCCCTGAAAAATATTCAATAATTTTTATAACATTTCGTTACTTCAATTTATGGTTCTTCCCTGCAGAATTCTATGGGTTAGTAATAAATATTCAACACACGGGCATCTGAGGTACTTTCGAGTAAGCCTCGACCAAAATAGTACAGATGTACTCGACAATGATGCATTAACGAGCACCTGAACGCACGAATGAGTATTTCAAAATACGACGAGACGATGAACCTATGAAAAATAGGAAGAAAATGATAAAAAAATAAAATATTAGTCAAGGCACTAGGGGACTGGACCCACCGACCGGCCAGCCACGCCGTGGAAAGTCCCGTGCCATTCCTATATTTTGTCATATTTTCTTTATTTTCTTTGATCTCATCAAAATCCTTTCATCTGAACAAATATCCTTTGTTTTAAAGAAACTACTCAGTTTCATGGTGTTTCCTTCGCATCAAGGAAATAATATAAAATTGGGAAAGGTGTCACGGGACCGTGTCTGCTAGCCGGCCGGCTATGACCTAGTCACTTCCGGTCCCACACCTCACAATTCCTCAATATTTTATTATTATTTCCCTAATTTCATGAAAACTCATTAATCTCATGATATTTCCTTGATCCCATGAAAAATAATATAAAATTAGGGAAACCCGTGTGACCGGGCCCTAGCCGGCCAGTCATGCCCTAGTTGGCCCCATACGTCTTATTTTATTATTATTATATTTTTCATGTTTCCTTAATCCCATGAAATTCCATGATTTCGTGATGTCTCCTTCAAATTATGAAAATTCCTTCAAATCATGAAATAATACATAAAATTAGGAAAAAATCACGGGACAAGGCCCTAGCCGGCCAACCATGCCCAAGCAGGTCTTACGTGTCCCTTATTTTTTTATTATTATTTTTTATGTTTTCCTCATCTCATGTAAACTGCTTGATTTCAACAAAACTCCTTGGTTTCAACAAACTCCTTGGTTTTATCATATTTCCCTAAAATCATGAATATATTATAAAAATTTAGGGAAAACACCGTGGGACCGGGCTCCTTGGACGGACGGAAATGCTTTGATCATAGCCGGTCCCACACTTCATGATTCCCTTATTTTTGTTATTTTCCTTCGTCTCATGAAGGTTTTTGACGGTTTTAGCAAAAAATCCCTGATTTCTTCATATTTTCTCAAAATGTTGCTCAAACGCACACCGAAAAATATCAAAATTCTCAGAACTGAGACACGAACATTCTGGTGACATAAGCATGTTACCTTGACCTACCAAGCTTATCTCTTTGGCTTGCAATAAGCAGGTCCCATGTATTTTCACAGTTTGACCTAATTTGCGCAATTGCTCGTATTAGGTCCAAAACTCTTCCAAACAACTTGGAACTTCATAAGATGATCGTCAGTCGATACCGTGACCACCCAGGGCCGGTTTCATGACCCCTTGGTCTGTCCTCATCTCTTCATAATTAATTAGGTTTTATCACCTAAAGCTCAGACGAGCACTATTTTAATAAATGATTAAACCAGCATTTAATCATCCTATCATCAACAAATCAACTGTCATACTTCATGGGATCATGGTGTTTTCAATTCTAGCAATATAAATAAATCTCGGAATCATGATTGAAACAAGGACAATCTCATGTCAAACAGACAACACGAGATTAACAATCCAACTCTTAATAGAGCAAATTCAATCATTCAGAATTTATCTTATTCTCAGAATACACAACACACCTACAATCTTCGATCACCATTGATCTCACACATTTCTCAGCTTCCCTCCTACAGATCGACCCATACTCTCTTGTGATCTAATTTACTCTGGAACAACCATTGTCTTGGTTTAATCCGGAGTACTACAGATTGATCTCTCGAATTCAAAGCACTCCCTTCTTGCAGTGCATCTGTGTGAGGTTTAACTGTTCGCTCGGTTCAAGAAGTACCCTCCGCACGGTCGTCTCCTCAATTTCGTAAAAACCAGCAACTTGTTTTGCCCATCTACAAATGAATATTGCTTTGCAAAGCAATTGACAGTAGAATCTGAAAAAGCGGGGGTCTAACAACCACACCCAATATTTCGAATTAGCAATCTGTATGGACAAAATCCAATATACTTTTATGAGAATCAACTAGATAGTTAGACTCAATCAATAGAAAAGTATATCAAAGATTTTATATCTCTATCTCTCGATTTAAATCTTACTCAAGCAAACTGCGAATCTCAATTTAAATACAAGAGATATAAACTTGGATGGTACCAAAGACCAATATCCAAGTGTCAATCAATTTAAATAAACAACCAAAAGATCGGATATTCTAATTGATTGAACAAAGCACAACCTATATTATTTCAATTATATAACAAATATAATGCGGAAAAGAAATAACACAGACACCAGAATTTTGTTAACGGGGAAATTGAAAATGCAGAAAAACCCCGGGACCTAGTCCATATTAAACATACTGAAAAATCGTGGGTCTAACAACCTCACCAAATATTTGGATTACCAATCTATATGGATAACTCCGAGTTGTTTTCTATAGAATCAACTAGACTCAATCAAAAGAAAATACTCAAGGAGTTATTATCTCAATCTCTCAATTTGATTTACTCAAGCAAATGTGATTCGCGAGTCTAATCAAAGAGAGATAACTTGGATGGTACCAAAGACCAATATCCAAGTGTCAATCAATTTAAATCAACAACCAATAAGGTCGGATATTCTAATTGATTGAACAACGCACAACCTGTATTATTTCTATTATAAAACAAAATATAACGCGGAAAAGAAATAACACAGACACCAGAATTTTGTTAACGAGGAAATCGAAAATGCAGAAAAACCCCGGGACCTAGTCCAGATTAAACATACACTATATTAAGCCGCTACAGACACTAGCCTACTCCAAATTAACTTCAGTCTGGACTGTAGTTGAACCCCAATTAATCTCACACCGATCCAAAGTATAGTTATGCTCCTACGCCTCTGATCACAGCAGGATTCTGCGCACTTGATTCCCTAAGCTGATCTCACCCACAACCAAGAGTTGCTACGACCCAAAGTCGAAGACTTTAGCAAACAAATTTGTCCGCACAGAAAAGTCTACAAGATAGATAAATCCGCCTCCCACGAATAAACCTATGAGTTTTTTTGATAAATTAAGGTGAACAGGAACCAATCAATAAAACCAGACTTATATTCCCGAAGAACGGCTCAGTTTTGTCAATCACCTCACAAAAGTATTAATCGACGCAGCGAAAAAAGATATTATGGAATCACAAACGATGAGACGAAGATGTTTGTGATTACTTTTATATCTTGCCTATCGGAGATAGAAATCTCAAGCCTATTATTACAATTGTACTTGTATGATATAAATAGCAAGATCAGATCACACAACTACAAGAAAAGTAGTATCGGTCTGGCTTCACAATCCCAATGAAGTCTTTAAGTCGTTAACCTGGTTTTAGAAGATTAAAACCAAAGGTTAAAGGAGAATCGACTCTAGCTTAGCAAACTAGTATCACACATAATGTGTGGGGATTAGGTTTCCCAGTTGCTAGAGTTCTCCCTTATATAGTCTTTCAAATCAGGGTTTGCAATCAATGTTAGCTTAGTAACAAAGAATTCAATATTCACAGTTAGATGAAAACCTGATTAGATACAAGCTAATATCTCTCAACCGTTATATCGAAAACCTAGATTTCCATACATACATGTACTTGACGATTTTGGGTTTGTGTAATCGTACCCAAACATGTACAATAGTTGGTTCAATATTAGTCAACCAAATGGTTAGCCAAATGATAACTTTCATATCAACCATATTCTTCTTCACCATAACTAGTCCAAATGACTCAAATGAACTAGTTAGAGAGTTGTTCAATTGCTATGAGATCTTATGTACTACACAAGACACAATTGAAGCAAAAACGATGTGATTCACTCGAATCAATTCATGAACTATAAAGCCACAGTTTGGAATAGCATTCCTTAGATAATTTAGATAAGTTCACCAACATCGGTTTTAGACATAACCACTCAAGTTCGCGGACTGGTCGCGGACTCAATTAACCGGTTGGAGTTCACAAACTCCAGAAGAAATTCGAGGGTTCGAGAACTTCCGTCAGTTCACAGACTGAAACCGAGCTATAACTCCAACATAAATTCTCGGGTTCGAGAACTACGCACGTTCGTAGACTGGGTTGAATGCTCAAGTTCCCATTCACTTGATCAACAAATTTCGCAAACTTCGGTTCAAGTGCTGAGGTATTATATATATATGTGTTACCACAACAATGTTTATATCCCCCAATAGTTATATTATCTAAACTCTCATTTCAATCATTGAAACATTCTCAGAGGATGTCATATAGTTGTTATTCACAAATTAGTTTTCGTCAGAGCAATTTCCAAAGTGATTGAAACATAATATGACTTTCGGCACTAGGCAATGATGAACTTGGCTAAATCGAAAGCTTTATCAACATACATTTTGAGAAATAGATAAGCGAGATATACTCAGCTCGAAATGTCACATGTGAATATTCTTAGTCTATATAGTAAAACGAATTTTGTCTCAAGATAGGAGATAGAGTAGATAGACTTTGGAGTGATAGATAAGGTCAAGTCTCCACATACCTTTTAGTCGATAAAGATCCAATGGTTCCTTGAGTAGTCCTTCGTCTTGTATGATAATTTCCATGGAGTTCAGCTCAACTACACTTTCTATCCTAGTCCGAGACCTTAGCTATAGTAGACTAGAAATCAAGACTTTATAGTTTTTATCACTAACATTGACAAACATGCTAGAGATAGCAACGCATGCGAGTTCGACCGTGCAATGCTCTAACAATCTTCCCCTTTGTCAATTTTAGTGGCAAAACTATTAATACATATGGAATACAAAAAATATATAAATAAACTTTGTAGCTCCTATTCCACATGTCTAGTCTTCAACAGTACTCTAAATCTTCGTCACTTCCAAGTAGGCCAATGATCCCAAAGGTTGTAAGTTTAGCATCATCGTTGTTGAAAATCCGTAGCTATAACAATGAGAAAAGCATCGGTTCTCAATTATTGTTATACAGTGTCATAGTATTATTACACAGCATCAAAGTCCAATTGCATCACAACTTCAACAACAATACTATGGTGATACTTCAATCCCCCTTAGTCAATACTCCATTTCACATGGAAACCACTCCCCCTTACATAATGATCCGAAAACCATATGTATTTGTAGTGTGAACTACATATTAATTCTCCACCTTTTTGGGATCCTAATGAAATTTCTGTAAGAGACATTTCATGACCAAAGGTAAATGTATATCATCTTGTTTAGATGCAATCATAAAGCCGAAGCTAAATGCATTCATCAAGGAGTTTATAAAGACGCAAGATAACCCCTCTAATATTCCATAGCCGCACTCCCCACAAAGATTTGGCAATTAAGCACAAGTTCAAAAGAACTCTCCCCCATAATATGTCATTCCCTAAGGAACAACAAGAGCGACCTTAATTTCAAAAAAGAAAAGAAGGATTTCTTTAGACTCAACAAATTACATACAAGTATGAATTTGGAATCCAATAAGAAATATTCAATCAAATTAACCAAAGCGAACCAAGATTAATTTGACTAAATATTCTCAACAAAAATAAACTTATAGAGACTTAATAAATCAATTAGATTAATCACAAGAAAACTCGCAAATAATCTAATTGTCATACTCAACCAAACTAATTACAAGAGTAATTAATTTAATTGGCTACACTCGACCTAAGAAAATCTATGGAGCAATGACTAAGTTAATCATGAAAAATCAACCCAGTCAAAAGAGATGCTCAACATAAGAAATTTATGGAGTGCTAACTAAATAATCATACTAGATGATTGATTTAGTTCATTTGGGCTCAACATAAGAGATTATGGAACCCCGACTAAGATTATCATAAGACAGGACAACCTTAATCGTACATGTACTCAACATAAGAAAACTTATGGAATACAAACTAAATAACCACACAAGTTGATTAATTTAGTTCTTAATGCTCAACATTTAGCATCTCATGGAACAACCAACCATGCCAATAAGGAATCGACTTAGTCGTATCATTCTCAACATAAGATACACAATGGAGCCTTCACAGTAATAATAATATGGATCAATAAAGCTCTATACCGTGGATAACACAAGGATTCATTCTATGTTTCCATCACCATTTGCACAATGACATACAATTGACATAATCCTTGAATCACAAAAGATTTTAAACTATCTTACATCAATAATTAACAATATAGGCTTAACTTTTGTGTTTGTCAAAAGTCTATTCATCCTTTTATCAATATTTGCATATCAATTCACGAACGACTTTACTTTTGACAAATTATGGGACAATCAAGTTCATGGACGTAAACACACATATCCCATCAAAATATTGCAATATATAAAACCATAAAGATTAATACTGCAGCCATCATCTTCCAAACAAACTTAGAATTTTTTAAACCAAAAAATCTAAAAACAAGAAGATGAAAAAACATTGGATATAGCTATGTGTAATCACAATAATGGCTATTCCAAAAGATTAATACTGCAACCATCATCTTCCAAAAAAACTTAGAATTTTTTAAACCAAAAAATCTAAAAACAAGAAGATGAAAAAACATTGGATATAGCTATGTGTAATCACAATAATGGCTATTCCAAAACACTAGTTATTCTTCTAAAGAAAAGTGAAACAATAGAAGATTTACTAGACATTAAGAAATCAGAGTTTATTAAGAACCTCGTATCTTTCAATGAAACCATCAAATAATGTATCGCTGATTTCCTTTATTCTCTTGACCGTAGACACACCATGTTTGTGAGTTAGAACACTAACTTTGTGATCAACCACCTGAGCAAGCTATCTGGCTTTGGCACAGTCCATGATAAGCTTCTATTGATTCTGTATCAGAATGTTCTGATTAGCAAGAATTCTGGCCTGACCATCTAACGGTTGGTTTATTTGAAATTGAATATTTGCAAACTCGACCCTTGAATAGTTCTGAAAATGAGTTAAATCCTTGACAGAATCATCAATCCAGGAGTTGTGATCCTTTCTTTCGAGCATATTCTTTTGAAGCAACTCCTGAATTGAATTACATTCCTGATTGTCTTCCTCCATATCAAGACGCACAATATCTTGCGATCTTGCAGAGTTCTCCATAGATTTTTTAGGGAAGGAAGAACACAATATGGAACAAGTATATATGCGTTCGTCAACGAGAGTAGATAACTCTGGTTTTGAAAAACCCTAGATACTCACAAGAAGAGGACGTGGACATTCATGGACTTCCAACAAAAGGAATCAAACAGAATTAATATACAACATACTTGAGTATTCCCCAATTATTTTCGTTGCACCTCTCAAGTTAGAAACAAGGAAAGAAATACCTGGAATCAGGTAGTTGAGTGGAAGTTAATTCCACTATGATCATTGAGAAAGAAGTTGTCATTTGACCTTTGTTTTCTTAGGTTGGTATTCATCCCTGAAGGATAAAACATGGCGTTTTTAACAAATCCATCAGATGGATTTCTCTGAGGACTAAGTCTAGGACCTCTTGCAATTGGTTCAAGAGGATCAGAATAGATAGACATCCATTAGATTTACCAGAAACATTCTTATAAGTACATGAATGCTTTCCTTAGCAACATAAGAACTTATGCCAGAATGCATTTGAGCCCTATAATGATTTCTAGAATAGAGATCATTCTTATAAGGTTTCTGGTTTTTTGTGGGTATGCGAATCACTGCAGTAGTCGTCCGACTGTTTGTTCCATTGAAAGTGAAGAGAAGAAAATTATGAAGCTTAGAAATTTGTTTCCTTCTTGCAAAACAATGAATAACATAGTGATTCTTTTTCCCACAAAAAGTACAAATTCGTGGAGAGGAAGCAACAATTGGCACATGTCTTTGCTTCATAGCCACATGAGAAGACTGTAAGTTATGTAAACCTTTCTTAACACAATCTTCTTTTGGAGAAAATTTCTTAACGTGCTGTAATTCATGAGAATTAGTTTGTACAGAAGATGTTCTCCTTAAGACAGAGTTTTCCTTTTCTAAGGAATTACATTGTTCATGGGCTAGAGTAAGAGATGCACATAGTTTCTCTTTTTCAGCATGAAGTCTGTTGAGATCTGATGAACGAGTCTCAAGCAAAAAAATTTCTCTAATTGAGTCCTCTTTGATAATATCCTCAAGAGTACTAATCTTTTCATGTTGAAGAGTAGTTTCTTGAAGAGGTTTCTCAATATTCTTAGAGAAGGACTTTATGATATTATAGAGATCACGTTCTCGATCAAGAGACTTTTCAAACTCATCAATGAGCTGATCATGATCATTAAAATCAATATTTTCAGATGTATGTTTTGAAATTCTGGTGAGCTCCTTTTCAGCTTCTGCCAGAGTGTTACATGCATCATAAGAGGAAGAAATGCCATTATCACATTGAACATTATTTCTACCTCGGGATTCGGAAGAATCAACTAAGGAATAATCCTTTGAGGTGTTTCCAAGATACTTGACATGATCAAAAGATTTAGGAGATATTTTGGTATGCGCAACAGAGATTTCGTCCACAGACTCAGATGGCCACAAACACAGACTTGTAAGGTCTTAAACGTGTTTGACTGCTCTGATACTAATTGAAAAAGTGGGGGTCTAACAACCTCACCCAATATTTCGATTAGCAATCTGTATGGACAACTCTGAGTTGTTTCCTAGAGAATCAACTAAACTCAATCAATAGAAAATACACAAGGAGTTATTATCTCAATCTCTTAATTTGATTTACTCAAGCAAATGTGATTCGCGAGTCTAATCAAAGAGAGATAATTTGGATGGTACCAAAGACCAATATCCAAGTGTCAATCAATTTAAATCAACAACCAATAAGGTCGGATATTCTAATTAATTGAACAACGCACAACCTGTATTATTTCAATTATATTAAAAAATATAATGCGAAAAAGAAATAACACAGACACCAGAATTTTGTTAACGAGGAAACTGCAAATGCAGAAAAACCCCGGGACCTAGTCCAGATTAAACATACACTGTATTAAGCCGCTACATACACTAGCCTACTCCAAATTAACTTCGGTATGGACTGTAGTTGAACCCCAATCAATCTCACACTGATCCAAGGTACAATTATGCTCCCACGCCTCTGATCCCATCAGGATAATACGCACTTGATTCCCTTAGATTATGTCACCCACAACCAAGAGTTGCTACGAACCAAAGTCGAAGACTTTAGCATATAAATATGTCTCACACAGAAAAGTCTACAAGATAGATAAATCCGTCTCCCACGAATAACCCTATGAGTTTTGTTCCGTCTTTTGATAAATCAAGGTGAACATGAACCAATCAATAAAACCAGACTTATATTCCTGAAGAACAGCTCAGTTTTACCAATCACCTCACAATAGTCTTAATCGACGCAGCGAAAAAAGATATTGTGGAATCACAAACGATGAGACAAAGATGTTTGCGATTACTTTTATATCTTTCCTATCGGAGATAGAAATCTCAGGTTAATTATTACAATTGTACTTGTATGATAGAAACAGCAAGATCAGATCACACAAATACAAGAAAAGTAGTATCGGCATGGCTTCATAATCCAAATGAAGTCTTTAAGTCGTTAACCTAATTTTAGAAGAAGAAAACCAAAGGTTAAAGGAGAATCGACTCTATCTTAGCAAACTAGTATCACACAGACGGTGTGGGGATTAGGTTTCCCAGTTGCTAGAGTTTTCCCTTATATAGTCTTTCAAATCAGGGTTTGCAATCAATGTTAGCTAAGTAACAAAGCATCAATATTCAGGGTTAGATGAAAATCTGATTAGATACAAGCTAATATCTCTCAACCGTTAGATCGAAAACTTAGCTTGCCATACACACATGTACTTGACGATTTTGGGTTTGTGTAACCGTACCCAAACATGTACAATAGTTGGTTCAATATTAGTCAACCAAATGGTTATCCAAATGATAACTTTCATATCAACCATATTCTTCTTCACCATAACTAGTCCAAATGACTCAAATGAACTAGTTAGAGAATTGTTCAATTGCTATAAGATCTTATGTACTACACAAGACACAACTACAGCAAAAAATAATGTGATTCACTTGAATCAATTCATGAGCTATAAATCCACGGTTTGCAATAGCATTCCTTAGATAATTTAGATAAGTTCACGAACAACGTTTTTAGACATAACCACTCAAGTTCGTGGACTGGGTTCGCGGACTCAATTAACCGGTTGGAGTTCACAAACTCCAGCAGAAATTCTCGGATTCGAGAACTTCTGTCAGTTCGCGGACTAGAACGAGCTACAACTCTCAAAAAATTCTAGGGTTCGAGAATTACGCACGTTCGCGAACTAGGTTGACTGCTCAAGTTCCGTTTTTCACTTGATCAACAAAGTTTGCAAACTTCGGTTCAAGTGCTAAAGACTTATATATATGTGTTACCACAACAATGTTTATATCCCCCAGTGGTTATATTGTCTAAACTCTCATTTCAATCATTGAAACATTCTCAGAGAACATCATATAGTTGTTATTCACAAACTAGTTTTCGTCAAAGAAATTTCCAAAGTGATTGAAACATAACATGACTTTCGTCACTAGGCAAAGATGAACTTGGCTAAAGAGAAAGATTTACCAACATACATTTCGAGAAATAGATAAGCGAGATATACTCAGCTCGAAATGTCACATGTGTATATTCTTAGTCTATATAGTAAAATGACTTTTGTCTCAAGATAGGAGATAGAGTAGATAGACTTTTGAGTGATAGAGAAGTTCAAGTCTCCACATACCTTTTAGTCGATGAAGATACACTGGTTCCTTGAGTAGTCCTTCATCTTGTATGATAATTTCCATGGAGTTCTTGAGCTCAACTACACTTTCTATCCTACTCCGAGACCTTAGCTATAGTAGACTAGAAATCAAGACTTTATAGTTTTGATCACTAACATTGAAAAACATGCTTGAGATAGCAACGCATGCGAGTTAGACCAAGCAATGCTCTAACACATACATTGTATTAAGCCGCTACAGACACTAGCCTACTCCAATCTAACTTCGGTCTGGACTGTAGTTGAACCCCAATCAATCTCACACTGATACAAGGTACATTTATGCACCTACGCCTTTGATCCCAGTAGGATACTACGTATTTTATTCCCTTAGCGGATCTTACCCACAAATAAGAGTTGCTGCGACCCAAAGTTGAAGACTGTAATAAACAAATATGTATCACATAGAAAAGTATATGGTAATAGATAAATCCGTTTCCCACGAATATACCTACGGGTTTTGTTCCGTCTTTTGATAAATCAAGGTGAGTAGGAACCAATTGATAAACCAGACTTATATTCCCGAAGAACAGCTCAGTATTATCAATCACCTCACAATAGTCTTAATCGACGCAGCGAAAAAAGATATTGTGGAACCACAAACGATGAGACGAAGATGTTTGTGATTACTTTTTATCTTGCCTATCGGAGATTGGAATCTCAAGCCAATTATTATAATTGTACTCGTACGATAGAATCAACAAGATCATATCACACAACTACAAGAAAAGTAGTATCGGTCTGGCTTCACAATCCCAATGAAGTCCTGGTTTAGAAGAAGAAACCAAAGGTTAAAGTAGAATCGACTCTAGATTAGCACAACTAGTATCACACATAATGTGTGGGGATTAGGTTTCCCAGTTGCTAGTGTTATCCCTTATATAGTCTTTCAAATCAGGGTTTGCAATCAATAATAGTGATGCGTGTCGTATGCGTCAAAAATAATTTCACTTCCTCACTTAACTAAATAATAATATAGTATTCGATAAGAAAGAGTTCGTATCCACAGAGAGGCGATTGTTGTTATGCAATTTTCAGATTCTTAAGTAACCAATTAACCCAAGGTGTGTTTTTGTTTTTATCAAAGTAATAATACTAAATAAAGCAAAGTAAATAGTTGGAATAATCAATAAAGAGAAGATATTGGTTAAGGGATAGTATCATTCACAAACATGTATTTTTCATCTATGATTAGAAATGGTATTTAATCTCTCAATTATCAAAAGCCCTAAAATATCTTGATCGCAAGAGTATCTCGTTTATTTCTTAATTTTATCACAAACAACATTAAAAGATGCTAATGTGAAATCTTCTTAAAAAGAAACCTAAAGTGTAAAAGCACAATTAGATTTAACTCCCTAAGAGCAATAATTTCTATGAAATAAGACTAATCGATGCAAACAAACGTGTAAAAGCACTAATTCGTTTTAACAAAAGTTATGATTCATATGCGATTAAAAAGATGTATCACTACAAGTATTAACCACAAGTTGCTACTAAAAATCAGGGACAAACAACTTTTACGTATTGAAAACCCTAATATAGCTATAGAGATGAAAACAAATCCAATTGATTCCGGACTCAACCAAACTAGCATTCAAATCATATGATAATAAAGATAATGAATCACAAACGATAAAATTGAGACAAAACTAATTCATAGAATCAAATATCATGCTTGAAGAAATCAACTTTTATCCCATAACCAATTATTGTATTTAGCTACACATATTCATGGAGTTCATCATCAAAATATTCAAAGGAAGACTATGAAACATAAAAGAGAGCATACCCTAGAAGTAGTTCTCTGCAAAAGCTCCAAGAATAGAATAAAAACGTTGTATCTTTGTTGTAGAAAAACTCTCTTTTTTATAGCCCTTTGCTTTCCAAAAATAGGTCAAAGTCTTCAAAATCTTCAAAATCTTCAAGTCCACGTCCATCTACATGTCCACCAAGCCCATGTGTGAAAAATATATCTATGGAATTTTCGGGTCCAAAACGGATCGTCGGAATGCTGACGTCATCACCGGAATCCGGTCACCGTCGCCGGAAAACTTTCTCCGATCACTCGAACCATTAGAAGACGTCACCAGGAAATTCTACACTTCCAGTAGCTCAGCTTTGCTTTCTTGCATTTCAAACATTTGCATAACCCATCTAAATCCAATTTTCTATTCTTGCGAAAACGTACCCAAAAGCGTGACGCGTAGCTCATACTTCCAAACTATCGCTTCTTGATCCGACTCATACCCCCTCGCGATTCACCAAATATTGCGAGCGACACTTTAACCTCTCGAAATCCGACTCACCGGAACTATGCTCACCGGCGTGCCATTTTCACCCCGTTTCCGCACTATTTCTGCACTGCAGCTTCCTGCTGCTCCTTCATTTCCCTGCTCTTAACTCATTGTAGTTCCACAGCTTCACCACAAATCCCTTCTCATTAAACCTCAGCTCACTGTTGGCTTCTCGAGCAACATAACCGAAGCCATTGTCTTCTCATGCACCGCCAATTTCCATGTACTCCTGCCACAGCATCACTCGCTTCAATGGAAGATTGCTGACCTCCTTTAGTGATTGGCTCACACTAAGTGTGTTCTGAATGTTTGACTTTTTTTTGGGAGTGGATGCAACACTAATTTAATCCTTACATTCGTCAAAATGACTATTTCAGACCCGTTTTCTTGATAGATCATCAGGATATCTCGACGACCCCACTGAGATGGGTTTGCAAATACATTGCTGAGACCTCACCACTGCCATCAGTCGCAGCGTCTCAACTCCAGTCCCATAAACTCAGATAACCTTAGCATTCACAGCTTTAGGCCTTCCAACAATTCTGCCATACTTCACCGCAAACCTGCCAAACTATGCTCATTGACATTTCCACAGCAACAGCTGCAACAAACCCATTTCAAACCAACTTTGCCTGAACTATTCTTGGCTCGAGTGCTGATGCAATATACATTCATTCTACAACTGAACTTTCCAATTCCAGCAACATGCATTTAATTCATTCTCAGCTAAAATCCTGCTGAACCCATTATATCACACATTAACCAAACCATTTCACCACATCATTCATGTCACATTTTCAAGCATTCAGTGGCAGCATTGCAACATCATTTCAAACCACAACTGCGACTCCTCTGCTGCTCTGCAATTTCAGCTGCGACTCCATCTTCAGTTCATTATCTCTGTGGCGTCTCTTCCCTGTAATTCCATCACATACCCATTAGCTCATGGTTCCAACTCTCCCAGTTGCACTAACCTCCTAACTATTGCAACAGTATCACAGCTGCTCTCATTTTCCAATCACCAGTTCATTACCACACTACCATCACAGTTCAAGCCTCCTCCTAACTACAGCTAACAGCTGCACCACCAGCTCCCAAGCTTCAATTCCACTTCACTTCCATACTCAGTCATTGTCTCGCTGTATCATCCGCAGCAGAGCAACTATCTTCCCGAGCTCTGCAAACCACTCCAGTACATGTGTACCTGTAATCATGGCTCACAACTACTCATACTAGCACAGACTGGTGCTTTCTTGCTGCTCCTTCTTGCCAACACAATACCATTGACACAGCCAAGTATCCCATACACCATACTCCAACTATGCCTATTACCAATTGCAGCTACCACCTGTTCTCAAAACCACTAACTCCACTGCGCTGCAGTTCAACCAAATCTCCACCAGCAACATACAGAACTCAATCCATTAAGTTCCAGTTATAACACATATCACCAGAGCCACCCTGCACATAATCCACATTCACACAATCCTTCACATTAAAGATGTAGCTTCACTGTCTTCTTGTTGACTGCAACACAAACCCATTAAACCTTCAGTTCCGTCACTGCAATCAGCTCACCCTTGTAGCTTCAGAACCCATTGAACCTTGTTCAGGCCTTTACACAAACACCATGTGTGCAGTTTGCAAACTGACGATAGTTGTGTATTGGCTGCATATTGAGAGCCACCCAAATCCTTCCTTCCTTGCTGTTTAACTTGAACCTGCAGACAAACCCATTCTCATTCCTCTCCTCTACAAATTCAATCAAACCCATTAGCTCACAATTCTCGATTGCAGACATCATTCAAAACCCATATAACATATTCAATCTCAATTAAACCACCGAACCCAGTTTCCATCATCACCCATCTAAGGCAGTAACAGACTCGTCCTCTCTTCATCTCTCTATTTCTGGTGAAACTAAAGTGAACGAGAATGTGTCTCGTTTTCAGTAGCAGCAGTCTTTTGTTTCTCACTTTCAGGCAAATGGAAATGGTAATGATTGAGAACTAAATTCTCAATTTAGGGTTGGGTAGCTTGGTGGTGGATGGTTACACCCCAGGGATTAGACCACCCCTGCTGGTTGTCTTAAATTTCTGCCATGATACTTTTAGCACTTCTATGGGTTACCCCTTATCCTCAGCTGACCTGTCTGTAGTGCTCTTCCAAGTAAAGTTGCCCCTTAACTATGGTTCGACTCCCGATAGTATTTTCCCCTGAAATGACAATTCTGCCCTTTTTGCTCAATTTTGGTGATTTCTCTTTCTTTTCGTCCGTGCGACTCCAAAGCACCTAATAACTCAAATTCACACATAAGATACATAATTCACACGAAAAATAGAAAATAAAGCATAAATACTAAATATAAAATTAGGTGTTTTAGACACCTATCAAATTCCCCCACACTTAGACTTTGCTAGTCCTCGAGCAAATCAAACAAAACAAAAACATACATACAACTCCGTCTCGTCGAGGCTACGGTTAATTTAAGCATAAATAACAAGCCTTTGAACCCCTAGGTGTCCCTAGTGGATGAGTTTTAGTCTCGTGAAGGTTTACAAGAGGTCTGCCTACAAAACCTATATTTCAAACTCCATCTATTTGCGACAAATCAATGAACGAATCCAAAATGACTACAGGAGGAGGTACCTTGCACAAATTCAATTCATATATTAGTAAAGCTTTAATTAGATAGTCGAAAAAGCCACAATACTCGGAAACTAACAAACCACAATCACAATGAAAAGATAAAGAAGATTGATATAGATGTAGATGTTGGCGAATGTTCACAAGTGTTCGATGTTTCCCATATCTGTCTGAAGGTCACTGCCAAGATGAACCTATTCCTATTGGATTGAGCTACTTGGTATGAATTCTACATCAACTCACTAGCATATACAAGGGAACCAGGAGTGACTTTATTCAACCAATATAATACTTTCCTTTCTTTTTCTTTTCTTTTTCATTTTTTTCTTCATTTTTTTTTTCACTTTTTTTTTTAGACAACATGATTGGATCAAACTGGATCCAAGCGTATGATTCTTGTCAACAAGTACATGATAGTTTCCTTGGATCCTGCATTCCACGCTTGTTTAGGCGACAAAGACAGGGACTACGTTTCACACATACTGCTATTCCCAAGTGTCATTTTATTCCGTTTTGGTCTAATTGGTCGGTCTCTTTTGTTTTTTTTTTTTTTTTTTTCTAGTAACTCAGTCACTCTATTTCATCCTAGCAGTAATAACACGTCGATGTTTAGTGACCCACCAAAGCACTTAAAGAACAATAGATAAATATGGAAAAATAAAAATAGAATGCGATATGGTGATATTCCGAGATATGGTAACAACTATCATGGTATTTATGATTATGAGCTATGTTCGTCCCCTTTTAGTTAATCGGTTCCTCAACTCCTGCATTCAAAATGGTTCCATCCACTAATGGTGTCATCCTAAAGGCACAAGTTTCTAGATTTCGGAGTTCAAAAAGCACACATTTTTTTCTTGATTTTTCCCAATTTTTCTGATTTTTTTTTTTACTAAAAGGCATAAAACAAACTAAAACAAACTATACAAACATATAAATGCTCCCCCACACTTAAACTTTACATTGTCCTCAATGTAAAATTGAATCATCCAAAGAGAGTTCAAGGTGGGAAATTCCGCAAATGATATGCAAAAACAAGAAAAATAAAGATAAAAGCAAATGCATAAAAATAAAAAGATAAGGGTAAAGATACAAAACCGGTGGGTTGCCTCCCACTTAGAGCTTGGTTTAAAGTCGTCAGCCCGACATTCTACTTGTTCACTAAGACTCCTCCAGAGGGAGTGCATCCACAAAGTTCACACCTTCCACAACTTCGGAAGTAAAGTTCTCATAATATGGTTTCAGCCGATGTCCATTCACTTTAAACTCCTTTCCTGTAGCTATGCTACGAATTTCTACTGTACCATGAGAAAACACATTAGTAACAATAAAAGGTCCGATCCAATGTGACCTTAATTTACCCGGAAATAATTGCAAGCGAGAATTAAACAAAAGAACTTTCTGCCCAACACAAAATTGTTTTCTAGAAATCATAGAATCATGAAATGCCTTAGTTTTCTCCTTGTAAATGCGTGAGCTTTCAAATGCATCATTGCGTAACTCTTCTATCTCTTGAAGTTGCAACTTCCTTTGCTTTCCAGCCCCATCCATTTCCATATTTCATTGCTTAATCGCCCAAAACGCTTTATGTTCAATCTCAACGGGTAAGTAAGTGACAAGGATTACCGTACACAATCCTAAAAGGAGACATCCCAATAGGTGTTTTGTATGCGGTTCTATAAGCCCACAAAGCATCATTAAGTCGCATGCTCCAATCTTTCTTTGTTGGATTCACCGTCTTCTCTAGTATGGATTTCACCTCTCGGTTCGACACCTCGGCTTGTCCATTGGTTTGGGGATGATAAGGTGTTGCAATCTTGTGCGACACATTGTACTTCTTCAACAATCCTTGTAAGAACTTGTTTTTGAAGTGAGAACCCCCATCGCTAATTATGGCTCTTGGAATTCCAAACCTTGCAAAAATGTTAGCTTGCACAAAATCTGAAACCACTTTAGAATCATTAGTTGGGGTGGCTTTAGCTTCCACCCATTTCGAGACATAATCAACAGCAAGTAAGATATAAAAATTCCCATGAGAGTTGACAAAAGGACCCATAAAATCAATACCCCATACATCAAAAACTTCAATAAATTGAATAAAAGTTTGTGGCATTTGATTTCGGGCACCTAGATTTCCTGTCCTTTGGCACCTATCACAAGTTGTGCAAAATATATGTGCATCCTTAAATAAAGTTGGCCAATAAAAACCGCTTTCAAGTACCTTGTGAGCTGTTCTTTTACTCCCAAAATGTCCTCCGCAAGCATAAGAGTGACAAAAAAACAAGATAGAGTTAAATTCAGATTCGGAACGCACCTTCTTATTACTTGGTCGCTGCCATGCTTCCATAAGTATGGATCATCCCATATATATTGGTTTCCTAACCTCTTAAGTTTGTCCCTCTCAGCACGAGACAAGTTCTTTGGGATTTGTTTAGTTACCAAGTAATTCACAATATCCGCATACCATGGTTCCGCAAACGCAATTGAGAATAGTTGCTCATCCGGGAAACTTTCACGCAACGGGATAGCTTCCTTGTCCATAGAAAGACGACTCAAATGATCCGCAACGGTGTTCTCAATTCCTTTCTTGTCTTTGATTTCAATATCAAACTCTTGCAAAAGTAAAATCCATCGTATGAGCCTCGGTATCGCCTTTTTCTTTGTAAGCAAGTACCTAAGTGCTGCATGATCTGAAAAGACAACAACTTTTGTACCAATTAGATAAGAGCGAAACTTTTCCAAAGCAAAAACAATAGCTAATAACTCTTTTTCAGTGGTAGTGTAGTTTTGTTGGGCTTCATTTAACGTTCTAGAAGCATAATAAATAGCATGAGGTATCTTCCCCACACGCTGCCCAAGCACCGCACCAACCGCATAGTCACTTGCATCACACATGAGCTCAAAAGGCTTGCTCCAATCTGGTGGTTTAATGATAGGGGCTGAAATCAAAAGTTCTTTCAAACAATTGAATGCCGCCATACACTTCTCATCAAAGTTAAAAACCACATCTTTTTGCAATAAGGTACAAAGTGGTGATGCTATCTTGGAAAAATCCTTGATGAATCTACGATAAAAACCTGCATGACCAAGGAAAGAACGAATCTCCCTCACCGTAGTGGGAGGGGTTAGAGTACGAATAAGGTCTATCTTAGATTTATCAACTTCCAAGCCTTTAGAAGATACTATATGGCCTAAAACTATGCCTGAGTTACCATGAAATGGAACTTCTCCCAATTAAGCACAAGATTTGTTTCAACACATCATTCAAGGATTAGTGACAAATTGTTCAAACAAAGGTCAAATGAATCACCAAAGACACTAAAGTCGTCCATGAATACTTCGATTATGTTTTCAACATATTCTGAAAATATACTTACCATAAACCTTTGAAAGGTAGCTGGAGAATTGCACAAGCCAAAAGGCATCCTTCGATAAGCAAAAGTACCAAAAGGACAAGTGAAAGTGGTTTTCTCTTGATCCTCCGGTGCTATCACAATCTGATTATAACCTGAATAGCCATCAAGAAAGCAATAATAAGAGTGTCCAGCTAGACGTTCAAGCATTTTATCAATAAAAGGCAATGGAAAGTGATCTTTTCTAGTAGTGGCATTCAATTTCCTATAATCAATACAAACCCTCCAACCGGTGTGCACACGAGTTGGGACAAGTTCATTTTCATCATTCTCCACCACGGTCACCCCTGATTTCTTTGGTACAACTTGTACCGGGCTCACCCACTTGCTATCGGATATGGGGTAGATAACACCCACTTCCAAAAGCTTGAGTATCTCCTTTTTCACAACTTCCATCATTGGTGGGTTCAAACGACGTTGCGCTTCCCTTGTAGGCTTTGCATCTTCCTCCAAACGTATCTTGTGCATACAAACGGCAGGGCTTATACCCTTGATATCGGCAATTGTCCATCCTATGGCCGTCTTGTGCTTCCTTAGCACCCTTAGAAGTTTTTTCTCCTGTAATTCACTAAGCTCATTAGAAACAATCACATGTAACTCTTCATTGTCACCCAAGTACAAGTACTTTAGATGACTAGGAAGAGGTTTCAATTCTAACTTTGGAGATTCAACAATTGAAGGTAAAAGTTTTTCATCACTGCATGGTAAAGAAATAAAAGAGATATTATGAGTTTCCGGGCATCCTTGTAGTGAGTTGAGATCACCAAGGGCTTCTTTAACCTCAATACCACACTCTACACCATTATCAATGGATATAGTTAGAACGGTTTTCAAAGCATCTTCACCATTCAATTCAAACATTTGTTGTGCCAATGTATCCATAACATCAACGGAGAAGCAAGAGTGGACATCACTAGGATATCTTATCATCTCGAAAATGTTGAAACGTATTACTTCTCCGTCAAACTCCATAGTTAGCGTTCAATTATCCACATTAATAATGGTCTTCGCCGTTTTCATGAAGGGACGCCCAAGTAGCAATGGAAGAGACGAGTCCGGTGAACCTTCATCCATCTCTAAGACACAAAAAACTGCTAGAAAGACCAGTTGATTAACCTGCACAAGAACATCCTCAACAATACCCATTGGGTAGACATTAGAGCGATCGGCTAATTGCAACACAATTTCAGCCTTTTTGAGAGGACCTAAATCAAGTGACTTATACATAGATGCAGGCATAACATTAACGGATGCACCTAAGTATAACATTGGTTTGTTAAATGTAGTGGTACCAATTGTGACGGGGATGTCAAAGCTGCCCGGGTCTTTGCATTTCAGTGGGAGTTTGTGTTGTAAGATTGTCGAAGCATTCTCCCCCACACTAAGCACTTCATTACCTTTGAGCCTTTGATTATTGGTACACAAGTCCTTCAACACTTTTGCATACTTTGGAACTTGCTTAATAGCATCAATGAGTGGTATGTTCACATGAATCTTCTTAAGAACGTCTAAAATCTCCTTTTCTAGTGCCTCCTTCTTAGAATTTGCAAATCTGCGAGGAAAAGGTAAAGGAGGGACATAAGCAGGAATATGAGTTTTAGAGTTAGGAATAGGTACCTCAGAAGTTTGGGGAGAGTCCTCATTCTTCTCCTCCAAAACAGGTTCCTTTGGTGTTTCCACCTCACCCGAATCAGCAACTTCGGGTGGCACAAGTTGTGTACCACTTCTCAATGTAATTGCATTCACACCCTCTTATGGGTTAATAGGTTGAGAAGGGATTTTCCCACTATTTTGTGCCTTCAATTGGTTCAACTCAGTAGCCATGGAACCCATTTGTGTCTGCAATTCCCTGATCGCACTCTTGGTTTCTTGTTGGCTATATTTAAACATAGAAGAAATGCCTTGCATCATTGTTTGAAGCTTTGTATCGATATCGGAACCTTGATTTTGCATTGATTGTTGTGGTTGCTGAAATTGTTGATGCGGCTGGAATTGTTGTTGTTGAGGTTGAAATCCACCCAAATTGTTGAAATTAGGTTGTTGAACCGTTCCTTGATTGTTCGCATAGCTAAAATTGGGGTGATCTCTCCATCCCGGATTGTAAGTATTGGAATAAGGATCATACCATCTTGGCTTGCTCATTGACGTCTTCATACCCATGAGAACTTGGTATCACCACGGCTGAAACTTGTTGTAGCATTGCTGTGATGTTTCCAATTTGTTTACGAAGTTCCTCTACCTCGCTCACTTCATTGACTCTCCGAAGAAGCACATCCGAACCACGACTCAAGAATTGTTGAGAGTTTGCTGCCATGTTTTCAATCAACTCTCTAGCTTGTGCCACCGTCTTGCTCACTAGTGCACCACCACCCGCTGCGTCGATAATATTCCTATCACTTGATTGGAGTCCTTCATAGAAGTATTGGATGATCATGGCGTCACTAAATTGGTGATGAGGACAGCTTGCCACCAAGCTCTTGTATCGTTCCCAACAATCATATAACGATTCTCCGACATTTTGCTTCATTCCGCAAATCTCCTTGCGAATTTGAGTATCCTTAGATGCATGAAAATATCTCTCTAGAAAGAGTTTCTTGAGCCCATTCCAAGTTGTAACACTCCCGGAAGGCAAGTAGTATAACCAATCCTTAGCATTACCTTCCAATGAGAATCGAAAAACCTTCAACATAGCACCATCCGCTTCCATATTTTCTGGGAGCATAGCCATGACAATGGTGTGGAAATCCATAAGATGCTTGTTTGGATCTTCATTCACCAAACCATGGAACTTTGGTAATTCTCTAAGAAGTCCTGGCTTGATTTCAAAAGTGGAGTCGGTTTGAATGCAACCTTGCTGTATATCCATCTTGTGAGAAGCTAAGTCTTTAAGTGAACGATTTGCAGCGTCACCCATTGCTTCTTATCCTTCTCCTTCTTCTTCAAAAGTAATATCGTGTTCTACTTCCTCTCCTTCTTGCCGAAGAGCTTCGTGTTCTACTTCCAAGTTGTGTTCTTCCGTTGTGCCTTGCCTTGGTTGGAGTATTGTTCCTTTTCGAGTAGCTATCCCGCACCTTGGATAATTCCAATCTTTAGAAGCCAGAGATTAGGTACCTGAAAAACAATTCTCGCAAACAAGTGAGAAACAAGACAAAAAACAAAACACAAGTATGCAAGCAGAAAAATAATAAAAAGAAACTAAAAACTAGATAACAAGCCGAATGCCTCCCCGGCAACGGTGCCAAAATTTGATGCGTGTCGTATGCGTCAAAAATAATTTCACTTCCTCACTTAACTAAATAATAATATAGTATTCGATAAGAAAGAGTTCGTATCCACAGAGAGGCGATTGTTGTTATGCAATTTTCAGATTCTTAAGTAACCAATTAACCCAAGGTGTGTTTTTGTTTTTATCAAAGTAATAATACTAAATAAAGCAAAGTAAATAGTTGGAATAATCAATAAAGAGAAGATATTGGTTAAGGGATAGTATCATTCACAAACATGTATTTTTCATCTATGATTAGAATTGGTATTTAATCTCTCAATTATCAAAATCCCTAAAATATCTTGATCGCAAGAGTATCTCGTTTATTTCCTGATTTTATCACAAACAACATTAAAAGATGCTAATGTGAAATCTTCTTAAAAAGCAACCTAAAGTGTAAAAGCACAATTAGATTTAACTCCTTAAGAGCAATAAGTTCTATGAAATAAGACTAATCGATGCAAACAAACGTGTAAAAGCACTAATTCGTTTTAACAAAAGTTATGATTCATATGCGATTAAAAAGATGTATCACTACAAGTATTAACCACAAGTTTCTACTAAAAATCAGGGACAAACAACTTTTACGTATTGAAAACCCTAATATAGCTATAGAGATGAAAACAAATCCAATTAATTCCGGACTCAACCAACTAGCATTCAAATTATATGATAATAAAGATTATGAATCACAAACGATAAAATTGAGACAAAACTAATTCATAGAATCAAATATCATGGTTGAAGAAATCAACTTTTATCCCATAACCAATTATTGTATTTAGCTACACATATTCATGGAGTTCATCATCAAAATATTCAAAGGAAGACTATGAAACATAAAAGAGAGCAAACCCTAGAAGTAGTTCTCTGCAAAAGCTCCAAGAATAGAATAAAAACGTTCTATCTTTGTTGTAGAAAAACTCTCTTTTTTATAGCCCTTTGCTTTCCAAAAATAGGTCAAAGTCTTCAAAATCTTCAAGTCCACGTCCATATACATGTCCACCAAGCCCATGTGTGAAAAATATATCTCTGGAATTTTCGGGTCCAAAACGGGTCACCGGAATTCGGTCGCCGGAAAACTTTCTCCGATCACTTGAACCATTGGAAGACGTCACTAGGCAATTCTACACTTCCAGTAGCTCAGCTTTGCTTTCCTGCATTTCAAACATTTGCATAACCCATCTAAATCCAATTTTCTATTCTTGCGAAAACGTACCCAAAAGCGTGACGCGTAGCTCATACTTCTAGCTATCAGTTCTTGCATCCGACTCATACCCCCCTCGCGATTCACTGAAATATTGCGAGCGACACTTTAACCTCTGAAATCCGACTACCGGAACTATGCTCACCGGCGTGCCATTTTCACCCCATTTCCGCACTATTTCTGCACTGCAGCTTCCTGCTGCTCCTTCATTGCCCTGCTCTTAACTCATTGTAGTTCCACAGCTTCGCCACAAATCCCTTCTCATTAAACCTAAGCTCACTGTTGGCTTCTCAAGCAACATAACCGAAGCCATTGTCTTCTCGTGCACCGCCAATTTCCATGTACTCCTGCCACAGCATCACTCGCTTCAATGGAAGATTGCTGACCTCCTTCAGTGACTAGCTCACACTAAGTGTTTTCTGAATGTTTGACTTTTTTTGGGAGTGGATGCAACACTAATTTAATCCTTACATTCGTCAAAATGACTATTTCGGACCCGTTTTCTTGATAGATCATCAGGATATCTCGACGACCCCACTGAGATGGGTTTGCAAATACATTGATGAGACCTCACCACGGCCATCATTCGCAGAGTCTCAACTCCAGTCCCATAAACTCAGATAACCTTAGCATTCACAGCTTTAGGCCTTCCAACAATTCTGCCATACTTCACCGCAAACCTGCCAAACTATGCTCATTGACACTGCCACAGCAACAGCTGCAACAAACCCATTTCAAACCAACTTTGCCTGAACCATTCTTGGCTCGAGTGCTGATGCAATATACATTCATTCTACAACTGAACTTTCCAATTCCAGCAACATGCATTTAATTCATTCTCAGCTAAAATCCAGCTGAACCCATTATATCACACATTAACCAAACCATTTCACCACATCATTCATGTCACATTTTCAAGCATTCAGTGGCAGCATTGCAACATCATTTCAACCCAAAACTGCGACTCCTCTGCTGCTCTGCACTTTCAGCTACGACTCCAGCTTCAGTTCATTATCTCTGTGGCGTCTCTTCCCTGTAATTCCATCACAAACCCATTAGATCATGGTTCCAACTCCCCCAGTTGCACTAACCTCCTAACCATTGCAACAGTATCACAGCTGCTCTCATTTTCCAATCACCAGTTCATTACCACACTACCATCACAGTTCAAGCCTCCTCCTAACTACGGCTAACAGCTGCACCACCAGATCCCAAGGTTCAATTCCACTTCACTTCCATACTCAGTCATTGTCTCGCTGTATCATCCGCAGCAGAGCAACTATCTTCCCGAGCTCTGCAAACCACTCAAGTACCTGTGCACCTGTAATCATGGCTCACAGCTGCTCATACTAGCACAGACTGGTGCTTTCTTGCTGCTCCTTCTTGCCAACACAATACCATTGACACAGCCAAGTATCCCATACACCATACTCCAACTATGCCTATTACGAATTGCAGCTACCACCTGTTCTCAAAACCACTAACTCCACTGCGCTGCAGTTCAACCAAATCTCCACCAGCAACATACAGAACTCAAGCCATTCAGTTCCAGTTGTAACACCTATCACCAGAGCCACCCTGCACATAATCCACATTCACACAATCCTTCACATTAAAGCTTTAGCTTCACTGTCTTCTTGTTGACTGCAACACAAACCCATTAAACCTTCAGTTCCGTCACTGCAATCAGCTCACCCTTGTAGCTCCAGAACCCATTGCACCTTGTTCAGGCCTTTACACAAACACCATGTGTGCAGTTTGCAAACTGACGATAGTTGTGTATTGGCTGCATATTGAGATCCACCCAAATCCTTCCTTCCTTGATGTTTAACTTGAACCTGCAGACAAACCCATTCTCATTCCTCTCCTCTACAAATTCAATCAAACCCATTAGCTCACAATTCTCGGTTGCAGACATCATTCAAAACCCATATCACAGATTCAATATCAATTAAACCACCGAACCCAGTTTCCATCATCACCCATCTAAGGCAAAGAATGGACTCGTCCTCTCTTCATCTCTCTATTTCTGGTGAAACTAAAGTGAACGAGAATGTCTCTCGTTTTCAGTAGCAGCAGTCTTTTGTTTCTCACTTTCAGGCAAATAGAAATGGTAATGATTGAGAACTAAATTCTCAATTTAGGGTTGGGTAGCTTGGTGGTGGATGGTTACACCCCAGGGATTAGACCACCCCTACTGGTTGTCTTAAATTTCTGCCATGATACTTTTAGCACTTCTATGGGTTACCCCTTATCCTCAGCTGACCTGTTTGTAGTGCTCTTCCAAGTAAATTTTCCCCTTAACTATGGCTCGGCTCCCGATAGTATTTGCCCCTGAAATGACAATTCTGCCCTTTTTGCTCAATTTTGGTGATTTCTCTTTCTTTTCGTCCGTGCGACTCCAAAGCACCTAATAAATCAAATTCACACATAAGATACATAATTCACACGAAAAATAGCAAAGAAAGCATAAATACTAAATATAAAATTAGGTGTTTTAGACACCTATCAAATAGCTTAGTAACAAAGCATTTAATATTCATCGTTAGATAAAAACCTGATTAGATTCAAGCTAATATTTATCAACCGTTAGATCGAAAAGATAGCTTGTTATACACACATGAAATGCACGTTTCTAGGTTTATGTAACCGTACCCAAAATTGTACATTAGTTGGTTCAACAATAGTTAACCAAGTGGTTAGCCATATGATAACTTTCATATCAACCGTTTTTTTTCTTCGCCGTAACTAGTTCAAATGACTCAAATGAACTAGTTAGAGAGTTGTTCAATTGCAAGGAAATATCATGTACTACACAAGACACAATTGAAGTAAAAGAGATTTGATTCACTCGAATCGGTTCATGAACTATATATCCACGGTTTGCAATAGCATCCCTTAGTTTATAAAGATAAGTTCACAAACATCATTTTTAGACATAACCTGCTCAAGTTCGCGGACTTAAGTTCCCGGATGGAGTTCACAAACTCCGGCAGAAATTCTTGGGTCGAGAACTTCCGCCAGTTCGCGGACTAAAGCTCACGCACTTCTCCGGTTATCTTGATCAACAAAATTCGAAAACTTTGGTTCAAGGAATAAGGACTTATACATATATGTATTTCCACAACAATGCTTATATCCTCCGTTGGTTATATAGTCTAAACTCTCATTTCAATCATTGAAACATTCTCAGAGGACGTTATATAGTTTTTATTCACAAACCATTTTTCATCAGAGCAATTTTCATAGTGATTGAAACTTAACATGACTTTTGTCACTAGGTAAAGATGAACTTGGCTAAAGCGAAATCTTTACCAACACATATTTCGAGAAATAGATAGGCGAGGTAAACTCGGATCGAAATACCAAATGTGTATAATCTTAGTCTATACAGCAAAACGACTTTTATCTCAAGATAGGATATAATTAGACTTTTGAGTGATAGATAAGTTCAAGTCTCCACATACCTTTTAGTCAATGAAGATCCACCAGTTCCTTGAGTAGTTTTCGTCTTGTATGATGATTTCCATGGAGTTTGTAGTTGCAGGAAATCCCACAACACATCCCTCACAAGAATTCATGATAATCAACACATCTTTAAGATCAATAACGACACTTTTATTAATTGATTTGTGGAATTTTACAAGAAATGAAATCAAGAATACAACTATTTTTCTAAACTTTCTCTCTAATCTCAAAATATCTCTCTCTTTTTTAAGCCTATTCAGCTCTTTATATAGAGTATTATTACATAGTGGATGATAGCTAAGTTGTCCTTTATTTTCGGACTTGCCTTGCAATATTATCGCCAGAATTCAAGTATTAACTTCGCAGCATTCTTAGATATCGCGAAGTCTTCACATCTTTCTCGTGTTTAGGCTGTTGTCATCTGTTACGTCATTTCTATAGTTAACTTGCGACGGTTTCGCAATGTAATTTAGACGGAGATTTCGTGGGGTACTCCTATTGCGATATTATGATCCTACATCTTGCCTCTTCTCATGTATTCTTTGCGAATAAGAGAATGTCATGAGAAATTATACTTCAAAATGTGGCAGCTGTTCATCTTCTGCAGAATTTTCTACCGACAAGACTCCATGAATTAAGCATAACTGCCTACATGTGTCAAATATTCCCTTGCTCACCAGCACGTTCTCTGTTATCCGGTCACCATTTTTTGTCTATTTAAGAAGAGATTTAGAGGGATATTTTTTTTTTCTTTTATTTCGTCTTCTTCACCTCCACGCTCTCTGTAAATCTTCATCGTCTGCAACTTTCTTCTCTAATTTTTACGGATTCATATTTCTGCTACTGTTTTCATGGAGTCATCAAGGTTAGTTTTCCTTTTTTCTTCTTCTGATTTTGCTGGAACTAATCTCATTATTTAATTTTGTTCAACTTTATATAATTCCCATACTTTTTCTGTTTCAGCAAAAGCACCTTTAACACCAAATTTTCAGTCCAAAACCCTAATGTTCCTAAGAGTTCGCAGCCCAAAGTTGTTGTTAATAAAAGAAAGCATGTGAATACCAAGGTAGTAAGAAACACTATTCTTTTTAATAACAATATTATTGCCTCTGTTTCTTATCTGGATTGTGATTCGCAGGGTGATGGAGATGCCAATAAACCCCCCAAGAAATCTCGTCATCTTAAAGCTATTGAAACTTCTGTCACATTCCCTATATTCAACCCTTCAACACCTCTTGTAATACCTTTGCAGGTTGAATCCTTACTTCATGTCTGCGAAGATATCGCTATAGATTCCACCCCTTCAACTGATCTTCTTTTGAATGAAACTCCCTTCATTAATCCTATTGCGAATGAAACCTTCTCTTCTCCATCTACTAATATCCCTCAACTTGACTCCACCTCAACCTCCATCATTAATCTTCCTCAAACTTCTCATTCATCATCTGTAGCAAAGAATGATTCAGTTTCCCAACTTCCTATTATTATAACCTCTTCGTCTGAAACTCTTCCTCTTTCTAAAGAAGCTTTAGATGGGATAGATATTGATTTCAAGGCTTTATATGATATTCTGGATGACGTAAAGAAATATTCTGCTGATCCTATTAAATTTGGTGTCTGCGAAATTTTGAGTAAGTATTTTGGTTCTGATAGAGTGGCTTCGCAAACATCCTTAGAGAAAGAATTTGAAACTTTGAAAGAAAATCTCCAAGCCATGACCTTAAAATGTGACACTCTTCGTCTTGAAAACCAAAAGCTTCAGAATGTTTCGCTAGAATATGATGATCTTCGCAAGAAGAACAAATAATTAAAAGGTACAATTTTATCATCTATGTTCTTGATTTATTATATATATTGCCCCTTCCGTATTCAATTTTCTCAAAATCCTTTGTTAGCTCTTTAAGTTATAAACCAGAAACGGATAATGGAAAGATATCAATTTGAATCTGCCACTGAAGAAGCTCGTGTGGATAGAGATATCTTGATGGATCAATATAATCAATTAGATAACCTTCATACGTATTCTGTCGATCAAATAGATAATCTTTCCAAGGAGAATACTCAATTAATTTAGGAGCACAACTCATTAAATAATGAAATATATCGCATCTCTTATTCTCTGACTAAAGCTAACTTGGAGCTGGAAACTTTATTATATGAAAATAAAACCCTATCTCAAGAGAAGCGAATTCTTCTAAATAAGGTGGCAATCTCTTCGCAGTAACTTAACATTCTCCAAAAAGTGTGTGATGATCAAGAACAATCTCTTCGCTTATTGAGAAATGAACTTAAGGAAGTAACTGAATCATCTACTGCTGAAAGAGAGAAACTTATCCAGGGTAGAATAACTTTAAGTGTAAAGGCAAATCAACTCAAAGATCAATACTCCAAACTAGAAGAATCCTACACTTCCCTTGCGAAGGAGAACACCTTACTCATTTATAAAGAAAAGAATCTTCAATCTCACTTGAAAGGTTTAGTTGGGGATAAGTTTGATGATGCAATGGATCACTTGGAGAATAGTTGTTTAGCTTTAACGCAATATCTTATTTCGCAAAAGGAAGGTAGTCACAAAGATTTAACTGCCTCAACTATCCTTTCTTCGTTAAATCTTTTTGTGATATTTTTTTTTGTGAGTCCTTTGCCTGAATGATTTTCTGTGTTTTTTCTTTTTTGCAGAATCTAAGAAAAAACTCCATTCCTCCATTTCTGTTTTGGATTCTAAACTTGCTAAGATTCACAAAGAGAATGCATTACTTGTCTCTACCCTTGCTTGTTCTCGCGATCGAGCAGAAAGAAGATATGATTATTTTGCTTATTTCAAAAATATGGAAATTAAAAACTGTGAGAGAGCGCTCCTTCTCCAAGCTCATATCCAAGTTGAAATTCTTGTGAATGATATCTTACTATCCCACTCTCTTCCTTCTAGATCAATCAAGCCTTTGGAAGTAGATGATGATGAAGTTCCTCGTGCTGCTGATAGTGACTATGATTATAAAAGTGGTGAAGAGGCTATCTATCAAGAAGATTTTGCAAATGAGGAAGAAGTCTCTCTTAAAGAAGCAACTGTTGATGATAACCCAAATGAAGAAGGAGCTAGAGTAGATCAAGATAAAGAGAAAACTGATGTTGAAGTAGATCAGGACAAAGAAAAGACTGGCGAAAATGAAAAAGCTAGCGAAAGTGGAGAAGTTGGCGAAAAATTTGATGAAGAAATTAATGTTGAAGTTTGAACTTCTTATGTAATTTCATTTTCTTGAGTTATTTCATCTTTCCTGCTTTTTGCGAATGATGTACTTCAGTCAACTTTGAAATGTTTTTACTCTTTTATCATTGTACTCTTTTGCGAGAAACATAATGATTTTTATTTATTAATTCCCATACTGCCTCTCATTATCTTTCTTATGATGAGTGACCTGCATAAGTAACAATCGTTAATGTTTATAAATTTTTTGTTGCGTCATGTGGTCTTATTTTGCCTTCCTAGTTAAACATCTTATTTTTCCACCTCTTGTCATTGCGAAAAAATTGCAGGACGTTTTTACATTATGATGTAAGAACCCATTGATCTTTCCTTAAATCTCTCTTTTATTGGTATCATTGTTGCGACAATATGACATGTCTTAAGATTCTTGCGAAAATAAAGCCCCATGACATTGTCGTCTTACGCCGAAATCGCAGGACGTCCTTACACTTTCATGTAGTGACCCATTGATCTCGCCTTATCTTTTTCTTTTGTATTATTACCTCTTCAGGATTGTCGCACAAATATGACAAGCCTAAATTTTCTTGCGAAAATAAAGCCTCATGACATTTGCGTCTTAAGATACTTATCAGCTCCCTAATGGAGGGTGCCGCCCTTATCTTCCCCCTGGTTGCCCCTTCAAGGAGACGTACCTATGCCATACAAGGTTGCCTCCTCCCATCCGGTCTTAACAACAACCAGTTGTTTTCGCATCCTCTTATCCCTTTTGCCTATATGGCTTATGGTTACGAGACTGCACCCTAAGTGGGGTTTTTTTCAGGCCGAGTGCATCATAGTCAAAACTTGCCAAGAATGGCCAGGTGCGTTTCATACGACCCAGACACTTTTGGCTCAACCATGTACCTCGGCGCCTTGATTACATTCTGCACTCCTTAGAAGAGACCCTCAGTCGTCCAACCTAAGTCATAAGCTTAGGTTGAAAATCCAAGGTATCTCTCCTGGATGGGATTTATTGACCCCAAATCTCCATGACTCAGGTTCCAGGGGCGGTGTAACCTTTTCGCTGAGTCATGCAACAGGTACCCCCTTCTATGACGTACTTTAGGTCTTACATTTGCCTCTTGCGAAATTTTGACCCCGCGAACTAGGGTGTACGCCATAATAGGTTCGCCCCTTTCTGGTATATCATTTATCTTTGATTATCTCTTGGTAATGTCATTATTTCTGCGAAATTTTTGCGTACTTTCATTTCTTTTTGGATATGTATAATTTTGCAATTACTCCTTCATAAGATTTTCTCATACATTCATTTTGTTTCAATCAGATATCATTTCACAATCTACTATTTTCCAGAACCTCTTATGGGTAGTATCTCTTCAAGTATAATCTGTTCCATGGTCTATCAAGTCTATGACCTACATCTTTACCTTCAAGATCCATCAATCTATATGCCCCTGTTCCGACTATCTATTTTGTATGGCCCATCCTATTTTTTCGCTAATTTTCCACCATGTTCTCGCTGATATATTGGTGTTTCTCGTAGCACCAAATCTCCTGGTTGAAACTCACATGTTTTGACACGTTTATTATACTCTCGGGCTAATTTTCGCTGATAATTTTCCATATGTTGCAGAACCCTTTCTCTCCTTTCTTTTAATTCATCAAGCTTGGTTAAAATCATACCCGCACTAAGGTTTTTCTCCCAAGCCTCTCTCTTTGTTGTGGGAATAATAACTTATGTTGGTATCACAGCCTCAACTCCATATGTTAAACAGAAAGGTGACATTCCAGTAGCTTCTCGCCTCGTTGTGTTGTAAGCCCATACTGCATTATGCACCTGTTCGCACCATGCCCTATGGTGTCCCTCTAACTTCTTCTTCAGTATATATACAATTTTCTTATTTGTTGCTTCTGCCTGTCCATTGGCCTGTGGATATAAAGGTGTTGACTTCCCACATTTTATCTTAAATGCATTGAGTAACATTTCTATGTTCTTCCCTTCAAACTGTTTCCCATTATCAGATACCAACTGTGCGGGAATTCCAAATCTGCAAATGATATTTTCAAATATGAATATAAAAATATCTTTGTCGCGAATGTGTTGTACTTCCTTTACTTCTGCCCATTTTGTGAAATAATCTGTAGCGACAATTAAATATCTTCTTTGTCCAGAGCCCAATACAAATGGTCCCACAATATCTAACCCCCATTTTCCGAAAGGCCACACACTTGTTGAAGATATTAATGGTGCTCCAAGTGCATGTATTTTCTTTCCATGCCGCTGACAATCTTCGCAATGCCTTGATATTCGTTTCACATCTTCATGCATATATGGCCAGTAATAACCTTGCATTTTTGCTCTGTATGCCAAATATCTTCCTCTACTATGGTTGCTAGTGTCCCCACAATGCAAGACCTTTAATATTTCTTCTCCCTATTTTCCTGTCAAACATCTAAGTGATGGTCCATTAAAGGATCTTCGATACAATACCCCATCTCTCAGTTCATAATTTGTCGCACGGCTCTTTAACTTGTGTGCCTCCAATCTATTTCTTGGTATTTCTCCTTTTGCAAGATATGCATGAAGTTCTGCTCTCCAATATTTGATATTGGGTATTTGTTCTTCTTCTCCACTTTCTATTATCATTACATCTTCCTCTTCTTCTTTATTGATTGATGGTGATAGGAGTGTCTGTATCTTTATACATCTCACAGTTGGGTCTGTCATCATACTTGAGATGAAAGCAAAGGAATCTGCAAGTATATTATCTTTCCTTGATATATGTCTCCATTTTATTTTTGGGATTTTTGCTGATAATTCTTCAACAAGTTTCTTATATTTTTTCAAGGATGGTTTATTTGTAGTGTATTCTCATTTTATCTGACGAATGACTAGCTGCGAATCACTAGTGATTCTCACATTTTCCAATTTCATTTCTATTGCGAATTTTAGGGCATGTACCACAGCTTCATATTCTGTTTCATTATTGGTGGATGTGAAATCCAATCTTAAAGAAAAAGCCATTTTGGTTCCTTCTGGAGAAATCAAAACAATACCAACTCCATTACCCTCCCCATTTTATGATCCATCCACCAATATTTCCCATCTATTGGCCTCTGTTAATAGATCTCTTGGGTTGCCATGTTCTTCTTCCACATCCATCATTTCTTCCACAGCTTCATCATCTTCTAGAGGAAATTCTGCTAAGAAGTCTGCGAAAACTTGTGACTTGGGTGAAGATAGGATTTCATATTTGATTTCGAAATGCCCTACTTGTGCATTCCATCTCTCAACCCTGCCTGACCTTTTTGAATTCTTTATCACTGATTCAATTGGTACCTTTGTCAACACCCTTATCTTATGTGCTTGAAAATATATGCAAAGTTTTAACGTTGCATAAACTAATGCCAAGATTAGCTTTTCGATTTTTGAATAATTTTTCTCTGCGGCATTGAAGGTTTTGCTGATATAGTAAATTGGTTTTTCAACTCCTGCATCCATTCTTAATAATACATGTAGGACCAGAATATCGCTACAATACTTCTATGTGAGATTAACAACACTTCCCAGCGAGCATTACCGCAAGATCTTCAACTACACTTTGCGAGTGTCACAAAAGCAGTCAAAAGAGCGATGTAATAAATGATGAGTGAAGAAAACTTGAGAAAAGCATGTTTGTCCTGCGATGGTTACAAAACTTGCGAGATTGAACAATTGTAACTAATCGCGGTACAATCGCAGAATCAACCCGAAATAAGAGGAAAACTTAGCTGTCATCCACTATGTAACTACCCTATAAATATATATCCAATGTGTCCAGAAGATGATGATGTATTTTTGAGAGTTAAGAAAGTCTTGAGGAGAGATAAACTTCAAGAGAATAGTTGTAATCTTGAATTCTTCCATCTCTGTAAACATTTCTGAGAACAAAATAATAAAGTGTCGTTTTTCATCTTTAATTGTGAGCTGATTATAACAAGATCTTAACAAGGGTGTAGTGTTAACAAAATAATAAAGTGTCATTTTTCTACTTTAAAGCACATAAGGTCAAAGTGTTAACAAAAGTTCCAATTGAGTCAGTAATGAAAAATTCAAAAAGATCAGGCAGAGTTGAGAGATGGAATGCACAAGTATGACACTTTGATATTCAATATGAAGTTTTATCCTCGCCAAAATCACAAGTTATCGCAGACTTTTTAGCTGAATTTCCTTTAGAAGATGATAAAGCTATGGAAAAGATGATAGATGTAGAAGAGGAACATGGAAATCCAAAAGAATTATTAACAGAACCCGACAGATGGGAGATATTGGTGGATGGATCATCAAATGGGTAAGGAAATGGGATTTGAGTTGTTTTTATTTCGCCAGAGGGAGAGAAAACAACTTTTTCATTTAGATTGGAATTTACATTCACTAATAATGAAACAGAATATGAGGATGTGATTCATGCTTTAAAATTTGTGGTAGAAATGAAGTTGGAAAATGCTAGAATCACCAGCGATTCACAATTGGTTATTCGCCAGATAAAAGGAGAATACACAACAAGTGAACCATCTTTAAGAAAGTATAAAAGATTAGTCGAAGAATTATCTGCGAGAATTCCAAAAATAAAATGGAGACACATATCGAGGAAAGATAATAGGCTCGCAAATGCTTTTGCTTTCATATCCAGTATGATGACAAATCCAGCTGCGAGGTGCATAAAAATTGAAACACTTTTATTACCAGCAATAAACAAGAAAGAAGAAGAGGAAGATGTGATGATGGTAGAAATTGGCGAAGAAGAATTAAAGAGAAACATTACAGATTGGCGAGAAGATCTTCATGCATACTTGGCAAGAGGAGAAATTCCAAGAAATCAACTGGAGGCACATAAATTGAAAAGTAGGGCAACCAATTATGAATTAAGAGATGGAGTATTATATCGCAGATCTTTTAGAGGACCATCACTAAGATGTTTGACGAGGGAAGAAGGACAAAAAGTATTGAAGATATTGCATAGTGGTGACGCTGGTAATCATAGTGGAGGAAGATCTTTGGCATATAGAACAAAAATGCAAGGCTATTACTGGCCATATATGCATGAAGATGCAAAACAACTCTCAAGGTGTTGCGAAGATTGCCAGCGATATGGAAAGAAGATACATGCACCAGGAGCACCATTATCATCTTCAACAAGTGTATGGCCTTTTGGGAAATGGGGGTTAGATATTGTGGGACCATTTGTGCCTGGTTCTAGACAAAGAAGATACTTAATCGTCGCAACAGATTATTTCACAAAATGGGGAGAAGTAAAGGTAGTACAACATATCTGTGATAAATATATTTTTACATTCATATTTGAGAATATAATTTGCAGATTTGGGATTCCAGCACAGTTGGTGTCTGATAATGGGAAGAAATTTGAAGGTCAGAATATAGAATTGCTACTCAATGCAATTAAGATAAAGTGTGGGAAATCTAATCCTCTATATCCACAAGCAAATGGTCAAGCTGAAGCAACTAATAAGACAATCACAGACATCTTAAAAAAGAAACTAGAGGGATACCACAGAGCATGGTGCGAACAGGTGCATAATGCAATATGGGCCTACAATACAACTAGACGAGAAGCTACTGGAATGTCACCTTTTTGTTTGACGTATGGAGTTGAAGCTGTGTTACCAACAGAAGTAGCTATTCCTACAACAAAAAGAGAGGCTTGGGAAAGAAATCTAAGTGCTGGAATGATTTTAAATAAATTGGATGAGTTAGAAGAAAAAAGAGAAAAAACTTTGCAACGTATGGAAAATTACCAGCGAAGATTAGCTCGCGAGTACAACAAACGTGTTAAGAAACGTGAATTTCAACCTGGAGATTTAGTGCTGCGAGAAACACCAAGTTATTAGCGAGAAAATGGTGGAAAATTGGCGAGAAAATGAGATGGACCATACATCATTAAAGAGATAGTTGGAACCGGGGCATACAAACTAATGGACCTTGAAGGAAGAGATGTTGGTCAAAGACTTGACAGACCATGGAATAGACTATTTCTGAAAAAGTATTATCAATGACAACTTCTACAAGATAAGAGATACATGTATGTTGTAAAAAAAAAAAAAAAATTCTGATTACGATTGCGAGGTTCTCCTAATAACAAAGCAAAGCAAGAACTGCGATCATAATCGCGAGAAAGGCGAATAAAAATTTCGCAGAGATTAATAGAATGGGACGAACCTTTATGGTGTGCACCATAGTTCGCGAATAAAATTTCACAAGAGGCAAATGTAAGACCTAATAGTGTGTCATATAAGGGGGTATCTCTTGACATGACTCAGTGATAAGGTTATAACGCTGCTGGAACCTGAGTTATGCAGATGTTGGGTGTTAAAGAAAACCTATCCATGAAAGGGATCTTGGATTTCCAATTATATAAGGTTATACCCTGGTTGGACGACTAAGGACCTCTTCTAAGAAGTGCAAAGTATGACCAAGGCTCCGAGGTACACGGTTGAGCCAAGGGTGCCCGGGGCGTACGAAAATACCCTGGCCATTCTTGGTAAGTCTTGTCTATGATGCACTTGGCCCGAAAAAAACCCCACTTAGGGTGCAGTCTTGTAACTATAAGTCATATAGGCATAAAGGACAAAAGGCTGCGAAAAACAACTGGTTGTTGGAAAATCTGGATGGGAGGAGATATTCTTGTATGGCCGATGTGCCCTCCTTTAAGGGGAAACCATGGGGAAGATAAGGGCGGCACCCTCCATTAGGGAGATGATAAATGTCTAAAGACGGCAATGTCATGGGGCTTTATGATCGCAAGAACATTTAGGCATGTCATATTGTCGCGTGACGAAAGTTATACAAAGGAAACAAGCTAAAAGAGAAAAGTTAAGATGAGATCAATGGGTTTTACATGAAAGTGTAAAGACGTCCTGCGATTTCATCGCAAGACGGCGATGTCATAAGCT
This sequence comes from Papaver bracteatum, assembly GCA_023529315.1. Lineage (NCBI taxonomy): Eukaryota > Viridiplantae > Streptophyta > Magnoliopsida > Ranunculales > Papaveraceae > Papaver > Papaver bracteatum. Next base: position 3,173,278 of record JAJJWX010002811.1, on the reverse strand, counting down.
ATAATTCTTGCAAGAGAATTTAAACTTATCATATTGTCGCAGATATGCTGAAAAAATATTGATAAGATAAAATCAATGGGTCAATACATGCAAATGTAAAGACGTCCTGCGATTTTGTCGCAGAAAGAAAAACTTTTTTGGCAAAACAAGACCTTTAACTAGGAAGGCAAAATAAGACCAACAAAATAATCTTAAAAAATTAACTATTCTATTTTAAAGATGCGGGAAAGATTTGTTCATCGCAGGAGAATATATAAGAAGGCAGATTCATAAACTCTTTTAGAATTTTTTGGAATATCGCAACTGTACTCATTACATCGCAGAAATATTCATATTTTCACAGTTCACAGAAAGGAGACACATGAAGTAATTCACTATTTCAAGAAAGATAATGAAGGGAAAGTAGGGGAGTAGAGAAATAAGATTTCATTATCTTCCTTGAGGATATTCAAAGTAAACAAAATCAAAAGTTAAATTCTAAAAATTTCAAAAGTTATATTATTCGCAAGAAAGAAGAAGAAAAAGAAAGCAAAAATGAAATTCAAGTTTTGACGATTGTCTCGCCAGATTCACTATTCTTGCTCGCCAGATTCGTTATTCTTGCTAGAATTTTCAGCTTCATCAGTATTCTTCACACCGCTTGTAGTTGCTTCTTTAGGAGGACTTCTTTCTTCTTCATCATCTTCTTGAGTGATATTTTCTTCATCAGTGAATTCTAACTCCTTTTCCATGGGAAGAGGAGTTTCATCATCATCAACTTTTGAAGGAGGAACAGATACAGGAGGGAGAGAATGGGAGAGCAGAATATCGTTCACAAGAACTTCAGCACTGAGGTGAACCTTGCGAAGGAAACCTCTGTCATGATTCCTAATCTCTATATTTTTGAAGTACTCGAGATAATCAAGTCCTCTTTATGCTTTATCGCTAGCTTCAATATAATTGGAAGTCAGAGTCTTGTTTTCTTTGCGAACTTTATCTAATTTATCAGTAAGATTATCGATGGTAGAATGAAGACTTCTTTCAGATTCTGCGAGTAACAAAAGTGATAAAAGATCATTCAGTCAAATATTTTGTAAGAAATATAACACAAAATTTGACAGAAAGGTCAACAAGAGAGACAGTCAATTGACTACCTTCTTTCTGCGAGGTTAAGTTTTGAATTAATGTAAATAAACAGTTTTCCCATTGATTCATAACGTCATCAAATTTATCACCAACCACACCCTTCAGATGATATTTCATGTTTTCTTCTTTGGTGCGTAGATACGAGTTTTCTTCTATTAGTAAAGAATGAGACTTCTTCAATTGAGAGTATTGGTCTTGAATCTTGCTGGCCTTCAAAATAAGAGTTAACCTACCCTTGATAAGTTTATCCTTCTCAGCAGCAGATGATTCAGTTACTTCCTTGAGTTCATCTTTAAGGGAACGAAGAGATTGCTCTTGATTATCACATATTATTTGTAGATTACTCAATTGCTGCGAAGAAATCTCCATCAAGCTTGAAAATCTATGTTTCTCTTGGGATAAAGTTATATTTTCATCTGATAAAGATTCTACCGCCAAGTTAGACTTGGTTAACAAATATGAGAGACGAGTAATCTCGTTACTTAATAAATTTTGACTTTGCGATAGTTGGTTATTCTCATTAGTAAGATTATCTATTTGATCGATCGAATATGTATATTGGTTATCTAATCTATTATACTGGTCCATCCAAGAATCTCTTTCAACATGAGCTTCGTCAGCAATAGATTCAAATTTAAGTCTATCCATGAAACGAGTCCGATTTGAAACTAATATATGAATCAAGAATTTAAGAAGGAGACTTGAGTACAGAGGATACAAAAGCAAAAAAGAAAAACAAAAGGGTAGAGGCAGGAAAATTGTACCTTTCAGATTGTCATTTTTTCTCGAAGGTTCTCAGATTAAGAGAAGAGTTGCGAAGCATATGGTTAGAGTATCACATTCAGAAATTTTGACTTGAAGGCTTTTTCTCAGAGTTTCAACTTCATTCTCTAAATATGCTCGTGAAGCAGTGTTATCAGAGCCAAAATATTTAAGTAAGGTCTCGCAAGCTTCATATTGGAGAGAGTCAGTAGAAGATTTTCTAGAATCGTATAAAATATTAGATAAAATTTTAAAAGCAACATCAACTCCAGCTAAGATTCCATTCAATGGAGGAAGAGATGAAGAGGGTGAAGTGGTAACGAGGACAAGTTGACGATTTGAGTCATTTGCGATGGTTGTATTATCAGAAGGAGGAGTGTTGGGAAAAACAACAGTTGAAGGCAACAAAGGGCTAGAAGGAACTTCAGTCACAGCAATTTCAGGAGCTTGATTTATCAATGAATCAAAATAAGTAGAGGTGTTGGCAGCGATATTCTCGCATGTAAAAGAAATAGGATCCAGTTGCGAGGGTGTCGGAGTAACTCTTGTAGATGTTAATGTGGGGATGGAGAAATCAGCCTCAAGATCTTTAAAATGACGAGGTCTTTTGGCAGGATTAGCGATGTTCTCTACATTATGCGAATAATAACTTAGATAAGAAACAGAGGCAACAATATTGTTATTGAGAAATAGGATGTGTTTCTTACCACCTTATCATTCGCAGAACTTCTCTTCTTCTTCTCAGTCGGTCTTTTGCGAGCATTAGGGTTTTGACCTAAGGATTGGGTGTTAGGGATAGTTCCACTGAAGAGAAGACATAATACGGAAGTTATGAAGGATCAAACAGAGAAGATCAAAAAATATGAGTAAAATTGAATCAAATAAAGATTATAATAAAAAAACATACCTTGATGATTCCATTAGAACAGTAGCAGGAGAATATGAAGAAAAAGAAAAGTTGCAGACGGAAGATAAAATAAACAGATGAAGAAGATAGATAAGTAGAAGAAGAAAATTAGTTTTGAAGTTTAACTCTACCTTTTATAGGCAAAAGGGAGTAACTTATTGAGTAAAGACGTGTAGGTAAAAAGATAAATTTACAACACGTGTAGGCGGTTAAGCTAAATTAACGGAGCAATGTCGAGAAGAAAATATGAAAAGAAGAGAGGATGCGAGCACTTTGAAGAATTGAAGATTCTCATATCCTCTCCACTTTGCGAAGAAGACATGAGAAGAGGCATGATGTAGGACCAGAATATCGCTACAATACTTCTCTATGATATTAACAACACTTCCCAGCGAGCATTACCGCAAGATCTTCAACTACACTTTGCGAGTGTCACAAAAGCAGTCAAAAGAGCGATGTAATAAATGACGAGTGAAGAAAACTTGAGAAAAGCATGTTTGTCCTGCGATGGTTACAAAACTTGCGAGAGTGAACAATTGTAACTAATCGCGGTACAATCGCAGAATCAACCCGAAATAAGAGGAAAACTTAGCTGTCATCCACTATGTAACTACCCTATAAATATAGACCCAATGTGTCCAGAAGATGATGATGTATTTTTGGGAGTTAAGAAAGTCTTGAGGAGAGAGAAACTTCAAGAGAATAGTTGTAATCTTGAATTCTTCCATCTCTGTAAACATTTCTGAGAACAAAATAAAAAAAGTGTCGTTTTTCATCTTTAATTGTGAGCTGATTATAGCAAGATCTTAACAAGGGTGTAGTGTGGGAAATCCTACAACTACAGTACATCACTCAATGGTGTGAAATTGTCGCAAGATAAATTAATAATTCTTCTCATGGTTCTAGTTTTTGCAAAATGGATATATTCATCAGATATTCTTTTATCCCTTGAAGAGATTCCTCGCATTCATCTATCCATCTAAATTTTGTCCCCTTTTTGAGTATGTTAAAAAATATTTACATTTGTCTGATGATCGCGAGATGAACCTTCCAAGCGAAGCTAAGAATCCGTTTAACTTCTGTACGTCCTTTACCGTCGCTGGTGTTGGCATGTCACGAATTGCTTGCACTTTCTCTGGATCAACTTGTATTCCTTTTTTCGATACAATGTAGCCTAAAAATTTTCCCGACGCAACCCCAAAGATACACTTCTCTGGATTTATTTTGATATTAAATTGCCGCATCTGTTCAAAAAATTCCTTCAGATCTTGCACATGGTCTTTTGCTTCTTTACTTTTTATTAACATGTCATCTACATACACCTCTAAATTTTTTGTGTATCCATTTCGCGAACACCTTATCAACCATACTTTGGTATGTTTCTCTAGCATTTCGCAAACCAAATGGTATTTTTTTATAACGGTACAATCCTCTTGGAGCGAAAAAAGCAGTATGCTCTTGATCTTCTTCAGCGAGCGGGATTTGATTGTAACCTTTGTACCCATCTAGAGAAGATATTCTATCATTTCCTGCCGCTGATTCAACCATTTGTGGAATATCTGGTAATGGAAAACTGTCTTTTGGAGAAGCTTTGTTTAGATCAGTAAAGTCATACAAATTCTTATCCCCTTATTCTTCTTTGGGACCACAACCATGTTTTCTATCCACTCCGGATATTTAGCTTGTATTATAATTCTTGCATCAAGCATGTTTTGCAGCTCTTATTCTATTTACGGATGATATGTTGTTGCGATTTTTCCTATTCATTGTTTGAATGACCTTACATTTTTGTCAATCTCCAACCTATGACACGCCACAGACGGATCTATTCCAGGCATCTCATCCATGTTCCATGCGAAAATATCTTTGTATTCTCGCAAAATATTAATAGTTCTTTCTTCTTCATATACCTCCATCTTGGTCCCAATCCTTAGCATTTTGGGTTCTTCTTTAGTTCCAACATTCACTTCCTTTGTTGGTTCTGCTGCGGTGTAACTGGCCTTAGGTTCTCCCATGGGTGTTGGTTCTTTTATCACCTTCGCAAGTTCGTTTCCTTTTTCCGAAATTTCTCTGGGTATTCCTTTTCCTTCTTCTGCTCTTATCATGTAAATTCTAAATTCTTCTTCTTTCTTTGCCTCTTTCGCCATTTTTCTGCGATTTTTTCGCTTATTTTCATGTCCTTCATAATGCTTCACTTCAATTTGATGACATAATTTCTCTTTATCAACATCCCCTTTAATTTCAACAATCCCACTCGGCATAGGAAATTTGATGCATTGATGCAATGTCGATGCTACGGCTTTAATTGCGTGTATCCACGGTCTTCCCAACAACATGTTGTATGGCGATTCCATATCCACCACATATAGCGTCACTTGTGTTTCAACCTCTCCCAGCGAAATTCGCACCACTATTTCTCCTTTCGGTTTTGTTGTAGATTTTCCAAAGCCATGAATATGATATGTTGAAGGAGACATTTCTTCATCTTTGTATCCCATTCCTTTGTATGCATGGTAAAACATTAAATCCGCTGAACTCCATGTATCCACCAAAGTTCTGTTTACCATCCATTCTTCCATAGTTTTTGCTGATTTCCCATTTTGTTTCTGCGTGGTTATTGTGATTACCAAAGGAGATGTGTGGCTCAAATTTTCTCTTGGTATCTCTGCTGCTGTGAATGTAATTTTCTGTTTTTTCCAATCTTTCAAGGGTGATACCTTCTCCATTGTCCTGATTTTCTTTCCATCAAAATCTCATTTATGTATTCTTCCTCTGATGTTTTCATGAAATTCATTAATCATTGTTTTTGTGATTAAACTACACTCCAACCTTCTGTTACCTTCATTGATTTTGACTATTTTTTCCTTAACTGGTTTATTGATTGGTTTCGTCATTTTCTTCACTTGAACAATCTTAATAATAATATTTTATCTTTTTTTTTTCCATAATTTTCAATTTTCAACCCCTCCCTGTTTCTAGCGCCATTATGTAGTTGCAGGAAATCCCACAACACATCCCTCACAAGAATTCATGATAATCAACACATCTTTAAGATCATTAATGACACTTTTATTAATTGATTTGTGGAATTTTACAAGAAATGAAATCAAGAATATAACTACTGTTCTAAACTTTCTCTCTCCTCAAAACTTTCTCTCTACTCTCAAAAGATCTCTCTTTTTCTTAAGCCTATTCAGCTCTTTATATAGAGTATTACATAGTGGATGACATCTACGTTCTCCTTTATTTCCGGACTTGGCTTGCGATATTATCGCAAGCATTCAAGTATTGACTTCGCAGCATTCTTAGATATCGCGAAGTCTTCACATCTTTCTCGTGTTTAGGCTGTCGTCACCTGTTACGTCATTTCTATAGTCAACCTGCGACGGTTTCATAATGTACTTTAGATGGAGATTTCGCGGGGTACTCCTATTGTGATATTCTGATCATCCAGAGTTCTTGAGCTCAACTACACTTTTTATCCTAGTCCGAGACGTTAACTATAGTAGACTAGAAATCAAGATTTATAGTTTTGATCACTAACATTGACAAACATGCTTGAGATAGCAACTCATGCGAGTTCGGCCAAGCAATGCTCTAACAATCTCTCCCTTTGTCAATTTTAGTGAAAAAACTATCAATACATATGGAATACAAAAAAAATATATAAATAAACCTTTAGCTCCTATTCCACATGTTTAATCTTCAACATTATTCGAAATATTTGTCACTTCCAAGTACTCCAATGATCCCAAAGGTTGTAAGTTTAGCATCATCGTTGTTGAAAATCCATAGCTATAACAACGAGAAAACAAGAGTTCTCAATCATTGTTATACAATGTCATAGTATCATTACACAACGTCAAAGTCCAATTGCATCACAACTTCAACAACAATACTATGGTGATATGTCACTCCCCCTTAGTCAATACTCCATCTCACATGGAAACCACTCCCCCTTACATAATGATCCGAAAACCATATGTATTTGAAGTGTGAACTACATATTAATTCTCCCCCTTTTGCCAATAAAATTGGCAAAGGTACAAGAATGGGATCCTAATGAAATTTCCGTAAGAGACGTTTCATGACCAAAAGTAAGTATATATCATCTTATTTAGATGCAATCATAAAGACGAAGCTAAATGCATTCATCAAGGAGTCTATAAAGATATAAGATAACCCCTATAATATTCCACAGCCGCACTCCCCACAAATATTTGGCAATTAAGCACAAGTTCAATTAAGAACTCTCCCTCATAATATGTCATTCCCGAAAGAACAACAAGAGCGACCTTAATTTCAAAAGAAAAGAAGGATTTATTTGGACATAACAAATCTCATACAAGTATGAATTTGAATCCAAAAAAATATTCAATTAAATTAACTGTAAGTGAACCTATGATTAATTTAACCAAATATGCTCAACACAAGTAAACTTATGGAGACTTAAGAAACTCAATTAGAGTAATCACAAGAGAACCCATAATTAATCTAACCGGAAAACACAACTAAACTAATCACAAAAGTAATCAATTTAATTGTTCATACTCGACATAAGAAATCTTACGGAGTCATAACTAAATAACCAAACAAGATGATTAATTTAGTTCAATATGCTCGACATAAAGTATCTTACGGAACAAAAAATAAGCTAATCATAAAAATAATCAACTTTGATTGTTTAGTGCTCAACTGAAGACACATTACGGAGTCTCACAGTAATACACAAAATATGGATCAGGGAAGATCAATTACTACGGAATACACAAGGACTCATTCTATTTTCCATCACCATTTGCACAATGACATGTAATAGACATAATCCTTGAAAACAAAAGATTTAAACCTATCTTCCATCAAAAAATGACATAAAAGGCTTAACTTTTGTATTTGTCAAAAGTCAATTCATTCCTTTAAGCATATCAACTCATGAACGACTTTAATTTTGACAAGGTATGGGACAATCAAATTCACGAACGCAAACACACATATCCCATAACAATATTGCAATATAAAAAACCATAAAGATTAATACTGCAATAATCATCTTCCAAACAGTTTTAGAATATGAACCGATAAATTTAAAAACATGAGGATGAAAACGTTGGACATAGCTATGTGTAATCACAATAATGGCTATTCCAAACTCTAGTTATTCTTCTAAATAAAAACAAGAAAAATAGAAGATTTACTAGGCAATAAGACCTTTAAAGAATTCGTTATCGTCCCCGAACTCCTTGTCGTCAACAACTATTGGAACATAAGGTCCATTAAGGTAGGAGTTTATATCAATAAATATTCTTGGCTGATTTTGTCAAACAAGGGCCTTTTGAATCTCATGAGTCTTATACACAAAAGCATTTATTTGTTGAATCTCCTTTTGCATCTCTTTCAACACTTCAAGAACATCAGAAAACTTCTGAGAATTTGAAGGAACGGCTCTTGGATTCCTCACATTCCTTTTTTTTCTTTTCAATGTCAGAGGTAGCGGAGATTTTTCTTTTTCCTTCATGATTGATGGCTTAATAATCAAATTAACATCCTTTCCATCAGAAGACATCACGCTTGGAGTATCCATAAACGTATGGGTTTATGAGAGAAAATCACAAATTACTCAACAAGTAGTCTTGAGATATAAGGAGGTTATAGAGAAGGAAAAATGAATGTAGGGTTTTGAAAACTTTAAACAGGTTTGTACACGACCAATTCTCAACCCTGTGAAGAGTAGAATTGTCGATAGTACCATTTATTTTGTTTGATAGACAAAAAGAATGAAAATCTAAGAGAATAATAAAAAAATAAATTCCTAAATCCTGAAGGATACAAATCATTGTCTCTTTTGATCAGGCACATGAGACAAGATTTCAAAAACAACACAATCAAGTTGCGTTATGGTGAACAATAATTTGTCCACCATTTTCCTCTTGAGAGGAATCCATAGACTTTTGTCTATCAAAACGACTTGACCATACTTTGTTCTCAACTAGTCTAGTCATATCCTTGGAAACTAACTTCTTAAACGAAGATAAAATCCTACATACCTCAGCGGTCTTCTGAGCAAGTTTAAGCTTCCTTGGTAAATGGTTTGCTCTTCATTGAAGTTTGTTGACGTGCCTTTGTTTGTGTTTGAGCTTGTAACACCTTGAAAGTTCATAACCCTTTAAAGAACAATATGAGCACGTCAAACTAGGATAAAAATCAGGCTTTTAAGATGTGCAAGCAGCTAGGCACATGGTGGAACCTGAAACATTACAAACAGAGTTTCCAAAGGATGGGTCAACTTTATCTTACAGAATAGTTGGGTTATCTTCTGAAAGAATATCAAGATTGATGTATGTATTGATACAATTATCAAAATCAATATTTTCACCAAGAAATGCAACACTTGATTTCTCGTCTTCATTAGAATCATAATTGTCAGACATTTCATCAAGAGTTTCCGCAAGACCTTTGTTCCCAGTGTATTTTCTACGATTTGGGCACTCATTTGCAAAATGACCAAATCTCTTACACTTTAAGCACTGAGGCATATCCTCATCATCAGTTTCATCAATATCCCTATTTTTAGGAGGAACACGATTATGAGGTTTGACTGATGCCTTAGGATTATCTCTGGAGAACTGTTTACTTCTCTTCAGTAGAAGATCCCTAAATTGTCTTGTGATCATCGAGACTGATTTGTAAAGATCTTCATCTGATGAATCTGTCCCAGAGTGATCATCTTCAGAGATATACACTTTTTTTACGTTTATCAAGTAATTTACTGTCCTTTAGTGCTTTGAATGCTACATCCTTAGATTTGGATGAATGTTCTCTTAAGCTTTCCAACCAACGTATTTATGGAGAGATTATCAACGTTATTTCCCTCAACGATGGCATGCTTCTTAGAATCATATCTAGATGGTAGCGATCTGAGAATTTTCATCACAATGTCCTTTTCAGGAATAGTCTTACCCAATACAAAAGATGCATTAACAATTTTAGACACTTTGTGATTAAACTCATCAAATGTTTCTTCATCTGCCATACGAAGGTTTTCCTAATCGGAATTAAGGTTTTGAAGCCTAGCTTCCTTCTCACTGGTATTACCTTTGAATACGGTTTCTAAGATATCCCAAGCTTCTTTAGACTTAGCACAATTTGACACATGATACTGAAGACTTGGGGTAATGGCATGTATGATAGCAATCAAACCGTCAGAATTTTTCTTTGCAGTAAGTATCTCGGAAGGACTGTATTCACTAATATTCTTGGGAACGTTTACATCTTCAACTGCCACAACGGGAGGATCATAGCCATTAAAAACATATACCCATGATTGAAAATCACTTGCTTGAAGAAAAGCTCGCTTAGTAATTTTCCACCACAAGTAATTAGAGCCATCGAAGACTGATGGTACGTTAATAGAGATAGCACCTCTGTCCATAGAGTCAGATCGTTACAAACATAGACTGATAAGGTCTTTACACGTGTTTGCATGCTCTGATACAAATTGAAAAAACGGGGGGTCTAACAACCACACCCAATATTTTGAATTAGCAATCTGTATGGACAAACTCCAAGATACTTTTATGAGAACCAACTAGCCAGTTAGACTCAATCAATAGAAAAGTATATCAAAGAGTTTATATCTCTATCTCTCGATTTAAATCTTACTCAAGCAAACTGCGAGTCTCAATTTAAATACAAGAGAGATAAACTTGGATGGTACCGAAGACCAATATTCAAGTGTCAATCAATTTAAATCAACAACCAAAAGGTCGGATATTCTAATTGATTGAACAACGCATAACCTGTATTATTTCAATTATATAACAAATATAATACGAAAAAGAAATAACACAGACACCATAATTTTGTTAACGAGGAAACTGCAAATGGAGAAAAACCCCGAGACCTAATCCATATTAAACATACACTGTATTAAGCCGCTACAGATACTAGCCTACTCTAAGCTAACTTCGATTGGACTGTAGTTGAACCCCAATCAATCTCACACTGATCCAAGGTAAAGTTATGCTCATACGCTTCTGATCCCAGCAGGATACTATGTACTTGATTCCTTTAGCTAAGCTCACCCACAACTAAGAGTTGCTATGACCCAAAGTCGAAGACTTTAATAAAAAAATATGTATAACACTGAAAAGTCTATGGTAATAGATAAATCCGTCTCCCACGAATATACATACGAGTTTTGTTCAGTCTTTTGATAAATCAAGGTGAACAAGAACCAACTGATAAACCAGACTTACATTCCCGAAGAACAGTTTAGTATTATCAATCACCTCACAATAGTCTTAATCGACGCAGCGAAAAAAGATTAATGAAATCACAAATGATGAGACGAAGATGTTTGTGATTACTTTTTATCTTGCCTATCGGAGATAGAAATCTCAAGCCAATTATTACAGATAGCAAACCATTCAGCAAGAGTTCTTTGAATAAAGTCCATAAGGAGAACCAGAGGCAACTTCTTAGCAGGTTTTAGGGTACTGTTAAAAGACCCAGCTGGGTTTGTTGTCATCATACTGAAACGTGGCTTTCTTGCTTTAACCCTTGCCCATAATTCGACCCCGAGATCTCGTATTTCCTTTGCAGCTTTAGGGCTTATCTCCTGAATCTTAGCCATATAAGTATTGAAATTTGTGTCATTATAAGATAGGGCAGCTTTCAGAAATATTCGTGACACTGCTCTCGAGTACTTTTTCAAGTTGTTTGATATGTGATAGACGCAGAATACATGTTCGGATTTTGGGACCACGGTACTTAAGCCAATATTGATGCCAATTGATCTGTCGCTCACAAAGAGAATTTCCTCATCGGGTTTTAGTGCCTTGCGTAATTCACTGAAAAACCAAGTACATGCTTCACCATTTTCGTTGTCCATAATGCCAAAAGCTATAGGGTAATTTTGTTCGTTGGCATCGACCCCGACCGCTACCAATAGAATTCCACCACGTTTTCCGGTTAGGATGATACCATCGACAACAATAATAGGTCTCAGCGAGTCCCTGAATGCCTGAATGCATACCCCCAGTACCATGAAAGAATAACGAAATGTGTGACTATCATCAGTTTGGACAACTGCATGAGTTCCGGGGTTCAACTTCTGTAGAAAGTAGATATAACCAATCAGGTGATAGTACGAACCGTTTGTATTACCTATGTTACGTTCTATCTCGCGGAAGACCCCTCTGTGTGCCTGATTGTAATTAAGTGTGAATCCAAGTGTGAAACCAGCTTCCTTTTGCAAGGATGCAGGTGAACACACACCATCAGCGCGCAACTTCATGTCCACAATTTCAGCAAGGACATGACATTTTAACCTCCCATGTAATGGCTCTACTCGGGTTTCAACACATGTGTGCTTGGAAGGAGTGTTTTCTGACTTCAAAGTAATCAGAAGACAAACAAACGGGGTATGCACGTAGTGACCATTCACACAATGGGTTAGTGCATCTGGCAAAAAATCATTTCCGATCAGAATGTGTTATCCTCAATTCAACCTTGGACATAACTGAATTCAAGTCGAGTTTCTCTCTCAATGCTCTTTTTGTTTTGTAGAGCGCACATTCATTCATCTCTAGGTAATCCAGTTTACTTTTGGATGAGGGGGCCTGAATATCCTCTCTTGGTTCCGGAATAACGACACGATGAAGAATATCCCAAACATGTGTTTCTGGCGTTGTAGGAGAACTCGCAACCACGCGAGGTTCGACTGAACGGGGGGGGGGGGGGGAAGTTAGTACTAGCAAAAGATATTAAACGGATAGGTAAAAGAGGGAGACATCCAGTTTCAAATAACGTGAGGGTACTTTAACAAATTACTAAAAAATGGGGGCACTTTTTTAGTGTAATGTGAAAAGTAAGGGTGCTTCATAAAAAAAACCCAAAAAATTCTCTGCCAAGTAGACATTGGATTTGTGGGCAATTAGATGTTAGCTAGCAGTTCATATAGCAATTTCGTAAATTTTCATTACAAACTTATTTTATAATAAAAATTAATAATAAAACTAATTATTATTAATATAACATACACCCATAACAGATTCAGAAATGCTTGGTGAACCGAGCAAAAAAGCTACATAAAAACAACACTCTCACAACCAAACATTTTGACTGGGTCCCATAACATTCAGCCGGGACCCACTACTCCCCAATGGGTTCATCACAGCCCTTCATAGGGTATATTGTTGTGGTGGAGTTCAAAATCTCGGTTCGCTAAGAACTACTGTAACAGATTTTATGGAAAAACAAATAACAACTTTGCTAAACTGTTTTATGATAATCCTAATTAAGTAAAAGAAAACTCTAACCTAGTTAAGTTTTATGTTGTCAAAGATGCCAAACATACATGATATATGTACTCTGACACAGACCGACCACAGGACCCGAAAGGAAGCAAAGCGTTGCAAAAAACACACAACAAAGCCACACAAAAACAAAGAAACGAGTGTTCCTTAGATAGACTCTCCCCATGGGTCTTGCTTAGAGAACAACAAATAAAATGCGTTACCCAAAAGACTGAAGGAGCGTAACAATACCTTCTAAAGTATTTGGTCCCGCAGTATTTGAGTCTAAAGTTGTTGAAAATAAACAAATAAGGAAGACGCTGATAATAAAACTTTGGGGTTACTAACATTAATACAAATCTCTCATAAACATAACGATACTGACCTGGGGAATTTTTCACACCCTTGTTACTTGGAGGAGATATGTGGTGAGCATCTTGGAGGTTTGATGTGTGGACCTCAAACAAATTTTCCTCTATGGTTCTCACAACCCAGAAGCACGGAGTTTCTGGAGGTTTGAGAAAAGTGAAATTTTGCACATAGTACGTCAATGTGGAATCGTTTATTATGGGAAGCCGCATCGTTTTAGCCATGGCAAAAACATGTGCTAGGCCGTAAATATTGAACAACCCAAAGTTAACATCCAACACAGTTTCTACCGCAGCGGCTAGCTCATTGAAGTTGTATTCTTTAAGGGAAACAACAGTTAAATCACCACCTATATAATTGGTCGAATCACCCCAACTTCCATTAATATTAAAAAATACGTACTTCAGTGACATCTCTGCTGCTACTACTATAGATCATAAAGGCAGTATGTGAAATTTTGAGGAAACCCGAAACAGAAAGGGATTTCTAGATGAAAACTGAGGGTTTCTTCAAACTCCAAATCAGAAAAATTATTTCTAGTTTAAAGGGGGGTGGATTCCCGTGAAAGTAAGAAAATTGATAGGAATTGCTTAACCTCGGCTTTATATATTACTTATTTACCCGCGGGACGACTCTGTTATCCGCACATGCGAGTAGGGAAGGACAATAAATGGGCCCCACCATCCCGCTCGCACGGTGCAACTTTTGATACTTTGTTTTCGGTGTATTTTGTGAGTATATCGAGTTAAACATGAGGTTTAATAATTAAAAAATGCTATTCAACTCCTTCTTTTCCACCTCCCTACAATCTAAACCACAAATTTAGATTTACATAAGTAGGGTTCACCATTCCCCAGATGTGATTCTAGGTTGACCGGAGAAAGTCCTGAGGATTGCAGCGTGAGGGAATCGAACGGTCCCAACCCCGAGTTCTCAACATTATAATACAGCGATGATAGACCCACCGAAGAAATCTCATGTGATCTGCACAATAGAGGTATTAAAGGGAAATTAGGGAAGCCCCGATGGAACATTGCAGGGGGGTGGGGCTAAGGGTGGGGTCACCACTTTTTTTTCCTATCACACGGTGTACGCTGCGGGATTATCTCCCGGTACACCAATCATTTCTGATTCAGTCGTTCTACACGTACCGTGTAAATGAACGATTCAAAAACCGCCCCCTCATATGGGGGCGGGTTCCACATGGCAGGGAATTAGCAGGGGGTGGGGTCATTGGAAAGTTTGTGATTCACTCCCGGTACACAAAGCATTGTTGTTTACTCAGAAAAGAATTTGCACCGCATTCTCACTGTGTGAGAGGATGTGATAGGATGGATGGGGCCCACTTCAGCCCCACCCCTATCCTACTACACCGAACGCTACCCTAGGTCCGTGGATTTCCCTATGTGTATTCACAGTGTCAATCCTTCGGTGGGTCTAGCAAGACTATAATAAGAACAAAAGTTCTTAGCGAACCGAGATTTTGAACTCCACCAAAACAATATACCCTATGAAGGGCTGCGATGAACCCATTGGGGAGTAGTGGGTCCCGGCTGAATATCATGTGACCCAGGCAAAATGTTTGGTTGTGAGAGTGTTATTTTTATGTAGTTTTTTTGCTCGGTTCACCAAGCATTTTTGTAATAAGAAAGGGAAGGAGTGGGCCCCAAGTAGTGCCCTATCCAGGGGGTGTTAAAACATGGTGAACTTACCTTAATTCCCTTGGCCTAACAAAACCTAAAAGTATACCCCATTTCCAAACAATGGTTCAGGGCAGGGGGTTACCCGACTCTTAAAACCCTAACTTCCCCCCCAAAACTTCTACCACTATTTCACTCTATTTCTCTCTCTCAATTATTTCCAAAATCAATCATATAAATCAACTAAGTAATCTAACTAACTTAATTAATATAATCATATCAATTAAATTAGTGATTTTGGGCTAAGTGGTAATTTAGCCATTTTAGTTCATATAAGGCTAAGGGATTTTGGGTTTTCTTCAAAATGAGCCAAATCTCATTTCTTTTTATCTCCCAAAAAATTCCCTAGTGAGTTTTCTTTTTCTCTCTGGGTGAAAAAATAAATTTCACCTTTGACTTTGTTATGAAGATTCTTAACCTCTTTTCTATAATTGTAGAATTAAGGTGAAAATACAATTCTGCACCTGGGGCATGGGTGAAAAAAAAATTCCACAAATAAATAGAAAACAATGATTCTATACGTACCGGGGATAAAAACGATGTAGAAACCGCCCTCTAACATGAGGGAGGGTCCCATACCCCTGGGGAACTGCAGGGGGTCCCATTATTTGGCCCCATCTTATTAAGTTTGTGAGAGAGCCCGGTTTTTTATTTGTTTTCCAGGCGGTACGTTAGAAAGATACCAAGATAGATTTCTGATATCTACATTGATTAAGGGTTTGATAGTATTGATTAGAAAGATTAGATTCATTTACAGGGACACTGAGTATATATATATATATATATATACTTTGATTCTAAAGACTCTTCCAATGCTTACAGCTCTCATGTGCTCATGGCACATACAATGACTCTTACACTCGCACAAGACAAGCCATACAATCACTCACACTATTAACGTTAAGATTTTTTTAATAGAAAAATGGTGAAACACAATAAAAATATATAGCATCATTATAATGATTATTGTTACAATATTGTTACAATAATTCTTGGTGTAACGCCACTTTGGACACCCTAAAAACAACCCCTCACAACTTAAACATGTTGGCCCACCAAACCTGACCTCCTGCTAAAATGCTAAACGTCCCCCACTCCCTTCCCCCACTGCTTTACCCCGCCTATGTATCAAACATCTGTTGGTTAAATCCAATAATAATGGGACCATTGCTAATCTCAATCCAGGGATCAAGGGCTAAGAACGATGACACGTAATGGGGGAAAGGACCTTTGGTTATTTTCCACAGCTGACCTATGATTCATCTCTTTACCGTACTCACTCTAGGATTTGTAGATTTAGATGGTGGTGCAGGTAATGAGACAAGACTGGAGGAGAGTCCCAGACCACGAAACACGAAATTATAGGTTATATCACGGCATATAGGATTGCACAGTAAAACACAGACAGTTTACATCTCGTTAATCGACGCACTCTAAAATCCAAGCCTTTGATCATTCCCCTCTTCACCCTATTACCAATCCCGATGCTATAGTCATTTCCCTCTCCACCGCTCTGATTATGCCACATCGTGTCCCAGGGGGTGGGGTTAATAGTGGGGCCCACCACCTCTTTTCTCTCACACCAAAAACACGGTTTTGATCACGGTTCTGCTTTGCAGTACACCAAACATTTTCGAACTCTAAAAACATACTCTCATTTTCGCATTAAATTAGGGAACTTTCTACAGCCGAGACAACAGTTTTGACGGAAGTGATACGCCAACGAATAATAAATGGATGGTTTGGTTTTGGGAATGCTTCTCTACATTGCGATTATAAATGGTGTTACGGTGGGTATACTCTAGAATTCTCCTTAAATTAGCTAGTTGTTGTATACTCTCCAGTCGATAAAACAAGACAAGACGAGGCCCTTTTCATTTTCCGAAAAATCCAGGGTTAAGGCGGAAAAGCTGGTGGTGTATACTCAGAAGATGAGACTCATGAGACAAGAAGATATGTATGGTGTATGGAAAGCATCATCTTCGCTCGGAAGTGACGGTAGTGACTAGTGATACACCAACTGATAGTGTTATGGTGGGTCCCGCTGTTCTCTAAGCCGTGATTATTTACCAGGAGAAATTGCCGGTAAAGTTATAAGAGCATCTCCAACGGGAATGTGGTGTGTATCCTACATGGAAGATGTTCTAATGCAATGTGAAAACAAAAATCCCTTACATCAAGGAAGATAACCAAAATCATCTCCAACTGTAGGGGTATAAACTAAGACTTTTATGTACGGGTAGGATGAATTTGTTTGGTATCCATTTCACCCATACTAATTTTTAATCGTACATTAGAACCATGTTTTAAAAATATTTGGACAATTGACCCAATTTCCGGAAATAAAAAGTGAAAGTAACACTTTTCAAAAAATAGAGGCAGTATTTTTTTAATTTTTATTTAAATCTAAGATACATTGTATAACCTTAACTACTGGAGATGAGTTTTAGTATAAAGTGTTTTAGTAAGATCCATGGATAAATCAAAATAAATGGGAGTCTATTAATGACATCCACGTATGATTTTTTTTGACTTACTGTTGGAGATACTCTAACGTAAGGTAGAGTTAGTTTTCCCCCTTTTTTGGCGCATTTATGAAATACCCACCACCATTGGGAAGTTATACAAGTCTATTTTTTACCCGATGGAAAAAGTGTTAAATCGGACGGAAAAAGACTATTTTGTAACTGAATTACAAAAGTATGATCATTTTGTGATCGAATTACAAAAAGTATGACCGATCTGTAATTGGCCCTAAAATAATTTGCAAAAAAAAAAAATTATCACCTTGTATTGGAGATACTACTACTATTGGAGCATGACGTGGTATGTGATGGAGCATGAAACACAAAGAAAAAAATTATCACCCTGTATTGGAGATACTACTACTATCGGAGCATGACGTGGTATGTTGGACGTCATTTTGTGAATAAAATCCCTTATCGGATTTGAGGCTAATATTTTGAGGATATGTTCCTCTTACTAAGTTATATATACCTACCAAAAATGAGCACATTCTGAAATATAAAACCTCATAATCTACTAGTCTTAATTTCGTCGGCCAGAATCCGTTGATTTTCAACGACTCATCTTCAAAGTAGAAGATGGTGGTGTTACACGTATCGGAATACGCTCATTTTCGGTAGGAACGTAGATCTATGTAATAGTAACATATTCTCAAAATATTAACTTCAAATCCTTTATAGTTTGGTTTTTATTCGAAAAATGACATCGAATTTGTGAGATACTGAGATAGTGTGATAATAAAAATGTGTGAAAAAACTGGATCACTCTGTATTTTTGGATTCTAGATACTCAAAATATAAGAGTAGTCCAGCAGATCTGGGATTAGATATTCTTAAATCTAAAAACAACTTACTACTACTAATACTGTTACAGCTCAGATACTCTTGAATTTTAAAAAAAATCCAGCAGATCTGGGAGCAGGAAACTGTCGGTTAAGTATCCTTCTTTCATCAGAATTTCCCTCTGAAGTTGATAGCAAGAGAGTTCACTTGTTACTCTTGTAAATACCATCACATAACGTTTCATAATTTGAACGTAATACTGATGGTAAAAAGACCTGGAATAAGATATAAAAAAAACACAACATAGAGCTCAAAAACAAACAAAAACCATTAACAACTGAAAAAATCAAGAGAAAAATATAACCACAATGTGTTGTACCTTCATCATCACATTAAGACCCAGCCACCCCCTATCATGTCCTTTGTCACGACCCAATCTCGTCCCCCTCTACCAATTTAAGCTGATCCTTATTACAAAAAAATAATCTCAGATTTGAAAACCAAAACCTTGTCATTAAATTCAAGACACTACAGATTAGAGAAAAATTACTTGATCTGCGGTATGTTCTTGCTTTATCTGAGTACCGTCAAGTATGAATTTGTTGGACGTAATATCAATTTTAAATGCATTATAGTAGGCTTGCATAAGTTTACCCATCCGAGCATTGCGCTTGATCCTAAACCAACCAAAATTCCATTACCCTACGTTTGAAGATAAAAAACAAAAAAAAAAACAAAAGTTTATACACACGCATTATTAGGCATGCAACACCATGAGTATATACATCAAAACCATAACAAGCCCAGTCAGAACAATAAAGGAAAAAAGAGAAGATTACCGGTACCAATAACACCATTCTCAATCAGACTAAATTATAGGGAAAAAATACAGTATAAAAACGAGAAATTTTATGACAACAAGACTAGTTTAGAATAAGAGTTATATCCTAGAACCCAAACATTAAAAGTTGAAATATTTTAAATAATTGATGGAGTTTGAGATATCACACTTATGTCATTACTCGCGACCTTGATATTAATGCGACTATCTGGTTCTTCTTCAATTGGTTTCTCTTCTTTTACTTTGACAACATTTGCAACGGAAATCATTTTTAATTGTGTCAAATTAGGGTTTGTTTGCAATCAAGATTTTATTTTCGCAACACCTTGAAAAATACACAACAAGTTCTATCTTCCCTATTATATACTAGAAACAAAAAGTCTTAATAGACCGAGCATAAAAACAACACCGCTTCTAAACAGACCGAGGAGAAAAACAAGGTTAAAACAGCCTCTCACATTAATTATAGGCCCCTCCGTGTGGTGATTAGCAGGGGCCACTTTTGGGCCCCACTATGGAGAAAAATGTGAGTGGGGTTTTAATTTTCCAGTAGTTCTTAGCGAACCAAGATTTTGAACTCCACCAAAATAATATACCCTATGAAGGGATGCGATGAACCCATTGGGGAGTAGTGGGTCCCGGCTGAATGCCATGGGACCCAGTCAAAAGGTTTGGTTGTGAGAGTGTTATTTTTATGTAGTTTTTTTGCTCGGTGCACCAAGAAATTCTGTTAATTTTCAGTGGTTCTAAACGAACCGAGGGGGGAAAACTAAAACAAAACCGCCTCTCACAGATTCATTTTTTTTGGTGGGTCCCGCCCCTCGGAAGACGTGCAAGGGGTGAGTATGTGAGTGACAATTATTTTGTGTGGTTTAATTCTCGGTTTGTTGAGAATTTTTGTTTAATTTTGCAGTAGTTCTTAGCGAACCGAGATTTTGAACTCCACCAAAACAATATACCCTATGAAGGGATGCGATGAACCCATTGGGGAGTAGTGGGTCCCGGCTGAATGGCATGGGACCCAGTCAAAAGGTTTGGTTGTGAGAGTGTTGTTTTTATGTAGTTTTGTTGCTCGGTTCACCAAGAATTTCTGCTAATTTTGTTTGATCCCTCGGTACGTCAAGAATTTCTGTAAAAAAAAATGGGAAAACCGACAGACTCATTAAAGGGGGACCCTGCTAACTCCGAAGGGTGGGCCCCACTGGGGACCACAAATTCTTTTGAATATGTGAGAGGCGGTTTTATTTTCGTTGTTTTTAGCTCAGTATGTTAAGAATTGATGTACTAGAAATAACCCGTGCAGTACGCGTTGTTACATGGCCCCCTGAGCAAAAAACAACACAACAAAAAAACCCGCCTCATACAATGCATGGCCCCCTGCTAAAACTCCCTATGGAGGGTCCCATTGTAGCCCATAAAACAAAAATTCTTTATGGACAACAAAAAAAAAACTCTAAAATAACTACTCACATTCTTTTTTGGTTGGTTCGGTTGCCACACTATTGATTAATGGACCCACTGCTTCCATTAGGCTCATCTGCACCCTCGATTGGGGTATATTGTTTTAGAGTTTTTTTTGGTATTGTATGTGTAGTACTAATATAAAACAAAAATTCTTTATTTTTTCGGTGGTTCTAAACGAACCGAGGGAAGGAAACAATGGCAAAACTGCCTCTCACAGAATTTGTTTTTTTTTTCCTTTTGGGGTGGGTCCCAGCGGGGCTTGTCCCTCGGGAGACGTGCATGGGGAGGGTCTGTGAGAGGCGGGTTTTTCCCCCTTGTTGTTTTCTCGGTTCATCTTGAATTTTTGTTATTTTTTATAGTCCGGAAACACTAAGGCAGGGACAAAAACAAAGCCAAAACCAAAACTCATGGTCCAGATAATTAATACACCCAATAATATATTTTATTGACGTTTTTTATAGTAATGCTGTTAATATATGCGAGTATATATTTTCTATCTCCTAAAAATATTGACTCTCTCAAAACTAATAACTTCCCTCAAATATTCATCGATCTCAGCTATGTCTTTGGTTTTCATTTCAAATAAGTTAGTGAAACCCTTCAAATTCTCAGGTGATGCACATCAACTGAACGTATTTAAAATCCATTCTTTGATTTTCCATCTCATATCAACTAAATTTTTTGGAAACGCGATTTAGGGATTTCATATATCAGACCTCTGGTTGTATGTGGTCTGGGAGAGAACATGTAAAACTCGTTAGGCAACTATGATTATTGAGTGATTCTTAACGAACCTTCTAAATAGACAATGGCAAAACCGCCGAGACATAAGGAAAGTGAGCCCCGCCCACCTGAAGCTAACAGGGGGTCCTACTTTTGGGTATTCATGTGTCTACACGGTTTATAGGGAGTCCATTTGGACGGTTTGTAAAGAATTTTCGATGATTATTTGTACATGTTCATTAATTGAAGGGTTTTTTTTTCCGTAGGAATATAGATGTAGGTTGTGATTCTTTGCACCAAACGTCTTCATATCACTAAGGTAGTTTCCAAAAAAAAATTGTACTTTGAATTGTTTCTTCGTTTCTAGGTATGTTATAGGATTTTGTTATTTATAAATGATTTGTAAATTTTTCTTTTTGATGCATGATTAAATAACAAAGAAAAAAAAGAACTCGTTATCATGGATTTCTCTATAATTGGTTTTTTATGCCCAATCCTTTAGTTGACGAAGAGTAACTTATTTTTCAATTAATTTTGTGGATTTAATTGAAATTTTTTATTGTCAATTTTAAGAAATTATTTGGTTATACATTTATTTATTTATTTATTAATTTGTAGATATGACATAATTAAAGCCAAAAGACTTGATCAGTTTTGTTTAATTAAATTTGAGTTTTACTTCTTATCATGATTATGATAAAACCCAATTAATGTATATTCATAATAATTATAGGTTAAAACTCTTGCATCTATCAAATATTTTTCGCTAATGTTAGACTGGGTGATGGTCGGATGCAACATTTATCTCTCAAATGTTATCCGACCATCCAAAGCTCAAAAACTCCTTTTGTTTGGTATTATAAATCTATTCTATCTATGTAGTTCCAGTTGTTTTAATAAAAGATGTATAACCAAGTTAGTCCATGGATGCACAGGAACCGTCTCTTACCGTGGAACCGAACCGGAACCGCAGGAACCGTGCCGCCTCGGAACCTCAGTCAGATGGGACATGTACAAGTACCAAAAACTGGTATCGTGCCTAGAGTAGGTACAAGTAACAGTTCTAGGCTATTCTCGTCCCGTCCCGTAGTACCGAGCAATAAGTAATAACGTCTAATAATAGTTAGGGTTTGTGAAAACTAATTAGGTTTTGTTCATTTCTATTTAGTTTTTGTTGGTTTCTTTAGATTTCAAACTGATTGTAATTTTTTGGTTTTTGATTCTAGGGTTTTGGAATTTTTTGTGTGGCTCATGACTTCATTTGAATTTAGATCTTAAAAGATTTTTTTATTATTATTATTATTGTTATGTAATTTTACATACGCTACGAGTAAAGAACTGTTACCGTCCTATCCCGTACCAAGTTAAACAGGTACAGGTCCCGTATCGTACTGCACAAGTACAGGTACCGGCCACAGGGAGGTACAGGTACTGATCTAGGAAAAAAACATGTACCGCCCCGTCCCATGTGCAGCCCTAAGTAATTAGGCCTGTCAATATTTTTCTGATATCCGAAATCCGTTTCCGAGTATTCGAGATCCTATAGGATTTTATCTGTTTTATCGGATATCGGGTCGGATATTTTTTTCTTAACATATCAGAATCGGATTAGGCTCTATCCGAATTGTTAATATCCGATAAGACATGAACTTGTTTGTAATTTACCCTAATTTAGATCCAGATACTCATTTCGGATATTATAGGATAAATATCTGACAAATTTTAGTTATGAACATGTTTTACAAGGTTTTTAAGTTTTTTTTTTTTTCAAAACCGGATATTATCGGATATCCGATTGCTTAGCATATCAGATTCGATTGCTTATTTTGATATCCTATAGGATATTATCGGATATCGAATATTGGATTTCCAAATATCCGATGGATATTCATCCGTTGACAGCCCTGCCTAAGTTAGAAATATTAATATGGGTTGCTCTACGAGAGAGGGGACCCGTATGCCCGTATATGAGCGAGAGGGAAAGAGGGTCCTATCCTAAGTCATTTTCAACCATTGATCAAAGTGTTGTTTTTCTGTAAATTGTACAAGTGTAACATGATGTAATATCTCTATACCTCTTTTTAGTCATCCGCTTTTAACCCCACCAGAATATTTTAGGCTTTTTGCACGTGCATATTCTATAAAGCAAAGTGTCACTAGGAAGAGGGTAGTGAAGTTGATTTTTTCCGCCATGATTTACCACGTCGTGCAAGACATTTTTTCCACCGATTTTATTGTCTTCTTCCTTCACATCAATGTTCAAGTGCAAAACTCATTTTTCACCTATTTTAGGATTATTGATAATTTTTTAACTCATGTGTTCCAATTTTATTTCATTTTGAAGAATTATTTTTTGAGCAGTGATATCCCACACGACTTCTACCACTACTTAACTCTGTTTTTCTCTCTCAATTATTTCCAAAATCAATCATATAAATTAACTAAGTAATCTAACTAACTTAACTAATCTAATATATCAATTAAATTAGTGGTTTTGGTCTAAGGGGTAATTTAGCCATTTTAGTTCATATAAGTCTAAGGGATTTTGGATTTTACTTCAAAATGAGCCAAATCTCTTTTCTTTTTTTCTCCCAACAAATTCCCTAGTGAGTTTTCTTTTTCTCTCCGGGTGAAAAAAAAATTCACCTTTGACTTTCTTATGAAGATTCTTAACCTCTATTCTATAATGGTAGAATTAAGGTGAAAATATAAGTCTGCACCTAGAGCATAGGTGAAAAAGAGTGAAACACAATGAAAATACATAGCATCATTATAATGATTATTGTTATAATAATTTTCGGTGTACCGCCACTTTGGACACCCTAAAAACAACCCCTCACAACTTAAACATGTTGGCCCACCAAACCTGATCTCCTGTTAATTCTGATCCCATGGAGCCCAGTGAGAATGTGATTTTAGGATTGTTTTTTAGACGGTATGTTTAGATGGGTTGTTATTGTTACGGGGAAAGCTGATTTGTTTAGGGGGGAGATAATTTTTCTGCCCACCCCCATCCCGGTGTTATGAACAACCACTTGAGCCCACCACATTCACATGTGTCTCAACGGTTTTTGGGGATGGTTCGTTAAGATGGTGCCCTCCGTCCCTTCCCTATCCCTTCCTCAAAAACTCAAACAACCAAGTATTACGATCTTCTATATCTCTACATGTGTAGGGATATACCTCCTTTCCCTACTAGGAGGTTCACATCTTCCTACTTGTAGGGAAGGGAAATCATATGTCTAATCAGTTGCCGTATATATTTATGCTTTACAGATACTGGGTAGCCATAGCTTTTTACACGGCTACTGAGTACTGAGTAGCCATTTTTGGTTTTTAAAGTTTTACCTTAAATTTATTTAAAATTACTTCTCTTCTACACATACCGTTCAAAAAACCACACAGAAATCGTGGTTTTCCAAAGTACACATGTTGAACCCTTATAGGGTAATGGTAGGTCCCGGATGAATACTATGGGACCCATTAAAAAAATCATGTGAAAGTGCGGTTTATACATTGTTTTTTATGTGGTACATCAAGACATTTTGATGATATATATCCCCCATTTTCCCATGTATGTTATTTCCACAACTGACCTCAAATTCATCTCTTTACCGTACTCACTCTAGGATTTGTAGAGTTTAGCTGGTGGTGCAGGTAATGAGACAAGACATGAGGAGAGTCCCAGACCACGAAACACGAAATTATAACGAAAAGGCTTCCCTCCCCCACTAGTGTCCCCAATGCTTTCCCCTTCCTATGTGTCAAGCATTTGTTGGTTAAATCCAATAATAATCGGACCTCCTTCTAATATCAATACAGGGATTAATGGCTAAGAACAATGACACGTAATGGGGGAAAGTATTTCATAGCATATAAGATTGCACAGTAAAACACAGACAGTTACATCTCGTTAATCGACTCACTCTAAAATCCAAGCCTTTGATCATTCCCCTCTTCACCCTATTACCAATCCTGATGCTAGAGTCATTTCCCTCCCCACCGCTCAGATTGTGCCACATCGTGTCCCAAGACAAGGCCCTTTTCATTTCCCAAAAAATCCAGGGTTAAGGCTGACTAGATGGTGGTGTATACTCATGAGAAAAGACGAGACGTATGGTGTATGGAAAGCATCTTCGTTCGGAAGTGAAGGTAGTGATACACCAACTGATAATGGGGGGTATACCAAATGCTAATAAGACAAAAAATAATTTACCTTGGGGTTGGCACACCCCCAAGCAATTTGGTACCCCACATTAGCATCCTTATAGGCGATCGTGTGGTATTAACTTGGAATGCTTATCTACGTCGGAATTATAAATGGTGTTACGGTGGGTCCCACTGTTTTCTAACTCGGGATTATTTACCCAGTCGGTCTACATGTACCGTGTAAATTATGAACGATGCAAAAATCTCTCCCTCACATAGGGGCAGGACCGGAGTGGCAGGGAATTAGCATGGGGGTGGGGTCATTGGAAAGTTTGTGAGAAGCCCGGTTATGGCTTAGTTTTTCGTGCAGTTCATTAGGAATTTTTGTTATTTACCAGGAGAAATCGTCGGTAAAGCTTTAAGAACACCTCAAACGGGAATGTGGTGTGGATCCTACATGGAAGGTGTTCTAACAGAAATTCTCGGTAGACGGAGATTTAAACAACAACAAAAAAAAACGCCCCTCACAGCCCCCCCCCCCCCCTGCACGTCTTCCGAGGGGCAGGACCCACTGATTAAAAGAAGAACAAAAAACTGTCTGAGTCTGTTTTTACCTGGTTGATAAACGCGGTCCGTAATGAAGCACTGGTGTTCTAATGCAATGTGAAAACAAAAATCCTTTAAATCAAGGAAGATAAACAAAATCATCGGCAAAATCATCTCCAACCGTAGGGGTTTAAACTAAGACTTCTATGTACATGTACATATTTGGTTGGCTTACATTTCTACAAAATAACTAATTTAGAAAAAACAATGTTGACATGGCACTCATCACATCCTTTAGACAAACCTATGAAACATGACCGCATTGTCCCCCATAATGGTGACCGTCAAAAATTACCACCAAAGGCCATCTAAAGTAGTAAACCATGAAAATCACCGATATGCCCGCCTCTCGGACGACTCGGGGAAGGTTCATGACCTGGAGGATAGCACTGTCGGCACTTAATATCCTGAGGCAGTTCCCACCTAGCTAAAGTTAATGGTGATTCAAAGGTACCCTCATAGGAAGATTTCCATTCCGAGGTTCTCCACTGTGTTCCGCAAAAATCAAATGATGTCATCGGTTTAACTTTATTCTTCTCAATTGCAGCAAGGGCGTGCGAACAAGGCAGGCATTCGACTTGAAATTTCCTGCAAGAGCAACATCGGTCATCTAGGTTCACTACATTCATATTAAAGCACCCAGACGCTAACACTTCATATGTTGACCCAGTAATAAAAATTACCTTTAAACTATTGGCCTCCATAGTCCTCGACTTGATTATTTCCGTGGCTCGAGAACCCAAACTTCCAGACCAATCCTTAGGAATTTTCCTACGGGACGAAAATAATTCACACAGAGTGCTTCGAACGAATTCCAAAAAGTGAATCGGAGACAAGTTTTAGCATACTGATGAAATACGATGTTAGGACTGTTGTCAACATACGGAACCGTGGCCTTCTTATCTTTACCATTTCCCACGAAGAGAATCTGAGAGATCGCACCACCGTTGAAGCTTTAGGACTTAGCTCCATAAGTTTATCGACATGAACTTCGAATTCCTGGTAATTTTAAGCTATGGCAGCTTTCAGAAATGTTTGAGACACACCGCTCGAGTACCTTGACAACCTGGACGCTATGTGATAAATGCAGTATACATGTTCGAATTCTGGAAACACGGTACTTATACCAATATTTATTCTTGCTGACCTATTACTGACAAAGAGGATTTCCTCGTCAGTTTTGAGTGCATTACATAATTCTCTGAAGAACCAAGTCCATGTGTAACCATTCTCGCTACCAACAATGCCAAACACAAGGGGATAACTCTCTTCGTTAGCGTCAACCCAAACAGCTATCAGTAGAACTCCACCATATTGGCCACTCAGGATTGTACTATCGATGGCAATTTGGGGTATCAACGAACACTTGAAGGCCTGAACACATACCCCCGATGCTATGAAAGAATACCGAAAACGGTTGTTTGTATCGGCATCGACAACTGCATGAGTTATGGGGTTCAACTTATCTAACATGTAGGTGTAACCAATTAGGTGATTATACCACTCGTCCGGATAACCGCGGTTCATATCCATTTATCGGAGATCCCTGTTTATTCCGAGGATCGATACCTAGTGAGAGAGAGAGAACGAAACAGAATTGAACTTGAAAAAGAAAGGTTACTAGATCATACAATAGCAACTTTAAAGCGATGTACGAAGTATCAACAAAACATGCGAAGTATCAACAAAACATGGTTAACTCCATCTGATGTGTCTGTGCAGTTTATATAGAATCATATTATATTATTATTGAGGATTAAATCCCTTTGGGATTTGGGGGTTTATAGGATATGTAAAACGTTGAAAAACTTGATTATAAGGTATAGAAGGGAAAATGTTGGCATCCTCAAATAAAGAAAGTATTCCCGAAATAGAAAATGCTGGCATCCTCAAACTTGATTAGTCGACCGTGAGAAACACCGGGAGAAATG
The DNA here is from genome assembly GCA_023529315.1 of Papaver bracteatum. Lineage (NCBI taxonomy): Eukaryota > Viridiplantae > Streptophyta > Magnoliopsida > Ranunculales > Papaveraceae > Papaver > Papaver bracteatum. The sequence continues at coordinate 3,145,098 of JAJJWX010002811.1, read as the reverse complement.
AGGAGTGATACCCTTACCGAGCATGTATCCCGATCTTTCATCCTGATACTGCAATCGACGGTTCTGGAAGCTTTTTTAGCATCGGGATGGTAAATGGGGTAAAGTGGGGCCCAGTTATGTATTAGACGCGGGATTTTTGCTCGAGACTCTTTCTTGGTCAAGCTATCATTTCTCTGGAGAAATTCCATGGCTCTAATAGGGGTAGGGGTGGGGTATGAGTGTGCCCCACCACCCTTTCCCACGGTGCACACTCGATGGGGCATTGGCTGGCTCCACCTGTGGCAAGAACACTTGTCTGAATGTCTTCTCGCGAAACGTGCTTCGGAAAAACACGGATAAATATTTGTCATGTGTCAGGGTTGAACAAACCCGACCCATACCCGTAGGTTTTTACTCGCACCGACTCCAACCTTAAGGCCCTACCCTCGCAATAACGGCACGGACAATTATTGCATATTGTATTTTTTTTTCACATCAGAGTTTCAAGTGCAAAACTTATTTTCTAATAATGTTAGGATTGTTCGCATTCGTTTATCATGCGATATGAAAGTGGTGCCACCCACAACATCTGCTTTTTAATTGTTCTGTACTTCACAAAAATCAAGCTCTCTATAAATGTAATGGTATTTAGCCTTAGTATACAAAGCCTCAGACCAGAGGACCGACCTTTTCTTTTTTAATTTAATCTAAACTAAAAAACCGACGATTCACACACTAAGCATAGCAATTATACCTATGAAATTACGTCGATACTTCCTTCTACAGGTAATGTAGGAGACATCTTCATTTTTCCCAGGGGTTAGAATTACCACTGCTTAGCTTTCAATTCGCCTCTGACAACGACAATCAATTGAAATACAAAATAAATGTTATGGGTGTTTAAAAGATAAAATATATGGAGAATCATACACTGGCTCCGCTAACTGTAATAGAGATCAGATGGATTTAAGGGGCTAATTCATTACCGTGTGCAATCGCGTGACAGTACTGTTGAGGCTTAATCTCACATTGCTAACCTTCTTAGACTAGATCCTCTTTATTTGCATGAGGGCCTCTCCACTCATTGGCAATTGGTTTTGAGTTGGAAGCCCAAGTGTATTAAATAGACTCTTTTGCTAAATTACTAAGGAATTGAAATAAAATTATTTCTACATAGTAGAATTTCAATAATTAATAGCATGTACATCTCAAGGTCCCCACTCACTCTGAAGCTGGTTTTAGGAAGCAAAAATCGAAAAAAAGAGAAGGAGAAAAAGAAAATGTCTTTTCTGATGATCATAGGGGGCAGATTATTACTTCGAATGCCTGGATGGGTGTCATGGTTTTTTGAACGGTACGTGTAGAAGAGCTATTTCGACATTGGTTGTTCTGGTTGCACAACCCAGAATTTATGGAAATCTGGTTGCACAGATTTCCGCCACCCATTGTCGAATTATAGTCCCTTGGATTGGGATTTACAGGGGGCCCTTTATGTGGCATCGAACCACTACATACATGACACATAATGGTGGACACGAGTGAGGGACACGAATAGGGGAGGGGAAGCATTTTCCTAGAAATCCATGTATCGAAAGTAATTGCCTTATTTTATAATTTATTTGTATGACATCACAGGATCCCCACTAGTTCGAGAGTTTTCCGTTCTGAAGCTGCTTCCTTGGAAGCAGAGCTCATTTACAGGCTCGCAAGGGACTAGCGAAAATCGAAAAAGAAAATCGATAAAAGAAAATGTCTTTTCTAATAATTATAGGGAGCAGACTACATCCTCGAAATTTAATAAGTACAATCCATGCGAAGGGTCCTGTCGTGTCATCTAGAGTCTATGGACCCGGGGGGTGCGGACTCTAAACTAGGGTTTGGGGGTACTCTCGAGTATCACTAGACCCGGACCCTACTTATAAAAGTCGACTCTGGTTCCTAAATTTGTGGACCCAGAACATGACCCTTTAAAAGTCCTGGGTTGCCGTTGGGTATTAAGACAGTAAATAAAATATATTATTATTTTGTTGTTAATGTACTAAAATCTTTGGCGTGAATGTAAATTATTTTTATTAAAAAGTATTATTATTTTGTTCTTAATGTACAAAAATCTAAATGAAGATTAAATGTATGAAAATGAAAAATGGAAGAAGATAAAAAACAAAGCCAAAACTGTCTTTCTTGTGGGCTAGATAATCGATCAATTACCGGCTCCGCTCCTATATATTCATATTGGACGGTCAGATTTGAGTGAATGTTATTCATTTCACTTCAGCCTATCCAGTGCAAACCCCGTTTTTCACCGTTCTATTATAATTAGTAGTATAAAGTACATTAAGAGAGAGAATTTATTTCTCATATGTGTTTTCAGCGAAATCGTTGTGTTTTAATTTTCTGAGGGAAGGATTTATTTTTCATAAACATGCATAGTGTAAAAGACAACTTTCACCAATAGAATCACACAGTAAAATTAGAAGGATGCTCTTTATATATGTTGGTTAAATCCCAAAAGTGGGAATGTTGTAAATACCCTCCAGTTTTATTGACCTTACACAAATACACTTCAACATGTGTGCTTTGGGGTTAGTTTGGGAAAACCATGGTTTCTGTGTGGTTTTTTGAACGGTACGGGTAGAAGAGCTGTTTCGACAATGGTTGTTCTGGTTGCACAACCCGGAATTTATGGAAACCAAGAATTTATGGAAATCTGGTTGCACAGATTTCCGCCACCCATTGTCTAATTATAGTCCCTTGGATTGGGATTTACAGGGGGCCCTTTATGTGGCATCAAACCACTACATACATGACACCTAATGGTGGACATGAGTGAGGGACACGAATGGGGGAGGGGAAGCATTTTCCTAGAAATCCATGTATCGAAAGTAATTTCCTTATTTTATAATTTATTTGTAAGCAATCACAGTGTATGGATTTGGTAGATAACTAGCATTTTCGTCCAAATCCTTACCGTGTCATGATGGATTTCTCACAACGTATAAGTAGATTTTTTCCCCACACTTTTTCACCCCTATGTGTCAGCTATATCCACCATAGATTTCATTTTTACCCTACCCCATCCCGGAAAAACAGTACGACTCTTTTGCTAAATTACTAAAAAGGAATTGAAATTATTTCCACAAAGTAGAATTTCAATAATTAATAACCTGTAAAATATAGCCGGTAAAATTTAGCATGTACAAGACTAGTTGGGACCAGAAATTTTTATTATTTTAGCGATTTATCGAAGTTCTACCGTAAATCATCAATCTCCCAAAAATCTTGTTTAATACTAGTAGTTTTTAGATTGTTCTTGATAATCAAGAAATAATAGGGCTTAAAAAAAAACCTTATTTTATCAACTAAATTCTGAAGGTGCGAGAAATCTATCATGACACGGTATGGGTTCGGAATTTCACTGCACCATTTTTTCCGATTCGAAACGGTTTTTGAGTGTTACGAATCGGGGTTGTAACGGTTACTAACCGTTACTAAAAGGGGTGCTACAATTTTTTCGCAACGGCCCAGCCGCCGTTGCAAATTTTTTTTTGTAACGGCTCTTGTAACAGCTGGGAGCCGTTACTACGTGGCATGGTCGTAACCTGCGAGAACCGTTACTAATTTATTTAGTAACAGGACGTTGTAACACATTTAAGCCGTTACGAATTTTTTTTGCAACTGTAAAAAATTACTGCAGGTCATTATAGACTTGGTCAAAATCAGTCAGCATCGACTAATTTTGACCACGTCAAGGTTGACCGGCAGTTCATTGTCGGCCGGAATACGCCGAAATTCCAAATAACCACCTGCATACACCTATCATTTTATCATCCACAATCAACAATATTTTCTTCAATCAAATTCAACTCACTTTCAATCAATTCTTATCACATTCAAATGGATTCATACAAAAGAACTTAAATTCTTCTAAGTACAAACTTTATTTGGTAAGTATCAAATACTAAGGGACATAAATAAGAAAATTTGGAGCAAGCCTTCAAGCACAGCAACAACTCGACCAACTTAAAGCTGCAAAGTGTAAGATTGGACATCTCGTCAGAAATCCATGCATAAAGTTATAGATGAAAAAGTATCTGCTAAGTTCAAACTTCATAAGCATATATACCAACCTATGTTAAAAGAAAAAAAGGATGAAATTACAAAAAAAAAAAAAAAAATTGGGGAAAAGAACAATGAGAAATACTTACAGTTGTTTTATTATAAAGAACAAGCTCATGATTAATTCATCAAGAGCATCAACAGAAACTGCATCCACTGATCCAGGACATCATTGCAATTGGTCCTGAAACAAACCAAAGTCCATAAGCTCTCTTGCACGGGCAACAAACCAAAGTCCTATAAGAAACTTGGAATCTAGAAAATATACAAGTTAAGTACTTACCCGGTAATCTAGTAGGTACATAAGTTGATGCCAATCCATCTGAAGATCACTTCCCACCAGCATAATACCTCATCACAAGTACAAATTGAAGGTTAAAATCCACAAATTGGAACTTTATAGTACAAATATAACCAAGTGAAGTACTTACCAGGGATTGCTATTTCCCCGGCTGGCTACTTCTGCTTCAACTACCTTGTGTGAAGTCCCCTGTGCATTCACAAATAGCACAACAAAAACCATCCACACGTATGCAAATAAATGATGAACTGAAAGTGCGTATCCATTGATAAGCCGGTTTGTGTTCACATAATTCAGGAAAAAGTTACATCGGACAAAAAAAGTTGCTTCAAGTAAAGCTATTCTTATGCACAATTGCATAAGAGTATGCGTATCAGTCAGCATACATACAAAAGTGTGAACTGAAAAAAACAGGGGAAAATAAGCCTAAATAATTGTTATGCACCACTGCATAAGAGCATGCATAGCAGTCAACATATGTACAAAAGTTTGAACTGCAAAAAAAGGGGAAAATAAGCCTAAATATATGTTATACACCACTGCATAAGAGCATGCGTATCAGTCAGCATACGTACAAAAGTTTGAACTGCATAAAAAGACCAAAAATAACCATATGAGTTGAGGCAGATACTACGCGATGCTCAAAAATTTGAGATATCAAAAAGAAATAGAAGGTGTGTCGTAATTTTAGAGGCACATCTTTGGATGAAGCACATATCCTCCAATTCCAACGTCCCTGAAGGACGCTGCATACTTGTTGGCACTCACAGTTATTTCATCCGGCTGGAGAATAGCATCGATACACACCTTGGCAAGATGTAAGGGTACAGGATCTCCGTGAATTATTTCTCCTAAAGCACCAGTACATATTTTACCAGTTGCAACCACTTGACCCTCGAAGTTCAGTAATTAACAGTGCGGCATGCCATGTACTCCTGATGCAGCTGGTGACACCATATTCCCAACATGTGAACTCATCGCATCTAGTGGAGATGATAGAGGTGATGCAAAAGTACCTTGTGGAGATGGAACTTTTGAGGTGCTGGCCAAGTTTGAGCCAACTGATGCCGGCATTGCAGATTGGATATATTTCACTATGTCGCATAATTTGCCAAGTCCTTCGATTAGAACCCCCACCTTGCCACCTAGTTCTTCCACCATCTGAGTAACACCACCCTCCTTATGTTTCAACTCATTGACCTTGTGACGCGCAGGAGAAGAAAGTTGGACTTGTGTACGAGATACAAGACCAAGAGAACGAGCCCGTCCTCTAGTATCCTTTCCAAAAGCCGCAGCCAGTGCGCAAAGTTCTTCTACCGGAAGACCTGCATCCAGTTTTTCTTTGATCTCTTCTTGCGCATTCTTCAACTTATCCTGTTGTGCCAAGCATAAAAATCGAGGAAATTATAATATGTTTAACTGAAAATAATGAGAAGATTTGAAATAATTGAAAAGTAAACTGACTCACAGCATATGGTTGTGCGCAAGGTAAGATTGAACCACTCTCTTGTGTATGAGCTTTAAGCCACACATCCTCAGGACTGACCTCTACATCAGGATTCTCGGCCTCCTATATTTACAGAGATCGAGACAAGTTGTGAATATTGCAGAGTTTGAGGCATTGTTGAAATACAACAGAGATCGGGAAAAGTTACGTACCAATTCAGCTTTGATCAAACAATGAGGTTTGCGACCGGAACAATGTGTGTAGTCATATTGTTGTCTCTTACGCTTATGGTCAATTCTACTTTGCGCTGCCTTTTCTTCTTTTTCATTCTCACAAAATTTTATCCAATCCTCTTCTATGACAGTTGGTGGAACATGTTGAATTCTTTCTTCATGAGTAGGGTACAAATCATAATAATCGAGACGTAACTCAGTTTTGAATCTCCTCCATGGACCAGTCATGGACTTCTGAACAATTTCCTTTGATGTTTCAGGTAGATTAAATTCGTCCTGTAAAGTCAGATCTCATTAATGGCTTACTGAGGATACAACCTCTATATAAGAAGTTAAAAGGAGTGAAAAAAAAGAGAGGATACAACCCTCATTAAGGTAAGTTTTGTACCTTGAGGGTATTCCAAACATCATCCTTATGCTTATGAGGCACAATCTTCCAGTTTTTGTATGAAACAGGCACATGTGTGCGAACCAATGAGCCCTTCCGGTGACCAACTGTTGTGCAGTTCCTGGAAATTGGTTTTCCGTACTCATTGACGACTACTGTTTCCATAACCTGGAAAACAAACAAACATCATGACTGAAAATATTGCACAAAAGAAAACAGATCACAAAACAAGCGATAAAAAAAAAACAAATAACAAGCGATCAAATAAACAAAACAAGAGCAAAACAAATCACAGAAAAAGGGCAGTCATTCTATTTATAGATATTCATAAAGCGTAACACATTGCAAAGGTGGAATCAGTTTCATTTCAAATAGAACCAACGGTTAGCAACTTTTCGAAATTCTCATTATCAGTAAGAACTGATTGATAAGCTGTAGGAACTTCAAATTTATCTATTGAACAAGTTAACCCCTGATGTGAGTGGTAGGCTTAGAAAGATACCTACTTCTATGTATAAACTGCAAGTGCACAGTGTCGACAAGCAACACAGGGCAAGCACAGGTCGAACCACAGAGATTTGGAGAGTGTAGAAGTTGATTCTAAATCCTGATTCAAAGAGTAACCAAAAGGGGTTTGATTTTGTCGATACGACGATATGATTTTCAAGTGACTGAAATAATAAAAGATGCAAATAACAAGATATGTAAACAATGAGAATATGGATACTAGGGTATTCAAATCCACCAATAACCTATGATATGCATTCAACTTGTAATATTATTCTTGTCCTTATAGTAGATTCAAGTCTACCTTATAACTAAGGTGTTTCTCCAATGGATAATTTAATCACAACTAAAGTATTTCTCCAAAGAATTAATTGTCTTATTAAAGCACAAATAATCTAAGGATCAATATTTGGTTAAGCATGAGTTGTAGCATAATCAACATGGAGATATTCTAACTATAATGGATACATGGCATACATTGTGAGAGCAAGATGTTGACAAACTTGGATTAAATTATACTTTAAACAATTCTAAACTTTCAAGAACAAGATACAAGATATGAATACATACCAATGAGTTATGGCTTCATTAAAACCCTAGCAAATGAACTAGAACATGAAGAACATTATAACAAAACTGAAATTTAAGAAACTAACATTAACAAGCTATTCTTGGATGAGTTTTCAACACAACAACCCTCTCTATTTATACACAAAAATTCTCTCACACTTGGGATCCGAATTTCACTATAGCAACCACTCAATAATTAAACAAAACATGTTTTCTTAATTGATGGATAGAATGGAATACAATGGGGGTGAGGTGGATGTTTTGGAAAGAATCCAATGGGGGTGAGGTGGATGTTTTGGAAAGAATCCAATGGGGGTGAGGTGGAAATGGATTTGGGTCTTGGGTTTTGGATCATGGGTTTTGGATCATGGGTTGTTTAATCCCATGAATTTGTAAACAGGTTGCCACCGATCTTGCGAGCGGGTTGCAATGCTTCCAACTTTCTTCTCTTTTGTCTTCTCAATTCTTCCAAGCTTTATTTAGTACTTAAAAACACAAAATTAATTAATACAAATATTTATTCTTGAAGATGGTAAGAATGCAGAATTTGGGATAATATATGACTTTGAAGCGCGAAAGATGAGTTAAGTGCCAATGAAAAGGTGTATGAATATGCAATATTTGGCACTCATCAGTGAGTGCAACACCACGGACCATCCCTCATCTGTAAGATCCTTCGAGTAGAACACTTGAGTCGCTTCAGATGCAAGGATAAACGTCTCATCGGACACTCTAACTTTGCTTTTCATCTTCGACAAGTTGACCTTTATAACCTTTGAAACTGCATCAACCTTACACGCATTCTTATCTCCAACACTAACCCAATCACAATAAAAAATAGTTTCTTCAAACTCCACGTAATTCAAGACGATAATATCTTTAATAACACCGTAATAAGTTATTTCTGCTTCCTCGACCGACTTCGCTTTCAGTCTTGTAAAAGCTTTCATTGATACGCCACTGTTTTGCGATCCATTCTTCTCATCACAACTTAGTATGCTAAAAGTAAAACCATTGACTTGGTATTTCCTGTAGGATCGTGCCTTGAAGAAGGGTCCTTGCACGAGTCTCCAAAGTGTTGAATCACTCTCTTTGGCTTTTATCAACTGTAAAAGTTCATGTTAGAGTTAGTATCACAACCAAAACCATAACAAGTTGGGATGAATAATCATAAGTATACTAAAAGAAGATGCATTAGCATTAACACGTGGCATTTACATATATGGAAACAAAGTAATACCAAAATTGTCAAATTCTAGAGATATGTTCATATACAAGTAGGACCTTTCCAAATAAAAAGGAACAAGTGTCATCTCATACAATAAAAAGGAATAAGCTTCCAAGCATTACTCTCAAAATGGGTCTAGAAACAAAAAGAATAATTGTACATCCACATCATAAACATCATATAGATCCAGTACAATGATTACAACTTACTGGTGCACCAACGAATACTTTTATACATGGTCAAGAAATGGCAGATTTAAGATAGCATGTTACCTCGTCGCGCAACCATACATGAAAACTCTTTGAGGTCTGCTGACCATTAGACGTGTCGCCGTTAACATATGAATCATATTTCCTGCAACCAAATAAAAATAGTATCAAATAATGCAAACATCTTAATGTATCACTAAAACTGGTATCTCAAATAAAACCAAATACATAAACATTGATACTTGAAAGAACAAACAAACAGGATAACTCTAACATACTATACAACAATTTAAAATTCACATCGAAGCAGCAATGTTTACCTTCGCCAGTCATCTATCTCAAAATACTTAGATAGGATCCAGCTGCTGGATTGTTCAAATTGTACTTGAGTTAAAGTCATACTCTTTCTAGTACTTAGAGGCATCTCATCTGCAAACTCATAGTCATCATCTAAAATTGCCCGTCGAGTATGTTTATGAGTACCATCACCATCATCTGACATGCCATCCATAAGAAATAAGCTAGATTCTCGCAACGAATACCCTCTTGCAATGCATCCCTCAATGTACCTTTTATTGCGCACCAACCCTTTAAAACCTTTCATTAACCTATAAAGAAAAATATAATGTGTAGAAACTGTCAAGGCCTTATCAAAGAGTATATTCATGAAATAAAGTAAGATTCACAAGTTATATACTACCAAAAAAGTCAAGTGGGGAATTTACCTCTCAAAGGGGTACATCCATCTAAATCTGACTGGACCGCAGATTAAAGCTTCATCTGCCAGATGAATCATCAGGTGGATGCTAATGATAAAGAAGGATGGAGGAAAGTATTTTTCTAGAACACACATCGCCTACACCAAACTAGCTTTCGCTTGTAAAAGATGCTCTCTGTTAATAACTTTCGCACATAAGATATTGAAAAATAAACTAATCCGGAGAAGAGCAACTCGCAAATCTTTAGGAAATGAAGTTGCAGTATGAACAAGCAGTGGAAACAAAGACTGCATCATAACATGGTAATCATGAGACTTTAAATTCTTCAACTCCGGTGGACTTATACCAACGCTGTTGCGAAGATTGGAACAGAAATTTGAAGGCACCCTTAAATTCTTCAGAATTGTACAGAAAGCAACTTTTTCATTCTTTGTTAAGGAAAAAGACCCATCTTCCATTGTTGTTTTGCCCGTCTTATCATCCTCTTTCAACCATAACCGCTTTTTAATCCCCATAGCTTCCATATCTTTACGTGCATTATGACCATCTTTTGACTTGCTATTTCCCAATACAGTATTAACAATGTGCTCAGTTATATTCTTCTCCGTATGAATCACATCTGTACAGTGAAGGACTGTGTTCGCTCCCCAATAAGGCAAATCATAAAGAATAGACCTTCGAGAAAATAAAGAGTGATCGGAAATTTCTTCATCAGCATACCCTTCAGTTCCTCTTTTACGTTTCTTTGACGGTGGTTTTCCTTTACCCTGTTTGCTTTTCAAATTAGCTACCATCTCTTGAACTTGCAATCCTGTTAATGGCCATGGAGCTTTACCATGCTCAACTCCTCCACTAAAGTTTGTTTTATCATCTCTAAACTTGTGTTTCGTTGGCAGCCATCTTCGATGTCCCATATAACACAACTTCTTACTATACGGCAGCCACTCAACATCTGTTTCTTCTCCACAATTTGGACAAGCAAAATACCCATGAGTTACACATCCGGAAAGAGTCCCTAATGCTGGAAAATCATGAATTTCCCATAACAACCTAGCTCTCATCAGAAATTCAGAACCGGTGAAGCTGTCGAAAGTCATAACACCATCATTTCATAACTCTTTCAACTCTTCAATCAATGGTTGTAAGTAAACATCGATATCTTTACCTGGTGCTCTCGGGCCTGATATCAACAAACATAACATAGAAAACTCTCTCTTCATACACATCGAAGGAGGAAGATTATACGGACATAGAATTACCGGACAGCAGCTGTAATTGAGACCAAAGCATCCATTGGGGTTGAAGCCGTCAGTCGCTATACCAAGAGTAACAAGCAAACTCTGGACAGAAACTATCCTCACAACGCCAAGCTGAAGAATCAAGGGGATGACGCATTACATTGATATATTTCTGTGCTCTAAAATGCCAAAGCATCGCCTCTGCTATCCATGGTATACTATAAAATCTTTTCAGCCTTGCAATTATTGGAAAGTGTCTCAACGTCTTCTGCGCAACTTGGGTAAATTTTCTATCATCATTGAAAACTATTACATATCGCGGTTCCTGACATACAGGGCACTTCAGCAATGAACTCTTATCCTTCCAATAGAGTATACAATCATTCACACAAGCATCGTAGGTTACATAATCCATCCCCAACTCTTGAATTATCTTCTTGACATCTGGAAACTTACTTGGCAGGGTGTTTTCTTCGGGAAGCAACTCTTTCATCAATTCTAACATTGCAGTCACACCATTATATGAAATCGCATAATGAGTCTTTATGTTGTTCACCATTATCGCTGCATACAACGCTGTTTTTCCTTTAGGACACAAAGGATACAATGGTGCTCTTGCTCGCTCAGCCACTAATAACTTTTTCTTACAACACCTCTTGGTCCCAACATTCTCATCCACATCCACATTTGCTGTAACATTCTCATCCCCATCCACAGCTGCTGTAACATTCTCATCCATATCAACTCCTGCTGTAACATTCGCATCCACATCCATAGCTGCTGTAACATTTTCATCCACACCTACTGAAACATTCACATTCACATCCACATCCACATCCACACCTACTCTAGTGTTATCCCTATGTCTTGACCGTGCTTCTACTGAACTTTCACCATGATGACGCCATGTTGTATACGCCAAACAAATACCATATTTGAGCAAATGTAATGATATCTCACTAAGTGAAACTAAACCTTTACCATTCATACAATTTCGACAAGGACATGAAAATAAAACCCTCCCACCACCATTATTCTTGGCGAACTGTATAAATGACCTCACACCTTGTACGTATTCACCAGACTTACGGTCGCACTTCATCCATTTCTTGTTCTCATCAGATGACATATTACCCTTCAAAATAGACTTTATAGGATCAAACCAAGTACTTAGTCCTAGTGGTGGGTTTGTCGAAGCCCTCATGAAAACGACAGAAATATCCTCTCAACGAGGAGAGGATGAGCTACAAGTAGCTTCTACTAAACACCACTAGGACTCATGCTCACAGAAAATCAATAAACATCAAACAATCACATGCTAGTTCATAGAAAATAGATTACAAAGACAACAAACTTCATACATATGGTATGCAAGTTTTGTAACATTGTCTCAATTAATCGACTCACAACACATTTTTTTAATGATGTTATATTTGAAGATAAAGCGAATATGTTTCTACAGATGGACAAAAACATACGATTATGTTCAAACAATGTACATAGTCCTAGTGATAGGGTTGTCGAATCCCTGGCCGAATAACTTCATATGATGGTTTACATAAAACACCCTAATCTTAACATGCTAAAGAAAAAATCAATTCGATCAATTCATACTAATTGAAACCCTAAAAATAAAAGTAAAAAAAATTAATTCATACTAATTGAAATTAAACAAATAAATTCTTATACCTTCAACTTCATCTCTTTGGAGTTTTTCAAAGTTCTTCAGTCTTTTAAACCCTAACATGAAATCAGAATATCAGATTCACATTTCTCAAAATACTTTTGCACCCAAAATGCACCTAAAAAAATAAATCTTATTCAAGTTGACAATTAGTTCTGGAATGTAAGTTAATTATATATATCAACAACTAGAAAATGAATTCAAATTTAGTTTATAAATCGGGATTACTGCAATCATAACAAATATAGGCTATAGTGTCCAAATACATCATTATAACAAGTCTAAGAGTATGACTACAAGTATCACAGTAGCAAAAACTGGTCAGGTGCCAGGACTATCATTATTATTATTTTCTAGTGAACCTTGAACACTTAAAATAAAATACTAGTACTAAAGAATTAATGCTCATAGAGATGAAACAACAATAACTGTTTAGTTTAACCAAGATATTTTTGCAAGCTTATATAGATTATTGAACCATGAGGAACTTTAGATATCTAGCAAATACATTAGCATTTTCTGATAACCATCCCCGATGTTGATCTTAAACATTTAAGATTCATGTACTCACCACAAGGAATATATATTGCAAAAGTTAGGTTTCTAACAGATAGAGAAAATCAGTAGTACGTCATAAATGATAGATTCATAGCAACTTTTAATTCAAGAGTCTTTTAATTAAGAAAATCAGTAGCACGTCATTACTAACTATGTACATACGGTGTGTTTGTGATAGATAATTATAATCATATAGTAATTATAATAGTTCTTTACATACAAGCAAAAAAAAAAACATAACACTCTTAAAAACTAACTACACAGAACTGCCCAAAAAAAGATACCGGCAGTTACCTCCCTATACACAATCCAACACCTTATTCAACCCAAACATTAATCTCTCATTCGGCCGTGTCTATGCCACTTGTATCGAGGTTACCTGCCACTATAAGGATATGGAAAAAGAACTGCAGGAATGCCGGACAGATGCTACACAAGATGATACACTTCAACATGTAAAGTTCTAACTGTAATATCGATTGACATGCTGGATTTATTGTTCAAAAGGTGAGCTAATACTTATCAGTAGAATCTTAGGCTAGTTTAAGATGTATAATTGTCAAGATCACTGAAAAACATATAGTTGGACAAGAATGTTGAACAAAAGATACTGAAATAGGCATAACTTACATTAAAGTAGCTCAGGACAGGACACTTAACGACACAATAGATTTCTCTTTCAAAGTACCAAATTTCCTAAGAACAACCTTAATTCAGTCAATTTTCTAGAGTACCTTAGAATCAGGCCGAAGTCACAGGACAAAATTTGAACTTTCTAAGATGATGTGGTTTGTTTCAATTCACATACTTTTCTTGTGAAATCACACATTTACAATAGCTCATAAGGCCAAAACATACCTAATATGGATACCTAAAACCAAGAGTGAGATAATTATAATCCCAAATATGGATAGCATATGATTTCAGGGAATTTAAATGCTCATCTTATAGATGATCAAATCAGCCAAAGCTCACAAACAAATCAAGGAATAATTGCTGAAGTAAATAAACAAACATCATCATAGAAAATTCACAGCACAATTTTTGAATGATGTTATATACTCACTGAAAATCTAAAACTGAAATCAAGCAAATCAATTCATAATAATTGAATCCCTAAACTTAAAAGTAAACAAATCAATTCATATACCTTCTACTTCAGCTCCTTGGAGTTTTTCAAAGTTCCGCCTTTCAAAATCTAACATGAAAGCAGAAGATTAGATTATATCAGTTAGTATATATCCTTCAAATCTTAAAACTTGATTTAACAGATGATAAAATAAAGACCTTCAAAGTTCTTCAGCTCTTCCACAGATAAAACCCTAAAATAAGAGAAAGAAATCATTTAGATTTATATCAGATGAAAAAAAAAACCTAAAACGAAATCAGAAATAGAAATCATAATAGATTTAGCAGATGGAAAAGACCCAAAAATTAAAAACCCAGATGAACAACCCCCACGAAATCTGAATGAAAAACTTGTTTATCAAAAAAAAAAAAAAATGAAAAACTTACGATTGAAAAACAGATCGAGAAAGTTGTAACACTAACGGATTTGAAACTTACGATTGAAATAATAGATCGAGAAATCTGTTTGATAAATTTATGATATCTTCTGTGGAGGCAACGAGATGAGAAAAGAAGAGAGAAAGAGAAAGAAATGAGTTTACTCCATGAAACCCTCATCTTTTCACGACCTTATCTCTTCAGGGGAGGAATAATCCTCTAGCTTAGTAAACTTGGGTGGAAAAAAGATGCACACAGATGAATGGCACACGCGCAATAATATCTGTTACCGGCTCTAGTGTAACCAAGCGTGTGATTAGCACACGTAAACAATTAACCTGTTACAATTCGTAATAGCTACAACCTGTTACGAATATGGAAAAAAATTCGCAACGGTTTTATTTTGTTACGTCTAGGTTGTAACGGCCTTTTGTAACAGGAAAATTCGTAACGGCAACATGGCCGTTACGAATTTTAGTTGCGATTCAGCAAAAATGGTGTAGTGTTTGGACACATATAGATGGACTGATGTCTGCTTCCCCCCTAGTTTATTATACTCTATGTACTAGTAGTATACTAGGGTCTCTTCGCTCTAGATGAAACAACAAGACCCTTGTAAGAATAAGAGTACTGATTAGATCTCGTTACCGTTGTCTGCAGTCTTCCCCTATAATCATCAGAAAATACGTTATCTTTTCTCCTTTTTTTTTTACGTCTTCCAGTCTTTCTTACTCCATTTTCGCTGGTCCTTACTCTACTCGGAACCTATATAAATGAGCTATGCTTCCTAGGAGCGTTTTCAGAGTGAGTGGGGCCCCTGAGATGTTAACATCAGTAGATACTAGATTTTGTGAAAATGGTTAACGGGGTAGGATCAGTTGACATGTTGCAGTTGTGAAAATGGTTAAGCATATATAGTACTTGGTTCCTAGGAGCAGCTATCGAGTCCGAGTGAGTGCGCCCCTTGAGATGTTAACATCCAAAATATAGAAGTGGTAGTACTTGGTTCTGGGACATGGCTAGTAACTGTAGTAAGTCTTGGTTTTGACGGACTTTCTCTAGCGCACCGGGTCAAAGAGTTCATCTTAATGTTTCTAGCACCATTCTTAATAATTGGGATCCTCTTTATGTAATTTTGTTGTTTTCTCATTTTTTTTTCTTTTCATCTACCTCTGGTGAAAAAAAAATGTTCGATCGACTCCTGGCTACAGCCAGGGGAATCCTGTGTTTGCATACATCCGCCCATATTTGTTCCGAAGATTCTTAACCCTTATAATGGTCGAAAGAAGGTGGAAATACAATTCTTCACCTGGAACATAGGTGAAAAAACAAGTTTGCACACACAACCATTAACCTGGACAAATAAATCATTTTTCGGTTCCTTGACTTGGACCATAGTATTTCTCATCCATTTTGTTTTTTAATGATGCATAACTTCTAAAAAGTTGAGTTTATATTTTCTAGACGCAAATATTTGGTGTACCGCGGTGGGAATCCCGCGGCTGCACCGTGTGAGAGAGGAAAAAAAAATGATCCCCACCTTTGGCACCACCCCCTGCTAATCTCCCCCAGGGATGCCTAACAGCCCTTGGATCTCATTGCGGTGCGAATTGCGGTACACACCTTCGGTGTGTGTATCATTGCTCTTTTCTAGATACATTTTTGTGTTTCCAATGCATATAAGAGTAACCTCCATATAAGAATATTTATTTGTGGTTCTAAGATACACTCTATAGCGAAAATTTAATTATTAATAACATTTTTTCTAGTTAATTAGGTTGACGAAAATAGTAAATATATATTTATCGATAAATAAAATCAATAATTCTTGGTGTACCGCCTCTTTGGAGTTTGGACACCCTAAAAATACGAAAGTGCTACACTTCCCCCATCATGTGTCAAATTTTCACCCCTTGATCCCCTGGATTGGGATTAGCAGGGGGCCTTTTGTGATTTATTAAGCCACTATCCTAATGACACCTCACGATGGAAGGATTTTGGTGGATAACTATCATTTTCGCTTAAAACAACCCCCTCAGAGCATCCACAATGTACGACCAAAACTATAATTTTGGTCGAGAAATCAATTACCGTGGGACTGACTGAAACCAAAAATCTGGACTAAAACTAAAGACTATAGTATATTTGGTCTGAAACCTCGACCAAAACTATATTTGGTCGAGCGGAGGTTAAAAATGCGTTTGATTGCAGACGCATATTAAACGTTCGTTTAGAATGGGATGTATATATAAAATTCGCCCCAAGCATAGACGCGGATATAAAGTCTGTTCGATTGGGGCCAAAGTATAATATTCGCCCGATGGGGAGCAAGTATAAAGTTGGTTTGTTATCAGACCAACTTATAAACATGGTTTGTCCATGGATTTTAAATAGACCAACTTATAAACATGGTTTGTCAATGGATTTTAAATAGACCAATTATAAAGCTTGCCTGTTGTCAGACGAAGTTATAATGGGCATCTGGGTTAGGCGTAGCTGTAATCTTCGCCTGTGAGTGAGGCGCAATTTATATGATCATTTTCTTTCAGGCGTAGATTATACGTACGCTTGAGTATAATTTGATCATACCCGCTGTGTTTAACACTGACTATAAACTAAAAAAATACCAATTTTTTTAGTTTTTGCTCTTTGGTTTTGCTCGCACCATTGCGGATGCTATCACAAATTAAACATGATGGCCCACCAAACCTGACCCCCCTGCTGATTCCCATCCCATGGAGCCCGCTTTTGCACAAATGCCTCCCTTCTCCCACTAGTGTCCCCCACCGCTTTCCCCCACCAATGTGTCAAGCATCTATTGGTTAAAGGAGTGGGGGAAGGGAGTGGGGAAGTGTAACACTTCCGCCGCTTTTGTGTGAGAGTGTTGTTTTAGGATTTTTTTTGGGCGGTACGTTTAGAAGGGTTGAAATAAAATATCCTCGTCAAAGGAATACTCCCAAGTTCCAACTCCCAAGGCTATTCATTTAATGGAGGTTGGGACGAATGATATTAAAAGTTGCAGAGTTGTCCCAAATGTAGATTTTTCGCAAAAGAAGTGTTTTTTTGCTCGGTTCACCAATCATTTCTGATAAGGCAATTCCATTTCGATACAAATAAGGCAATTCCTTCAGAGCGAGTGGGTCCCCTGTGTGTGCATACATCCGCCCCTATTTGGTCCGAAGATTCTTAACTTAACCCTTATAATGGTCGAAAGAAGGTGGAAACACAATTCTTCACCTGGAACGTAGGTGAAAAAACAAGTTTGCACACACAATGAATATCCTCGACACATAAATAATTTTTCGATTCCTAGACTTGGGTAAACGGGATAAATGAATAACCTCGATAAATTCATTAATGGTTAAATCCTCGACAAAACATAAATGAATAACTACTAAATTCCGTACTAAAATTATACTGTAGTCGATATTAGAAACGACTTCAGTAAAACATGAAAAACACAAATATATCTTGGTACACCATCACTCAATTACCCTAAGTTGAAATTTTCTTAAAATATGGGTTTCCTCAAATAAATTCTGCCTTTAATTATTGACGTTACATGACTTTGGGCTAATTTAAGGTGCATCATGTATAACTAGAACAACCAATGTGAAGTGGTTGAAAATCAGATACAAGAATTGGTTGAAAATTAGTTGACGAATTCCTATCGTAACTCTTAAATTTGCTTTGATTTGATGAATGTAAGATCGATAGATCGTTGTGCTAGACTCAGTAGACTCAGTAATGTAACCGATCCCATTTTTGGGTTTTATCTTTATGAAGAAAAAATAAAACCAATGTGATGTGAGAAATACATCATGATACGGTAAGGATTTGGACCCATAGAAGATATTAGAAATACATGATGATACGGTAAGTAATCCAAAGGATTTGGCTCCATAGATTTATGTCCGCACCCCCCCCGAGGCCATAGACTCTATGCTAGGATTTCTTCTCTCTAGATGACACGACAGGACCCTTCCAAGCATAGTACTTATTAGATTTCTAGGTAGTAGTCTGCTCCCTATAATCATCAGCAAAGACATTTGCTTTTATCCCTCATTTTTTTAGATTTTCGGTCCCCGCCCTACGCCGAGCCTATAAATGAGCTCTGCTTCCTAGGAAGGAACTTCAGAGCGAGTGGGGGCCCTGTGATGTCATCGCTTGTCAAACAAATAAAGTATAAAATAAGGAAATTCCTTTTCGATACATGGATTTTTCAAGGTGAAATTTCCATAAATTCTGGGTTTCCTCAAGGTAAATTCTGCCTCTGATTACGCTAAAATCCATCATGTACAACCAGAACAACCAATGTGTTGTGACAAATCCATCATGACACGGTAAGGATTTGGACCCATAGATTGATGTCTGCTTGCCAATAGTTTCTGGGACATGGCTAATAACTACTAGGTGTAGGATTTGACGGACTTTTAGATTAGAGAGAGAATCAAAGGCCTGGCTTGGCACTACGTGTACTTGGTTATCACTAAATTAATCTACTATCATTTACAGTAAAACCTCCATATATTGATACTCAATATATTAATAATCGCTATATATTAATAAAAAATCCTCCCAACTTGGGCCAGTTGTAAATAGTAATAACCTCCATATTTTAATACTCCCTCCATCCTAGTTTACTTGTTAAAATTGGGCATTTTTTGTGTCCTAATTTACTTGATAAATTTCATATTTTCCCCCATTTTAGCCTAATTTACCCATGTATTGAAACCAGGTCATGGTATTGAGAATTGTGTGCAATTTTATTTCCCATGGACATCATTAATACACCTCTCCTCTCTCTATATATCCTTTATTCCCTTCTTCTCCAACTACAACAAACTCTACAAATTTTAAATAGTAGACCAAAAAACTAGATACTATGTGTCTACAACAGGACAGACTGTAACCCACTTTCAAATAGGACCGAATAGCACCAGGGCCGTACCAAACTGTTAGGCGGCACAGGCAGCCGCCTAGGACCCCCGAATTAAAGGGGCCCCCAATTGTTTTTCTCCGGGTATATATATAAGCTACTGTGTACCGCCGGTTGAGTAAAAAATAAAAAAAAAAGGAACAAAAAAATATGATGGACACACGACAGTTTTGTATAGAGCCCAACAAATAAAAGCCATATTCGACTAAATACCAATTAGGCCATTACTTTAAAGTCATAATTATATAAAGCATGCCATGAGTTATGATAATGATGGGCATGATTTGTATAAGTTCTAAAAAGTTATTTGCTGCAAGAAACTGAAAGGGCCATTGAATGTTGAATTTCTTGAAAGATATGGAAGATTGCTACCCAAATGCAGAAATCGCATATAGCACTTTGTTGACAATTCCGGTTACAGTTGCCTTTGCAGAAAGAAGTTTTTCAAAGTTGAAGCTAATCAAAACTTATCTTCGCTCGACAATATCACAAGAAGAAAGATTGAATGACTTAGCAATGTTATCTATTGAGGTCGATATGGTGAACAACATTGATTATGATGTCATAATTGATGAGTTTGCATCGAGGAGGCGAGGAAGGTCAATTCTTAGTAGATTATCTATTTTTATGTAGTTGTTTTCTTTACAAATTTTACGATATTATAATTTTGTTTTAAACGATCAGCAAATTTATTTATTTATTTTTATTTTCTTTTAGGCCCCCATATTTGGTTTCTGCCTAGGGCCTCTAAATAGTTTGGTACGGCCCTGAATAACACCTCTCAAGTAATAGAATCTCAGTTAACAAAATTGCGTATACCAGAATCACAAGTAACAAGGAGTAGTAGTAACGCCTGATTAAACACGAGCGAGACCAGTAGTAACAGTAACACCCGCTTAAATACGGGAGAGTTTGTATCGTTGAAGCATGATCCACAACCCTAGAACCAATTTTTAATTTTTTCTGAACATCATGACCTTCCAAAAATTACTTATCAGAATCTCTACCAGTTGGAAAACATATAACTCGCCAGATAATTCGCCTATGTTTCTTTGATATACCGTCGATTATTGATAATGGAGACAAATTTCTTAGGGCGGATTAAAAAAACTTATTAATAAGAGGTAGAGGCTATAACAATTCACTAGATTAGTGTCTGTGCATTTTTTATGTAGTGTTGTCATGCCTCATCTCAATTGTCAAGGGGAAGCCTGTGTGTGCATTTCGCCACTGTTTGTTCCGAACATTCTTCACCCTTATAATGGTCGAATAAAGGTGGGAAATACAATTCTTCACCTAGAAGATAGGTGAAAAAACAAGTTTCCACACAAACTTTGTGAAAATGCTCAAGCGTAATAAAATAAATAACGTAATTATTATATACCGTCTAACCTCGATAGATGAATGTTCGAAAAACGAATAACCTCAAAAAAAAAAAAGAATGATTGTTGAATTTGAGGCTTGAAGTTGTAGTTAGCATTGGGTGTCACTGTAGGACAGTGGTAAAGTCATTCGGTATTTAGGAGAAAAATCGCCTATTTTTTTTTTTTTGATAGGGAAAAGCCGAACCCAGGACCTTACCCAAATTCATCCAGCAGGACTAACTCCACAGCTAGACCCAACCCCGCCAAACCCCTCTGTACAACTAATTAAGTACAAATATTTACGGTAGTAAGGGCATTTTTAGGGCGACCACAAAAGAATTAGGGGCGACTTTTTTATTCCCAACCCATATACAACGTTAAGGGATGTCCAAATTTGCGGAGATTACCAAAGTACCCTTATCGGTAGTTAAATGAATGGTTTTATATACCAAATTTGGTGTCGCCCTTAAAATTCCAAGATATATTTTGCCCCAACCCAATGTAAAATATTTTCGTATCGTTTAATATATTACTATGAATTTTTTGAGCAGCATTGGTATGTGAAAAACATTAAACATGAATTAACGAAGCCTGTGTGTGCTTACATCGCCCCCTGTTTGTTTCGAACATTCTTCACCCTTATAATAGTCTACCAATGAAATCCAGCCATTCAAATCAGTTTTGCAGGCCCCACTCAAATCTTTAAACCCCACCCCATATAGATCTCAGCCGTCCAAAGGATTGGTACACCATTTTGGTTCGCCCCTAGACAGGTCGCTGCTAGACCCAGCCCCGTCAAACCCCTATGACAACTAATTAAATACAAACTTTTACGGTGGGGATCGAACCCCTGATTTACGACTTACTGGAGTTGATGGGATACCACTGAGCTATGCTCTTGGAAGTTGTACGGACCCACTATGGTGTGAGAAATCCATCATGACACGGTATGGGTTCCTAGTAACTCATAGATTGATGTCTTCTTCCCCCTAGTTTTTAGCATTTTCGATGTAGGAAGCTTGGTTTATACTCTATTCGATGTACTAGTAGTATACTAGGGTCTCTTCGCTCTAGATGAAATGACAAGACCCTTGCAAGAATAGAAGTACTGATTAAATCTCTTTGTCGTTCACTGCAGTCTGCCCCTGTAATCATCAGAAAAGATGTTAGCTTTTCTCCTCTTTTTTACGTCTTTCGGTCTTTCTTACTCCATTTTCGCTGGTCCTTACTCTACTCGGAACCTATATAAATGATCTATGCTTCCTAGGAGTGTTTTTAGAGTGAGTGGGGCCCATGAGATGTTAACATCAGTAGATACTAGATTTTGTGAAAATGGTTAACGGGGTAGGATCAGTTGACATGTTGCAGTAGATACTATACTCTATCGCTCGCTGGAAACTCTGCCGTGTATGCATATATGCCAGGAAAAACATATTGGCATATGAGTTCGACAGTTTGGCATACGCATAGTGGGTGCATATATTCCAAATATCATGTTTTGGCATGTGAATAGGAATAAGGCTTACAATTATTATTTTAGCGTCATTGTTTCTACCCAACCCAAAACGCGATGAATTTGAAATTAATTTTTGGGGGACACGTTCTCCATATAATTCTCTACACTCTAACGAATAATGAGAGCCACCATGTGATAATAATGTCATTTAAACCTTCTCATCATATCATTCCCTTCGTAAATAAATAATGTAAACGCAATGAGTCAATAGTATCAATAAGACAACGCACTTAATGGAGGTGAAAAACCAATATTCCATTTAAAATACATGTGAAGGTTTGCAACTGGCTCCCAAGGCTATTTTTCATGATATTAGGACAGGCATCCATGATTACCTTCCCCTTGGATTTTATTTTTTGCTTAGTCAGATGCATGTTTCCGATTTCTTTCTATATCGCGGACTTGGTGGAATATTAGAAAAATAATTCATCACTTCAAGTTGGTGCAACCATCGTGGTGGGCCAAATGAAGGGGACTGAAAACAATTTTTATATATACTAGTGGACCAAATTTAAAATTAAGGTGGGCTAAATGTAAAATCCATAGTAAAAGTAGGGGGCTTTAGGGTAGAGGGGCGGCGGCGGCTGGGCCGCAGAGTTAATCTACCCGGCGGCAAAGATTACCAAAGTACCCATATCGGTAGTAAAATGAATGGTTTTATCTAGTACCAAATTTGGGGTCGCCCTTAAAATTCCAGAATATTTTTTGCCCCAACCCAATGTAAAATACATTCGTATCGTTTAATATATTATGAATTTTTTGAGCCGCGTAGGTATGTGAAAAGCATTAAACGTGAATTTACGAATTCCTGGTTTTCCCGCATTGCGCATATTTGACTTCGCATTTCACATGAAACATTTTCCGCGAAAAAAGAACTTTACAACCAAAATATGGCTATCAAATTATCAATGGCCACAAAGAGATTACAATGATGATAATCTATATATTACAACATGTTAACATACACAACCAATTCCTTAAACAGGCTACAATTACATCTTCTATTAACAGAATAAAACCCACATAAAAAATTCTAACTCTGTCAAAAGAATAACTGTATACAGTGACTTCACCATTTTTTTTTGGAAGAAACATTCACATTCAGAATCTATCAAGCGTCGCATCCTTACTGGTTCACGGAAGAAACCATTTCTCCGCAATTATGAAGCGCCGCATCCTTACTGGTTCATGTAATTCACTAGGATCCACCGCTGCCCGGGAAGGGTTTCAGGTTCAAGAACCAATCTAGGATGGAACTGGAACCAACCAAATCTAGTAAAAAGAAGAAAAAGAAATTCGACCTAAACGCCATAACCTATTACCAGCACCATATGAGAAAATCCACACTCTCTTATTGTTTATCTTTCGCTTCCTATGATTAATAAGATTCATACCCTTCTCCTAACAAAAGTATCAGAGCCGAGGGAAACTAGGGTGGCCAAATAATTGCTTAGCCATCTTATTAACAGATGACAAGCCCCTGCATTTTTATTTGTAAGTTTTTGATGCTTCGGATCATATAAAACACCCTCTCCAGGAACCCAGAATAAAATCTCACCGCTTTTAAATATACACGCCATCTTCAAAGGGAACAAGCACTCATCCCAACCTTTCAAACGAGGATAATCCATAAGAGTTTTATTGGTAATGATATAACGTTGACACCAAGATTCTCCAGATCCATATTCTTACATCACCCACACCTCTATGAGACTTGTTGAAATCTGTACAATTACACAAAGGTCCAAATCCATTACTCCGATATCCATCAAGATATGGTCATGACCAAGATTTATTTGGTAGCTGCATCTCCTTGAAGACCTCTTTGTTGATATCCCACGATAAAACAAACTGAGAGGCCTGACCAAACATATTAGATACCCAATGGAAAATACCGTTAATAAACATCTCACTATGGGAAGCATCAGTGATATCATACTGAACGCTTTGAGTGCTCCATGACTTTTCTCGTAACCTGAAGATATGAAATGTTGAACCATCACCTTGAGCACACCTTCTCTCAGCAATTACCAGTTTAAAATTATCAGTCTTGCGATCATAACCGAAACTATGAGTTCTGATATCAAGGTAGTTGGATTATTTTAGTGCATGCAATTCAGGTAATTTCATATACTCTGTTGTAGCGGGGTTCCAAAGACAGAAAAATATTGAGAAGGCATTTTATAATACAACATGCAAACCAGACCTTTGGCTGAACCCAACATAGAAATATAAAAATATGAATTTTTGTAAGGGACATCTGATACAATAGTATACTCCGGAATACTTGCGGATGCTAGTACTTAATCGTGAGTTACTGAGAAAATTATTCTTGATACTGAGAATCCAGAAGGCATTGATCTATTCCGTTCCAGGGTAAAATAAAGAAAATTCAGGTTGTTTTTCTGGTTAGCACGACATGTGTGCATGCTAGAAAAATCGATATCCAAAATAATGTCACACAAAAACTTGCAGACGCACTTGCAAACAAATGTTGTTTCCATTGGAACCTTTGTAAGAATCTCAAACCATAGAGTTCGTGGAATGCTTGACATCGCTGCAACAGTTGTTTCTGATTATGCTTCTACAGTTTGTATGGGAAAAAATCTGTAAGTTTTTTTTTTTTTTTTGTTGAAGCCAAAAAACTATATGTTATGTGAGGAAGGAGATGACAAGATTTAAGAAAATTACACAACCACCCATAGAACTTTAACCCTAATGATTAAGAGTCATGATATACACACCGAATATAGCACCGAAGAATACACTTCGGGGGAATCCAACAGTCTCTAAAAACTTCTCATCATTGGGATTAGATCCATGTAATTGGGTCCACATTTGTTTGTCTCTTGTTCTCTCCTGTGAGTCCTTCAATTTTTCGAAAATGCTAGATGAACCAAAGAGATACACCGCACTGTGCACCATGTGTGTGTGAGAGTGGGGACCATTACTTCCCCACTCTCTATCCCAATGTTAACCCAATCTCATCTCGGTACAAAATGCGGTGTATTTGTTCGGTGTGTGTATCATGGCTCTCAATTTTTTCATTTCTACCTTTTAGAAAAGTAAATCCGTCAATAGTTAAATCTGTCATATGGGTGCGGAAAACATTCATGTTTTCCATTTATGCACCCACCATGGAGGTGGCAACCCGGCCTAGCTAAGTGGAAAATTTTCCACTTAGCCAGGTCAGGTCAAGTTTCTACCGAGCTGTCGAGTCGGTGTAGTTTACACCGTTAGATGTAGTATCCACCTCCAGCGGTCTAGACTAAACCGTTAGTATCATCTCATCCAACAGTCATCATTTCATCTGCCTATAAATACAATATCAATTTTCATTTCAACTCACACCATTTCTTCAATCTTCATTCTTTCACTCCACAAATCCAATGTGTCAGTTCGAGTTCGACCTCGCAAATTTAGCATATCTGAAGATGAATCCATTTGCATCCATTATGTTTTTGTACATAAGATATGGCCGATGGTGGAAAAAATCAACATGAAGAGGTTGAAATGAAAGGATGTGAAGTTGTGGGATGCACATGGATATTTACTTGAAACATTGAACCTCGATAATCTAAATGCACATGGATTATGTCATCGCTTCATAATAGTCAGCAAGGATGTGAAGTTATGGGATGCTGCACTTGCTTAAGGCTATCGAAATCGACAAAATATCCAAAACGTAAATGATATGGAGCAAATGTGTCGGCTCGAATGGCGCAACAGAGTTGGAACAAATTTTCACTATGAGGGTTGTTATCTTATCTTGAGGGTGTTGCCCAAATATGATCAGTTTCTCTAAATTGCCCATATATGATGCATCTTTCGTTTGTATGATTAGGGATGGCCATTTGCCCCACCCAAACCCATCCCTGTGGGTATCCGCCCCTATTGGGTAGGGTTTTACCTGTACAAATGGGGATGGGTATGGGTATGGGTAATACCCGAAATCAGTGAAACGGGGATGGGGATGGGATGGGATTCAAGGTCCCCGCCCCATACCCTCCCCGTACCTTCATCCAAAAAATATTGGAAGCTTTGATGTGTGCTCAAGACTGGCTATGGGATATGTTGAATGGTAATGAAATTATCTTTTTATTGAAATGTTTTTACATTTAATATATCCCTATGGTTATATGATACACTTTCTTATTTTGTCTAGGTGGTGGATCAAAATTCGATGGTGAAACATTTTGGGAAGATACTGAAGAAGACGATGAGGTGATCAACATGGAGGAAGATACTTGATAAAAAATAATTAAGAACTAAAAGGAGTGATGCTCATTTATAGACCAATTTTTTTTTCCTTGCTTATTTTAAGATGAATTTGTGAGTTTGAGATTTTAGAACCCATTTTCTTATATTATTATTATTATTGGTTGAACTTAAGTTTTGATTATTAAATTAACTCATTTTATTCGAACTTAATGTGTCCCGTACGGGTATTTATTTCCGAGCAGTGATGTCACGCACCATTTTGCGGGTTACTATCCCGCTCAAGTGTTTTTTTTACCGTTAGATCACGCTAAAACCCACATCTAACAGCCTTGAACCCTTTAGAGAAAATGGTGGGTCCTATCCTGAAAGTGGTGAGTCCCTCCTAAATGCGAATCCAACCGTCAATTTGATCATCTAACAGTTAAGAAGCCACTTGAGAGAGATAGCTACCCGCAAAACGGTGCGGGATAGCATTTGTCTTTCCCATACCCGCCCTGTCCCAGATTATGTGGGTAATGGGGAGGGTATGTTTTTTTTAACGGGGAAGTGACTGGGATAAAAGGTCCCCGCCCCATACCCGCCACTTGACCATCCCTATGTATGATGCAACTATCATTTGTATCAAATTTTAATTTTAAGATATTAATATAAAACTAGTGCATAAGACTGGCTATGGGATATGTTGAATGGTAATGAAATTCTCTTTTTATTGAAATGTTTTTTACATTTAATATATCACTATGGTTATATGATACACTTTCTTATTTTGTCTAGGTGGTGGATCAAAATTCGATGGTAAAACATTTTTGGAAGATACTAAAGCAGACGATGAGGTGATCAACATGGAGGAAGATACTTGATAAAAAATAATTAAGAACTAAAAGGACTGATGCTCTTTTATAAACCAAATTTTTTTTCCTTGCTTATTTTAAGATGAATTTGTGAGTTTGAGATTTTAGAACTCATTTTCTTATATTATTATTATTATTGGTTGAACTTAAGTTTTGATTATTAAATTAACTCATTTTATTCGAACTTAATGTGTCCCGTACGGGTATTTATTTCCGAGCAGTGATGTCACACACCGTTTTGTGGGTTACTATCCCGCTCAAGTGTTTTTTTTACCGTTAGATCACGCTAAAACCCACATCTAACAGCCTTGAACCCTTTAGAGAAAATGGTGGGTCCTATCCTGAAAGTGGTGAGTTCCTCCTAAATGCGAATCCAACCGTCAATTTGATCATCTAACAGTTAAGAAGCCGCTTGAGCGAGATAGCTACCCGCAAAATGGTGCGGGATAGCATTTGTCTTTCCCATACCCGCCCTATCCCAGATCATGTGGGTAATGGGGAGGGTATGATTTTTTTTTAACGGGGAAGTGACTGGGATAAAAGGTCCCCGCCCCATACCCGCCACTTGACCATCCCTATGTATGATGCAACTATCATTTGTATCAAATTTTAATTTTAAGATATTAATATAAAACTAGTGCATCTTTCATCAAAAGTTTAGAATTTTAATTTACATTAGTGCCTCTTTCATTCGTCTAGATAATGACATAACTTACAATAAAGACTTTAAAAGTAAAAATTTGGGACAATGTTCTTCATCTTGATTATCTTATTCATTTCACCAAACTTCCAATCAATGCGCTCATGAACGGAGTCTCCTTTGTTTATCTTATTCTTTGCCTTCAAATTTTCCTTCCCTTAAACATTTTTCTTCCCTTGAACTTTTCTTGGTCTTCTCTTAGTTGGAGGTTTGATTTGGTTAATATCCAAAACTTGTAGACTTCTTTTATTTTTACCTATTTCTTTATAACCTTCACATATCTTATTAAGGGCGGATTCAAGCACCACTCCATAAAAATCAAGTTGGGTAGCCAAGTCAAGTTGGGATTCAAACTTTGCCATTTTGAATGATAATAAGATAGAAAGATAGAAATTTTTTGTGTACACAATTTGGTGTAATTTTTGTGTGAATTTTTTTCCCTTTTATAACGGTGGAGAAAGAGCCGTTGGAGGTTTCAAATCCACCGAACGATTGAGACTACACCGCTAGCGGTCGAGTCTACACCGCTAACGGTGTAGTCTCAACTGTTCGGTGGAGACTCGGCCGATTACCTTTTCTCCCATAGTGGCGCGGCCAGTTTGCCAGGCCAGCTGGCATGGCATATGGAGGGTTTATCCATCCCCCATAGGAACCTTCCTAATTAATATAAAAAAGGTGGGTTCATGGAAATACGTCAATAGTCCAATATGTCCCTAATTATGTATGTACTCCTCCCGTTTCAAAAAAAGTGATATTTTCACTTTAGAAGCAAATTTCGAAAATTGAAGACATAGTCATTATGCAAACCACCATAACACATCATGCAACCATATTTTGGTTTATGGATCGACTAATTTTCCGTTTCTGGAAAAGTTTTCCTTCATAATACACATACAAAAATGCTTGGTGAATAAAAACAACACTCTCACAACCAAACCTTTTGGCTGGGTCCCATGGAATTCAGTCGGGACCCACTACTCCCCAATGGGTTCATCGCATCCCTTCATAAGAACTACTGATACACATAATACTGGTGCGAAAAAAAAAATCACTCAAAACACTTGAACAGCCAGCAGAGTACAGAAGAAAAGCAGAGAGCAGAGAAAAAAAAAAACCATACCACGGTTACGCCCACCAGCACCATGTAGCCAATCCACTCTCTTACATACTACTTATCTTACGCTTGTTATTATTGAGTTTCAACGATTCACACCTTCTTCCGACATATGTATCAGAGCCGAGAGAAACGAAGGTTTCCAGATAATATCTCAGACCTTTAGTTAACGAACCTTATGTATTTTCCTGACTCTTTCGTGCTTGGGATCATATAAAATACCCTCAATGTGTATCCAGAATAAAATTTCACCACTTTTAAAGAAACCCGCCATCTTCATAGGGTACGAGTACACTAGACTCCAAACTCTGAAACGAGGATGATTCACAATAGTCTCATTGGTAATGACATAACACTGAGACCATGAATCTCCACATCCATAGTCTTTCATCACCCATACTTCGAAGTAAATCATCGGAACATGTACGAGGGCACAAAGGCGCAGATCCTTTACTCCTATATCCATAAAGACACATCTCTGCCCCCACGTTTTATTAGGTAGTTGCAGTTCTTGGAATACCTATTTGTTTATGTCCCACGATAACATTAACTGAGAGGCATGGCCTCTCTTACCATATATCCAATGGAAAGCGCCATTTAGAAATACCTCACCTCTAGAATGATGAATATAATAAGGGATGGTTTGAGTGATCCACGACATTTCTCGTAACCCGAAGATGTGAAATGAGGAACAATAACAGTTTCCACGAACACTTGCAGCAATTACCAGCTTAAAATTGTCGGTCTTGCAATCATAACCAAAATTGTTGATCCTGATTTCGAAGTGGCTGTATTCTTTCAGTGCTTCTAATTCCGGTAGTTTCACGTATTCTGCAGTAGCGGGGTTCCAAAGACAGATGAAAAATTGAGCGGGGTCTTTACGGTACAACAGGCAAACCAGACCCTTGGAAGAACCCAACAAAAATATATGAAAATTTAAACATTTATAAGGGACATCCGATAGAACATCATACTACGACATACTTGTTGAGAAAATTGTATCTAATACTGAAAATTTGTACTTCCTTAATTCATTTCTTTCCAGGGTAAAATGAAGGAATTTCAGGTTATTTTTCTGGATCGCATGATCAACGTGCTGCCGTGCAAAACAAGTTTCAGATATAAAGTCACGCATAAATTTGCAGACACACTTACCAACGAAGGTTTTTTTGACTGGCACCTTAATAAGGATTTCCATCCATATAGTTTCTGGAATGCTTGACATTGTTTCAACTTTTACTGATCCAAGTGACAAAAAGTTTCTTGAAAAAATCAGTAATTTTCTGATCCGACCGACAAAAAGTATCTTGGAAAAATCAGTAATTGATAGTGATGCTTCAAGACTCTGATTCTAGGATTGGGAAAATGAATGGAACCAGTCGTAAGAAGAAGTAAGATTTATAAGGGCTGTCGATTTTCCAAACTCGTCTTTGCTACACGTATACCAAGATATTACAAAAGAACTTGGATCACTATGTGTCACGTTTGGAAACCATAGATCTAGAATCGGAGGGGATTCGAGAGGGAAATCAACGGACGTGCGCTACAACCATTTTATTATTTAGATTAATGGGAAAAAGTGGGCTCATGCCTCTGCCAAGACGCGTTGAGAATTTTGGAAGATATTTTTGGTCATCTATCTTTTATGATTATTTATTGGGGGGATGGATACCCTTCAATTGACACTCTACCATTATTCTATATATATAAAAAATGTCCGCAAAACCCAAAATAATAATAATTTAAATTGACACTCTACCGAAAATAACCACAATTCGAGACATATAACACCACCATTTACCTCTTTAAATATTAGCTGTTAAAAGTAAACGAATGAATTCAGATTGGATGGTTATGTTTGAATTGTGCTCATTTTGTTTATCGGGTAGGGAAGGGCAGAAGTATGCCCCACCCACCCTCACACGGTGCACTATACGACCCCTCTTCTTCGGTGGACTAATCATTCTCGTTAATACAATGCCCTTTTTGGTGTAAAAATAAACTAAAATGATTTACTCACCTAAGGATTTGCACCGCATTCTCATCGTGTGAGAGGATGGGTGGGCCCCAATTCTGCCCCACCCCTATCCCAATGCACCATACGTTGCCCTGAGTCAGTGCCATCTCCCTAGGTGCATTCACGGTTTGTTGGAAACTAACTTGTTGCTAGACTCCCATCTAGTTTCTTGTAAAAAAAAATTAAAAAAAAATAGATTAAGTAATTACACAATTTTTTTTGATTTTTTGTTGGAAATAAAAAAATATGTCTAAAAACAAATATGTTAAATAGTCCAAGACATCATACAACACAACCCTAGAATTGGTGAAATAAAAGGTTTGCACTTGAATCACTGATGTGAAGAAAATGATATTTACTTGAAATATTATGAGTTTAGTTTGGATGGTCATGTTATAAGGTGTCCCAAGCAAGTTTATCTTGTAAAACAGGGAAATTTTAGTTTGGTTGGTCATATTTTAAGTCTTGTCACACAGAAATAAGTATAATACTACACTGTATTTCGTTTTCATCCAAAAGAAAGGGTAAAACAAGAAAGAGGGTGGATATTTAGGGGAAATTTGGGTTACCTCCCCTGGCGAAGATAATAATT
The DNA here is from genome assembly GCA_023529315.1 of Papaver bracteatum. NCBI lineage: Eukaryota > Viridiplantae > Streptophyta > Magnoliopsida > Ranunculales > Papaveraceae > Papaver > Papaver bracteatum. The sequence continues at coordinate 3,113,101 of JAJJWX010002811.1, read as the reverse complement.
TGAGTTACCTCCCTACAGAGATAAAATTAGTGAAACCTTACCTCCCCTTGTTACATTTTCCGTCCAGGTCCAGTTTGGTGAATCAGAAAATATGTACACATGGTGAAAAACTAATAAGCATCAATCGAAGTACCAAAAATACCCTTTTATTTTCTATTTCTATCGGGATCAAAATTAGTATTATCGTCAACCCGGTCACTGAAATATCTTTACTAGCACAAACACAAACTAAAAATCTCATCGACAACACAAACGAATCAACTCGATTCACAGCAACATCTGTTTAAGCATAAGATTATTTTTTTGAAGCATAAGATTTGTCCATAGTGTAGGTATTGGAAGGAAGGAGGTAGGGGGAACCGTTCTCACTGGAAGGTTGGTGTGTAGCAATTTCTTCTCCTCTCTCTGTGTACCAGTTTACTCTCCTCCGTCTGTGTACTAATTTGCTCAATTTGTAACAATTTGCTCTATATGTCGAGGGTCGTGCTTGTATCATGTCGTTAGGATGGCTAATTGGATTATCACTCTCTGTGTACCAATTTCGTCTCTGTGTAGCAATTTCCTTGGAAAAAACTTAACGAGATGAAGGGTCTATTTAATTTGAGTCTTGCTAGACCGACCGAAGAATTTGAACCGTGCACTGAGGAAGATCGCACAGACCCATGGCAGCGTTCGGTGCATTGGGATAGGGGTGGGGGTGAAGTTGGCCCCACCATCCTCTCAGAAAATTCTTCGGTAAGTAAATCATTTTCGTAATAATTAATAATACTCCCTCCGTCCCACTATCAAGTGACATATTTACTTTTAGACTTTGTCCCATAATAAGTGACTTATATCACTAAACAAAGAGATATTTCTAAAATTATCATTTTATTTAATGTTAAGAAATATAAGAAATATGCATAATTTGATGAGCAATGATAGACCCACCGAAACAAAGAACCGTAATTTACACCGAAGGATAATCCAATGGACACATGGGGAGCATAATTTGCATCGGGATTGGGGAGGGAAGAAATGGGCCCCACCCCACACTCACACGGTGAAATCACGGTACCCATTTTTCGGTGTGTAAAGTATTTTCGTAATTTGATAGGCATGTTTGTATTCGTTACATAGGTGTTTTAAAATGCTTTTAAATGGTATGCAGTTTGTGAATATCGGTGGTGTAGAGTGAGTACATCCAGTGGCGGAGCCACACTTGGACTAGGGAGGAGTTTCCGGTAGACAAAATTATTAGTGGAGATAATTTTGTTGAACTGAATATTTTTTTCTTTTCTGATCGAATGTTTGTCCTCCCTACTTTCCGATAGTTAAGAGAAAATTAAGGTAAAACTAGTAAAGTTTGAAAACTATTATGAGAAAAGTTAGAAATTCACTTATACGTCTACTCTTTACTTAATTACGTGCTTAAATTATGCTAACGGAAAATGGGTCATTTGTCCAATTTTTTTTAAAACATGGTTCAAATGGACGATTAAAAATTAGTATGGGTGAAATAGACACAAAAAAAATAGCAAGGATGAAACTGGATTCATCCTACCCATTTTCATATCAAAAATTCTCGGCGGGCCGAGAAAACAAAAACTAAAGGAAAACCGCCTCTAATACACCACCCCATGCACGTCTTCCGAGGATGCGGGCCCATTGGGACCCACAAATAAAAAAAAAACAGAAATGCCCTGGGACCCAGTCAAAAGGTAGCGGCTTCTAAGACGTTGGATGAGCAAATAAACGGTTAGATTTGCATTCAGTTCGGGACCCACTATTTTTCCTAAAGGGTTTAAGGCGTCTAGATATGGGTTTTAGTTGTGGGACAAGGTCGTGCAGGATAGCACTGCTCCATCTAGAATTACTTTTTTCATATACAAATTTTTGGTACAGCCATTAGTGTTTTGTGTGAGTGAGTTGTTTTGCCATTGTTCAAAATGGCGGTTCATAAAGAATTTTTGAATATTTAAACTGTCTCACTAGGGATGGTAATTTGCCCCACCCAAACCCATCCCCGTGGGGACCCGCCCCTACGGGTTAGGGTTTTACCCGTATAAATTGGGAACGGGGTGGGGTATGGGGAATCCCCGAAAATAGTGATGCGGGGATAGGGTGGGGATGGGATTCAAGGTCCCCACCCCATACCCGCCCCATATCATAACCTATTATATCTGAACGAGGAACTTTTTTGGAAGATAACGAAGAAGATCATGATGAAATGATTAACATGGAGGAAGATGGTTAATAATAATGAACTAAAAAGTAAAAGGAATCATAATACTCGATTGTGGATCAATTGTTTCCTTTATTTTTCAGTTTTAGTTGGTTATTATAAACTTAAAATTTTAAAATGCACGCTTATTATTATTGTTTGAACCATTATAATTATTTTTAAATTATAATTATTTACAAAATTTTAAATATTTATTGTAATGTTATGGTAACCCATGGGAAACCCATCCCCTACGGGGATTCCCCATACCCGTCCTCGCCCCGTTCTTATGGGTAACGGGTAGGGGATGGGTTTTGGATTTTTGAACGGGGTAGGGGATGGGATTCAAGGTCCCCGCCCCATTTCCATCCCTATGTCTGACATGTGGGTGGTTTTTATCAGGTTTCTCAACCCACTTGCAAAACAAGATAAGCGCAACATGAAGGTCCTATATAATATCACTTGTTCGTCCACCAAAACACAAGATATTCAGATCCATCCAGTTACATCTTCTCCGGAAATATTGTTTCTTCTCGTCACTTTCATCCGGTTACTAAAACACACATATAATGGCTTCGTATACCGTCAAAGAGGGTGTTGCAATCACAAATGCGTGGTCAAGTGTTGTTACCATTCACGAAGTTGACCATCACATGGTTCCGGCTAATACGGTTTGGAACTGCATATTCGAAAATTACACACAACAGTTCGCAAATATTCATCAAAGAACAGCTTCTGCCGTAATAAAGGGTAGGCTCGGTGTAATAAAAAAGGGGGTTAGGGTTTACATGCGTTACCAGAAAGATATTTATATTTCCCAGAACCGATCTCCTTTATGGACAGTTGAGAGGCTCGTAAGTAGTTGATATTTTTACTCAGAACACTTGGTTTTATTCTTCAACAAAAACACTTACCAACTTCTTACTATTTTTTAGGTGTAGGAGCGATATGCAAATTGGAAATACGCCCAGGATACAGGAAAACAATTCATGTTTTATCAATGCTACCTAATCATGAAGGCTAACTTCCCGGAACTAAACACGATACAACCACCTCCAAATCCTCCTCAAGATGGAGAGGAAGAAGATTAAAACAACCGCATCAACGACATGATAGTAATGGCTTTGTGTGCATACCTCTATGTAAACCCTCACGAGACAAAACTCGTCCGTTATGGCCACATAACGGTTTAAATGCTTCACGCAGATACTATGTATTGCCTTGCTTTTGCCAGAATTTTTAAAAGTCTAAAATTAAATAATTGTTTAGAGGTTTGTATTCATTAAATACATGTACCCCTTAGGTTAGTATCAATATATTCATAATGGTGTATGCTTAACCACCGCTCACTCTGAGAAAGTATACGCAAATAAGTTGTTAATAAGATATGAGTGTAAATTATGTGTTAAAAAAAAGGCCAAACAAATATATCACGAGCACGCCAGTTGTAACCGCGTATGTGAAATACGCAGGAGCAACGGCGTGTGGAAGAATAATTCCGTAGAATATTCGCTGGTACGCATTTGTCTTTAGGAGCAGTGCTATCCCGCACGACTTTGCGATGCTTTTTTGATACGCAGTTTCAACATGCGTGCCGGGGTCTTGGATCCAAGCAAAACGAAGCACTCGCTGGGAATCAGCCTAAAAGTTACCCAATTAACAAAATTTCTACAGAAATAATCTTGTATCCTGGGTGCCATTAGACCCAGGATACAAAAATATATCCTAACAAAAAGCACATGTGGGACAGGAGCGGGCCCCACAGTGGGCCATTTTTTTTTTAATTTTATGTGGGTCCTATTTATTTTTTTCTTTCTGTCTTGCGGTGATTCCTCCGTGAAAAAATCACGGTGGATCTAGCATTTTCGAAACAATAATGTAAGGAGTATTCGTATAATTGTGTTTAGTGGGACCCTAATTTATTAAAATATTCTCCCTACGTCCAACTTTACTTGCAAAAATTGTGTTTTATTTAGCAAATTTGTACAAAAAAATTAAAATATTTCCCACTAAAATTTTCTAATTATCAAGACAGAAACAAAAACTAGGATATCAAAATGTGTATATTAAACAAACAATTTGGAAGATCAAAGGTGTATGCAGAAGTAATTTGAATTTCTTTTAAGTTTTTGCAAAATCCAATTATGGCAAGTAAAATTGGACGGAGGGAGTATTAGATTTTTGGTTTTGGCTTTGTTTTTGTCCCTGCCTTAGTATTTCCGGTCTAAAAGTCCGTCAAAGCCTTTTTTATTTTTTGATAAGAACGGAATATATATTAAGAAAATAGAAATTTATTTACAAAGGAGTTCTACCAAAGGTAGATTAAAAGAAAAAAATGAGAAAACAACAAAATTACATAAAGAGGATCCCAATTATTAAGAATGGCGCTAGAAACATTAAGATGAACTCTTTGACTCGATGCGCTAGAGAAAGTCCGTCAAAACCAAGACTTACTACAGTTACTAGCCATGTCCCAGAACCAAGTACTACCACTTCTATATTTTGGATGTTAACATCTCAAGGGGCGCACTCACTCGGACACGGTAGCTACTCCTAGGAACCAAGTACTATATATGCTTAACCATTTTCACAACTGCAACATGTCAACTAATCCTACCCCGTTAACCATTTTTACAAAATCTAGTATCTACTGATGTTAACATCTCAGGGGCCCCATTCCCTCTGAAAACGCTTCTAGGAAGCAGAGCTCATTTATATAGGTTCTGAGTAGAGTAAGGACCAGCGAAAATAGAGTAAGAAAGACCGAAAGACGTAGAAAGAGGAGAAATGCTAACGTCTTTTCTGATGATTACAGGGGCAGACTGCAGATAACGAAAATGAGATCTAATCAGTACTCCTATTCTTGCAAGGGTCTTATCGTTTCATCTAGAGCGAAGAGACCCTAGTATACTACTAGTGCATCGAATAGAGTATAAACCAAGCTTCGTACTTCGAAAATGCTAAAAACCAGGGGGAAGCAGACATCAATCTATGAGTTACTAGGAACCCATACCGTGTCATGATGGATTTCTCACACCACAGTGGGTCCGTCCAACTTCCAAGAGCATAGTTCAGTGGTATCCCATCAAATCCAGTAAGTCGGAAATCAGGGGTTCAATCCCCACCGTAAAGGTTTGTATTTAATTAGTTGTACTTAGGGGTTTGACGGGGCTGGGTCTAGCAGCGACCTGTCTAGGGGCGGACCAAAATGGTGTACCAATCCTTTAGACGACTGAGATCTATAGGGGGTGGGGTTTAAAGATATGAGTGGGGCCTGCAAAACTGATTTGAATGGCTGGATTTTATTGATAGACCATTATAAGGGTGAAGAATGTTCGGAACAAACAGGGGGCGATGTAAGCACACACAGGCTTCGTTAATTCACGTTTAATGCTTTTCACATACCTATGCTGCTCAAAAAATTCATAATATATTAAACGATACGAAAATATTTTACGTTGAGTTGGGGCAAAAAATATCTTGGAATTTTAAGGGCGACCCCAAATTTGGTAGATAAAACCATTCATTTAACTACCGATAAGGGTACTTTGGTAATCTCCGCAAGTTTGGACATCCCTTAACGTTGTATATGGGTTGGGAATAAAAAAGTCGCCCCTAATTCTTTTGGGGTCGCCCTAAAAATGACCATACTACCGTAGTTGTTTGTAAGGTTTACAGAAGGGTTTGGCGGGGTTGGGTCTAGCTGTGGGGTTAGTCCTGCTGGCTGGATTTGGGTAAGGGCCTGGGTTTGGCTTTTCCCCATCAAAAAAATGAGATTTTTCTCCTAAATACCCAATGACTTTACCACTGTACTACAGTGACACCCAATGCTAACTGGAACTTCAAGCCTCAAATTCAACAATCATTCATTTTTTTGAGGTTATTCGTTTTTCGAACATTCATCTATCGAGGTTAGACGGTATATAATAATTACGTTATTTATTTTATTGCGCTTGAGCATTTTCATAAAGTTTGTGTGGAAACTTGTTTTTTAACCTATATTCTAGGTGAAGAATTATATTTCCACCTTTATTCGACCATTATAAGGGTAAAGAATATTCGGAACAAACAGTGGCGAAATGCACACACATGCTTCCCCTTGACCATTGAGATGGGGCATGAAAACACTACATAAAAAATGCACAGACACTAATCTAGTGAATTATTATAGCCTCTACCTCTTATTAATAAGTTTTTTTAATCCACCCTAAGAAATTTGCCTCCATTATCAATAATCGACGGTCTATCAAAGAAACATAGATCTTGTAGGAGAATTTTACCATTCAATCATTCATATAAGTTATTTACCTAACAACGGATAACATTTTGATTTGTTTGAAATAAACTAAATTGGAAATGTGTCTTCTACTAGAAAAGATCAAAAATTCACTAGTAGCCTAACAAGTTCCATGTGTATCGGAAAACAAAACTGTATTTGCGTCATCTAATACAACTATGAATACATTGAACATACACTTTTTTTATAAGCACAAAAGCATTGAATATGAATATGAAAAAGCTTGAGAACTTTAACGTGTATACGGGTTGAATACGAGGTAATTAATTTGCACGTAACCCGGAACCGACAATTATTAACGATATATCGTCCATGTTTGACTACATTGGATGTATCCTTTCACTGGTATACCGCATGATCCAACTGCACAGGTGTTGTTAACAGTTTTCGTCCACTACTTTCTCTATAAAACTAATCCATAAATGGCATTGTTTTGTATTAGGTTCTGAAGGTCGAACTATCAAAAAATTGAACCGCACAAGAAGAAAATGCTATCATTGATGAGCTCTTACTCTGGGAACAGATAGATCTTAGCACATTCTTTCCGCACCGCATTTTTGAGAAAAAAAAGTCACAAGATTCTCTACAAGAGAAACAAGACAAGTTAGCTTCTCTATTTACCATGGTTGAAAAAATATCTACCCAAATGGATTTGGTTCTAAAGCATGTCACAAATATTGATACCGAACTCGTGAATTTTTTCAAGAACTATAACCGTATCATCGGTTACTTGGAAATAATTGAGGCTAGACTCGTTCAGCTAGAAAATTACTCAACTGAAGACGATGATCAAACAGGTGATGTGTCTCAAAAATTTGCGGAATTTAAATCCAGCCTTGCGTAGTTTAATCCTTGTTAGTTGATTGTTAGTTGAACTACTTCTAGTAGATGTCTGGTGATGCAATCCTTTCAGTTTTTTTTTTTTGATAAACCTTTTGTCCATTCTATGTGTTAATGAACAAAGGTTTTGTTTCTTTCTTTTACTAGAGGATTCTTATTATTTTCTATGTAATGATAGCTGAACAAATACAGTCCCTGTTTCCTTTTCAGATCTTTCATCTTATGTTGTTTATGTATTTAAATTAGTATGAGATGGCCGAGAGCAAGGGTGATAAGCACTTAACTTTGGATTATTTTTAGTTACTTATTTTTGTGCTATCTTGATGCTAAATCGTCTGAACGCGATATATATTTCCACTCTGGCTCCTGGCTCCCTGAATGAAAATTTGTTATGTTTTATTTAATTTTACAGATGGTGGAACGAAACGGGCATTTTCATTAAATTTTTTGCAATTACCAGTTTAAAATTAAATTTTACTTTGAAAATTTCTATTATGAAATTGGGATGGAATGGTCAGGATAAAAAAAAAAAACATAGGTTTTGGTTTCTGGATCGGGATTTTCTTAGATCTCATTTTAGATCGGCAGTAAGGTCTTGTATCAGGATATTTTGGTCTATTTTTTTACTTTCAGTGTTGGGTCTTGTATTCTCCACAGTAATGGTGTTCTTAAGTTTGGGTCACTATCTGTTCAACAACCCCAATTTTGATGATGATCTTCTCCGGCAGGTCAGAAATTCCGACAATTTATCTGGCGAGTTATATGTTTTCTAACTGGTAAAGATTCTGATAAGTCATTTTTGGAAGGTCATGATGTTCAGAAAAAATTAAAAATTGGTTCTAGGGTTATGGATGATGCTTCAACGATCCAAGCTCTCCCGTATGTAAGCGAGTGTTACTGTTACTACTGGTCTCTCTCATGTTTAATCGGGCATTACTACCACTACTTGTTACTTGTGATTCTGGTATACGTGATTCTGTTAACTGACATTCTATTACTGGAGAGGTGCTATTCAGTCCTGTTGTATTTTACTTTGTGTGGTCATGTAACTTCAGGTTAATTACCTGCTTTATCTATTAAAAAAAAGGTTTCTGAATGGAAAGCAAGCATATGGAACAATAAGCATGGGGTAGAGTGAGTGAGACTGGAGGGAAAATCAAATGACTCGTGACTCCCGTCTGGTCTTGTTCTTGACGTTTCGTCCACTTCTGATCTAGAGAGTATATAGACCAGCTAAACCCTACAGTCCGTCCTAGAGGGCATAATTCAATCGAAAATGTTTAATTCAACAAAAATTCTAAACCGACTGTGAAAACTACGAAAAAACCTTCAAACACATATTATGTGGGCCCCTGCTAACATCAGCAGTGGTGGGGCCAGTGGGACCCGAAAAAATTAAAAAATATTAGAGGCGGTTCCTCAAGAATCACTCTTAATGACCCTTCTTTTATGGGTAGACAAAAAGGTTTTGTTACTTATTTTTGTGCTAGCCTTGGGTTTTAAGTTACTTATTTTCTTGGATTATTCCATATACAGTCCAACCTCCATAAATAAATAGCCTTGGGAGTTGGGAGTATCCCTTTGATTTATCGATAAATAAATATGTTTTTCAATCTAATTAACTGATGTTATTAATTATTAAATTTTCTCTATGAAGGGCTGTGATGAACCCATTGGGGAGTAGTGGGTCCCGGTTGAATGCTATGGGACCCAGTCAAAAGGTTTGGTTGTGAGAGTGTTGTTTTTATGTAGTTTGTTTTGCTCGGTTCACCAAGCATTTCTGTAACAGTGGTTGTCTACGAACCGTGGTTTCAAACCACGTTATCAGAAGTTAACCAGGGGTCCCATCCCATGTAATGGATTGATGTGTGTGGCGGTTTTACTGGCCAACTTATCTGCAGCATTGTTGGCCTCTCTATATCATTGAACAATGAACATACTTCACTTTGCAGAATAACCTTTTGAGACTTCCAATTTCTTTGATGCGCCCACTACTACTGTCCCATTGTGGTTGGACTCCATTGTGAATAGCATAGTAGGTATAGCTTTCCACTTTCTGTATGTAATAATACCGTTATTTATTCTATTACGCAATTTGCGCTTCACCATTTTTATCAAGTTTGTATGTGGAAACTTCTTTTTTCACCTATTTTCCAGGTGAAGGATAGTATTTCCACCTTCATTCTATCATTTTTAAGAATCTTCGGAACAAACAGGGGTGTAGGTATGCACACACAGTCTTCCACTGGCTGAAGCCAGGTGTGAATCAAACAATTTTTTTTGGAAGGTAGTACAATAAAACATTCATATATTAATACACTTGGGGATTCAAAAATTTATTAATATATGGAGGTTATTAATATAAGGAGGTATGCCTAGATGATGCAAAAAATTTATAGTTCAATATGTATGTAAGTACTATTGGATAATGTACATGCATATTTATAGTTCCAATACACAAAGACATGTAAGTATCTAGGAACTTGTGGTAACAACCTAAAAAATAATCTCTTTTTCTCAAACAACTATATATATGTTCTTTTTTCATTATAAATTTAAACATTACAAATTCTAAATCTCTCTAATATAATGTCAGTTCATATATTAATATATAGAGGTGGATTCCTTAAGAAGGGAAAGGAAAAAATATTAATACTCCCTCCGTCCTAGTTTACTTGCTAAAATTGGGTTTTGCACACAGATTAAGGAAAGTAGAGAGAGGGTTTTTTTTCTTCCAAAATTGCCCCCAAACTACATTTAAGACACATAGTATCTAGTTTTTTGGTCTACTATTTAAAATTTGTAGAGTTTGTTGTAGTTCTAGACTTTTCCGGAATAAAGGACATATAAAGAGAGGAGAGGAGTATTAATGATGTGCATGGGAAATATAATTGCACACAATTCTCAATACCATGACCTGATTTCAATACATGGGTAAATTAGGCTAAAATGGGGGGAAATATGAAACTTATCAAGTAAATTAGGACACAAAAAATTCCCAATTTTAACAAGTAAACTAGGACGGAGGAAGTATTAAAATATGGAGGTTATTAATATTTACAACTGGCCCAAGTTGAGACCATGATTTTTTATTAATATATAGAGGTTATTAATATATTGAGTATCAATATATGGAGGTTTTGCTGTAAATGATAGATTAATTTAGTGATAACCAAGTACACGTAGTGCCAAGCCAGGACTTTGATTCTCTCTCTAATCTAAAAGTCCGTCAAATCCTAGACCTCTACCCCACCTGGGAAAAACAGGGGATCAGCTTTAAAAGTGAGCCAATAAAACGTTGACACATAGGGGTGTAAATTTTTTGGGGTATAAAAGTGGGGGATTTTTAGCATTTTCGAGTTATTAGCCATGTCCCAGAAACTACTGGAAAGCAGACATCAATCTATGGGTCCAAATCCTTATCGTGTCATGATGGATTTATCACAACACATTGGTTGTTCTGGTTGTACATGATGGATTTTAGCGTAATCAGAGGCAGAATTTACGTTGAGGAAACCCAAAATTTATGGAAATTTCACCTTGAAAAATCCATGTATCGAAAAGGAAATGCCTTATTTTATACTTTATTTATTTGACAAGCGATGACATCACTGGGGACCCACTCGCTCTGAAGCTGCTTCCTAGGAAGCAGAGCTCATTTACAAGCTCGACGTAGGGCGGGGACCGAAAATCTAAAAAAATGAGGGATAAAAGCAAATTTCTTTGCTGATGATTATAGGGAGAAGACTACTACCTCGAATCTAATAAGTACTATGCTTGGAAGGGTCCTGTCGTGTCATCTAAAGAGAAGAAACCCTAGCATAGAGTCTATGGCCCAGGGGGTGCAGACATCAATCTATGGAGACAAATCATTTGGATTACTTACTGTATCATGATGGATTTCTAATATCTTCTATGGGTCCAAATCCTTATCGTATCATGATGTATTTCTCACTTCACATTGTTTTTTTTTTCTTCATAAAGATAAAACCCAAGAATAGGATCGTTACATTACTGAGTCGACTGAGTCGAGCACAACGATCTATCGATCTTACATTCATCAAAGCAAAGAAAATTTAAGAGTTACAATAGGAATTCGTCAACTGATTTTCAACCAATTCATGTATCTGCTTGTCAACCACTTCACATTGGTTGTTATGGTTGTACATGATGCACCTTAAATTAGCCCAAAGTCATGTAACGTCAATAATTAAAGGCAGAATTTATTTGAGGAAACCCAGCTTATGTACTGTTCCTCGGAACTGCAGCTGCTATAGTGAATTTTATCCTCTGAGGCGATGTAGCATCTCGGCTTTCATTAAGGTTAATGGGTAGCGGGTGGTTGTTGCGGGTAGTATCTCGCAGTTTTTATTTTGTGGCCTTATTATAAGGAAGAAGTTTCACTAACTAAGCTAATTAATTAAAACTTCGAAAATTCATCCTCACCCTACCCTACCTGAGAAATATAGGGGGTCCGCTTTAAAAGTGAACCAATAAGACTTTGACAAATAGGAGTGTAAATTTTTGGTGTATAATTGTGGGGGATGTGAAACATTTTCTTCGCACAAAACCAATTTCTAAACGGACCCCCTAGACACACAAGTGGTGGGCCCCAACACAAATGAAAAATAGGGAGTCCCATTTTTGGTTAATGTTGTGAGTGTGTAGTTTTGATGTTGTTCATTTTCTCGGTTTGTGAAGAATTTTCGATTCGGTTTTTATATGGTTCAGTTGTTCGGTCTGTCCAGAAGCACCCTTATATTTAATAGAGTTTTCACTTTTCACCATAAATGTTTTTTTCTAGGTAAGGGGGAAGACTTTTCTTTAGTGAAAAACTCTACACTTGGGACAACTCTGCAACTTTTAATATCATTCGGTTCAACCTCCATTAAATAAATAGCCTTGGGAGTTGGGAGTATTCCTTTGAAGAGGTTATTTTATTTCAACCCTTCTAAACGTATCGCCAAAAAAACAATCCTAAAACAACACTCTCACACAAAAGCGACGGAAGTGCTACACTTGCCCCACTCCCTCCCCCCACTCCTTTAACCAACAGATGCGTGACACATTGGCGGGGGAAAGCGGTGGGGGACACTAGTGGGGGAAGGGAAGCATTTGTGCAAAAGCGGTCTCCATGGGATGGGAATTAGCAGGGGGTCAGGTTTGGTGGGTCATCATGTTTAAGTTGTGAGAGCATCCAGAATGGTGCGAGCAAAACCAAAGAGCAAAAACTAAAAAAAAATGGTATTTTTTAGTTTATAGTCAGTGTTAAACATAGTGGGCACGATCAAATTATACTCAAGCGTACATATAATCTACGCCTGAAACGAAACGATCATATAAATTTCGCCTCACTCACAGGCGAAGATTACATCTACGCCTAACCCAGACGCCCATTATAACTTTGTTTGACAACAGGCGAGGTTTATAAGTTGGCCTGTTTAAAATCCATGGACAAAACATGTTTATAAGTTGGTCTGTTTAAACTCCATAGACAAACCATGTTTATAAGTTGGTCTGACAACAAACCAACTTTATATTTGCGCCCCATTGGGCGAACATTTTACATTGCCCCCAGTCGAACGGAATTTATATCTGCGTCTATACTTGGGGTGAAGTTTATATATACATCCCATTCGAAAAGAACGTTTAATATGCGTCTGCAATCAAACCCAGCCATACTCTAGTTTTTAGTTTTAGTCCAGATTTTTGGTTTTAGTCAGTCCCACTGTAATTGATTTCTCGACCAAAATTATAGTTTTGGTCGTACATTGTGGATGCTATGAGGGGGTTGTTTTTAGCGAAAATGATAGTTATCCACCAAAATCTTCCACCGTGAGGTGTCATTAGGATAGTGGCTTAATAACTCACAAAAGGCACCCCTGCTAATCCCAATCCAAGGGATCAAGGGGTGAAATTTTGACACCTGGTGGGGGGAGTGTAGCACTTCCGTGTTTTTCGGGTGTCCAAACTCCAAAGAGGCGGTACACCAATAATTATTGATTTTATTTATCGATAAATATATATTTACTATTTTCGCTATGGAGTATATCTTAGAAACCACAAATAAATATTCTTATATGGAGGTTACTCTTATATGCATTGGAAACATAAAAATGTATCTAGAAAAACAGAAATGCTTGGTGAACCGAGCAAAAAAACTACATAAAAACAACACTCTCACAACCAAACCTTTCGACTGGGTCCCATGGCATTCAGCCGGGACCCACTACTCCCCAATGGGTTCATCCCAGCCCTTCATAGGGTATATTGTTTTGGTGGATTTCAAAATCTCGGTTCGCTAAGAACTACTGCTAGAAAAATATAAACTCAACTTTTTAGTTTATCTAAAATACTAGAAGTTATGCATCATTAAAAAACAAAATGGATGAGAAATACTCTGGTCCAAGTCAAGGAACTGAAAAATGATTTATTTGTCGAGGTTAATGGTTGTGTGTGCAAACTTGTTTTCTCACCTATGATCCAGGTGAAGAATTGTATTTCCACCTTCTAAGGGTTAAGAATCTTCGGAACAAACATGGGCGGATGTATGCAAACACTTGATTCCCTTGGCTGTAGCCAGGAGTCAATCGAACATTTTTTTTCTCATCCGTAGGTAGTAAATGATAGCTGAATTTACTGAAAACCCTGTATACGTAGTGCCAAGCCAGGCCTTTTGCTAATACCAGGGATAAGCAGACATCAATCTGTGGGTCCTAATACTTACCGTGTCATGATGGATTCTCACACCAAATTGGTTGTTATTCACTTGGGGTGGTTATTCATTTACCGAACATGAACATTCGTTTACTGAGATTGGACCAAGGATTGAAAAACATGTCACGGCTCAGGTCACGGCATTATTTTAATGGGCATTAGAAAAATACGAGTTTTTTATTCGTTATTATAAAATAATACGCATTAGAACGGTAAAATAAAAAATAAAAAATTACAACGTGCGTGAAAACAGTTATAAGGGTGCTAATAACGTTTTCTATACATCATTATTTTTAACTATATTATTTTTAAAATATTAATTGTAATTTTATAATCTTTAATTTAAAATATAAAGAATTGTAGAAAATATTTTTATATTTTTTTTCAGGTCTTCAACATATACCGTTCAAAAAACCACACAGAAACCGTGGGTTTCCCAAACTAACCCCCAAAGTACACATGTTGAACCCTTATAGGGTAATGGTGGGTCCCGGCTGAATACTATGGGACCCATTAAAAAATATGTGAGAGTGCGGTTTATAGATGTGCTGTCATGGCATGTTTCTTCTCTTTTGCTGACATCACATCTATAGTATCCAACGTCCACAAAACTGATAGTTCAAAAAAATGCTCTAGCGCTGCTAGAGCAAAATATTTTCCATAAAAAACAATGTATAAACCGCATTCTCACATGATTTTTTAATGGGTCCCATAGTATTCAGCCGGGATCCACCATTACCCTATAAGGGTTCAACATGTTTACTTTGAGGGTTATTTTGGGAAAACCACGGTTTCTGTGTGGTTTTTTGAATGGTACGTGTAGAAGAGCTGAAAACGTTATAACTGATTCTTTCTGGACCGCCAAAAAAAACAAAGAAAAAAAACCGTTGTCTCCCATCAAGAATGGGTCCCGCTGATGTTGGATAGCAGGGGCCTATTTTGGGCCCACCATAACAAAAACTGTGATTTAACTGTTATAAAGCGGTTTTTTGAACGGTCCGTGGATAATTTTTGGATTTTCTAGTATACTCGGTTAGCTAATCAGACGACCAAGATCAACTTATGGTGAATATCAACTCCTCCTTGCAGTTTTCTGATCAAGATCTGTTTACAAGCGTTGGCTATAAATACTATTTAAAAAATCCTTTTGGTATTACTTCTCCTGGGTTCTCTCTTTTCTCTCTGCCAAACCAAACTTTCTTCCGTGAGCTTTGATTCTTGCTCGATTTGGTCCCTCCAGGATCAAATCGAGCAAGTTTAATCTTACCTAATGTTATATGTTGGCTATAATTAGAAGTTTTTTGTTACTTTTTAAGGCTTTTATGTTTTCGTTTTTGTGTGCTTCGTTTGGTGGTTGCTGGCTTCCTTGTGTTATCGGGGTGTTCTATGGTGCCCTTCGCAATTATTTGGAATGGTTGGATCTCTATGCATGTTATTTATTGTGTTATGAAGCCTTTTTTTGTTGTTTTCACGGTGTGTACAGTATTCAATGACTTCCGCCGGCAGTGGTTTCTTTTTTGGAAGTTTGAATTTGGTTGTATCAGTATTGGCGGTCGGATCGATGGTGGTGTTTTTCTGTCGTATTTTGTAGATTTGAACTGCTGTTGTTATTTTGTTTTTTGGGTTATTGATGCTGCTGCTTTATTCAGAAATATATTGTTGGATGTGGCGAAAAAGAAAAAAAACGGAAAGTAATTGTTCTCGACTACCCGGGATGAAAAGATATCAAAAGCAAGAAAAAACCTTCGCTACTTGGTTAGAGAGATGGTACATGTAATAAACCTTCGCTGCTTGGTAAGAGATATGGTACATGTAATAGGTTGATCTTTTTTTTTGGTTTCTATTTACATCTCCTCGCCTCCTGTTAGTGTTAATTTCATGTTTGAACATCCCAGCTTATGTACTGTTCCTCGGAACTGCGCTGCTATAGTGAATTTTATCCTGTGAGGCGATGCAGCATCTCGGCTTTCATTAAGGTTAATGGATAGCGGGTGGTTGTTGCGGGTAGTGTCTCGGGTCAAGCCTCTCTGGTTCTTTTGTATATTCTTTACGTAGATTTTTTTTTATTTTGGTACTAGTGTTTTTGCTTATTAGTGTTTTTGCTTTTAATGTATCCTGCTCTTCGAGCGTTATAATAGAAATGAAACTTTTGTTCAAAATAAGTTGTAAATAATGATTATTGTACTCTGTTTTAACTTTATCTTCTTTCTAATACAAACTCCACAACTTAAATTATATGATTGAAGAAATTAATATTTCGTTGTGTGCAATGGAACATAGTACACAACACTTCGAATCTTGAATAATTGAATCTATGTGTATGTAATATCTAATAATTGAATCTTCCCTATAAAATATTATTGTGGAAATTTCTGAGAAACCCAAATTTGGTTCTTCTCTCTTTCATAAACCCATCATTAAGATTGTATATATCTATAGCCTAAAGTATGACATCAACGATTAAAAATAATAGCTTGAGATTAGATTTATATTCCCACATTTTCAAATGGTCTATATTAACCTCAGTTAGTTACATGTTAGTAAAAAAATTTGTTTTTTTTGAAAATTATCCTAAAAATATTACTAATAATTATTCTTTTTTAAAAACAACCATATTTTCGGTCATTTAAACAAACCATATTTTACGGTCAATTAATTGGGAGCGCGAGTTAAGGGAGGAAATTTACTCTTTTCTTCTTTCTTTTTTTCCTCAAACTTTCAGCATTAGGTGAACACTATTGTTTCGTGAAATTTTTTGAGGATCCAAATGAAACCTTTTTGCCCTAACAACTCCACGCATCTACCTGCTGATGCACAAATAATATTCGAAAACATAAAGATCCACTTTAGCTAGTTTAGGCTTCTTTTTTTTTATAATAAAAACTTAGGCCTAGGAAGGCACTAAGAAAAGTACACAAGGTTGATGTTTTCCCCTACTGGAGATGAAACTCAAAGCCTACCAACATTTTTTTAAGCGAAACAACTAAATGAAAATTGTCCATGTTTTGACTACGAGTAATAATACTAAGGTTAAGTAATACAAAAGACATAGGCTTGATTTCCATAATTTCATTCTGATTAACATTGGTGTTGCTTCTTTCATAGTAAGGAAGATGTAATCTTTGCTTGACAGCTTCAGTGTAGAGTAGCTTGAATCTATCTAGGATGTTCATTGATTCAGCATATATGGAAATGTTGGTGTGCTGCATCTCTTTTTCCCACTGGAATGCTATGTCTGCTCCTCCTGTGACTCCTCTTTCTCCATAGTATCATGTACATCCTCTTGAGTCAATGGTATTTCCTGCAAAATATGTCATAGTTAGAGCATTGTGATAAATAGAGTTTTCAGAGTCATAGATAGTGCATATGCGTATATGCTGTCCAAAGCCTGTTTCAGCATTCCAGTTACTAGTTTAGGCTTTTAGTTCGTATGAATCATTTTTTTATTTCTTATTTGCATATGATCTATTGGTTGTTCCTCCGGACCCATATAAGTTTTTTTATTTTCATTGTTGTTACGCGAGTGAAATTTTGAATTTTTACCATGGAAATTTTCAGAAATGCTTGTGATAATTAGAGTTTTTTTTTACCATTGCGTGAAAATTGTAATTCTCCTCATTTGAATTCGGTGATACTTGGAGTTATATTTTAGGGGTGATAATCGGAATTTTGAATTCGGTGATAATCGAAGTTATTTTAGGGGTGATAACCGGAATTTTTTGCATTGGATGTGATAATTGGAGATTTTTCATACAACGGTGATATTTGAATTTTTTAAAAAGAATTAGTTAGCAGAAGTTTTTAAGGGAGGGAATTAAGGTTAGTTAGTTGAGGTGAGTGTTTTTTGGGAGTTAATTAAAGGGAGCATTTTTAGGGATTCGATTTTGTAGGAGATTTTTAAGGTAATTATAATTTAAAACATTAATTATAGCTATTAGGAAAAATTGACGTTTTTGTAATTTAATTAATTTAAATTATTTAAAGGTTATTTGTGTAATTAATTCTTGTTATAACTAACTATGGGTTTCTAATATATGTAGTAATCTTATTGATGGGTTTGTGATATACAAAAATATAAATTTGGGCAAAAAATATTTTCCCCAAAATATTATTCTATAAAAAATAAATACCCCCTTATCTGCAACATTGTTGGCCTCTCTTTATCTTTGAACTTATCCGTGGGTATAAGTTTTTTTTTTCTTTTTTTTTTAATACAATATTTGCTAAATTATTTCCTACAGTAAAACCTCTTCGGAAGAATACTACATAAAGGAAAAAACTCCATATAAGAATAAAAAAAATTGATCCCGACTTGGGCCAATTATTTTTAAGAATAAACTCCATATTGGGATAAGTCATTTTTCCCGGTCCCGTCTTAAGGAATATACCTCCATATAAGAATATAGTATGAATAATATAGGTCTTGTAATACATCAAAGTTTAAGATGAAGAGTTTCATACAACTAGTTTACATGATCATTTTGATTTAAAGTGAATTCTTTGCATTTTTGTGGACAACTTAATAAAAATCTCGATCACTCATGTGATTTCATTTGTTAATTTTCGGTGCCAAAGTTGAGCTTCATGTGAATTTCATATATACGTACATGTAAAATAAAATCCTCACTCAAGTAGATACATTTTTGTGTTTCCTATGCATATATATTATATATATTTCCGAAGTACATGTATGAAATTTTTCCAGGGTAATGGTGGGTCCCGACTGAATACTATGAGACCCATTAAAAAAATCATGTGAGAGTGCGGTTTATACATTGTTTTTTATGTGGTACATTGATGAGTGCCACTGTGCCAAATATTGCATATTTCTATACTTTTTTATTGGCATTTAACTCATCATTTGCGCTTTAAAAATCATATATTATCCCAAATTCTGTATTTTATTTGTTTTCAAGAATAAATAATTGTACTAATTAATTTTGTGTTTTTAGGTAGTAAATACAGCTTGGATGAATTAAGGATCCAAAAAGAGCAAAGAAGTAGAGACAACGGATGAGAGACAACAAAAGCTCGCGCTAGAAGGCAGTGAAGAATGTCTTTTACACCTCATCCGCAAGTGAAGAATGTCGTTTGCACGGCCCAAAACTAGGTGTGGGCTTGAGATATTAGATTTGAAGAAGACATGGGCTTAGATGAAATAAAAGCTCAGGCCCAAATCCATCTCCTACCTGAGCCGTCAGATTCATCTAAGCTTCTGAGCATCCAATGACACCTCCTTCCGAGACATCAACATTTGCTGCTTCCGCCCAACACCGAAGCACCTGCTATTCATCTCCTATTCTAGCAGAGCCAAACACCACCTCCCCTCCGTACTTATTTTCTACATCGTCTGCAAACCATCACTTCATCTTCACCACCATCAATCACTCCCATCTCCGACCATCACTGAAGAACATCCACCTTCTCAAGAGCCATCAATCAATCTCCTAGTTTCTATCTCTCTCCATCTTAATTTCTCCCTTACCAACAATAGTAACCATAGAAGCTATGGTTGAGAGAGATAAGTCTAGGGTTAGCCTCAATAACTAAAAGCAAATATCAAATCAAGGAGTTGCAGAGCAGAATTACAGAGGGGGTTTGTCGGAAAATACGATTTTAGTGAGTGGCTTTTCTCTAATTTATAAATTCTAGTATTTGAGAAGAAACTGGTGTATAAATAGGTCAACTGTTGTGTGAGAAATAATCCAATTTCGAGTTGGACTAACTATTTATCTTAATACGATTGTGTTTTAATCATCTTCATCATGTTCTAAATCAATCTGCTAGGGTGTAGATGAAACCCTTGATTTTATGCTAAGTATGATTTTTTATTAATATATAGAAGTTATTAATATATTGAGTATCAATATATGGAAGTTTTACTGTAAATGATAGATTAAATTAGTGATAACCAAGTACATATAGTGCCAAGCCAGGCCTTTGATTCTCTCTCTAATCTAAAAGTCCGTCAAATCCTAGACCTCACTAGCCATGTCGCAGAACCAAATACTACCACCATCTACAGAGGTTGTCATCTCAGGGGCCCCACTCACTATAAAGCTGGTCCTAAGAAGCAGAAATCGAAGAAAAAAAAGAGGGAGAAAATAAAATGTCTTTTCTGATGATCATACGTGGCAGACTATTACCTCGAAATCTAAGTACTATGCCTGGAAGGGTCTTGTCGCGTCATCAAGATAGAAGAGACCCTAGTATCAAAAATGCTAAAAATCTATCGTATTTTTACACCAAAAAATTTACACCCCTATGTGTCAGGTATATCCACCACCGAATTACGAAATTACTGGCAAGCAGACATCAATCTATGGGTGCAAATCCTTACCGTATCATGATGGATTTCTCACAACACATTGGTTGTTCTGGTTGTACATGATGGATTTTAGCGTAATCAGAGGCAGAATTTACGTTGAGGAAACCCAAAATTTATGGAAATTTCACCTTGAAAAATCCATGTATCGAAAAGGAATTGCCTTATTTTATACTTTATTTGTATGAAAAACGATGACATCACAGGGGCCCCACTCGCTTTGAAGATGCTTCCTAGGAAGCAGAGCTCATTTACAGGCTCGGCGTAGGGCGGGGATAGAGTTTTCCGACCGTACTATGCTTGGAAGGGTCCTGTCGTGTCATCTAGAGAGAAGAAACCCTTGCATAGAGTCTATGGACCCGGGGGGTGCGGACATCAATCTATGGAGACAAATCCTTTGGATTACTTACCGTATCATGATGGATTTCTAATCACTTCTATGGATCCAAATCCTTACCGTATCATGATGTATTTCTCACTTCACATTGGTTTTTGTTTTTCTTCATAAAACCCTAAATTATATTAAAGATAAAACCCAAGAATGAGATCGGTTACATTACTGAGTCGACTGAGTCGAGCACAACGATCTATCGATCTTACATTCATCAAAGCAAAGCAAATTAAAGAGTTACAATTGGAATTTCTCACTTCACATTGGTTGTTCCGGTTGTACATGATGCACCTTAAATTAGCCCAAAGTCATGTAACGTCAATAATTAAAGGCAGAATTTATTTGAGGAAGCCCAGAATTTAAGGAAATTTCAACTTAGGGTAATTGAGTGTTGGTTTACCAAGATCTATTTGTGTTTTTCATGTTTTACTGAGGTTTTCGTTTCTAATATCTACTACAGTGTAATTTTGGTAGGGAATTTAGTAGTTATTCATTTATGTTTCGTCGAGGATTTAACCATTAATGCATTTATTGAGGTTATTCATTTATCCCGTTTACCCAAGTCTAGGAACCGAAAAATTATTTATGTGTCGAGGATATTCGTTGTGTGTACAAACTTGTTTTTTCACCTATGTTCCAGGTGAAGAATTGTGTTTCCACCTTCTTTCAACCATTATAAGGGTTAAGTTAAGAATCTTCGGACCAAACAGGGGCGGATGTATGCACACACAGGGGACCCACTCGCTCTGAAGGAATTGCCTTATTTGTATCGGAATGGAATTGCCTTATTTTATACTTTATTTGTATGACAAGCGATGACATCACTGATTTCTTTCTTCTTCCGTGATTTGCATATATATGTACTAGAAATCCGTATTAATTCGGCCCGCGTTTTAAGGCCCAAACGCTGATTTCTTTCTTCTTCCGTGATTTTCAAATATAAATATATGTTCTCAAAGAGAGATTCGAACAATGGACGTATACCTTGTATACCTCCTTAAATACACTCCACTCCACAAATCTAAGGCATGTTTGATGCCAAAGGGTACATATATTTAATATTGAACACACAAATCACACCTCCCACCTGACCCACCCTAATTTTGTATCCCGAATTCATATCTCTAAAACGAATTATACATGTACGTATGCCATTCCGATTTATTGCCGACTCACGAACCGTTGACCAAATTTTTGACCGAACTTGATCTTTACAAATCTGGATAATACACATATGTATGCCTTTCTGTACGTATGCAAAACTACGAATTTCTAACTAGGACTAACGCCATATTATTCTCTCAACCAAATCCAAATCCAAATCCAAAGCCTTTTCCAGTAGAAAGTACCAGGTCGTCTAGAGAGTATCTCATAAAAGTATAACATAGTTTTTACGCCGACTCTTATCAAGCTTTGCACAACCCGCATTATTCTCTCAACCGACGCACAATAATCTGGTGAGGGAACACATAATCATCATTTTGTAGCCTTCTTCTCCGTGGACTTTTGTAAAGCATCAGCTTTGGAAAAGACACTTCTTAATTAATTGGTACATATACTTAAGTGAGTGCCTGAGTGGTGTTTCCCCTAAAGGGTTCAAGGCTGTTGGATCGGGATAGCTTCCCGCAAAACGGTGCGGGAGTAGTACTCGAGTGAGGCGGTCTCTATCTTTATTTTTAATTTATGGATAACTCTAGAACTGGGACAAATGTTATTTTCCAGATATGGGACAATAAATTTGTCCAGAACACTAGTTTGCAATTCCGAATTTGTCATACGTACATAACGGCATAGTACGAGTATTATACAGATTCGTAAATGTCAAGTTCGGTCAAAAATCCGGTCAACGGTACGTGATTTGGGGTAATTCGGAACGACATACGTACGTGTATAATTCATTTTTGAGATACTGATTCGGCACTCAGAATTCGTCCATGTTAAATTAAAATAGCTTTTTGTAGTGCTAGAAATATGATAGAAATGGTTTATATACAGAATATGTTAAAATGGTAGCAGCAATTTGGGCATGGCCCCGTGGTTGGATCCTACTATATGAACCTCGGGGAGTTAGGTTCAATTCCTAACGGGGTGTTAGGTTCAATTCCTACCACGCTCAAAGATTTATAAAATTTAAAATCTTATACAAATTCTAGGGGTGTTGGGTTCATTAAGATTGTGCCACCTCATGTTCACAAAGACTGTTGTTCCGGTTGTAGGGAGGGCCGATTTTATATATATATATATAATTTGAGATATGTAGATCAACCACATTTTTTTTTCTTCTTCTCACTTTTTAGCGTTCAGAGTTCAACCTCATTTTTTAGCTCTTCCATATCTTTAAAGGTTTAATCATGTCTGAGATAATTGTTCCAGTTCCGTGTCCTTCACATGCCGTATTTGATTTATATGATTTTCCCACCAGTGTTGGTGTGAAAGTTCGCTGGCCTTCACCATACACTATTAATGTGTGTGAAGTTTCAGATTTAATGGGGGATGAACTCTTAATTCCTGAGTTACATCTTCAGTGTGGCTTTATTTTGCCTATCCCCTTATTAGTTCGGGAATTTCTTATTTATTGCAACCTTTCTCCTTCCGAATTAGAATCTAAATTTTTCGACTATATGAAAAAAAAATTGGTCCAAAATCGTAGTCTTCCAGAAAACGAAAGGATTACTGTTGTGAAGCTTTCTGCGGGCTATGAGGTTCGAACTATCTCTAGTTCTTATTTTAAGAACATCTTTTGCAGGAGTCCATAGTTATCTCTTGGTTTCGAGCATAACGATTCAGTTATGTTTAAAGGATTAGATGGCACCAAGTTTAATGATAAGTGCCCATTAATTTTTTATGGAAATTATGAGAGCGATAATTCGATGCATTGCTCCCTGAAGTTGAAAGCTTTTCCCTTTCTGTGTAACTTTGATGAACAATTATTTGTTTATTACTGAAAAAGCAGAAACAGTTATTGGTTCATACTTTTTGTTTTCTTTTAAATGTAAACTTAGAACAATTTTGTTAGTGCTTGGATTAAACATGTTGCACTGCTTTTCCCCTTTCTAGGTAAAAGGAAGGCATTTGAGATCGGGACTTCTTCTCGAACTGAGAAGAAGGGTAAAGTTTCTTCTTCCCAGGATCTTGTTGAGTTAAGTTTTACTCAATTTTTGATGGACCCTTCTTATAAATAAGATTCCATTGAATCGGATGGTGCTTACACCTCCGAATTTCTGCTGAATGCTTCCTGACCGGCCGATCTAGTGTCATTAGCGCCATTGGAACTTCCTGAAGCTGAGGCTAGGATGGCTTCAAAGAGTGCAGCTGTAGGCAATTCCTCTAATTTTATGTAACTTGTGTTTAGATTGATCTTACAGGTATGATTTGCTAATTAATTTGTATTCGTAGGTGATGAATGACACCAAAGGAGTTCATTCTAGACGCTTGGAGAAGCAAGCTGATGATTCCATTTCAATGAAAAGTTGGAGTACTATGTGTGTTCTGTTTAAAGCCAGGCTTGAGTTAGAAATGGCGAGTAATTTGAGATCCTTTACACTTGTAAGTATTTTGAATTTGAAGTGTATAGGATATGGGCATAATGAGAATCTGCTGAAAGATCAAATTTCACAATTGACTCAATAATTGAGTAATGCCCGAGAACAGCTTGCCGCATCTGAATCTTTCTCTTATCATTCTTTAGATATTGTGGAGGGCTCTAATCATGTTGTTTCTGATACTACCAACTCAAGAGTCAATGTTGTCATTGATGCTGAGAGCTTAGGTTGAGGTTAATTAGGTGATGGTGAACTTGGTCTCTCTTTTCATTATGCCGATTAACACTTTGTATTTTGCTTTTCTTTTGATTATCGGAATATATTTAAAGACATTCAGGTTTTCAGGCAGAAACCACCTAGTTTTTAAAGTTTTTCTCTTCCAGTTTAGTTGCTTATCTTAGTTATCTATATTTACTTTTCAAACTCGGCTTTTGTTGCTTTCATGCTTTAGCTCAATAATGGGCTAAATCATGAGCTATTGTTGAGTTACATTCAAGTTGGGCTAAATAATGGGCTCAGTCTGTACCTTCAATTTGGCTCAGTCTCATTATTTATGTAAGAGAAAACCTAGGTTATCTTAATTTACCTTCAGGTTGAGGTTAAATTGAAAAACATAACTATATTTAAGTCTATTATTAGATGACATCACATCTTAATCATCCGACGGTGGAAGAGGTGCTCGCTCATTTTTGCTTGCGCAGGTGCGTGATCAAAAAATTTCTCAGGAAAATGGTGGTTATGTTTTAGTTTTCAAAAATGCTTTATGCACCGTGCGGTGTACACAGTGGTGAGAGAGTGTGAGAGAGTAAAATAGATGGTCCCCATCTTTTTTGGCCCACCCCCCAGGGCGCCCATAACAGTCCTTAGATCTCCTTGTGATGCACACCGAAGTACACACCTTCGGTGTGTGTAGCATTTTTGTTTAGTTTTAGCAGAGAGTGGGGAAGAATGGGAATTAGGTTTTAGGATTTCTCCCCAAGTCTCGCACTGAAGCGATTCAACGGCGGAGTACGCTAAGTCTCTCACAATCTGACGGCTAAGATTGAATGAATTATGAATCTGAATCATGCTTAAGAAAAGCGATTCAACGGCGGAGTTACGTGGTCCATGTCTCACCGTAAAAAGAAATACTCCCCATGTCTCTAAAAGATAGGCATCATTGTAGCCACTTTTTCATGTTTTTTCTTAATTTATCCTTGGTCCCCACTCATTTGTTATAAGAGAGATGGGAGAAAGAAGTGGTCTCACTTTAATATTAAGAGAGAAAAGGGAGAGAGAGAAGTAGTCCCTCTATGGTTATACTAGTAAAATCATAATATTGGACTTTCCACATATGGAAACAAGCCTATTTTTTTGACCAGCTCTTCTACATGTACAGTTCAAAAAACCACACAGAAACCGTGGTTTTCCCAAACTAGGTAACCCCCAAAGTACACATGTTAAACCCTTGTAGGGTAATGGTGGGTCACGGGCCTCCCGACTGAATACTATGGGACCCATTAAAAAAATCATGTGGCTGAATACTATGACATCAGAAATGCTTGGTGAACCGAGCAATAAAACTACATAAAAACAACACTCTCACAACCAAACCTTTTGACTGAGTCCCATGACATTCAGTCGGGACCCACTACTCCCCAATGGGTTCATCGCAGCCCTTCATAGGTTATATTATTTTGGTGGAGTTCAAAATATCGGTTCGCTAAGAACTACTGTTTTGACATACCAAATAAGGAAACAAGCATATCTTTTAGAGATGGGGGAGTACGTGGCATTTCTCACAACTCACACTTGATAAGTTGGTCCACGCACGTGCGCTTTCTCATGCCAGAAAACTTGTCTATAAAATACTAACTGATATCAATAAAAAAAATCTAACTATTATAGACCAAAAAAATAAAACAATTATTAATATCTAACTGCCAAAAAATAAGAGTTTGACTGGTTATAAGAGTTTGATTGGTTATAATGAAATAAAATATATTCCTTTGAGAAGAAAAAAACGAAACATTACGTTTTCATCATGGTACTAGAAATTGCAATAGCTAGGAACCTTTGCAAGTGTTGTTCTTACTTATCTTGTAGGACTTTTAAGATCCTTGAATATATGTAGAGCACTCCTATATACTATTATCTCCTTCAATCCTTGTCGGTTGGCTTCTTCTATTTCCAAAGAAGATATCATAAATGGAAGGAATAAGAGTGATGTTTTGCATGGAAAGTAGCAAGATGTATATTTTTCTTTTGTATCATAAATAAAGGAAGAATTTTGTTATCTTGTGCACCCATGAACAAGATAAGAGCCAATTATTTTCCTTGGAAATGATAAAAAACAATAAAAAATTATGAGAGATAATGTATATTGCATTGGAGAAGGTAAAGTTTGCACTTCTATGAAGAAAAATTCAAAAAATCTATGAACATTTGCTTTCTCCAATGCAAAATACATTATCTCTCATAAATGAAAAATCAAAATTATAGTAGTACATCCTTGGAATGCCAATGACACTGTAAATACCAAGATACATTTTGTATCTACATAAATAATATGTGGAAACATTGAACTTGAGAGTAGCATTTTTCAGGTCAAATTTCCCATAGTAAAAGTAACAATAAATTTTGGTATTCCCGAGAGTATTACATTTGCACAAAAAAGAAAAGAAAATTATCCTAAAGAGGTTATCAGAACTTCTGTATATAAACTCTTCCTTACTCTCGACAACTTTACCCGGTACAAACAGCAGCACTGGAAACAAATAGTTGCACACATTTTGTATTGCTTGATCAGTAAATTCAGACCTCATTTGCAAAGGAAGGCAACTGTGAGTTAGTACCATTGTTTGTCTCCGTTGTAAACTCATTTCTCCTCTCCTCCCTTACCTTATTTCACTTCACATTCTCTCTAAAATTACAACCATCAAAACACACCCTTTCAGCACAAGTTTTTCATCACCATCCTTCTTCTTCCTCACATCTTTTCTTTGTATGAGGGCCCCTGCTAACCCCAGCCGGCGGGGCCCAATCTTCATTTGTGAGAGAAATCATTTTTACGTTGTTTTTTATGCGGTCTAAATAGAATCACTCTTCTACGTATTATTTATGTAGAATCAGTGGATGTCCGAACACTCCGGTATCCGTTAGAATTCGCATTCGAAAAATAAAATATTATTCGAAAATAGTTTTCGGATTCGGATATCCGTATTTTTTTATCCGAAAATGTAACTGATCGGACACGGACTCAGATATGGAGGTATTCGCATGTGAAATATCCGTATCCGAAATTTATGTATGAATATATATATTTTTTTTAGGCCGGATCGGGGGACAGGAATATACGGACAAATTTGTACAACATGTAACGGACGTAGATTTGAACACCTACCAACGGTTGAGATGATCAAAAAGAAAAACTCCAAAACCACTAGCACTTTCGTTTTTTTTTTTCTCGCTCATCTAAGAGGTTTTTTTCTCACTCTTCTAATCTTCTTAAAGAAATTTGAAGAAAAACTCAAAAATTTGAAGAAAAACTCCGGACACTAGAATTCTGTGATTATATTTTATTAAGGAGAAATGATGCGTTGGTTTCGCAGTGTAAACGCACCTCATTCTCTCATTTGTCGCACAATATCTGATTAGGGCACACGTTGTCATCATTTTGTAGATCCGTCGACTTTTTTCAAGCTACAACTCAGGGAAAGACACATCTTAGAGAGACGCAAACTACTTAAGAAAGTGGATGTTTCAAAACAAAATACAAATTGGACTAAGTGTTTTCCTAGTTGGTTGTTTGCAATCTTGGTTAATTGCAAAGTTTTAGGTTTTTATCTTTCTCATGGTTATCAAGATTTTTTATATAATAGCGTTAATAGCGACCTATGGTGGTGGTGATGTATTAAAATCAAATATTTTTTTGAAATAAGATCATCTAATGCGGCAAATAAGACGATCTAATGCATTGGTTTCACAAAGTAACCACACATAATTCTCTCAACCGTCACACAATAATTTGGTGAGGGCGTATGTCATCATCATTTCGTGAGCGGTGGATTTAATCTTTATCGTAGCGATTATGTAATTATAAACCTAATACTTTGTGGATATATTTTTTAAGGCGAAATGATACATTGGTTTCGCAGTGTAACCGGACCCCGGACTCCCAACAGTAGCACAATAATCTGGTGAGGACACACATCATCATAATTTTGTATCCTTCGTCATACTTGTGTTACGTCTTTTATACTTTAAAATATGGTGCACAAATAATTGATCATGTGAAATATGGTGCAAAATACAATTTTCACCGTATATAATTTTCTATACATTAACTTAAATCCTATTGTACTTCTAAGCAGAAGCGCGATAATGTAATCATGAACCTCATACTTTGTGGATACATTTTTTTTAAAACTGAAATGATGCATTGGTTTCGCAAACTAACCACCCCTTAGTCTCTCAACTGTCGCCCAATAATCTGGTTAGGGCACACGTCATCATCATTATGTAGCTCTGTGTCTTTTTGTCAAACAAAAAATCTGGAAAAGACACATCTTGATTGGTACATATATTTTAGAGTGACGTAAACTAATTAAGTGAGTGGATGTTTCAAAATAAAATAATTACACTCCTCATTGGCTGAGGATTTAATCTTTATCATAGTGATTATGTAATCATAAACCTAATACTTTTTTGGATATATTTTTTTCTGCCGAAATGATTCGTTGGTGTCGCAAGGTAAACGCACCTCGTTCTCTCATCTATCGCACAATAATCTGGTTAGGGCACACGTCATCATCATTTTGTAGCTCCGTGGACTTTTGTAAAACAATAGATCTCGAAAAGACACATCTACATTTTAGAGTAGCGTAAACCACTGATGTGAGTGGATGTTTCAAAAGAAAATAATTACCCTCCTCATTGGCGGTGGATTTAATCTTTATCGTAGTAATTATATAATTATAAACCTCATACTTTGGGGATATATATTTTTAAAAGTGAAACGATGCATTGGTTTCAGTGTAACCGCAAATTATTCTCTTAAACGTCGCACAGTAATCTGGTTAGGGCACACATCATCATCATTATGTAGCTCCGTGGACTTTTGTGAAACAATAGCTCTCGAAAAGACACATCTACATTTTAGAGTGACGTAAACCACTTATGTGAGTAGATGTTTCAAAAGAAAATAATTACACGCCTCGTTGGCTGAGGATTTAATCTTTATCATAGCGATTATGTAATCATAAACCTAATACTTTGTGGATATATTTTTGTCTGGAGAAATGATGCGTTGGTGTCGCAAGGTACATGGACCTCATTCTCTCATTTATCGCACAAAAATCTGGTTAGGGAACACGTCGTCATCATTTTGTAGCTCGATCCGTGGATAAAACAATGGATCTGGAAAAGACACATCTTGATTGGTACATACATTTAAAACCACTTATGTGAGTGGATATTTGAAAAGAAAATAATTACAGTCCTGGTTGGCAGCGGATTTAATATTTATCATAACGAGTATGTAATCATAAACATAATACTTTGGGGATATATTTTATTAAGGCGAAATGATGTGTTGGCTTCGCAGTGTAAACACACCTCGTTATCTCATCTGTCGCATAATATCTGATTAGGGCACACGTCATCATCATTTTGTAGCTCCGTGGACTTTTGTCAAGCTACAACTCTGGGAAAGACACATCTAAGAGTGACTCAAACTACTTAAGTAGTGGATGTTTCAAAACAAAATACAAATTGGACTAGGTGTTTTCCTAGTTGGTTGTTTGCAATCTTGGTTAATTGCAAAGATTTTAGGTTTTAGGTTTTTATCTTTCTCATGGGTATCAAGATGTTTTATATAATAGCGTCCTATGGCGGTGGTGCTGTATTAAAATCAAGCATTTTTTGTTGAAAGAAGACCATCTAATTCGGAAAATAAGACGATCTAATGCATTAGTTTCACAAAGTAACCACACATAATTCTCTCAACAGTCGCACAATAATTTAGTGAGAGCGTATGTCGTCGTCATTTAATGGGCGATGGATTTAATCTTTATCGTAGCGATTATGTAATTATAAACCTAATACTTTGTGGATATATTTTTTAAGGCGAAATGATACATTGGTTTCGCAGTGTAAACGGACCTCGGACTCCCAACTGTAGCACAATAATCTGGTGAGGACACACGTTACCATAATTTTGTATCCCTCGTCATACTTGTGTTACGTCTTTTATACTTTAAAATATGGTGCACAAACAATTGATCACGTGAAATATGGTGCAAAATACAATTTTCACCGTATATAATTTTTTGTACAGTAACTTAAATCCTATTGCACTACTAAGCAGAAGCGCGATAAAGTAATCATGAACCTCATACTTTGTGGATACATTTTTTTTAAACTGAAATGATGCATTGGTTTCGCAAACTAACCACCCTTCAGTCTTTCAACTGTCGCACAATAATCTAGTTAGGGCACACGTCATCATCATATTGTAGCTCCGTGGCTTTTTGTCAATCAACAGATCTGGAAAACACACATATTGATTGGTACATATATTTTAGAATGACGTAAACTACTTAAGTGAGTGGATGTTTCTAAATTAAATAATTACACTCCTCGTTGGATGAGGATTTAATCTTTATCATAATGATTAATTATGTAATCATAAACCTAATACTTTTTTGGATATATTTTTGTCTGGAGAAATGATTCGTTGGTGTCTCAAGGCAAACGCATCTCGTTCTCTCATCTATCGCACAATAATATGGTCAGGGCACACGTCATCATCATTTTCTAGATCCGTGGACTTTTGTAAAAAAATAGATCTGGAAAAGACACATCTACATTTTAGAGTGGCGTAAACCACTGATGTGAGTGGATGTTTCAAAATAAAATAATTACCCTCCTCGTTGGCGGTGGATTTAATCTTTATCGTAGCAATTATGTAATTATAAACCTCATACTTTGAGGATATATATTTTTAAAAGTGAAACGATGCATTGGTTTCACAGTGTAACCGCAAATTATTCTCTCAAACATCGCACAGTAATCTGGTTAGGGCACACGTAATCATCATTATGTAGCTCTGTGGATTTTTGTGAAACAATAGCTCTCGAAAAGACACATCTACATTTTAGAGTGACGTAAACCATTTATGTGAGTCGATGTTTCAAAAGAAAATAATTACACTCCTCGTTGGCTGAGGATTTAATCTTTATCATAGCGATTATGTAATCATAAACCTAATACTTTGTGGATATATTTTTGTCTGGCGAAATGATGTGTTGGTGTCGCAAGGTACACGGACCTCGTTCTCTCATTTATCACACAAAAATCTGGTTAGGGCACACGTCGTCATCATTTTGTAGCTCCGTGGACTTTTGTCAAGCTATAACTCTGGAAAAGACACATCTTAGAGTGACGTAAACTATTTAAGTGTGGGGATGTTTCAAAACAAAATACAAACGGGACTAGGAGTTTTCCTAGTTGGTTGTTTGCAATCTTGGTTAATTTCATTGCAAAGATTTTAGGTTTTAGGTTTTCATCTTTCTCATGGGTATCAAGATTTTTTATATAATAGCGTTAATGGCGTCCTATGGTGGTGCTGCTGCATTATAATCAAGCATTTTTTGAAAGAAGAGGATCTAACTCGGAAAATAAAACGATCTAATGCATTGGTTTGACAAAGTAACCGCACATTATTCTCTCACCGTCGCACAATATTTTGGTGATGGCGTATGTCATCATCATTTTGTCTCCTTCGTCACACTTGTGTTACGTCTTTTATACTTAAAATATGGTGCACAAACAATTGATCACGTGAAATGTGGTGCAAACTAAAATTTTCACTTCATTCACTTTAAAAACTAGCATGATATTCAGTCTTCTTTGCAAATACAAAATTATCTTTGCATCCTTTGCAAACGTTTCTGTATATATAATCTGAATATAATTAGAGAACTATGCAGAACATGATGGACAATGTGGACATATTCTTGTTATTTTAATCATAAAGTATATATATATATATACCCACGGCTTATAGTGTTGATGTTATCATAAAAACCACAATTACCAATGAAAGATCGATTTGATCATCTTTTGAAAGAAAGTTACTAAATTCTATTCATACAACAAACACCACACTTTTGGTAACGTTCCTTTTTATCTTAGTAATTAAGTGAAATCAAATTCTGTAAACATCCGTTCCAAGATGATCAATACAAATGGAACTAGGAGTTTTCCTAGTTGGTTGTCTCCGATCTTAATTAATTGCAGAGATTTCTTACCTCATTGCGGGCAGAATAAGGTCAAGTGGGCAGATGTCGTGTTTTCTCTCTTTGGATATTCTTGTTTTTTGTTAACCAAACAATTACAGAGATGCAACTGTGTTTCTTTTTAATACAATTATTCAGCAATATTTATGATGATAATGGAAAAATGACGATGATGGAAACTAAGTCAGTAAACCGTATAGAATTTTGTGTATAGTAACTTAAATCTACATGAATAATAACATAGATTTACCTATTTCCGATGCTAAGCGGAAGCAAGATTACATAATGTAACTGCAAATTATTTTCTCAAACGTCGTACAATAATCTGGTTAGGGCACACGTCAGCATCATTTTGTAGCTCGATCCGTGGATAAAACAATGGATTTGGAAAAGACACATCTTGATTGGTACATACATTTAAAACCACTTATGTGAGTGGATGTTTGAAAAGAAAATAATTACACTCCTGGTTGGCGGTGGATTTAATATTTATCATAACGAGTATGTAATCAGAAACATAATACTTTGGGGATATATTTTATTAAGGCGAAATGATGCGTTGGTTTCGCAGTGTAAACGCGCCTCGTTCTCTCATCCGTCGCACAATATCTGATTAGTGCACACGTTGTCATCATTTGTAGCTCCGTGTACTTTTGTCAAGCTACAACTCTGGGAAAGACACATCTTAGAGTGATGCAAACTACTTAAGTGGGTGGATGTTTCAAAACAAAATACAAATTGTACTAGGTGTTTTCCTAGTTGGTTGTTTGCAATCTTGGTTAATGGCAAAGATTTTAGGTTTTTGGTTTTTATCTTTCTCATGGGTATCAAGAATTTTTATATAATAGAGTTAATAGCGTCCTATGGTGGTGGTGCTGTATTAAAATCAAGCATTTTTTTGAAAGAAGACCATCTAATTCGGAAAATAAGATGATCTAATGCATTTGTTTCACAAAGTAACCGCATATAATTCTCTCAACCTTCGCACAATAATTTGGTGAGGGCGTATGTCATCATCATTTCGTGGGCGGTGGATTTAATATTTATCGTAGCGATTATGTAATTATAAACCTAATACTTTGTGGATATATTTTTTAAGGCGAAATGAGACATTGGTTTCGTAGTGTAACCGGACCTCAGACTCCCAACTGTAGCACATAATCTGGTGAGGATTGATAGGTGTCCAAAACACCTTATAATTTATATATTGTTTATGCTTTCTCTGCTAGTTTTCTTGTAAATTATGTATCTTATGCTTTGTTTTTGAGTATTTAGGTACTTTGGAGTCATTTGGAACAAAAGAAGAAGAAACATGGTAAAAGTGTTATCTCATGTGCAATGGCTTCTGGAGGCGGATTATTTCTCATTATTTTCTTTTCTTCATCTCTGGATGAAAATCACGTTGGCTTTAGTAATGCATATTTTGTATGAAAAGCACGACAGATTTAGTGATGTATATAAATTGAAGAAAAGAAATCTGGGAAATAAGAAGCGTATGTTGTTGGTGAAAGAATTTGAAAAGAGCGAAAGCGTCATCCACAGGCGAATGTCCATTTGGAGCGAAAAGGAGCACAAAGGACCAACTCACAAGCGAGCAAAGCTAGCTACGATGGAGCATACTCGGGAATCCAGTCAACGCTAAGGGGCAACTCTTTTGGAGGAGAACTATAGACATGCCAGCCAAAATTAAAGGGGGCTCCCATATGGGTGGTTCTACAGTGGGGTGTAACTACCCACCCAAATTATTACAACCCTAAAATTGAGAAAAGATATGTCTCTCAATCATTGTGAGCTGAAATTGAGAAAGGAAGAGGAACTGGTGATGACAGATTAGAGGAGAATTTGAGAGAGTTACCAAGGGCTGAGATTGCTGATTCTGCAGGGGATAATGGAGTTTGAGATGTTGAAATTAATGTTTCAAGGTTAAATGCAGAAAAATAGGGG
This sequence comes from Papaver bracteatum, assembly GCA_023529315.1. Taxonomy (NCBI): domain Eukaryota; kingdom Viridiplantae; phylum Streptophyta; class Magnoliopsida; order Ranunculales; family Papaveraceae; genus Papaver; species Papaver bracteatum. The sequence continues at coordinate 3,078,563 of JAJJWX010002811.1, read as the reverse complement.
CAAGAATGTTCTAATTTATGCTACAATAGCCTTGAGATCGAGATTACAAAGGGGTTTGTTGATGTAAAGAAGTTGCAGCAGAAATCAGGAGGAAGAGTGGTGATTGTGAGGTTACCGCTCTTATTAGAAGATGCTTTTGAAGCTAGGGTTTCATTACAGACCCAAGGTTTTGATTGATACTCCAAAGGTAATTATCAGATGGGTATCAGATGATGTATTGATTTTATATTGTCATGGATTAAGAATGGGATTCAGTTGAATTTGAAGTTAACATAGTTTGAGAAGAATTTAGCTGAGAAGAAAGAATTTTGAGTTGGTGTTTCTGAGATGCTGTTGATCTGGGGTTTGAAGCTGTTGTAAAAAGAGTGAAATTGATGCTGTTACAGGCCCAGAGCAACCTGGGTTTGTATTGTTTCTGGGAAATGAAGAATTGGTGAGAAGAGAATGTAGTGGTGCTGCAATGGATGGCTTTAACTTAGAACTGTGGTTGCAGAGCTAGAAACTTTGGTGCAATTCAGATGGAGAAGCCAAGCCTGAGATGGAGTAGGTAATTATGAAGTGCAGTTACAAAGAATGATGCAAGAATTGCAGAAGATGGGTACTGGTGTTTGGCTATGAATGATTGAACTGATTGGTTGTGGAGCTGTTTAAGCTACAGGATGGGATTGAAGCTGAAATGGATTTGGTGTTGGTAATTGGCTAGGCAGAAGTGATGTGGTCTTGTAGTGACAACAGTTTTTAGAATTGCAGTTGGGATTGCAGCCAGGAGCATCAGTTTGTTGCTAAGAATGGCTTGAACTGTGAAGATGGGTCTAAGTATTGGAAGTGGTATTACAATTGGTGTTCATGGTTGGTGGGTTTATTCATAGTCAAGGGTTGCAGTTGCAGTTCAAGTAGCTCAGGTTGCATGGTATTGATTGGAGCAGTGAAGCTGGTAGTAACTGTTGCTGGAATTAGTAGTACAAGTGAGCTGCATATGTGTGAGCTCGATCGCATAGGAGGAACTTCTAAGAAGATGAATCTGTTTATTGAACTGAGGGTGATTCTGGTGATTGTGTGATGGTGCAAAAATAGTAATGGTTGAATCAAGGAAGAGAAGGAAATGTGGAAGATGGTCTTAAGCTGCAGTTTCAGCTGGAATTGCAGAGTAGATTAAAAACTGAGCTGGTGGCGCTGTGTGTTGCAGAAGTGGCATTAAACTAAGAAGTGAAGCGGATGAGCTGGTGCAGCTTGTATAGCAGAATTACAGTTGTGAATGAATTGCAGGAGCTGGAGTTAGTGTTCTTGCTGCTGTTGATTTTACAGGGTGTTGAACTGGAGATGTATGAAGTCAGAAGTGGCTAAAATCTGTATTAATTTGATTGAGCTATGGCAGTGAAAGATGTGTGCTTCTACCATGGTTTCGTGACTTCCTGCTAAGGGATATTACAGCTTGTTTAGATGATGTTCAGCTGCTAACCAGGGATTGAAGTTGAGCACAGTTGCCTTTGTTTTACAGGGTTTGGAGTAGATTTATGGAGACTGATTGAAGGAGCAGTTAGAGGGATCTGGATGGAATCACTGTTGTTGCTTGGAGTGCTAGAACTGGAATTAGGAGAATATTAGCTAATGAGCAGAATGCCAGCCATCATGGCTGGAAGAGATTTAGCCAGTGCAATGGCTTAGTTTTTAGCCTTACTCAGATCAGTTAACCTAGTCAGTTCACCTGACTCATTTTTAACTAGGTTTTGACTCGGTGTTGATCCGAGTTGGACCGTTTGACCGGTGACCGGGCGGACTTTGCCGGTCACCTGAGCTACTTTCCGGCGCCGGATTCCGGCCATATTCCGGCCAAAAACACAGTTTTCCGGTGAACATTTTTTGGGTCATATTTTCACATGGGTTTTTCACACACATGAGTTTAGTGGACTTCTTGGTATTGGACCGTGGGCTTTGAAGACCTAATTTTGGAAAGTTGAAAGCTATGAAAAGAAAAAGTTTCTATTCTTTTGTGGACTTATCATATTGGACGTATCTTTCTACTGGAGTTTGGAGGAGAGCGATTCTACTAGGGTTTGCTTTCGTTTATTTTTCATGTTCTTCATTTTATTTTTGATAATAATTATGTTGAATCCAAAAACTATGAGTAGCTAAACTTCATATTATTGGTTATGGGATAAAGTGGATTTCACAAATGATATTTGATTCAATGATGTAGTTTTGTCTCAATACTTTATTGTTTATAATTCATGGTTTATTTTGTTTTATGATTTGATTGTTTATTTGGTTGAGTCCGGAATCAATCCGATTTGCTTTCATATCTAGAGCTATTTTAGGGTTTTCAATACGAAAACGTTGTTTATCCCTGATTCTAAGTAGCATAAATGTGGGTAGTGCTTGTAGTGATATATCCTACTAGTCACATATGAATCATAACTTAGGTTAAATCGAACTAGTGCGTTTACACATTTTGATTGCCTTGATTAGTCTTATTCCATAGAACTTATTTCTTTTAGGGAGTTAAATCTAATTGTGCTTTTACACTTTAGGTTGCTTTCTAGGAAGAATTCTGTAGTTGCGGATTATCTCACAACTACACCCTCATAAGAATCCATTAAAATGATTCCTAAACCTAATTAATTTGATATGAAACTAAGAATTAAGGTACTAAAATTATAAAGGAGACACAAAGATTTTTACGTGGTTCGATCAATGTGATCTACATCCACGGTGCTTCACTAGTGATTGTATGTAATTACATGATTTTACAATTGAGACTCCATTAATGAATATTTGGAGCTCTAGAATTTTGGGGAAGAAGATGATAAAGAAAATAAATCCCTCTCTAAAATTTTCTCTCTCCTCCTAAAATTATCCTCCTTAATAAAAAGATCTCCTCCACTTCTCATGCCTAAATGGCTATTTATATGATCTTACAAAATATGACAGTTGTATTGTCCCGCCATTTCGGATTATCTTGCGAACCTTCATAACTTCATTTCGCGAACTTCTTTTTCTTTCCTCGTGATTTCCTTTGCTCGCAAAATGTTCTTTGCTCGCAAGATGTCTTTTCTCTCCACAATTTCGTAAGTTATCATTTGTTGTGATATTCCGCTCCTACATCTTACCTCTTTTTTCTTGAATGTTGCTTGAAGAGCGATCTTCAAGAAAAAATCACTTGATGTGGTTGTTGGAGTAGTCTTTGATCTTTGTTGATGAAGGAATGAGCGAAAGAATATCAAACTCAAAAAGTATATACTTGCCTCTATTCTTTTGCGAATTTCTGAAGCTTTAAGAAGTAATTAGAAGTATCATCTTGCGAAGTATGAAGTGTGAGAAGTATCCTTGAACAAGTATGAAGTATAAGAAATATAAAATATCCTTGAAGAAGTATAAGAAGTACTCAATCCTCGAAATATATATAAGAAGTATGAAGTATCCTTAAAAAGTATAAGAAGTACTTAATCCTCGAAACATATAAGAAGTATTCGTCCTTGAATGAGATATTGCCTCTGTTTATGTGAAATTATTATTCCATTTTTGGTGAGGATTCTTGCTGAGAAGATAAAGAACATAAAATATTTTCTTGGGTATCCATAGTTGCCTCTGTTCTTTATCTATGAAGGAGAATCCTTAAGAAAATTTTGAATAACTAAATTGTGTCTCTATTCTTATCTTGCCTCTGCCTCAAGTGGTAACCCTGCTAACTTCTGAATTTTTCTGCAAATTTATGATTTTTTCTGTGAATTTCTGGGGTTTTCTGCGAATTTCTAAACTTCTGAATAGTTCTGCGAATAGTGCTGCGAATATAGTGTTGCGAATATAGTGTTGCGAACATAGTGTTGCGAATATAGTGTTGCGAACTATGAATAGTCCTGCGAATTATGAATGTTTTTGCGAAGTTTCGCGGTATTATCCTGTAAAATTTTGTTTAATACTTGTGTGCATATAATACTTATATAATGATTATGTTGTGAAATGTGTATGCGATTCTTATGCCTTGAAATGCTTATGCAATGCTTTTATGATGCGAATATGATGCTTGAATGATGCGAGTATGATGCTTGTATGATGCAAGTATGATGCTTGTATGATGCGAATACTTATCTATTATGATGTATAGTTAATGTTTGTGTTACTTAGCTCATTTTGCTGCGGTAAAATTGATATATCTTTGAGTTGCCTCCATTCATATAATCATCTTCGCAAGTTTACTTGTGTATTTTCGCGAATGAAATCGCCTCTTCTTGTATGACTTCGTGATATATATTCTTGTAAAAATTATTCAATGATATTGATGGAATTGTCTTCTTTGATATATATTGTCTTCAAAATTCTTCAATGATCTTGATGGAATTGTCTTCTTTGATATATATTGTCTTCAAAAAATTTCAATGATCTTGATGGAATTAATTTCATGAATTGCTGTGGTCTTATCATGCCTTCCTAAGTAAAGGTCTTATTTTGCCACCTCTTTTGTGATAATATTTTGTATTTGCGATAATATGACAAGTCTGAACATTCTTGCGAATATACAACCTCGTGACATTATCGTCTTGCGATGAAATCGCAGGACGTCTTTACACTTTCATGCAAAAACCCATTTATCTCATCTTATCTTCATTGTTATGTTCTGCGAGTTCTTTTTTCTTTTCTTTCTCTCTCTCTTTTTTTTTTTTTTTTTTTTAGAAGGCTCGCAGAAGTTCAATTGTTGCACAAATATGACAAGCCTTTATGTTTTTGCAAACAAGAAGCCTCGTGACATTTGCGTCTTATAGCACGTATCATCTCCCTAATGGAGGGTGATGCCCTTTATCTTCCCCCTGGTTGCCCCTTCAAGGAAGCGTACATCGACCATACAAGGTTAGATCTTCCCATCCGGTTCTGCCAACAACTAGTTTTTGATCGCAACCTCTTATCCTTTTTGCCTATAGGGCTTATAGTTACGAGGTTGCACCCTATGGGGTATCTTTGGGACAAGTGCATCATTTTCCAAGACTTGTCAAAAATGGCAGATGTGGTTCAACCTCACCCGGCACTCTTGACTCAACCGTGTACCTCGGCGCCTTAATCGTTTTCTGCACTTCTTGGGAAAGACAGTATGCCTTAGTCGCCCAACCTAAATCTTCTTACACCGCATTTTATTTTGTGTAATATCGCTAGATTAGGTGAGAATCCAAGGTGTCTAACCCGGATAGGTACCCCATTATTGGGTTGTACCCCTAAATTTTTACCATGTACTAAGGGCCCTTGGTGGTGTTCCGGTTACCTTTAGACACGTTTATAGGTACCCCCTTAAATGACGTACTTTAGGACTTTGCCTCTTACGAAATATAGCTTCGCGAACTAGGGTGTACGCCACAAAGGTTTGCCTGTATAAAATTTTCTGCGGCTCTCTTTATTTTTTGGAGGTTGATCACAGATTGCGGTCTTTTATTCGCAAGTTAATCGTAAATGGCGGTATTTTTTCGCCTTTTAAAAATTCATCGTAAATTTTTCATGTACATAAAATGTTTAATGTTTTCATGAAATGTTTAGTATAAGAAGTATGAAAAGTATGAGAAGTATTAATCAAAATTGTTCTATAGAAATATAGGAATTTAATTTTCTCTATTTTTTGTAATTTTGAAGTCTTTGAAATTTTTTGAGATCGTTAAATTTTTGCGATAAACTCATTTTTGAATCTTGCGATTGTATCACTTTTCACCAATCTAAAAAATCTTTGAAATGTTTTGAAATCTTAGAAGTTGTAGAAATCTTGCGAGTATATCGCTTTTTAGTAAATAAAATCAAAAATCTTTTGTCTTCCGTAAATAAAATATTCAAGGAAATGGTACTTACCTTTTTACGGCTTGTTGTTGTCTCTTGCAAAGGATATGACTTGCCATTTCTTGCGAAATATGTCTATGAAATAATCTCCAATTTTCTTCTTGCGAAATAACCAAAGATCTTGCGAAGTAATAATTTGCACGAATTAAACGAACATCTACGAAGTAATGATTTACACGAAGTAGACGAACATAGATGTTTACGAAGTATATGGTGGTCTTCTAAATTCTTCCCTGGTGTTTTGAGAGTGAACTGGCGATAATTAATCACCCTTTTGCTCCACTTTTTGAACTCTTCTTCGGATCATATATTTCACATTTGATAAGTTGCTTTGATGTAGTTATTGATAAGGTAACTTCGTCATTGAAATGTTGACCGGCTCAGATTGGTAGCGCTCTATATTGCAAGTTATTGTATCACTGATTACGGCGAGTTGACTTGCTGAATCTGGGTAATGAAGTAAACGAATATTTTCTGCGAACGTTCACAAGTTCCTTATCTGGCTATAAGTTCGTCATTTCTGGTGATGCTTTTGCGAAGCTAATCACCTCTAATGGGCCCAGTCCATCCCAATTTAATCACCAACCCTCGTTTTCGAATCGAACAACAGAACCAACTCCTCCTCCACCTTTATTCACCACGGTCATAACACCACTAACTCCAGTTTCTACTTTCTGTCCGTGTAAAACACTTCCCTGTACGTATGAATAACAAGCTCATACCCTTACTGTCATCCAAGCTCTTTCCTCCAACGTTCAGTCAAGCCATCACTGTCATCGTCACCCAACACCGTTCTTCTCAGCTTCCCAACTCCGTACATACTCAGTTCAACCAACATAACTCCACTGGTTTCCAGCACTTGCCTTCAAAACCCCAGGTCTCAAGTCATTGTTCGCAAGATAATAGCAAGATAATTATGCGAATATTGACGAATAGTATCCGGGTTAGACACCTAATAACAAAGAAGTTTTCTCCTTTGCCTTCGCATGATAATTATGTTCGCAAGAAACAAAATGTTAAGAAGATTTCTCCGAAGCTAAAAGGTTAAGAAGATTTCTCTCTTGGCTGTGTTGCTTGTTATTACCGTACGAATTGGTATACAAGGATAGTTACTTCGTTAGTTTGTTCAGGCCAGTCTATTTCGCAGGTCTATCCTCGTATGTTCTGGTTAAGCTAGTGAAGTAGATTTTGAATTTCACGAAGTAAACTTCACGAATTGTTTGCTTTAGATGTAATTCTTAGTGTATATTTGCGGATTTCAATCTAGTTTGTTCAATTTCACGAACTAGATTGAAGAAAACCCCAGCCATTTTCTTCTTGCGAACTAGATTGAATTTCACGAAGTAAACTTCACGAATTGTTTGCTGTAGATGTAATTCTTAGTGTATATTTGCGAAGAAGAAGCTAGTGAAGAGTATGTCTGCGAACTAAGCATTTACGAAGATAAATGTTTGCAGAGTTACAATATACTGTAAACCACTTGGCTGCAAAATTTTGGACTCTTTCGCCTGTAACTAATTGCTCAGTGCCCGAAAATGTCTCCAATCCTGTTTTCTTTGGTTCTGAACTATGCCTGGACCTGTTAATGGAATTTCTTCTCTTTACTACATTTGCTTCCCTTACAGCTTCAGTTTAACTTCCTTACTGTTAATGGAACTTCTTCTCTTTACTTCGCAGTTTCTGAATTATGTGAACTGGTAAATGAAATGACGATGAACTTCCTTAAGAACATATTGTCTTTCTTCTTCGCAGAAATATTTGCTAATGTGTAATACAGGCTTGCCGCTAAAGAACTGGATGTGCTGAAGGTTTTGCGTGATATCACGCAGAAATATATACTTTGGATATACCATGTTGTTTTCATCTGCTTTTAGCTCCTATAAGTTTCATTGCCAAACTAGATATGAACTTCACATGTAAGTTGAGAATGAACGTCCTGAAAAAATAATTTGCAAAATGCTTCTCATTTGCCCTTGAAGCAACATTCTCTGTTCTTCTTTGTTTTCTCTAAAATTGCTAGCTATTTTCGATAACCTTGCAGACATTCTTTATGCTATACTCTCCTGGATGCTATCATGTCCCTGTGATGGCTTCACAGATTTGACACTGCTATGACGCCTTTGGCAATAATAATTTTGCTTTTGCTCGCAAGAAAAAAAAAATTACTTCACAGACATTTTTCTTCATGTCCAAAATTACACCTTCTTCCCTGAATCTGTTCATGCGTCATCATTTTGTAAATTACTGCTTCTTCTCTCTTGAAGATGTATATTCCACATAAACCTCCTTGTTTCCCTTTTGCTGAAGACCCAAATGAATTTATCACCAATAATAGCTAATTTCTTTAAACTTTCTTGAACCAACAAGATTAGGTCCCTGTTTCTAGCGCCAATTATGTAGTTGCGGATTATCTCACAACTACACCCTCATAAGAATCCATTAAAATGATTCCTAAACCTAATTAATTTGATATGAAACTAAGAATTAAGGTACTAAATGATAAAGATTTTTACGTGGTTCGATCAATGTGATCTACATCCACGGTGCTTCACTAGTGATTGTATGTAATTACATGATTTTACAATTGGGACTCCATTAATGAATATTTGGAGCTCTAGAATTTTGGGGAAGAAGATGATAAAGAAAATAAATCCCTCTCTAAAATTTTCTCTCTCCTCCTAAAATTATCCTCCTTAATAAAAAGATCTCCTCCACTTCTCATGCCTAAATGGCTATTTATATGATTTTACAAAATATGACAGTTGTATTGTCCCGCCATTTCGGATTATCTTGCGAACATTCGTAACTTCATTTCGCGAAATTCTTTTGCTTTCCTCGTGAGTTCCTTTGCTCGCAAAATGTTCTTTTCTCGCAAGATGTCTTTTCTCTCCACAATTTCGGAAGCACTGAGTAACATCTCTATGTTCTGCCCCTCAAATTGTTTTCCATTATCAGATACTAGTTATGCTGGAACCCCATACCTGCAAATGAGGTTCTCAAATATGAATGTAAAAACATCTTTATCACGAATATGTTGTACTGCTTTTACTTCTGCGATCTTCGTGAAATAATCTGTTGCAACTATCAAGTATCGCCTTTGTCCAGATCCAGGTATAAATGGTCCAACAATATCCAACCCCCATTTACCAAAAGGCCAGCAGCTTGTTGAAGAAGTTAATGTGGCCCCTGGTGCATGAATTCTTTTACCATGTCGTTGACATTCCTTGCATCTTCGTACGAACAATTTTGCGTCTGTATGCATATAAGGCCAGTAATATCCTTGTATCTTTGCTCTATATGCTAGAGATATTCCCCCACAATAATGGCCAGCTTCTCCTCCATGTAACATATTCAATATTTTTTCTCGTTCTTCGCGAGTTAAGCACCTGAGAGGTGGTCCATTGAAAGATTTTCTATATAAAATTCCTTCTCGCAATTCATAGTTTGTTGCACGACTCTTTAATTTATGTGCTTCTAGTCTGTTCCTGGATATTTCTCCTGTTGCGAGAAATGCATGAATTTCTTTTCTCCAATCTGCGATGTTGTTTGATAACTCTCTTTCTACTTCCATCGCAATGACTTCCTCAATTTCTTTCTCTTTGTCCACTTTGATGGGTGTTGAATTGTCTCCATTTGGATATTTCTTGTATTTGGATTTGTCATCATGCTTGGAATAAATGCAAAAGCATCTGAGACGGTTATATTTTCTAGATATATGTCTCCATTTTAATTTTGGTATCTTCGCGAGATAATTCCTCAACGAGTTTCTTGTATTTCTTCAAAGAAGATTCATTTGTGGTATATTCCCTTTAATTTGACAAATCACTAACTCGCGAATCACTTGTTATCCTTATACTTTCAAGCTTCTTTTCTATTGCGATCTTTAATGCATGCACTTTCTGACTTTCGTACTGCTTTCATTGTTCGTGGATGCAAATTCTAGTCTGAATGAGAATGCTATTCTTTCTCCTTCTGGTGAAATCAACACGACTCCAATTCCATTTCCCTCACTATTGGATGATCCGTCCACTATAATTTCCCATCTATCCTGTTCTGTTAACAAGTCTTTTGGATTTCCAAATTCTTCTTCAACATCCATCATTTCCTCTCTCGCTTCATCTTCTTCCAAAGGAAATTTCGCAAAAAATCTGCGATGACTTGTGATTTTTGCGATGACAATACTTCGTATTTTATCTTGTAATGGTTTACTTGTGCATTCCACCTTTCTATTCTTCCTGACCTTTTTGTGTTCTTCATGATTGATTCAATTGGGACTTTGGTTACCACTTTTATCACATGTGCTTGAAAGTATATTCGTAACTTGAATGATGCATAAACCAGGGCTAAGATTAACTTATCCATTTTAGAATAATTCTTCTCTGCTGCATTAAAGGTTTTACTAATGTAGTAAATGGTCCTTTCTACTCCTGCGTCTGCTCAATGTAAATTGCACTTAGAGCATATGGAGTTGTTGCGAGGTATACCAATAATTCTTCGTCTCTCTCTGGTTTTTGTAGTATAGATGTATTTGCGAGGTATTCTTTGATTCCTTGAAAAGCTTTTTCACATTCATCAGTCCACTTGAATTTTGCTCCCTTCTTAAGTATGTTGAAAAAATGCTTGCACTTATCTGACATTCGCGAAATAAATCTTCCAAGTGAAGCCTAGAGTCCATTTAGCTTTTGTACTTCTTTTACCGTTGCAGGTGTTGGCATGTAACGAACTGCTTGGACCTTTTCTGGATCAACTTGTATTCCCTCCTTTAATTTTTTGTTTGCAGAACCGGATGGGAAGAGCTAACCTTGTATGGTCGATGTACGCTTCCTTGAAGGGGCAACCAGGGGGAAGATAAAGGGCAGCACCCTCCATTAGGGAGATGATATGTGCTATAAGACGCAAATGTCACGAGGCTTCTTGTTTTCGAAAACATAAAGGCTTGTCATATTTGTGCAACAAATGAAGTTCTGCGAGCATTCTAAAAAAAAATAAAAAAAAATAAAGGAAAATATACAAAAAGAACTCGCAGAATGAGACAAAGAAGTTAAGATGAGATCAATGGGTTATTACATGAAAGTGTAAAAACTTCCTGTGATTTCATCGCAAGACGATAATGTCACGAGGTTGTATGTTCGCAAGAATGTTCAGGCTTGTCATATTATCGCAAATACAAAAATTTACTACAAAAGAGGTGGCAAAATAAGACCTTTACTTAGGAATGCATGATAAGACCACAGAAATTAATGAAATTCGTTACATCAAAATCATTGAAGAAATTATACAAGTATATACATTATGAAGATCTGAAAAGAAGACAGCTTCGTCGATATCATTGAAGAAATTTTACAAGAATATACATCAAGAAGTTTTGAAGAGAAGATTCACATCAATATCATTGAAGAATTTTTACAAGAAGTCCTATCAAAGAAGACAACATCATTGAAGAATTTTAACGAAGACTTAACAAAAGATGCGATTTTGATAACAATCAAATACAGATAAGTTCATATTCGTAAAAGTTTACGAGAATTACATACTTCTTATACTTCTCCATATATTGAATATTTCTCCAAAAGTTGAATACTTCTTATAATTCTTCAAGAATATCTCATATTTATTATACTTCTTCAACGGATATTTCATTTGGTGAAGGTTAAGTAATCATTATACTTCGTCATATGATACGTAATTATTCACAGATTGAATACTTCTTATATCTCTTCATTTGGTGAATTGAGTACTTCTAATACTTCTTATATCTCTTCATTTGGTGGATCGAGTACTTCTAATACTTCTTATATCTCTTCATTTGACGGATTTAGTACTTCTAATACTTCTTCAAAGGTATTGTATATGTAGTATACTTATTAAGGATATTTCATATATTTTAGTTCTTATACTTAAAAGGGAGGATTTCTTATTTACAATCGTAACAAGTTGAAACTTCGTAAGATAAATTGAGGCAGATATTCTAATACTTCAAACAATGTTTAATCATTTAAAGAGAAATAATAGGGGGAAAAGGAGATACTAAGCTTTATCTGTGAGTTATATATTATTTCTCTTCATATGATCAAATGGGGCAAATTTAATTAAAGAAAGGTTAAATTATCTTCGCAAAATATCAGATATACTTCTTAAGAAAGGTTAAATCATCTTCGCAAAATATCAGATGTACTTCTTAAAAAACAAATTGTTCGCAAAAAAGAAAACCAACAAGAACTAAGAGAAGGAATTCAAAAGAAAGGAGGACAGAGAGTCAATGATAAATTGAAAAAAGAATGTTATCATGCTTCATCAACACTCTGTGCTGGATCTTTAAGATGAGTAGGGTCATTAGCAGCTTTCGACTTTTGCGAGATATCATCCTTTGAAGAATATGCAACAGGAACATCTCCTTGAGGAATATATTCTTTATCGTCATCAAGATCTTCATCATCACTCTCATAATCAAAATCACTATCAGGATCACGAGCAACTTCATCGTCAGATATTTTCAGAGGAGTAATTTTCACAGGAGGCAAGGCTCTTGATAAGAGAATGTTATTCGTAAAGACTTGAGCTTTCAGATGACTTTCACGAAGTATAGATTTTTGATGGTTGGTATCTTCGATATCTTTGGAATAAGCAAGATAGTTGAATCTTCGAGTAGCACGGTCACGAGAGTTGATTAAGCGGGTAGAAAGCAAAGCATTTTTCTTACGAAGATCGGAACATGAGGCTTCTAATCCAGCTTTCGCATTACGAAGGTTGTTCTCAGATTCTGCGAATAAAACAAAATTCAAAGGATAAAATTTGCGAGTATAACGAAATTTAAAGATATACCGAGGCAAATCAAATATTAATGACTACCTTCTCTTTGCGAAGTAAGAGATTGAGCTAAAGATAGACAACAGTTCTTCATCTGATTCATCGCATTATCAAAACCATCACCAACTAATCCTTTAAGTCGAGATTGAAGCTTTTGATCTTTAGAAAGAAGAAAATTTTTATCCTTCGCAAGTTTGGCATTAAGACTTTTTAATGACGAATAATCTTCTTCAAGTTGATTCTTCTTAATACTCAAGACTATATTCTTATTAATAAGGGAATTCTTCTCAATAACAAAAGAATTTCTTTCAGCATCTGAAGACTTCTTTAATTCCTCAAGTTCACCTTTCAACAGAGAACAAGATTTTCTTGATCGCAAAATTTATTCTGAAGAGTTTTTAATTCTTGCGAAGAAACAATCATTGTATTCAAAAACGAACATTTCTCTTCTAATAAGGTTTCTATTCTCAAATTAGCTTTAGTTAAGGAAGAAAAAAGTTGATATATGTCATCATTCAAAAAATTTCGATCATATATTAGTTGAGTATTCTCTTGAAAAAGAGCGCCAGAGTTGTCAAGAGCACACGAGTAAAGATTAGATAAATGGGAGAATTGGTTTGAGAGGCTTTCCTGCTTGGTTCGATATTCTGTTGCATCTGATTCATGGTGAAGTACCAATGTTCTACATTTCTGGATGGATTCTATAAAGGGGAATGGGTTTTAATGGATGTTTCAAGCATCTGAAGAATATAAGTAAATAAAAGGGAAAATATGAAGATAGTAATTATACCTTTCAATTCATCATTTCTTTTGCGAAGAATCGCACAGTCGAGAGAATCATTTTGAAGATGATAATTTTCTTTACGGAGATCCTCGCATTCTGCTTGAGAAAATTTCAAATATTGGCGAAGCAATTCAATTTCTTTTTCCAAGGATTGGCGTGAAGAAGAAATGTCTGGATTGACGAAATTATTTATCACTTCGCAAAATTCATATTGCGAACGAACATTAGTAGACTTCGCAGTATTGGTCAAAACCTCAGATAACATTCGGAAAGTTGAATAAATTCCATATCGAATTTCTTGAGGAAGAGGAGAAGAATTTGAAGGAATAAGAGCAAGCTGCAAAATTTTTGGAGAAATAGCACCCAAAGGATTTGGGGACAAGATAGGTTTTTCAAGAGAAGAAGTTGAAGAAATATTTTGCGAGGGTTGTTTTTTAAGAGAAGTAGTTGAAGAAATATTTGCGAGGGTTGATCTTGAAGACGTGTTGATAAGTTGACACTGATGGGAGATTGAAAGGTAGGTAATGGAGTAGAGGCAGGAGTGTGTGAAGAAGCATTTTCACGAGGAGGAGAGGAAAATTCCTTATCAACTTCAGGAAGGAAATCATCAATCGGAATTAATGGTGTGGGTTTAGTTACTCGAGATCTCTTACCAGGGTTTGGTTTTTCGCCAACCTGCGAATCAAAATGTAGATTAAAAACTGAGGCAACAATATATTGTTCAGGAAAGAAGGCAAAGTATTTTAACTGCATATGCATCTTTTAATGTGGTTGTGATGAAATCAGGGAATTAGCGGGATACTCTTGCGATCAAGGTATCCTAGGACTTTTAGTAAATGAGAGATTAAAATTTCAATTCTAGTCATTGTTGATAATTCGAGTTTGTGAACGAAACTATCCCGTGACCAATATTTTCTCCTTATTGATTATTTTTATTATTACTTTGCTTTCAATTCATTTTTATTGCTTTGATAAATCAAAACCCCCCCTTGGTTACTAAGAAACTGAAATTTTTTATAACAACAAAGGCCTCTCTGTGGATATGAACTCTTTCTTATCGCATACTATTTTTATTTTAGGAAGTAAGAAAGTGAAATTATATTTGACCGGCTGACAACCGATCAGATTTTGGCGCCGTTGCCGGGGAGGCATACAGCTTGTTATTAAGTTTTTAGTTTCTTTTTACTATTTCGGCTTGCATATTTGCTTTTCGTTTGTTGTCTTGTTTCTCACTTGTTTGCGAGAATTTTTTTTCAGGTACTAATCCCTGGCTTCTAAGGATTGGAATTATCCAAGGTGTGGGATAGCTACTCGAAGAGGAACAATACTCCAACCAAGTCAAGACACAACGGAAGAACAAGTCTTGGAAGTAGAACACGAAGCTCTTCATCAAGAAGTGGAAGAAGAGTTACAACTAGAAGAAGAACTAGAGATTCCATTTGTAGAAGAACCACTAGTTAAATAAGAAGAAGCAATGGAAGACGCAAATCGTACACTCAAGGATTTGGCTTCTCATAGGCTTGATGCACAACGATGGTGTATTCAAACCAACTCAACATTCGAGATCAAGCCGGGGTTGCTTAGAGAGTTTCCAAAGTTTCATGGCATGGCGAATGAAGATCCAAACAAGCATCTCATGGTGTTCTATACCATTGTCAAGGCTATGCTTCTAGCAGATACTGAAGCCGATGGTGCAATGATGAAAGTTTTTCCATTTTCCATGGTAGATAGCGCTAAGGATTGGTTGTATTGTTTGCCTGCCGGAAGTGTCACTACATGGAACGGATTGAAGAAAATCTTTCTAGAGATATATTTTCCTGCGTCAAAGGCTACTCAAATTCGCAAAGATATTTGTGGAATAAAGCAACATGTGGGAGAATCTTTGTAAAAATGTTGGGAGCGATACAAGAGATTGGTGGCAAGCTATCCTCACCATCAATTCAATGACGCTATGATAATCCAGTACTTCTACGAAGGCCTCCAATCAAGTGATAGATATCTTCTTGACGCTGCGGGTGGTGGTGCACTAGTGAACAAGACAGTGGCCCAAGCTACCGATTTGATTGAAAGCATGGCTGCAAACTCACAATAATTCTACACAAGAGGTGAACCAATGGTTAGGGGAGTGCATGAAGTTAGTAATTTATCATCATCACACCGTGATCAAAGGATGGACAATATGGAGCACATGATGCAAAAGATGGCTGCGGTTATATTACCTTCGTATGGTGAAGAGTTGGAGCAAGCTAATGCGGTTTTTCCAAACCAACAAAGAAGGTATGATCCCGATTCCAACACCTACAATCCGGGATGGAGAGATCATCCAAATTTCAGCTATGCCAACAAGCAAGGTACGGTTCAACAACCTACCTTCAACCGTCCGAGTGGATTTCAACTGCAACAACAACAATTTCAACCTCAACAGCAACAATTTCAACAATAACAGCAGCAATTTCAGCAACCACAACAACCGGTTCAAAACCAAGGTTCTGATATCGATGCAAAGTTACAAACAATGATGCAAGGTATTTCTACCATGTTCAAGGAGAGCCAACAAGAAACCAAGAGTGCGATTAAGGATTTGCAGACTCAAGTGGGCTCTATGGAGATTGATATCAACAAGTTGAAAGCACAAAATAGTGGAAGACTCCCGTCTCAACCAATTAACCCAAAAGAGGGTGTCAATGCTATTACGTTGAGAAGTGGTACACAACTTGAGCAACCCAAAGTTGCTGATTTGGGTGAAGAGGAAGCTCCAAAGGAACCGGTTTTGGAGGAAAAGAGGGATGAAATTCCCCAAACACCCGAGGTACCTATTCCTAACTCTAAAACTCCGGTTTCTACTTATGTTCCTCCTATACCTTTTCCTCGCAGATTTGCAAGTTCTAAAAATGCGGAACTATAAAAGGAGATTTTAGATGTTCTTAAGAAGATTCATGTGAATATACCACTCATTGATGCTATCAAGCAAGTTCCCAAGTGTGCAAAAGTGTTGAAGGACTTATGTACCAACAAGCAAAGGCTTAAAGGCAATGAAGTACTAAGTGTGGGGGAGAATGCTTCGGCAATCTTACAACACAAACTCCCACTGAAATGCAAGGATCTCGGTAGCTTTGACATCCCCGTCACAATTGGTAACACTACTTTTGACAAAGAAATGTTGGATTTAGGTGCATCCGTTAATGTTATGCCTGCATCCATGTATAATTCACTTAATCTAGGTCCTTTGAAAAAGGCTGAAATTGTGTTACAATTAGCCGATCGCTCTAATGTTTACCCAATGGTTATTGTTGAGGATTTTCTTGTGCAGGTTAATCAACTTGTATTTCCATCTGACTTTTGTGTGTTAGAGATGGATGAAGGTGCACCAGACTCGTCTCTTCCATTGCTACTTGGACGTCCTTTCATGAAAACGTCTAAAACCATCATTGATGTAGACAAGGGAACGTTGACTATGGAGTTTGACGGAGAAATAATACGTTTCAACATTTTCGAGATGATGAGATATCCTAGTGATGTCCACTCTTGTTTCTCGTTGATGTTATGGATGCATTGGCGCAAAAAGTGTTTGAATTGAATGGTGATGATGCTTTGGAAACTGTTTTAACTACATCCATGTGTTTGTGGGAGAAAACTACTTCTGCAGGTTTAGGTAATTTTGGGTGTGTGTGGATGAGAAGTGAATTTAAACCTTCAACAAATGTGATGCACGATGAGCACTTTTGATTCGAGAGATAATCTGTACAATTCTGGCCTAAACCGAATACACGGCCGTTCCAGATTTGTTTCGGTCATAGGTGAAGGATGTGAGGTTGATCTTAGGGAGGGAAGCGAAGAAGGTGTTGAGAGTATGAAGGTGAAGTCTATTTGATGACTTGTTAACAGAAGGTTGAGCAGGCTAGCAAATGTTGCAGGCAGGCTCTGGGTGTTGAACACGATGGTATTAACACTTGGTTTTTTATGTCTTCTTGGAAATAAGGAGGAGAACCTATTTATACAAGTCGATAAGCCTTCATCACGTCTCTCGTGGGAAAGTGGAGGAAGTGGAGTGATGGAGGAAATGGAGTTGTGTGTTAGTGTCACACGGTTGCTTGCCCACTTCTCCTATCATTGCTAACCGCCCATGTTTCCCTGACACGATCTTGTGATGGCGTGTTGCACGCTGCACGCTGTAAACCGCCAGACCAATACCCCAGTTTGTATCCCCCAGTTGTGACGTGATTAACGTCTCGAGTGAGTCGTGGGACCCACATAAGGTAGCAAACGGTGCTAGGTAAAATAATCAAATTGTTTGTAGGCGCATATTGTATGCATGCGGTGCATTAAATATGCTTAACATGCTTGAAGCCTACACAACCTTGATGAAAAGATTGCAGGTTGAAGTGACTCAACTAGCTATGTTCAGGCGTTGTTCGGAGGTCGCATGAGCGGGACCCACCTTGGCCGGTTATGCCATGGGGAAGTGTGGAGGATGGTGATCACGGTGATACTTTTTTTGCCACCTAACTCCCTTCCTAGGCTATTCATCCAAGCATGCGAACTTGGACGGACGAGATTGATGAGGGAATAACCGTTGGATTAGGGTTTGGAAGGCTTGCAAGCCTCCCTTTTCACCGTAATGGTTTTTAGCCTTGGAAGGCGTGCATGGAGTGGACGATCGGTCCAGCAGGTAGGCGGGACGCCACTCTTCATGCCCATGCTTGTTGGAACTCAATCAGAGCAATCTAAGTCGCTCGTTTCAGCCTGCGATGATGGACATCCGATATTAGAAGGGGGGCGTGCATGCTACCTTTGGGCACGAATTTCGAGATGGATGGTATGCAACCGTTCGCGGACGATTGGTTGGCCATGTAGATGGGCCCACAGTGGACATGCTGGTGTGGTCGGCCAGCTAATCCCGCCTTCTTTTGGCTTCCATTCGTTTGTCTCAAAGTGGCTTCCTGCGACCACTTGATGCAAACCCAAATTTAGGGTTTCCAACCGGTTACCTACATCCGACCGAATCTGGAATTTGCCGACCTATTTTGGTGAGGTCGATGGTGCGAGGGGAATGTTGGGACGATGGTAAGCATGTGCGTGTGCGCTACTCGGTCCCGCGCGTGATCTAGGCCGTCCAACCATGCCTGCGAAGTTGGACGGATGAGATCTATTTTTGAGTTTGTTTTCAGCAGGTTAGACTAACATGGGTAGTCTTGCATGCGTTCAACGGGGCTAATATAACCCGCCGTCAGGTAGCCTACGGGTGTTTGAATGTCGAACACAAGGCTTTGAGCAGGGCATTAATTGTAATGCTGCAAACCTACAGAAAATCGGGATGGTTGCTACATGCTCAGCTCTGGGTAGGTTTTAATTCTCAGAGATGGTTGCACATGCTCCAATGAATTAATATGGTGAGAACATTCACCGCATGAAGGCTTTATCCATTGCAAGACGTCAGCTTAGAATTTGGCTTTTACAATTTTAGCCCTGAATAGAATTCCACCATCAACACCATGGATGACGGTGTAGAGTGTGGTAACGAAGTTAAGGAAGCCCTTGGTGATCTCAACTCACTACAAGGATGTCCGGAAACTCATAATATCTCTTTTATTTCTTTACCATGCAGTGATGAAAAGCTTCTACCTTCTATTGTTAAATCTCCAAAGTTGGAATTGAAACCTCTTCCAAGTCACTTAAAGTACTTGTACTTGGGTGAAAATGAAGAGTTACCTGTGATTGTTTCTAATGATATTAGTGAATTACAGGAGAAAAAACTTCTAAGGGTGCTAAGGAAGCACAAGACGGCCATAGGATGGACAATCGCCGATAATAAGGGTATAAGCCCTGCCGTTTGTATGCATAAGATTCGTTTGGAGGACGATGCAAAGCCTACAAGGGAAGGGAAACGTCGTTTGAACCATCCCATGATGGAAGTTGTGAAAAAGGAGATACTCAAGCTTTTGGAAGTGGGTTTTATCTACCCCATATTCGATAGAAAGTGGGTGAGCCCGGTACAAGTTGTACCAAAGAAATCAGGCGTAACGGTGGTAGAGAATGATGAGAACGAACTTGTCCCAACTCGTGTGCAAACCGGTTGGAGGGTTTGTATTGATTATAGAAATTTGAATGCCACTACTAGGAAGGATCATTTTCCTTTACCTTTTATTGATCAAATGCTTGAACGTTTAGCTGGACATGCTTATTATTATTTCCTTGATGGTTATTCAGGTTACAATCATATTGTGATAGCACCGGAGGATCAAGAGAAAACCACTTTCACTTGGCCTTTCGGTACTTTTTCTTATAGAAGGATGCCTTTTGGCTTATGAAATGCTCCAGCTACCTTTCAAAGGTGTATGGTAAGTATCTTTTCCGAGTATGTTGAAAACATCATTGAAGTGTTTATGGATGACTTTAGTGTCTTTGGTGATTCATTTGACCTTTGTTTGAACAACTTTTCTTTAATCCTTGAACGATATGTTGAAACAAAACTTGTGCTTAATTGGGAGAAGTGCCATTTCATGGTAACTCATGGCATAGTTTTAGGCCATATTATATCTTCTAAGGGCTTGGAAGTTGATAAATCTAAGATAGACCTTATTCGTGCTCTAACCCATCCCAATACGGTGAGGGAGATACGTTCTTTTCTTGATCATGCAGGTTTCTATCATATATTTATCAAGGATTTTTCCAAGATAGCATCACCACTTTGCAACTTATTGCAAAAAGATGTGATTTTTAACTTTGATGAAAAGTGTATGGCGGCATTCAATCGTTTGAAAGAACTTTTGATTTCAGCCCCTATCATTAAACCACCGGATTGGAGCAAGCCTTTTGAGCTCATGTGTGATGCTAGTGACTACGCGGTTGGTGCGGTGCTTGGGCAGCATGTGGGGAAGATACCTCATGCCATTTATTATGCTTCTAGAACGTTAAATGAAGCCCAACAAAACTACACAACCACTGAAAAAGAGTTTTTAGCTATTGTATTTGCATTGGGAAAATTTCGCTCTTATCTAATTGGTACAAAAGTTGTTGTCTTTTCTGACCATGCAGCTCTTAGGTACTTGCTAATGAAGAAATAAGCGAAACCGAGGCTCATACGATGGATTCTACTCTTTTAAGAGTTTGATATTGAAATCAAGGACAAGAAAGGAATTGAGAACACCGTTGCGGATCATTTGAGCCATCTTGTTGTGGACAAGGAAGCTATCCCATTGCGTGAAAGTTTCCCGGATGAGCAACTCTTCTCAATTGCATGTGGAGAACCATGGTATGCTGATATTATGAATTACTTGGTAACTAAACAAATCCCAAAGAACTTGTCTCGTGCTGAGAGGGACAAACTTAAGAGGTTAGGAAACCAATATATATGGGATGATCCATACTTATGGAAACATGGCAGCGACCAAATAATGAGAAGGTGCGTTCTCGAATCTGAGTTTAATTCTATCTTGTCATTTTGTCACTCCTATGCTTGCGGAGGACATTTTGGAAGTAAAAGAACCGCTCACGCGGTACTTGAAAGCGGATTCTATTGGCCAACCTTGTTTAAGGATGCACATATATTTTTCACAACTTGTGATAGGTGCCAAAGAACAGGCAATCTAGGTGCCCGAAATCAAATGCCAAAAACTTTTATTCAATTTATTGAAGTTTTTGATGTATGGGGTATTGATTTTATGGGTCCTTTTGTCAACTCTCATGGGAATTTTTACATCTTACTTGATGTTGATTATGTCTCTAAATGGGTGGAAGCTAAGGCCACCCCTACTAATGATTCCAAGTTTGTTTCAGATTTTGTGCAAGCTAACATTTTTGCAAGGTTTGGAATTCCAAGATCCATAATTAGCGATGGGGGTTCTCACTTCAACAACAGGACTTTGCAAAGCTTGTTGAAAAAGTACAATGTGTCACATAAGGTTGCAACACCTTATCATCCCCAAACAAATAGACAAGCCGAGGTATCTAACCGGGAGGTGAAATCCATTTTAGAAAAGATGGTGAATCCAACAAGGAAAGATTGGAGCATGCGATTAAATGATGCTTTATGGGCGTATAGAACCACATACAAGACACCTATTGGGATGTCTCCCTTTAGGCTTGTGTATGGTAAACCTTGTCACTTACCCGTGGAGATTGAACATAAAGCGTTTTGGGCGATAAAGAAATGCAATATGGAGATGGATGGGGCTGGAAAGCAAAGGAAGTTACAACTCCAAGAGCTAGAGGAGCTTCGCAATGATGCATTTGAAAGCTCTCTCATTTACAAGGAGAAAACGAAGGCCTTTCATGATACTATGATTTCTAGAAAATAATTTTGTGTTGGGCAGAAAGTGCTTCTGTTTAATTCTCGCTTGAATTTATTTCCGGGTAAATTAAGGTCACGTTGGATCGGACCTTTCATTGTTACTAATGTGTTTTCTCATGGTACAGTAGAAATTCGTAGCATAGCTACATGCAAGGAACTTAAAGTTAATGGGCACCAGTTGAAACCATATTATGAGAATTTCACTTCGGAAGTGGTGGAAGGATCCAATTTTGTGGATGCACTCCCTCTGGAGGAGTCATAGAAAACAAGGATCAAGTCGTGCTGAAGACTTTAAACCAAGCGCTAAGTGGGAGGCAACCCACCGGTTTTGTATCTTTACCTTTATCTTTTTATTCTTTAAGCATTTTATCTTTATTTTCTTGTTTTTGCATATCATTTGCGGGAATTTCCCACCTTGAACTTTCTTTGGACGATTCAATTTTACATTGAGGACAATGTAAAGTTTAAGTATGGGGGAGAATTTATATGTTTGTATAGTTTGTTTTATGCGTTTAGTAATTTTATGCCTTTAGTAAAAAAAATCAGAAAAATAGAAAAACCAAGAAAAAAATTTGTGCTTTTTGAACTCCGAAATCTAGAAAATTGTGCCTTTAGGATGACACCATTAGTGGATGGAACCATTTTGAATGTAGGAGTTGAGGAACCAATTAACTAAAAGGGATGAGCATTGCTCAGAAATCATAAATACCATGATAGTTGTTACCATATCTCGGAATATCACCATATCACATTCTATTTTTGTTTTTCCATATTTATCTATTGTTCTCTAAGTTATTTGGTGGATCACTAAAAATCGAGTTGTTATTGGTGCTAGGATAAAATAGAGTGATTGTGTTGCTAAAAAAAAAAAAAGTGAAAAAGAAAAAGAAAAGAAAGTATTATTATTGTTTGAATAAAGTTACTCCTGGTTCCCTTGTATATGACAGTGAGTTGATGTAGAAATAAGTTTGTTGACTACTGGTTCCCTTGTATATGCCAATGTGTTGACACTATAATTCAGACCAGTAGCTCAATCCAATAGGATGCATAGGTACATCTTGGCGGTGACCTTCAGACAGATATGGGAAACATCGATCACTTGTGAACATTCGCCAACATCTACATCTATATCCATCTTCTTAATATTTTCATTGTGATTGTGGTTTGTTAGTTTCCGAGTATTGTGGCTTGTTCGAATATCTAATAAGAGCTTTAATTACTTAAATATGAACTGAATTTGCGCAAGGTACCTCCTCCTGTAGTCATTTTGGATTCGTTCATTGATTTTTCACAAATAGACGGAGTTGGAAATATAGGTTTTGTAGGAAGACCTCTTGTAAACCTTCACGAGACTAAAAATCGTCCACTAGGGACACCTAGGGGTTCAAAGGCTTGTTATTTATGCTTAAAGTGACCGTAGCCTCAACTAGACGGAGTTGTGTGTATTTGTTTTAGAATTATTTTGTTTGATTTGCTCGAGGACTAGCAAAGTATAAGTGTGGGGGAATTTGATATGTGTCCAAAACACCTTATTATTTATCTATTGTTTATGCTTTCTCTGCTAGTTTTCTTGTAAATTTTGTATCTTATGCTTTGTTTTTGAGTATTTAGGTACTTTGGAGTCATTTGGAACAAAAGAAGAAGAAACAGGGCAAAAGTGTTATCCCATGTGCAATGGCTTCTGGAGGCGTTTCTCATTATTTTCTTTTCTACATCTCTGGATGAAAAGAACATTGGCTTTAGTGATGCATATTTTGTCTGAAAAGCACGACAGCTTTAGTGATGTATATAAATTGAAGAGAATAAATCTGATAAATAAGAAGCGTATGTTGTTGGTGAAAGAATTCGAAAAGAGCGAAAGTGTCATCCACAGGCGAATGTCCATTTGGAGCGAAAAGGAGCACAAAGGACCAACTCACAGTCGAGCAAAGCTAGCTACGATGGAGCATACTCGGGAATCTAGTCAACTCTAAGGGGCAACTCTTTTGGAGGAGCACTATAGACATGCCAGCCAAAATTAAAGGGGGCTCCCATCTGGGTGGTTCTACAGGGGGTGTAACTATCCACCCAAATTATTACAACCCTAAAATTGAGAAAAGATTTGTCTCTCAATCATTGTGAGATGAAATTGAGAAAGGAAGAGGAACTGGTGATGACAGATTGGAGGAGAATTTGAGAGAGTTACCAAGGGCTGAGATTGATGATTCTGCAGGGGATAATGGAGTTTGAGATGTTGAAATTAAGGTTTCAAGGTTAAATGAAGAAAAATAGGGACAAGAATGTTCTAATTTATGCTACAACAGCCTTGAGATCGAGATTACAAAGGGGTTTGTTGATGTAAAGAAGTTGCAGCAGAAATCAGGAGGAAGAGTGGTGATTGTGAGGTTACTGCTCTTATTAGAAGATGCTTTTGAAGCTAGGGTTTCATTACAGACCCAAGGTTTTGATTGATACTCCAAAGGTAATTATCAGATGATGTATTGATTTTATATTGTCATGGATTAAGAATGGGATTCAGTTGAATTTTAAGTTAACATAGTTTGAGAAGAATTTAGATAAGAAGAAAGAATTTTGAGTTGGTGTTTCTGAGATGCTGTTGATCTGGGGTTTGAAGCTGTTGTAAAAGAGTGAAATTGATGTTGTTACAGGCTCAGAAATTGCAAGCTGGGTTTGTATTGTTTCTGGGAAATGAAGAATTGGTGAGAAGAGAATGTAGTGGTGCTGCAATGGATGGCTTTAACTTAGAACTGTGGTTGCAGAGCTGGAAAATTTAGTGCAATTCAGATGAAGAAGCCAAGCCTGAGATGGAGTAGGTAATTATGAAGTGCAGTTACAAAGAATGATGCATGAATTGCAGAAGATGGGTACTTGTGTTTGGCTATGAATGATTGAACTGATTGGTTGTGGAGCTGTTTAAGCTACATGATGAGATTGAAGCTGAAATGGATTTGGTGTTGGTAATTGGCTAGGAATAAGTGATATGGTCTTGTAGTGACAACAATTTTTAGAATTGCAGGTGGGATTGCAGTCAGGAGCATCAGTTTGTTGCTAAAAATGGCTTGAACTGTGAAGATGGGTCTAAGTATTAGAAGTGGTATTACAATTGGTGTTCATGGTTGGTGGGTTTATTCACAGTCAAGGGTTGCAGCTGCAGTTCAAGTAGCTCAGGTTGCAGGGTATTGATTGGAGCAGTGAAGCTGGGGTTGCAGCTGCAGTTGGAGAACACAGATTTTGATGATGTTACAGTTGCAGAGGGTTTGCAAGGAACTGGATGAAAGTGGTGCTTTGGGTATTTAATTACTTAGATGAATGTTAGGCCAGGTGACATGTCTATGGTAGTACTGGATGAACTGATGTTGGTACGTAGAGGTGAAACTGGTAGTAACTGTTGCTGGAAGTAGTAGTACAAGTGAGCTGCATATGTGTGAGCTCGACCGCGGAGGAGGAACTGCTAAGAAGATGAATCTGTTTATTGAAATGAGGGTGATTCTGGTGATTGTGTGATGGTGCAAAAACAGCAATGGTTGAATCAAGTAAGAGAAGGAAATGTGGAAGATGGTCTTAAGCTGCAGTCTCAGTTGGAATTGCAGGGTGGATTAACAACTGAGATGGTGGCGTTGTGTGTTGCAGAAGTGGCATTAAACTAAGAAGTGAAGTGGATGAGCTGGTGCAGCTTGTGTAGCTGAATTGCAGTTGTGAATGAATTGCAGGAGATGGAGTTAGTGTTCTTGCTGCTGTTGATTTTACAGGGTGTTGAACTGGAGATGTATGAAGTCAGAAGTGGTTAAATTCTGTGGTAATTTGATTGATCTATGGCAGTGAAAGACGCATGCTGCTACCATGGTTTCGTGACTTCCTGCTAAGGGATATTACATCTTGTTTAGATGATGTTCAGCTGCTAACCAGGGATTAAAGTTGAGCACATTTGCCTTTGTTTTACAGGGTTTGGAGTAGATTTATGGAGACTGATTGAAGGAGCAGTTAGAGGGATCTGGATGGAATCACTGTTGTTGCTTGGAGTGCTAGAACTGGAATTAGGAGAATATTAGCTGATGAGCAGAATTCCAGCCATCATGGCTGGCAGAGATTTAGCCAGTGCAATGGTTTAGTTTTTAGCCTTACTTAGACCAGTTAACCTAGTCAGTTCACCTGACTCATTTTTAACTAGGTTTTGACTCGGTGTTGATCCGAGTTGGATCGTTTGACCGGTAACCGGGCGGACTTTGCCGGTCACCTGAGCTACTTTCCGGTGCCGGATTCCGGCCATATTCCGGCCAAAAACACAGTTTTCCGGCGAACACTTTTTGGGTCATATTTTCACATGGGTTTTTCACACACATGAGTTTAGTGGACTTCTTGGTATTGGACCGTGGGCTTTGAAGACCTAATTTTGGAAAGTTGAAATCTATAAAAATAAAAAGTTTCTATTCTTTTGTGGACTTATCATATTGGACGTATCTTTCTACTGGAGTTTGGAGGAGAGCGATTCTACTAGGGTTTGCTTTCGTTTATTTTTCATGTTCTTCATTTTATTTTTGATAATAATTATGTTGAATCCAAAAACTATGAGTAGCTAAACTTCATATTATTGGTTATGGGATAAAGTGGATTTCACAAATTATATTTGATTCAATGATGTAGTTTTGTCTCAATACTTTATTGTTTATGATTCATGGTTTATTTTGTTTTATGATTTGATTGTTTATTTGGTTGAGTCCGGAATCAATCCGATTTGCTTTCATATCTAGAGCTATATTAGGGTTTTCAATGCGAAAACGTTGTTTATCCCTGATTCTAAGTAGCATAAATGTGGGTAGTGCTTGTAGTGATATATCCTACTAGTCACATATGAATCATAACTTGGGTTAAATCGAACTAGTGCTTTTACACATTTTGATTGCCTTGATTAGTCTTATTCCATAGAACTTATTGCTTTTAGGGAGTTAAATCTAATTGTGCTTTTACACTTTAGGTTTCTTTCTAGGAAGAATTCACATATGCATCTTTTAATGTGGTTGTGATGAAATCAGGGAATTAGCGGGATACTCTTGCGATCAAGGTATCCTAGGACTTTTAGTAAATGAGAGATTAAAATTTCAATTCTAGTCATTGTTGATAATTCGAGTTTGTGAATGAAACTATCCCGTGACCAATATTTTCTCCTTATTGATTATTTTTATTACTACTTTGCTTTCAATTCATTTTTATTGCTTTGATAAATCAAACCCCCCCCCCCCTTGGTTACTAAGAAACTGAATTTTTTTATAACAACAAAGGCCTCTCTGTGGATACGAACTCTTTCTTATCGCATACTATTTTTATTTTAGGAAGTAAGAAAGTGAAATTATATTTGACCGGATGACAACCGATCAAGGACACACGTCATTATCATTTTGTATCCTTCGTCATACTTGTGTTACATCTTTTATAGTTTAAAATACGGTGCACAAACAATTGATCACGTGAAATATGGTGCAAAATACAATTTTCGACGTATATAATTTTCTGTATATTAACTTAAATCCTATATTGTACTACTAACCAGAAGCGTGATAATGTAATCATGAACCTCATGCTTTGTGGATAATTTTTTTTTAAACTGAAATGATGTATTAGTTTCGCAAAGTAACCACCCCTCAGTCTCTCAACTGTCGTACAATAATCTGGTTAAGGCACACATCATTATAATTTTGTAGCTCCGTGGCTTTTTGTCAAACAACAGATTTGGAAAAGACACATCTTGATTGATACATATCTCTCCCCTTAAAGGCCTTGATAAATAAAGCTCTCACATTAAATGGCGATGAAACCCTCGCTTCGTATTGGCCTAAAAGGGAATTTTCTAATACATAATCTATGGTGAGGAAACTTGGCATAACTCTATTGGTTGTAATAATTAAAATTTGGTTACAATTTGGATATATCAAATACTTAATTGTCCGTTAGTAACGGTGTTAAAAAAAGTACGTGGATAATACTTATGTTAGAATTTAATCTTGAATTATTTAGTTACACCGTGTTTACACCTATACTTAACTGTACTATAGTAAGGGTGGACAAAACTCACGTCCAAACCGTTAAATAAATAAATCGTGAAAAACTTAAAACGTGAAACTCTTAAAAAGGAATTCCTGTAAAAAAAAAGGAAATCGTTGACACACCAAAAAAAGGAAATCCGTTAAAATTAGAAGTTCCTTCCCGAAAAAGAATTTCCCGTACGAAAATTTAATTAAAAAATATCTTTACGAGTTGTTTATAGAAACCGTGTTAATATGAAAATCTGGTTATTCATCTTTAATGTACATGCACTACAAATTTAAAATGTACATGCACTACAAATTTAATGTTGGGATCTTGCAACAATAAACAACTCGTTAGATGTAAAAGAATGGACGAAAAAATTACTCTATCACACACAACTTGTCGAGGGCAGAATCACAGGTTCAACAAGTTGTCCTTAACACATTAGTTAGTGGGTATACTCGTGATGAGTAATGCTAAACCCCTCGCAGTGAAGATGTGTCCAGGATAAGACTGCCCGATATAACTTGAGTTAGTACAACACAAGTTACCCTCTCTTCGAACTCATCAACGGGGATGGAAGTAAAACGTATGTAGAAATCCCAGAACGAAAGAAGAATTTTCGGTATCTATAAAAACAAATTTTCAAGTTATATTTAAAAGAGAAGATACTTGTAAATCATGTTAGGTATTTGTTTTCTTCAAAAACAAGTTAAACACATAAAAATAATTTTTCCTTAAATAAAATTCTTAAGAAAATATTTTTTAGGATTAATTCCTTAAAGGAAAAACAAAACTTGCAAAAATAAATTCTATTAAATACGTGACTTGGTACATGGTTTACGCGCACAAATATGGGTCGAAATATGCATATTTTGACCCGTTCCACCCACATTGTTTTACAACATATCCATAATAATATGGTTATATAGTGGAGCACCTCTTTAGTTTTCCACGATGTGGGACTAAAGGTTCCATTTCATTCACTTAAAAAATGAGTGAGTATCCTTAGACCCTTAGGTCATTAGATCAAACCACACCAAGACCATAAATACTTTTATTAAAACTCATTTTCTCCAACAATCCCCCACATGAATGAAATCTCGGAAAACGAAAAAAATAAGAGTAAGAAAAATACCATTTAGGCAAAGGTGTCCATGAGGTCTTGAACCCTTACTTAGTGAGAAGTTACCGGAACTACTTGTTAAACAATGAACCTAGTCTTGAACTGATAGCATTTGGTGCAATTCGTGACAGCCACCACGCATGATATCCTCCTGGCGTTGCTAAGTTCATACTGTTTTGTCCAATTTGGCCCTGGACATATCCTGTTTCTCAGAATGCTCTATAGAATTGGCTCAATTCTCATAGGAAGCGGCCCCACTTCCACATTCAGATAGGTGAGTTCCATCAAGAGTGTTTACTGCTACACCCCACTTCAATCTTAAATTGAAACTATGGAACTCATTAAGACTTATTTAAAAGTCATCCTTCACATGTAGTCACACTATCACATCAATACCATAGGGAAGGGGAAGAGAATGAAATTCTCTGATAGTGTTTACCTTTACCCACCATAAATTAGTTGTCTCATTCGAAACCTTGATCTTGGGATCTCCAATCAGCAAGGTTGAGTATCCTTCATGGAAAGTTTAATTATTGAGCCTAAGCCCCATCCCCCTCGATGCATTTTTAACTATCTCCTTTTACAAACCTTTTGTCAAAGGTTGTGCGATATTCTCCTTGGACTTTATCCAATCAATTAGCTTTAGCTATTATAGCTTAGCTAACACAATGTATAGATATAGATGGCATAGGCCTATGCCAGAGAAGAATGACTTCTAAAAAGCATCTTAGGCACTCGGCCCCCTCTTGTGCTTTATCTAACGCAATATTCTCAGATTCCATAATGAATTGAGCAATATATGTATGTTTGGAAATCTTCCAAAAATAAACCCTCCTGCTAGAGTGAAAACATATCCACTCGTAGACTTAGACTCCTCTGAGTCAACTATCCAGTTTGATCACAAAGTCTCTCAAGGACAACAAGATACCTTTCATAAATTAAACAAAAGGTAGTAGAGTATTTTAGGTACCATAATACTCTACTAAGTGCATCTCAATTCTCTTGCTCTGGACTACAAAGTATATATACTTAACTTACTTATAATATAGGCAATGTCTGGACTCTTACAGTTTATTAAATTCATCAGACATCCTATAACTCTTGAATATTCAATTTAAGATGCTCCATTACCCTTATTTTTCTCGAGTCTAGAAGAATAATCGTATGAAGTACATGTAGGCTTACAATTATAATGATTGTATCTTATAAGCACAAATTCAACACAATGAGAATGACTAAGACTATAAGTGTTTGATTATCTTCTAATCATCATCCCTTGATTACATCAAAAGGGACAAAGTCTTTCAAGTCAATGTTCTCATTCAATGTATAGTTTTAGTGGAATTAATCACATCTATGCTTGTATCAAGTATAATCAAATCATCAACATACAAGCATACAATACACAGGCATCCTTAACAAGTTACTTTTCAGATTCTAAATCCACTACTCATTATCACATGATCAATAAAATTCATGTCACTGTTTACGTGCTTATTTGAAAACCATTCAAAGTTCGTTCAACTTACAAACTTTGTCTTCAAAACCTTTCACTACCAAGTCCTCGGGTTGGTTTATGCAAATTTCTTTATCTAATTCACCATTTAAAATGTTCTTTTTACATCCATCTGATGTATCTCTGAGTTGTTAACAACATACATAAAACTGACATCCTAATAGAGGTAATTTTTAATCACACGTGAATAGGTGTCAAAGAAATACATATATTCATTCTGTTTGTAGCCTTCAGCCACCTACCTAGATCTTCTAGGTTATATATCTGATTTGTCTTCCTCTAAAAGATAAAGACTGACTAGTTGACGACACATCTAGGGGATCATCTAAACTTCTCTTTCGAGAGTCAGATTTCACAGCAAACATTCTCAAAAAATTCAATATCCCTAGATTTCATAATTATATTCAACCCAATGTCAGAAATATCATATTTCACAACCAAAAATCAATATGTATAAGTATACTCAGCATACCCTATACGAAGACACAATCAACATTTTTGGTTTTTATCTAACTCTTTTAGGAAGAGGAATGACAATATTAGTCAAACACCCTCACATTTTGACGCATTCATACGAAGGTCCATCTACCTTTCCATAAATCATATGGAGTTTCATCTGATCCTTAAAAGGGTATTCTATTCAGGATATACTAGTTAAGAGGACTGCCTCCCTCCACAAGTATGCATGTAATCCAGAACTAATCAACATGGAAAATATGATCTCCTTAAGGATACGGTTGTTATGTTCAAGGCTTCTAGTTGGTTTTCAACTTCAAGTTTATACATCTTAAGGCTTCTAAGGCATCATCCTTTTTCCTAAGCAAGTATACAAGATCGTACCTCGTACAATCATCTATGAAAGTTATAAACCATCTTTTACCACCTTTGTTTGGGTTGAACTTATTTCAACTAGTCCTAACTGAATTAATTCTAAGGGCTTAGAATTACTCTAAACAATTTCGATAAAAGATTTTATAGCATATTTTGATTCCGCGAGGATTTAACTTTTGTGTTCAATATCCAAACTGAATTTTGGTACACAGCCTACGCTAGCCAGTCTGTACTTTGACTTATAAGTTTACGGTTCCAAGTCCACCATGCAAAACATTCAATCACACAAAAGAAAGCACAATAATCAACTATATTCATCTCATCATTTTTCCTTTAAGCTTTTATAGACCATAAGTCTTATAACTGTTGCCTAAAAAATCACTGCCCTTAGTTATAACAAGTTTTCCACATTTAATTAAGATCTCCAATCTTTTACCATCTACAACAAAACAAGATATAAGATTCTTGCATATGCTCGGAACATGAAAACTTTATTCAATGTGAGAATATTACAGATATGAGCTTCTGCTCGATCTTTCCATTTTATGCAACCTCTGTCGCAAATAAGTTTCTCAACATCCTCTATCCTCTGATAGAAGGTAAACAGGTCTCTGTTTCAAAAAACATACTTGGTGGCTCCAGAGTCCACCCACCAGTCTTTCACATTGGTTACCATAACATAAGACATCATTCAACAAAATAACATTATTATTTTATTATTTTTTGATTATTAAGGTCTTTACGTTCTCAGTAGTTAATTGTCATATGATCAATATTTCTATAAACGTAACAATTACCCTTAATTTTAATAATGCTAGATTAAGATTTATGAGAAGTACCTCTTGTGACGGCCCCGCATACTTTCTTTTAAAAATATGCTTACTATCACGGTAGCAGTACAGCATATCCTCAGTTAATTTCTTCCCTCGTATCCTGGCTAGTTATCACCATACCCTTGGCATCGAGTAAACTCTGTCCTCATGTCCACTTCTAAATCACGCCATTAGAAGTGAATCTCCATGTTCTGAGCATCCTCAACATGCTTTAGTGTAAAATGAAACACAGGTTCCTCCTTAGCCGCAATTTAATTTTCTCTAATGATTAAATCCGATTATACAGCCTAGCAGATCCTAAATCTACTCGCATGGACTCATTTTATGTCTCATGGTGTGGAGGTGTAAAGACACGCTAAATAATTAGCTTGATTTATATAGTTAGAAACGTCAATAAACATCACCGTACATTGTCCAAACAGCCGGCGCCACGCACCAAGTGTTTAGTTAAGGAACGAACTTCCTTCCCCTGGTGGAGAATTATTAGTCTTCCAACAAATAGGTCCCTTCCCCTTTCTTCCTCCTACTCCCGTAAGCAAATAGCTTTCTAAATAATTAAGTCCAAAATCCATTATATTCCTCTTTTGCCTGGACGTGTAGGATGGCTACCAGCCAACGCAACTTGGTTTCCATAATCAAATTTGGGCTGCATGATCGCTGTAATATGCGTCAAAAATAATTTACACTTTCTTACTACTCAAAATATAAATATAGCAAGGGCAAGAAAGGATCGATCCCACGGAGAGGTCTAGGTTGTCTCGCTGTTTCGGTTTCCTATATAAATAACACCGGGGGTTTTCTGATTTTTATATACTAAAATAAAATAAAAGCAAATAAAGGAATAAGCAAACACGCAAATCAAGGTAATGAGAATATTGGTTAAGGATTCATCTTCATTCACAAATATGTTTTCTTCACAATAATTAGAATTGATATTTAATCTCAACTTTTATCAAAAGCCCTAGGATACCTTGATCGCAAGAATATCCCGCAAATCTCCTTTTGTCATCAACAAACACATTAAAAGATGCGAGTATGAGTTCTATCTAAGAGAACAACCTAACGTGTAAAAGCACTAATCAAGTTTAATTCCCTAGATGCATTAAGTTCTATGAAATCAGGCCAATCAAAGCAATCGAACGTGGAAAACGCACTAATCCAATTTAACAAAGGTTATGGTTCACATATGATTATAAGGATGCATCACTACAAGCTATAACCATATTCATGCTACTTGTAATCAGGAATCTATCACTTTTACATATAACAAACCCTAATCTAGCAATAGAGATGAAAACAAACTCAACCGATTCGCGACTCGATCAAGCAAGTATTCAAATCATATAACAATATTAATTGTGAATCATAATCGATAAAATATGGAGACAAAACTAATTTATCATATCAAAAACCATATTATGTGAAATCCAATTATTCCATAACCAATAATAAAATTAAGTACTCATATTCAAGGAGTTCATAACAAGAAGAAGAAGAAACCCTAACATGTTTCTAAACCCTAAAACAAAGTAGTAGAAGATATATCAATGTGTCTAGGCTTCCCTATATATAGAGTTTTGTAACCTCTTCTTTAGAAAACTAGGAAACCTAATAAAAATAGGAAAGTGCACCTCCTCAAAATTGTGTCCCGTGCATCAAGTCCCGGACCAAAACAGGTTGCCAAATATCGCCAAACAAGTCACGTCCAAGGCTGCTCAAAGTAAGCCACGGCAAGCTTGAAGTTGTAAATAGACTGCTAAGCAGCAATTGGGCTCCTGTTGAAGTCCAGCCCAAATTCATCAAATATCGTTCACCATTGGTCTTGTGTA
Source organism: Papaver bracteatum (assembly GCA_023529315.1). NCBI lineage: Eukaryota > Viridiplantae > Streptophyta > Magnoliopsida > Ranunculales > Papaveraceae > Papaver > Papaver bracteatum. The sequence goes on along the minus strand of JAJJWX010002811.1, from coordinate 3,044,718 downwards.
GCAACTGTATAAGCCCAGCCCATTTTAACGTACTTGCATCACCATCAGTTTCTTTTTGTACCCACAGTTCAGCTCCTTGTTTACTGCCAAAATCATTCATGAACCGAGCACAGCAGCTCCATCGTCAGACTCGGCCAACAGTCTCGAGCAACCCTTCCTGCAACCTCCATTCTCTCTGCGGTTAACTCATTCGAACTCCACAATTTCTGTAGCAACTCTATCGAATACCATCGTGACTGCCATCAGTCTCCATGCATATTCTCTGCGTAAACTCCTTTTCCAACAGCATCTACAGTCCCTAGCTCGATCACGCGACTGCATTGTTCTTAGCAAGCCAAGACTCAATTCCATCGTTGGTTCTATCACAGCAAATACCCACTCCTCTTATTCATTCCTGTTTCTCACTACTCTTGACTGCAGACTCCATCATCACTGCTAACTCTACCATTGATCTCCATATCACTTCCTTCACTCTCGTCATTTCACCTCAGTTCCATTATAACCATGCATGCCGTTTCGTCCAATGGTTGTCAACAGCTTCAAACTCCGGCAGTCTCTATCAACCACCAACATCAACCGTTACAGCCAGCTCCAATGCTGAACTTCATCTACATCCACGCCATCAACAGTCCAGCTAACATCCAACGGTTAAGTTAACAACGATCATCACCCTTTTAAACTGCACACAGCTGACAGAAACCAGCAACTATGCATGCCATAATCTTCCCATCTCGAACTCTTCATCCCAGCTCCAACGTTGCTTCCATGCTCGAGTCTTCCATAATACCATCAACCTAATGCCATTCATCTTATCCGTATCAACCATTCTTGTTACCACTCTACAGACTCGAGCTCACAGCACCATTCGCAGAGCCACTTCTCGGCTTCTCTGACATATTCAAATCCCTGGCTTGCTGCTCCATCTCTCCAGCTTACTCATCAGCGACAAATTCTAATCTTCCGTGACTTCAGTCCCAAAAACGTGCTAACTCAAACCCATAAGGATTCAAAAACCCACCAAGCTTGTCCCTGCCATCACCCGCAGCTCATTCTTTAAGCCCAAACTGCAGCTCATTCTTTAAGCCCATGAGTGCCTCAAGCTTTGCACACTTATAACGCCAAGAGAATATGAATTCTCTTTTAGCTCCATTTTTGGTACCTGCTGCCTGCTCCCATGAGCTTTAACCGTGCATACCGATGCCATCCATTTCAGCGCCTCTTTCCTTCTTTCTTGTCACATGACTCCAAAATACCTATAAAACTCAAAAGCAAACATAAGATACATAATTCACACGAAAAATAGCAAAGAAAGCATAAATACTAGATATAAAATTAGGTGTTTATCACACCTATCACTGCACGAAATACCCAAACCATCCAACGCTTCCTAGAAAAGTTATGTTACAGACAGAATTCATTGAGATCCCAAACTCATGATTGCATGTGCTATGACGTGTTCGTATCCAATCACCTCCAGTACTCCTTCACTGACATTCTCAAAACTACCATGATATTATGCAAGAAAACTCGAGCATAAATCCGTTGCCTTTGATCACTCTTCTCCATTGTTACAAGATAATAATGTGTTAAGATTGTTGGGATCTTGCAACAATAAACAACTCGTTATATGTAAAAGAATGGACGAAAAAATTACTTTATCACAAACAATTTGACGAGGGCAGAATCACAGGTTCAACAAGTTGTCCTTAACACATTAGTTAGTGGGTATACTCGTGATGAGTAATGCTAAACCCCTCACAGCGAAGATGTGTCCAGGATAATACTGCCCGATATAACTCGAGTTAGCACAACACAAGTTACCCTCTCTTCGAACTCAGCAACGGGGATGGAAGTAAAACGTATGGAGAAACCCCATAACGAAAGAAGAATTTTCGGTATCTATGAAAACAAATTTTTGAGTTATATTTAAAAGAGAAGATACTTGTAAATCAAGTTAGGTATTTGTTTTCTTCAAAAACAAGTTAAACACATAAAAAGAATTTTTCCTTAAATGAAATTCTTAAGAAAATATTTTTTAGAATTAATTCCTTAAAGGAAAAAAAAAACTTGCAAAAATAAATTCTATTAAATACGTGACTTGGTACATGGTTTACGCGCACAAATATGGGTCGAAATATGTATATTTTGCACCCGTTCCACCCACATTGTTTTACAACATATCCATAATAATATGTTATATAGTGGAGCACCTCTTCAGTTTTCCACAATGTGCGACTAAAGGTTCCATTTCATTCACTCAAAAAATGTGTGAGTATCCTTAGACCCTTAGGTCATTAAATCAAACCACACCAAGACCATAAATACTTTTATTAAAACTCATTTTCTCCAACATTTAATTCACACAATTTTAATTACAACAAAATCGGGCTTCTCCATACCAAATCTACTTTTTTGTCTACCAATTCCATATCATGTAAAAACTCCCAAGAAAAGAATTTCCTTATCTTTGGGTATCTTAAACCGCCTTGACAAATATAGCTCTCACATTAAATGGTGATGAAACCCTCGCTTCGTATTGGCCTAAAAAGGCATTTTCTAATACATAAGCTATGGTGAGGACACTTGGCATAACTCTATTGGTTGTAATAATTAAAATTTGGTTATAATTTGGATATATCAAATACTTAACTGTCCGTTAGTAATGGTGTTGAAAAAAAAGTAGGTGGATAATACTTATGTTAGAATTTAATCTTGGATTATTTAGTTGCACCGTGTTTACACCTATACTTAACTTTACTTTAGTAAGGGTGGAAAAAACTCATGTCCAAACCGTTAAATAAATAAATCGTGAAAAACTTAAAACGTGAAACTCTTAAAAAGGAATTCATGTAAAAAAAAAAAGGAAATCGTTGACACACCAAAAAAAGGAAATCCGTTAAAATCAGAAGTTCCTTCCCGAAAAAGAATTTCCCGTACAAAAATTTAATTAAAAAATATCTTTTCGAGTTATTTATAGAAACCATTTAATATGAAAATCGGTTATTGATAAGTGCATATTGCACATATATTTTGTGTTAGTTCCATGCTAGTATTTGTTGGTTTTCTTGCAGATTATTGTGTGTTACGCCTGTTTTATCTTATTTGTGTTTTATTAGGGGAATCATCCAAAAAGAAGTGAATTTTCACGTAATTTTGCAATAAAAGAGGCTAGCCATTATGTAGAGGACGAGAAGGAAAAGCCAACGGCGAAAGAACGGAGTCATTCGGAGTCCGTATGAAGAAGTTATGGGCAAAACAAAAAAAGGGCAAAATAGTCATTTTACAATGTAAAACGCTAAGGGAACCCTCACTTTGGATAGGGGGCACCCTAAGTAAGACACCTGCTATTCGCACTCCCGGTTTGGTTAGGGGGACACCACCTTCTTCACGGTTTCAAAACAAAAAATTTGGCGGGAAATCTGCGTTAAATTTCTGGGATGAATATGGACGTGATTTTTGGAGATTCAATGGCCGAATTTGATTGATATCACCCTGTTTCGATTAAACAGGGATGGTAATGAGTTTTGTTTCGTCAAATAAGGGCTATAAAACTCACGGGTGGAGCTTGTTATTGGCGGAAATGGTGAGCTTGCTACTGCCGGCAATGGTGATCGATGGAAGGGACCAGTGATGGCATGCATGGAGTTCATGGCAGTTGATGTTTATACAGGCAGAGACGAGATTGTAACTGCTATAGTACGATGATATGATGCAGAGAAGATAGAGCTAGAGCAGCAATGGCATAGAACGGACATGAAGCTCGGGATGAGAATACCGGCAATAATGGGGCTCGAGCAAAACCACGGGAGGATTGAAAGGCTGTCGATGGTTGTTGCTCGATGAATGGAAGTTAGGTTTATGGTGCTGCTCGGGTTTGGAATTTGCTGCTGTAATGGAGATGGGTACTGATGTTGTTCACGGGTTAATGGCGATGCCAATAATGGACTTGAAGCTCGACAGTGTAGGGGCTGTTCGGTTTTGTTGTTGGTCGAGATGATGAAGTGGTTGCTGCCGTTGTTAATCGAGCTCAAGCATGGCAGTAAAACATGACAGCAAGGATGATTTTGTCTTGAGGGAAGTTGATGTGGTTTGTTGTCATGCACTCGAGAAATGCAATGAAGGCAAGAAATGAGAACAGTAAAGATGGGTCGAGCATGGAACAACATGGCAGTGACGGTGATGTTATGGCATGCGCGTGAAATGCATGGGAAGAGAACGTGCAATGCATGGGAGGTACATATTGCAATGCTTGGCAGGAAAACGTGAAGCTTGGCAAGCCAACGTGCAACGCATGGGAAGAAAAACTAGCACCGCATGCGCACATGCCATTCTCCTCTATGAATAAGGTTGATTAAATCACCAAGAAACACATCTTCCAATCCCACCTCTTCTTCCAACACTTCCTCTTTGCACACACTTCTACACATATAACTTGTACGGGTTTACCCCCTTTGGGGGGAAACCAAATTATTTTCTATGGGTTTTAGTAAATCCATGTCTAGCTAAATTTACTGATTAGGGATGATTTCAAGGTCCTGAATAATGGAATTCTAATTCTTATTATGAGTTTATTTTAAGTTGATTTTTCTTATCGATTGTCTCTATTATTTTTAGTGTCTAAGATTGCTATTGGGTTATTCAATTGGCCATTTGAATTAATTTGATAGTAATTTTTCTACTAGTATTGGGGTCGGTGATACGTGTAATAGTCACTCAATTCCATACACAGGTGGTACATCGCAAAAAATGACAGAGGGATTCTGTTAAGCAACTGTGTATAGAGATGACACTAGTAAGCAGACCGAGCTTATGCGTCTGATGCTAGGATCAACCTAATTCATAAAACATAATGCATTCGTTTGGGTTACACCTTGAGATCTTATTCATGGCGGCTCAGATAGATAGAATCTGGTAGTCGAGCGCTTCTGTATCCAGTGGCAACATGAATTTCCGGGGATAGCAGAGCTTATTGCTATTCTACGGTTGGTGATAATAAAAATTCTACAAGAGGTAAACAAGTATTTTTATTAAGTTTCTTAGTGGCGGCGAATGATTCCTTGATCATATTTATTTTCTTATTATTTTATTATTTTATTTTAATCAAACCAAACCCCCCTTTTGTTACTTTATTTTGCTGAACTAAATAATATATCAATTACACAGCTCTCTGTGGGATCGATCTCTTATTACCGCTATATTACCAGTTAATTAGTGGAAATATTTGTAATTAATTTCCCGTACAAAAATTTAATTAAAAAATATCTTTTCGAGTTATTTATAGAAATCATTTAATATGAAAATCGGTTATTCATCTTTAATATACATGCACTACAAATTTAATTCACACAATTTTAATTACAACACAATCGGGCTTCCTCCATACCAAATCTACTTTTTTGTCTACCAATTCCATATCACGTAAAAAAACTCCCAAGAAAATAATTTCCTTATCTTTGGGTATCCTAAATCAGTAATAATTCCGTTTATTCTATTCTTCTCACTAAAGGTTTCTGATCTCGAGCTCCTGCAGACCCGGAAATCCCAAGATTTGTTCATGGTTAAGTACAACACAGTTTCACTGCCGACGACCTTATTAGTAATAGGAGAACTGGAGAAGCAAGTTGGTAAAGAAGGTACGGACTTGAGTTGAAGATCAGCTCAGAATTTGTTCATGGTTAAGTACAACACAGTTTCACTGCCGACGACCTTATTAGTAATAGGAGAACTGGAGAAGAAAGTTGGTAAAGAATGTACGGACTTGAGTTGAAGATCAGCTCAGAAATTCCTCTATGCGAACCAAAACATGCTAAAGATTAAAAAGATCAAAGCTGGAAATTAAAGAAGCAGAAGCATGTATCGCTGATTTGGATGGAATTTCAGGTCAGCTAGCCTTATCTATATAATATATATTGCATGACTATGTTTTGTACGTGGATGATGGTAACGATATTGTATGACTATGTTTTGTACGTGGATGAAGGTAACCTTATTTCCAGTTCTAAATCTGGAAACAGCTAACGCTAAATTAATTATGTAGATTTCATGATATACCTGGGTTGGGTTTCGTGTGTAAGTTTGCAAGATCCACTGTTAAGAATAGAAAATTAGTTTTTTGGGATAATTAATGCAGTGATTTTCTGCGGAAGCTCAAATCCTCTGCTGCTCTTCCAAGAAAATCTCAGAGTTTAGTTTTTCGGGCTGATTGTGATTTTATACGGAAGCTCAAACCCACAAACTTTTAAATCGTTGAAAGGAAAATACACCACTGAGCAAAGGAGTTGGCGGCAGTGAGAATACTTGGAATGAATTGGTCGGGCAACTACATACACTAAGTAACATAAAATAAATATAATAACCCATGTATCAAACTAAAATGTTCACTACAGAAAAGAGATGCAGAAAAAGTTACATGATCATGCAGGGAGACATGAATCCCATGTCATCACAACTCCATAAAAATAAAATAAAAAAAAGCGAATAAGATGATGTTAGCAAAACATGCTGGCTCAGTGGAAATTGTCTGAATGTTATTATACTATATACAGACTCCAGACATGGTATGTATACCACAATCTCTAATTACATATGGATTTATTTGAGAGTCTTTATGAACTGAATTAGTTAGGTGGTCTCTGAGTTTCATAACAATATCTAGCTAGTGTTAATTATTTTATTAAATTAGGTCGATGGCATCTCCAATAATTTTAATACGTGTTGGGATGCAAACTTGACCCGACTTATGGATCCGAACAAACTAATCATTGGTGATATTCTTTGACTTGATTTCTTAGTGTATCGATACTGTTTTGTATTGTATGAACTGTTGCTTGATTTGGTGTAGTGTACAATAGCATGATTTGATAAAATTCCGTTTTAGGTATCCATACAATATATAATCTTTCTTGATCATACATTATTGTTTTATCTAATTATCATGTTTTATCTTGACAAAAATAAATCACTACTAGATAATCCCGTCCTCTCATTATTTATTTTTTTGAAAGGGATCCCTCTGATTATTGTTTGAGTATTATATTGTATTATAATTTAGTTGTTTATTGAATTCTACCATGGAGCAAGAGAAAATGGTTGAGGCGCATAGTATTGTCATTGCCGCCATCAGCTATGAATTTATGATTACTGGTGACGAAGGTTAGCTGGGAAATTAGTTGAGACTCGCATAATCAGCTATTAAGGAAGCAGAGTACCATGCATTGAGACAGGGCGGGACTAATTCTCACGTACACCAAATCAAAAATTCATCGCCACGAGGCGAGGAAAATCCCCACGCACACCAAATCAAAAATGCTTCTCCACGGGGCGGGGTGAAGCCCCGATCAAACTAAATAAAAAATGCGTTTCCAAGGGGCGGGGAGAAGCCCCGCGCACACCTAGTCAAAAATAAGGTTAAATGAAGAAAAAATGCTGGTGCGTAGCACGGGCACAAATCTAGTAATCTAGAGTGACATAAACTACTTAAGTGAGTGGATGTTTCAAAATAAAATAATTACACTCCTCGTTGGCTGAGGATTTAATCTTTATCATAGTGATTATGTAATCATAAACCTAATACTTTTTTGGATATATTTTTGTCTGGCGAAATGATTCGTTGGTGTTGCAAGGTAAACGCACCTCATTCTCTCATCTATCGCACAATAATCTGGTTAGGGCACACGTCATCATCATTTTGTAGCTCCGTAGACTTTTGTAAAAGACACATCTACATTTTAGAGTGGCGTAAACCACTGATGTGAGTGGATATTTCAAAAGAAACTAATTACCATCCTCCTTGCCGGTGGATTTAATATTTATCGTAGCGATTATGTAATTATAAACCTCATACTTTGGGGATATATATTTTTAAAAGAGAAACGACGCATTGGTTCACACTGTAACCACAAATTATTCTCCCAAACGTCGCACAGTAATTTGGTTAGGGCACATGTCATCATCATTATGTAGCTCCGTGGACTTTTGTGAAACAATAGCTCTCTAAAAGACACATCTACATTTTAGAGTGACGTAAACCACTTATGTGAGTAGATGTTTCAAAAGTAAATAATTACACTCCTCGTTGGCTGAGGATTTAATCTATATCATAGCAATTATGTAATCATAAACCTAATACTTTGTGGATATATTTTTGTCTAGCGAAATGATGCGTTGGTGTCGCAAGGTACACGGACCTCGTTCTCTCATTTATCGCACAAAAATCTGGTTAGGGAACACGTCGTCATCATTTTATAGCTCCGTGGACTTTTGTCAAGCTACAACTCTGGAAAAGACACATCTTAGAGTGACGTAAACTATTTAAGTGTGGGGATGTTTCAAAAGAAAATACAAATGGGACTAGGAGTTTTCCAAGTTGGTTGTTTGCAATCTTGGTTAATTGCAAATATTTTAGGTTTTAGTGTATGTATGTATGTATGTATGTACACACGGCTTATAGTGTTGATGTTATCATAAGCACCACAATTACCAATGAAAGCTCGATTTGATTATCTTTTGAAAGAAATTTACTAAATTCTATTCATACAACAAACACCACACTTTTGGTAACATTCCTTTTTATCTTAGTAATTAAGTGAAATGAAATTCTATAAACATTCGTTCTAAGATGATCAATACAAATGGAACTAGGTGTTTTCCTAGTTGGTTGTTTCCGATCTTAATTAATTGTAGAGATTTCTCACCTCATTGCGGGCAGAATAAGTTCAAGTGGGCATATGTCATGTTTTCCCTCTTTGAATATTTTTGTTTTTTGTTAACCAAACAATTACAGAGATGAAACTGTGTTTCTTTTAAATACAATTAATCAGCAATTTTTATGATGATAATGGAAGAATGACGATGATGAAAACTAAGTCAGTAAACCGTATAGAATTTTGTGTATAGTAACTTAAATCTACATGCATAATAATATAGATTTACCTATTTCCGATGCTAAGCGGAAGCGAGATTACATAAACCTCATACTTTGTATATATATATATATTTCTAAAGTGAAACGATGCATTGGTTTCACAATGTAACTGCAAATTATTCTCTCAAACGTCGCACAATAATCTGGTTTGGGCACACGTCATCATCATTTTGTAGCTCGATTCGTGGATAAAACAATGGATCTGGAAAAGACACATCTTGATTGGTACATACATTTAAAACCACTTATGTGAGTGGATGTTTGAAAAGAAAATAATTACACTCCTGGTTGGCGGTGGATTTCATATTAATCATAACGAGTATGTAATCATAAACATAATACTTTGGGGATATATTTTATTAAGGAGAAATGATGTGTTGGTTTCGCAGTGTAAACACACCTCGTTATCTCATCTATCGCACAGTATATGATCAGGGCACACGTCGTCATCATTTTGTAGCTCCGTGGACTTTTGTCAAGCTACAACTTTGGGAAAGACACATCTTAGAGTGACGCGAACTACTTAAGTAGTGTATGTTTCAAAACAAAATACAAATTAGACTAGGTGTTTTCCTAGTTGGTTGTTTGCAATCTTGATTAATTGAAAATATTTTAGGTTTTAGGTTTTTATCTTTCTCATGGGTATCAAGATGTTTTATATAATAGTGTTAATAGCGTCCTATGGTGGTGGTGCTGTATTAAAATAAAGCATTTTTTTTGAAAGAAGACCATCTAATTCGGCAAATAAGATGATCTAATGCATTGGTTTCACAAAGTAACCGCACATAATTCTCTCAACCGTCACACAATAATTTAGTGAGAGCGTATATCATCATCATTTCATTGGCGGTGGATTTAATCTTTATCATAGAGATTATGTAATTATAAACCTAATACTTTGTGGATTTATTTTTAAGGCGAAATGATACATTGGTTTCGCAGTGTAACCGGACCTCGGACTCCCAACTGTAGCACAATAATCTGGTGAGGACACATGTCATCACAATTTTGTATCCTTCGTCATACTTGTGTTACGTCTTTTATACTTTAAAATATGGTGCACAAACAAGTGATCACATGAAATATGGTCCAAAATACAATTTTCACCGTATATAATTTTCTGTACAGTAACTTAAATCCTATTGCACTTCTAAGCATAAGCGCGATAAAGTAATCATGAACCTCATACTTTGTGGATACATTTTTTGTTAAACTTAAATGATGCATTGGTTTCGCAAACTAACCACCCCTCAGTCTCTCAACTGTCGCACAATAATCTGGTTAGGGAACACGTCATCATCATTTTGTAGCTCCGTGTCTTTTTGTCAAACAACAGATCTGGAAAAGACACATCTTGATTGGTACATATATTTTAGAGTGACGTAAACTACTTAAGTGAGTGGATGTTTCAAAATAAAATAATTACACTCCTCGTTGGCTGAGGATTTAATCTTTATCATAGTGATTATGTAATCATAAACCTAAACTTTTTTGGATATATTTTTGTCTGGCAAAATTATTCATTGGTGTCGCAAGGTAAACGCACCTCGTTCTCTCATCTATCGCACAATAATCTTCTTAAGGCACACGTCATCATCATTTTGTAGCTCCGTGGACTTTTGTAAAACAATAGATATGGAAAAGACACATCTACATTTTAGAGTGGCGTAAACCACTGATGTGAGTGGGTGTTTCAAAAGAAAATAATTACCCTCCTCGTTGGCGGTGGATTTAATCTTTATCGTAGCGATTATGTAATTATAAACCTCATACTTTGGAGATACATATTTTGAAAAGTGAAACGATGCATTGGTTTGACAGTGTAACCGCAAATTATTCTCTCAAACGTCGCACAGTAATCTGGTTAGGGCACACATCATCATCATTATGTAGATCCGTGGACTTTTGTGAAACAATAGCTCTCGAAAAGACACATCTATATTTTAGAGTGACGTAAACCACTTATGTGAGTAGATGTTTCAAAAGAAAATAATTACACTCCTCGTTTTTTGAGAATTTAATCTTTATCATAGCGATTATGTAATCATAAACCTAATACTTTGTGGATATATTTTTGTCTGGATAAATTATGCATTGGTGTCGCAAGGTACACAAACCTCGTTCTCTCATTTATCGCACAAAAATATGGTTAGGGCACACGTCGTCATCATTTTGTAGCTCCGTGGACTTTTGCCAAGCTACAACTCTGAAAAAGACACATCTTAGAGTGACGTAAACTATTTAAGTGTGGGGATGTTTCAAAAGAAAATACAAATGTGACTAGGAGTTTTCTTAGTTGGTCGTTTGCAATATTGGTTAATTGCGGAGATTTTAGGTTTTAGGGTTTTAAGGTTTTATCTTTCTCATGGGTATCAAGATTTTTTAAATAATAGCGTTAATGGCGTTCTATGGTGGTGGTGATGCATTATAATCAAGCATTTTTTTAAAGAAGAGGATCTAACTCGGCAAATAAAATGATCTAATTCATTGGTTTGACAAAGTAACCGCACATTATTCTCTCACCGTCGCACAATATTTTGGTGATGGTGTATGTCATCATCATTTTGTAGCCTTCTTCTCCGTGTACTTTTGTCAAGCAGTAGCTCTGCAAAAGTCACTTCTTGAATGGTAAATAGTACATTTTAGAGAGACATAAACCACTTAACTGAGTGGATGTTTCAATAAAAACTAATTACACTCCTCGTTGGTTGTGGATATAATCTTTCCGATAGCGATTATGTAATCATAAATCTCATCCTTAATTTGTGGATATATGTTTTTCAACTGAAATGATGCATTGGTTTCGCCAAATAACCGCACCTCAGTCTCTCAACTGTCGCATTATAATCTGGTTAGGGCACACGTCATCATCATTTTGTCTCCATCGTCACACTTGTGTTACATCTTTTATACTTAAAATATGGTGCAAAAACAATTGATCACGTGAAATGGGGTGCAAACTACAATTTTCACTTCATTCACTTTAAAAACTAGTATGATACTCAGTCGTCTTCTTTGCAAATACAAAATTATCTTTGCATCCTTTGCAAACGTTTCTGTATATATAATGTGAATATAATTAGAGAACTATGCAGAACAAGCTGGACAATGTGGACATATTCTTAATATTTTAATCATAAAGTATATATATATATGTACACATGACTTATAGTGTTGATGTTATCATAAGCACCACAATTACCAATGAAAGCTCGATTTGATCATCTTTTGAAAGAAAGTTACTAAATTCTATTCATACAACAAACACCACACTTTTGGTAACGTTCCTTTTTATCTTAGTAATTAAGTGAAATGAAATTCTGTAAACATCCGTTCCAAGATGATCAATACAAATGGAACTAGGAGTTTTCCTAGTTGGTTGTTTCCGATCTTAATTAATTGCAGAGATTTCTCACCTCATTGCGGACAGAATAAGGTCAAGTGGGCAGATGTCGTGTTTTCCCTCTTTGGATATTTTTGTTTTTTGTTAACCAAACAATGACAGAGATGCAACTGTGTTTCTTTTTAATACAATTATTCAGCAATATTTATGATGATAATGGAAAAATGACGATGATGGAAACTAAGTCAGTAAACCGTATAGAATTTTGTGTATAGTAACCTAAATCTACATGAATAATAACATAGATTTACCTATTTCTGACGTTAAACGGAAGCGAGATTACATAAACCTCATACTTTGTTTATATATTTTTTTAAAGTGAAACGATGCATTGGTTTCACAATGTAATTGCAAATTATTCTCTCAAATGTCGCACAATAATCTGGTTAGGGAACACGTCATCATCATTTTGTAGATCGATCCGTGGATAAAACGGTGGATCTGGAAAAGAAACATCTTGATTGGTACATACATTTTAAACCACTTATGTGAGTGGATGTTTGAAAAGAAAATAATTACACTCCTGGTTGGAGGTGGATTTAATATTTATTATAACGAGTATGTAATCATAAACATAATACTTTGGGGGTATATTTTATTAAGGCAGAATGATGTGTTGGTTTTGCAGTGTAAACGCACCTCGTTCTCTCATCTGTCACACAATATCTGATTAGGGCACACATCGTCATCATTTTGTAGCTCCGTGGACTTTTGTCAAGCTACAACTCTGGGAAAGACACATATTAGAGTGACGCAAACTACTTAAGTGATTGGATGTTTCAAAACAAAATACAAATTGGACTAGGTGTTTTCCTAGTTGGTTGTTTGCAATCTTGGTTAATTGCAAAGATTTTAGGTTTTAGGTGTAGATATCGTCGAAATCCGTTAGGATATCTCAAATATCTAAATGGGAATCACACGTGGAAATTATTATTATAAGAGCCGCCACCCAACTTAGGGAGTTGGAACCCAAAATAGCCACTGGTCCAAAACAGAGAAATAGTCTGGGAATCAAAGTACGGATTAGGAAGGTGTGAGGCACCTAACCCGTCCAATCCGAAGATCGGCCTCTACTTTATAATTGGAAAACTAGGGTTTAGATTACAAAAATGTATAACTAAAATTAAATAAATTAATTAACTTTGTAGGATTACCACCTGCAAAATGCAAAATTATTAGATGCCGATATAATAATTAAATCAAACTCTCCAACGAAAATTATTATTATTATCGAAAAGTACTATCACTATTACTATTATTATCATTAACTATCAACTATTATTATTACTATCAAATTTTTAGTCTCATGAAGCCTAAACAGGATTATGAACGTAAACAATAAGTAAACATAATCATGAATGGAAACGAAAGATTAAGTGAACAGTCAGAATAAAATCCAAACCAAGCACTATATGTATCAAACGTATGTTCCAAACTATATTATCAAACAGTACCCTGTACTTTATTATAATCCAACAAATTGGAAGGTCACTGTACCGATCTTTGGATCAAATAAAACAAAAGAGAACCATTAGTCCAAATAATAATAATATAAAGAGAAACTTTAACAAATGATGATATATGGAGTAAAGTTGAAACAAACTTTCATTAATATCTACCAGGCGCATACGAATATATGGATTTGATGATTTGATAGCACTAACCTGTTTTCACAATGAGATGATAATATTGTTACTTAGATTAATGACGAGAATCCAACAGTGCCGCAACATGTACCTCAATACCAATTCTCTTCTCACTCTTATATTTCCTCCTCACTGTTGTTCTCTTGTAATTTTTCTCCTCCTTTGTTTTCAGTTGCCTCCTAATGTTTCCAACCCTAAAATTTTCCTCTTGTATTTCTACCAAAAAATTTCCTCTAAAAATTCCTCCTAGATTTCTACCCCAAAATTCTCCTCATTTTTATTATTATTATTACTGAATTTTTTAGTCCCCTGACACCAAAACTAGCTCCCTATTTATATTGTTTATCCATTAACCATAATCATAGGATTAGTTTACTTTGATCGGACCGCTCACATTAAAAACCTAAATTTCATTTCCATATTTTCACAAAATATTATTTTCTTTCTCAAATTATTTGATATCATTTCCATAATAAAAATATATTTCACTTAATTCTAAGATTTTAGTTGGATAGAAAGTCTTGGGAGCAAAGCAAAGAATGTCGACACTTCTTCGCATTTGAAAACGGGTGGTCGTCCAATCTAAATGGGCTAAGAAACCATTTCTTTTAATCACGCCTCAAAATCCAATCGAGCTGCTGGACATTAGCTAGTAGGACCTAATGAGTATTTGAGAATGGACGTTAGCTGGCAGTCCACTAACCTTGGGTATAATTTGGACTGTTTGATCCTTTAAAATTTGGACCTAATGGACACATTTCTAGTCATACTGGACACTGTGCATATGGACCTTACTTTGGGAATAATGGGCTTCTATTAACTGTGAGGTGATCATAGCTTTTACTCGGGTGAGGTTTCACATTTAGACCACTTCGGATACGATTTTGCGGCGGCATTCGTGATCGTGCAAAATTGGGTTGTCTACATTAGGTTTTTATCTTTCTCATGAGTATCAAGATGTTTTATATAATAGAGTTAATAGCATCCTACGGTGGTGGTGTTGTATTAAAATCAAGCATTTTTTTGAAAGAATACAATCTAATTCGGCAAATAAGACGATCTAATGCATTGGTTTCACAAAGTAACCGCGCATAATTCTCTCTACCGTCGCACAATAATTTAGTGAGAACGTATGTTATCATCATTTTGTGGGCGCTGAATTTAATCTTTCTCGTAACGATTATGTAATTATAAACCTAATACTTTGTGGATATATTTTTTAAGGCGAAATGATACATTGGTTTCGCAGTGTAACCGGACCTCGGACTTCCAACTGTAGCACAGTAATCTGGTGAGGACACACGTCATCATAATTTTGTATCCTTCGTCATACTTGTGCTACATCTTTTATACTTTAAAATATGGTGCACAAACAATTGATCACGTGAAATATGGTGCAAAATACAATTTTCACCGTATATAATTTTGAGATATTTTGTAAAAGAGTCTTAAGTTTATAGCCTAATTAAGGTCTGGGTCGTAGAACATGCGTTTTATGCAATAGGGTCGGAGACTAACGTTAACCAGCTAAGCATCGTCAAAAATATATCGTTCTCTCATCCTTTTCCGTCATCTTCCATTTCTTTTTCATTTTTAGATATATTGTTTTCATTTTCCATTAGTTTCTGTTAAAACCTTTGCTGCCTTTGTTGTGCCTTTGTCAAATCTCTATTCTTCTTCGAGCAAACTCTTTATAAAGGGGATCTCCATCTTGAAATCTCTTCCTTGTAGTGAATCTAGTGATCATATTTTTAATTTTTTTAATCATCAGTGGTGATCATTTCATAATAGTGAATGTACTCCCCATTAGGCCATTAACATAAATACTTATCATTGATCCACAATACGAACAAAGTAATTGCAGCATAGAGTTAGGTGAAAAATGGGTAGAATCAAACTCTTGTTTATCTAGCTTCCATTGAATTTCTGCTGCTTATCAGGTCTGAAGGTTTTCAAATAACCATTCTTAATAATGGGTCTAAAAATCGGAGAGAGTAAATGGAAAGGAGTTCAGCTATGATGAATTTTCGGGTAATCATCCAGAGAAAAATCAACCCGTTATGATAGCATGATTACTAATGTAAGATTGGAAAGCTAATAATGATTGGGTATTTCAGTTTATGCTCCCAGTTTCTTTTTATGTTTGATAGATAATAATTGGTGGCTGTTTTAAGCATTTCCTTTCTGATAGATAATAATTGGTGGCTGTTTTAAGCATTTCCTTTCGTGGTGTTTGTTAATTTTTTTGGATCATTATGAGTGTTAACTGGATATGCACATAACATGTTCGATGAAATGTGTATGTGTACCTGGTTAAGGTTTTAAAAAGAGTTGGGATATGTTGTCATTTTAATTGTATCGTAAGGATATATTAGTAAAAAATCAGACGGTCAACGTTAGTCTCCGACCTTAATGCATCAAATGCATGTTTTACGATCCATACCCTAATTAGGCTATAAACATAAGACCCTTTTACAAAATATCTCTATAATTTTCTGTACACTAACTTAAATACTATTGTACTACTAAGCAGAAGCGCGATAATGTAATCATGAACCTCATACTTTGTGGATACATTTTTTTTAAAACTAAAATGATGCATTGGTTTCGCAAACTAATCGCCCCACAGTCTCTCAACTGTCGCACAATAATCTGGTTAGGGCACACGTCATCATCATTTTGTAGCTTTGTGGCTTTTTGTCAAACAACAGATCTGGAAAAGATACATCTTGATTGGCACATATATTTTAGAGTGACGTAAACTACTTAAGTGAGTGGATGTTTCAAAATAAAATAATTACACTCCTCGTTGGTTGAGGATTTAATCTTTATCATAGTGATTATGTAATCATAAACCTAATACTTTTTTGGATATGTTTTTGTCTGGCGAAATGATTCGTTGGTGTCGCAAAGTAAACGCACCCCGTTCTCTCATCTATCGCACAATAATCTGGTTGGGGCACACGTCATTATCATTTTGTAGATCCGTGGACTTTTGTAAAATAATAGATCTGGAAAAGACACATCTATATTTTAGAGTGGAGTAAACCACTGATGTGAGTGGATGATTCAAAAGAAAATAATTACCCTCCTCGTTGGCGGTGGGTTTAATCTTTATCGTAGCGATTATGTAATTATAAACCTCATACTTTGGGGATATATATTTTTAAAAGTGAAACGATGCATTGGTTTCACAGTGTAACCACAAATTATTCTCTCAAACGTCGCACAGTAATCTAGTTAGGGCACACGTCATCATCATTATGTAGCTCCGTGGACTTTTGTGAAACAATAGCTCTCGAAAAGACACATCTACATTTTAGAGTGGCGTAAACCACTTATGTGAGTAGATGTTTCAAAAGAAAATAATTACACTCCTCGTTGGCTGAGGATTTAATCTTTATCATAGCGATTATGTAATCATAAACCTAATACTTTGTGGATATATTTTTTTCTGGAGAAATGATGCGTTGGTGTCGCAAGGTACACAAACCTCGTTCTCTCATTTATCGCACAAAAATCTGGTTAGGGCACACGTCGTCATCATTTGTAGCTCCATGGACTTTTTCCAAGCTACAACTCTGGAAAAGACACATCTTATAGTGACGTAAACTATTTAAGTGTGGGGATGTTTCAAAATAAAATACAAATGTGACTAGGAGTTTTCTTAGTTGGTTGTTTGCAATATTGGTCAATTGCAAAGATTTTAGGTTTTAGGGTTTTAGGTTTTTATCTTTCTCATGGGTATCAAGATTTTTTATATAATAGCGTTAATGGCGTCCTATAGTGGTGGTGCTGCATTATAATCAAGCATTTTTTAAAAGAAGACCATCTAACTCGGCAAATAAAATGATCTAATGCATTGGTTTGACAAAGTAACCGCACACAATTCTCTCAATCGTCGGAAATAATTTGGTGAGGGCGTATGTCATCATCATTTCGTGGGCGGTGGATTTAATCTTTATCTTAGCGATTATGTAATTATAAACCTAATACTTTGTGGATATATTTTTTTAAGGAGAAATGATACATTGGTTTCACAGTGTAACCGGACATCGGACTCCCAACTGTAGTACAGTAATATGGTGAGGACACACGTCATCGTCATTTTGTATCCTTCGTCGTACTTGTGTTACATCTTTTATACTTAAAAATATGGTGCACAAACAATTGATCACGTGAAATATGGTGCAAAATACAATTTTCACCGCATATAATTTTCTGTACAGTAACCTAAATCCTATTGTGCTACTAAGCAGAAGCGCGATAATGTAATCATGAACCTCATACTTTGTGGATATATTTGAACCTGTGATGTTCAATTCTGATATATTTCGTATAAAGTTCATCCAGACGAGAAACTCATGTCTAAGTCTAGTAACCTTTGTACATGTGATGTTCAATTCTGATATATTTCGTCTCCAGTTTATCCAGACGAGAAACTCAGCTCTAACTCTAGTAATCTTTGTACATGTGATGTTCAATTCTGATATATTTCGTCTCTAGTTCATCCGGACGAGAAATTCAGGTCTAACTCTAGTAACCTTTGAACCTGTGATGTTCAATTCTGATATATTTTGTCTCCAGTTCATCCGGATAAGAATTATTTATGGGTCAGTGGAATCATGTAGTTTCACATGACTCAATTTTGAGTCAAGTTATTGCGGCTTTGACAGATGATCTACATCTTGTTATACCTTTGATTGATAAAATTAGACTCAGTAATAGTGTTTAGGTGTAGGATATTGTTACCATTAGTGAATTAATATTGTAGTATGTTTTGAGAAGCAGTTTTTGCACTTTAGATGAAAAGCGAAGAGAATTAGGATTCGTAATATGTTCCCTTACCTAGTATAAGGATTCTAGTTCTTGATAGAATTCTTGCACTTCTTTTGTAGTCAATAGAAAAAAAATGACCCGTTACAACCCATAAATGATTCCCACGCGTGACAGACAAAGGCATTGAAAACAGGAGGGTGCAGAAAACAACTTTCTCAGAAAACAGTTTTTACTTTAAGCAGAAAAAGTCAGTCAAAACAACTTTAACTTTAAGCAGAAAACAACTTTTGTTCTTATCAAAAACAACTTTAGGTTTTATCAGACAACTTTAGGTTTTATCAAAAATAACTTTAGGTTTTATCAATTCAAAAGAAAAAACAAAACACTTTTTTTAACACACCATTCTCATCAAGACCATCAATTGTTTCTCCATCAGAATCAACATTCAGTCTCTCATTCATTGTTCTTGAAAAAACCTAGGGATTGCTTTTTCTGCTAAGAACCTGTCATACCATGCATCCTCCATCTTCTTTTATCTCTTCCTCCTTTGTTTCTCTGTCTCAGAATTTCTCTCATGATCATCACTTCTCTCAAAATCATTCTATTTCTCTTCAGAATCACTTGAGGTTGCACTACGGGTCTTTCTCCAAACAAATCTGCTCCTTCTCCCCTCATCTCTCACCTGTCTTTCTCTAGATTTCCTCACATCTCTTGCAATTCTATTCATCTTCCATAATTCATATAGTGGAGCATTTTCCTGAAGAACTCTTTCGTACTCAATCTGACGACTTCTCTTGTCAATCTCTTGCTGCAGAAATTCCCTCAAATTCTCTAACTCTCTAGTACACAGAGGCTTGGAAAATTTCTTGGCGAGTTTAAAAGTTCTGGATGGCTGATTATCTCCGTTAGAAATATTGTTTCCTCCTTGATCACCCATTATCTCTAATCTATGTTTTCCTTAATTTCCTTGCATGATCTTTTAGGAATATTTTTGCATATTTTGGCAATTCTCTGTTTAGTTCCCTTTTGTAGAGAAGATGACATAATTAGTCATTTAAGGCATCCGGTGGAACCTCTCGTCCCTTAGATATTCACGCCTATTCAAAGGCATGCGCAACAAGTCCTAACCCCATCATAACTCCTCCTTAACTCCTGCACTCCAACATTGTTAATAGGAGTGTACCAAATTAGTGGGTGGTGTCCAAAATCATATAAGAGAAAACTGGTTTTGCCTTGGGGATGGTACGCCCATCACTAATTTGGTACACCCCCATTAGCCTAATTTTAGGCTCTTCCGGTTCTCAATATATATATCTAATAACTGCCATTAAGGGGTTGATAGACATTTCAACCAAGCACTAATTATCATATTTGATTTTTGGTAGATACTGAAGAGCCAGCACCTATTGAGAGGCATTATGTGGCGCTGGCGTACTGCATATATAAGGGCAGTGTTCACACCTCAATTGACTTAACATTCATGAGATAATTTTTTCGGTGTACAAAAAATGGTCGAACATAATAGGTCAAAAAATGTCAAACAAATTAGGTCAAACTTGACAAGTCAAGCAAAATAAAATCAGCACACTTGTGTATATTTATTTAATTTTATTTAGGTAAAAGATGGGCCATATCTTCACTTGAAATGCACCATGGTTTGGTTCAGGCATCATGCCATATCTCAATAACCTAGTCCCTGGGTCTTGACCAACAACTAATTAATCAACTAATGTCAAACAAATTAGGTCAGATAAAATAGGTCAAGCAAAATAAGCAAATTGTATTTTGCATGCTATTTGTATATTGTATTATAGTTTTAAGTGCAAACTCTAATTTGCACAACATTCCCTCTCCAAGAGACAGAAGTCGAGGCATTAGAAACAACGTTGACTATTGTGTGTGTTTTTTGATTTTTTAGAGAACAAGAATTAAGAGATTTTCTGAAGAATGTTCTCCTCGGACGCAGGTTTTTAACTGTTTCTCCATATACATACCCTATAAAATGAAGGTCATCCGTATTATCCAAATTTTCTCCCTAGAAGGGTTGAATGGAAGTGGAAGCGGTTGTTTAATGTAGTAAATGCTCTTAATGTTTTTGCTATTCCCAATCCATCACCGATTGACCAGCTTAGTTATCTCTTGATCAATCTATGCTATAAATACAAGAGTTTTCTTTTACAGGTTTGCTCACAAAAGTAAAAAAATTCAGGGAATAGATTTTTTTAGAGAGAGAGATAGAAAACTAAAACAATGGCTCCTCAACAGAGAAATTCTGTTCGAAGGTATAAGAAAGGGATTGATGGTGAGATTCTTGAGGTGGTCCCGCTTCCGCGAGAGAGAGTCAGAGAACCCTCTCCCATTCGTAAAAATATTTCCAGGACCTTCATTTTTGAAACTGTTCCAAAAGAAGAAATAGTCGATGAAGAGCCTCCACCTTCTCCATACAAGACTTGGTATACTTTTTTCCGCAGTTTCGATGAGCTTCGAAAGGAGTGTGGTGAACAGATAGCTGATGATGAGTACGACGAGGAGGATTTCTATAGGCATATTTTTCCAAAGGTAAGGAGGTTCCGAGTGATCAACGGTGTGAAGACTGAGATCTTGGAGGAACAACCCTAGCCTATTGGATAGGTTAAAATCATGAGTACTTTCCAAGTAATTGATATCTTATAGTTGCATGCGTTAGGGTTTAGTAAGGGGAAAAGGGTATCTAGGAACAATCTTGCAAGCTTTATTTAAATTTTGCTCTTGTTTTTTAGATGACATTTTGTAAGATGATGATCGTATTGAAATGGCCTGGCATAGAGATGGATGTTAATTTTATATGGGTATGGTCCATATATATATATACATTAGTTTATGTTACTAACCTTCTGAAAATTGTGATTTGTTTTTTTCAAAGATGATCGATGAAATTGGTATGAGAATATAAAGATGGAGGAAATTTCCGCAAGTGTCTATTTTATTTTAGGTATTACCAAAAATGCTATAAATTCCCAAAAATTTAACCATTGATCTAAAATACGATATTTGGAGACTATCTTTTTGTTAAAACTCTTCTAAAGCTGGTCAAAAAGTCAAAAGTCAAAATGTATACAATACATTTTGACTCATGTGCATTACCGGTAATTCTAATTAATTTTCAAATTAGTAACTAGGGCTTCTTTGCACAGAGTACTGTAAATGCAGATGTTGACCTCGATTGTAATGAACTGGGTCTTTTATGTGCAAATTCTATTTTGCATTAGACTCCCTCTCCATTTAATTTTGAATTCTTCTCTGTACTTGATTAATTAATTAATTTGATACTCCCTCGGTCCCTAATATAAAGGCAGGCAAGTTCATTCACTTTCCTGTTTTACCCTTTGTACAAAAAAGTTCCTATAAAATGGATTTTATTCCTTTGAAATATATACCACCAAGCATAAAAACGATTAGAGCATATATAGAATAAAGAGGATGTCGTGTTTACAAACCGTGATCGCACATTAATATCTCCTTCGTGGCACTTGTATTACATCTTTTACACTTTTAAATATGGTGCTCAAATAGTTTATCACGTAAAATGTGGTGCAATTAAGCCAAGAAGGGGCGAAAGGTTCGAAGAGGTGTAATTAAGCCTGAATTGAAAGGTTAGATAAAATTGATTAGGGATACCGTGTATGGGGTATCAAACCGGCATGAAAGGTATAGAGACACTGACACAGGTGTCTAGAATTAGGTTTTGAAAATATGCTCGTATGGAGTAATGATGTTTCTGGAGAAGGTGTGCATGCCTTTGAATTCTCGTTAATAGCAAAGAGATGGGACGTTTAACCAAACACCATATATAGCTATTAATGGTGTTATACTTTCTTTCTATAAGGCTTCTCTCGGATCCTAAGTTGGCAGAGCAATTTTTTAAATCGGTGATATGGCCTATCAGGCCATTCTACAGAATCTAAAAATGGAGGTCTGCCAGTGTAACTTTCTGTTTTACAAAGCTATAGCATACAGCCTCTCTTGGCCATTTCGTTAGCTACAAAATTTATCTCACGATATACATGCTCAAATGTCATGTACGCATAATCATATTTCACTGCTAACCATCTCTGTCGTACAATCCATGGCACAGAGTTAGCGAAGAATGCATGTACTGCACTTTTGGAGTCCGAACGTACGCGGATTTTCTCATAACCAAACTTCTTAGCCCATTCCAATCCGCTAATTAGTTGTGGATATTGATGCTCAACGCCCCAAGCACTTCACAACTGCTACTTCTTGCCACTGTACCTGAGCCAGCAGGTCCTGGATTACCTTCTGAGGCCCCATCACAACAAATTAAAATTCTTCACATTTCGGTGGCATCCATAAACACTCAATTGGGATGATAAGGTTCACAGTCCTATGTACAACTCGAAAATACCGTAGAATTCGCAAATCATGGCATGTGTTGAACATGTGGCCTTCCATTATCATTCATTCATAAATAGAAGTATTGACACTGATTCATAATCTTGGAAACGCAAGAAATTTTTTGTTAGTCATGTATTTGATAGAAGATATAAAGATCAAACATATACGGATGTTCGTAATTTGTCCCTTTGCCATATTGTAGATTAAGACCAGGTATGTATATGCCTCTCCTTCAAGTGAATTAGACTGGAAAGAGAATCAAAGATGCAATTTCAAACACGTTGTACCTTATGCGAACCTAGAGCATTGCAGGGTTGTTTTCAATACATTTTAGTCTTGTAAATGTTCCATTTCTTTGATTGTAGTTTTAGTTTATATAGAATACATCCTGCGTCTACAGCATTATCGACACACAATCGTCGGACAATATGAATAAGCTTACTTCATCATATTGTATTTAAAAAAGTTACAACCGTTCTGCTCATTCAGTGTTGAGCAACATTTAGCAGCAATATTATCATTTCATGTCCGGTTATTACATGTTCATATACCAAAACATACCCAGTTATTAATCCCAAGTCTCTCATCTTCGCGAAATTCCTCAATTCTCACTTTTAGGACAGGTTTAGCTTCGTCCTATGTAATTTCCCTATCCAGATTTTCCAGTGAATCTGTAGTGGATGTATCACTTTCATGCCCAACAACAACAACATGCTCTTCATCTCTCTACAGCAGCAATGCTATGTTGTCCATTCCAATTATCAAAATATAGAGAAGTAGGTCGACCGTCTCCAATCATGCACCTTGTATATATTATTCTCCACATGTCTGAAAATCCATCTAACGCCCGACATAATAGAAAATTTGAGCTTATAATCTACAAGCTCACCATTTACCTTCAAGAATTTAGCCCGCATGTACCTGGCCCATTTCTTGTTAGAATTTTTGATATTCCACCACAACTTCATCAGCATGGATTTGTTTACTATCTTCATTCTAGCAATCCCAAGGCCGCCTTCAGATTTTGGATAATACAATACAAGATGCATGATTTGAGATATGCTGTAAAAGCTAACAATCAGTAACTAGGGCTAATCGAGCAAAAAAAAAGTAACTAGGTCTTCTTTGTAGAGAGTACTGTAAATGCAGATGTTGATCTCGGTTGTGCAACCATCAGTCCCTCTCTACATTCATAAATCCCTACAAGACTTTAAGAGTTTTTATTTACACCATGCTCTGAATTATTGTTCTTCAGTTCCAGTGCAGAGTCAGAATGTGTCTCAGTAGCAAGCTTCTCCTCAATTTCACATCAAAATTAACATTGATGTTGCGTACTCAGATGGAAAAGGTGCGGTGGCAGCTGTTGCAACAAACTCTTCTAGTAGGCATTTGGGAAGTGGAGCCTTCTGTTTTGACTCTTTCTCATCAATGGTGGCAGAGGCAAAAGCTTATGGCCTTGGTACTCAATTGGATAGAAGAATTCAAGGTTCCAGAATCATTATCGAAGGGGATGCTGAGGATATCCTAAAAGCTATTACAGGGAATACAAACGACATTCCGTGGAGTATTCGTTCTACTGTTCTCTCTATTCATGACCGCGTCAAGGATTTTAGTGACATTAGTTTCACGGCAGTCCCTAGAGACGCAAAATCAATTGCTCATGAAACAAAAAAATTCGGTCAACCAATGAAAATCGAGGGTTTTGTCCACCCACATATTTACTCTTTTATCTTAGAAAATTCCACTGAATACGCGTCACATGTGCGACTCATTTGCGACATATCAGTGATATTCCTAGCAAAAAATAGCACTGAATACGCGACTCCAGTGAGATTGATTAACAAAACTGAAAATAATGTGCGACACCGAGCCGAACGGCTCTTAACTTAATAACACAGTTTTTGTGTTTCTTATTTGATGGATGTGCGACACATGAACTACGTGGGTCCCAAAGCCGTTTAACTTAATAGCACCATATTTGCGCTATCTGAGTGATAGGTGTATGACAGATGTGCGACTATTTTTAATGGCCAGATTAAGGAAAATTATTAACTAATGGATATTGTTTCTACCAAACAAAAAAAAATGGATATTGTTTCTGGTTCGCATTAGGGGTTATACTATTTGAAGAAGAAGTAAAACTAATTGAAACAACATCCTATTGAAGTCTCACAAATTGAGATTTTAAATCAGTTACACAAGATACTATTTTTTGATTGACATGAATCATCATAACAAATCAATTTTAAAATTTCTTATACCATCCAGTTAATCGGATGCAACACATACTTACTTCTGCTGAACCAACATGAATTGAAATCCTAAGTAGTCATTCAACAAACGAACCCCACAGAAACGATGTAAATTCTGATCAGAACCTTAAAGGACCATCAGGGGTTTTCCATCACGAGCCTAATTAAAATTCATTACCGGAAACCCTCTCTCACAAACTTACCGACCAAATCAATACTCTTTCATTACAACAACCATCTATTTTATCGATCAAAAAAAGATCAATCGTCCCTGTCCTACCTACTGATTCAGCTGAATGAAGTGATGCCTGAAAATTGGAAAACTCTGATCTCCGATAACCCAAATCAATCGTGCCTGAAAACTAGATCCCATATCGTTATGTATGTGCGACCCAGAGTATACGTTTTGTTGGGGGCGAATTAGTCAACAAAAATATATAATGCTATTATGTTAAGTTGTGCTATTTTGTGTTTCATTAACTTATATTGTGGTACCAAACGACATTGGCCCTTCCACGTCCAATTTGGGGCGTGGATTCCGGGAAAAGCTTGATAAAAAATGTACTAGTTTGGTCTGGACTTCTGCTACTAGCCAAATTTATCGATGATCACTTAAACTATTGTCACATATACCTTCTCCACAATTACCGGTAGTCGTTGATCCATTTTGAATCCTATAGACATTTGTTTTTACCAATTATTGGCACATACGACTATTTTTAAGTGTGATAGTTGATAATTTTATTTTTGACACTTTGATGTGCCTTTTTTGACTTATTATCAACATTCATGACACACCTTATCTAGCGATAATTAGCATTCTAATTCTGGTACACTTTTAACCATATTATCGACACATACAACATTTCCTAAGTATCGATAGTTGTTGGTCCTGTTTCATATGCACTTTTAGCCATACTATAGACACATACGAATTTTCTTAAGTGCGGATAATTGTTGTTACGCATTCTTCATTCTTTTGATCCTCTTTTTTTGCCTCGTTGTTTTGCTCATATCTTCCTCGCACGACCTCAGATTGGCTTCATTCGGATTTGTCTTTTCGTTCTCTTCAAAATGGTAATAAGAATTTTTTAAATTTGAATAAGTATCACATGGTCTTTGGCCATTCTTCACTTGCAAACCTTGGCTTTATTATTCATTTTATGTCGCAATGAGCTCCTTTTGTCTCCTTTTGTTGGGACAACCTCAAATACATAAAAAAATTAAAAATTAAATAAAAAAAATCAAAGCATAATGAAATGAAAATAAACAAATAAGCAACACACTTTCCTTTTGCTAGTCCCCGAGAAAACTACCTAACCTAAAACTAAATATAACAACTTAATTTCGTTAAAGTCATTGTTGCACTTGGCATGTCAACCGAGAGGATGTCATGTACCTATTTTAATGGATTAGGCTAATTTCCCTAAAAAATCATCTCCAACGAGAAGTTTAAGAGAGGATGTGAAGATTATATGGCAGACAGTTAGGTTTAGGTCCTCTAGCACGTACTCTAGTTTCAGAGGATCTCCAAGAGGATTTAATCAATCCATGTCATTAATAATTTAAAAAGATTATTTTTTCCTTTTTCTGAAAAATCTTTAAATAGCGGAAAACCGAACAATTGTATTATTCTCCAACCAACCCAAATAAGGGTTTGAGATTCTCTGTAAATAAATATCCTCTTTAATAGGTTTATATAATGAGAGGACCACATGAAGATGGCGAGCAGAAGATTTACAAGCATAAAAGAAGAATTTGATGCAATTAAATCTCTACAGTAATAGTAGAAGTACAAGTATGGAAGAAGTGTTTGCTTTGTCTTACCAATCAAATCAAATGGTGTATTAATCTGGGTTATCTTATCAATAGAAAAAATAATTGTTCATCCCATCAATAGAGGACAACTGTAACAGTACCACTTTCTCACAAAGTTACCGTTTGGAGATAATTTTCTTGGATTTCCTGTATCTAAGGAAAGTTTCAATTCAAATCAGCAGAGGATGTTTATTTCTTTCATCCGCATATGATGGATACAGATGTTCCGTTGGAGATGCTCTTATAATATCGTGAGGGTTTATAAGAGGTATATCCACAAAACCTATTCCAACATCTAAGTATTCCAAATTTCCAATCATCCAAATATCTATGAGGACATAAAATTTCCGCGTACTAATAATGAGAAGTTAAAAGTACAAAATAACATTATTCTCATGTTTAATTGTTGAGAAAGAGAATGTAATGGGTTAAACCAATGTCATATAAAAGAATGCAGCCTTGAGAGAAATCAAATAAGCATTTCGCCTCAGTTTTTGCCTCACGAGTCTGTCTCTTATAACATAAAAGAAATGGGTCTCACATACGTGTGTAAGCAGGAATAAATAGAGAATACCTACACATATTGAAAGGTGATGCTAACACTTTTTTCCTTATTTTCATTTTGAAAAACCTTTTTATATATATATATATATTTTTATATCTAAGAAAGGAAATCAATCATTATGCGAGAACGGGAATGCTCACTCACCTTTTCGTCCGATCTACATTCAACACCATTCTCACAGCGAATAGAAACGTCTTCATCTTTTGCTTCAACTCTTGATGATAAACTCCGAGATTCATATTACTTTAAAAACTTGTATTTATTATTCTTCGTTTCCTTGTTGTTTGAAACTTCTTTAAATATTTCTTGTTTTATAGTGCCTTAACTAAGAAAGTAACTATTGATTTTTTTTTTAAATATATAGAACTAAAAATACATTAATAATAATAATGCTGAAATTAAAATGGCTATGGGAAAAGGACTTAAGCACCTGATTCTTCACAACTTGTATTTCCTTGGTATCACAAACTTCAAAAACTTACATCTTTTGCTTTCCTTTCTTTTACACGTTGTTAACCTTAAGCGTCTTCAACTTTATGTTGGAATTATAAGGTTTAATTCCTTAATCATCTTGAATAAAAATTAGGTGAAGGGACTAAGCCAATGGTTTGGAAACGGATTTTTATTTGGTTTCAAATACTAACCACAAAACAGTTCCTAAACTATCAGTTGTGACTTTCCAGAAGGGGTTTCAGTATGTTAAAGGACCAAACATGATGCCTCTTGGGAACAGACTCTTGTACCTATTTTCAGTCACCACTTATCTTATAAAACCTCCAAAAATTCCCTTGTTCACTATAAGTTTTTACTCTAGTGTCAAAAGAGATTACGTAAATGCACAATTTAGTTTGATTGTTTGAAGTCCCGCATCAACCAAGAAGGAGATTGTTGTATCCTTGGAGATGAATACCAATTATCCGTAGTGAATCATCGTGGG
The DNA here is from genome assembly GCA_023529315.1 of Papaver bracteatum. Classification (NCBI taxonomy): domain Eukaryota; kingdom Viridiplantae; phylum Streptophyta; class Magnoliopsida; order Ranunculales; family Papaveraceae; genus Papaver; species Papaver bracteatum. The sequence goes on along the minus strand of JAJJWX010002811.1, from coordinate 3,016,000 downwards.
GGAATAATCGTTTTAATGACATATATAATTTCTCTAGCCTCACTCTACTGTTTGCTATTTCTATCTCGTATTCTCTTTGTCCTATGATTTCTAATTGATAATTATGAATGAATGCTTGATTTTTTCTGTAAATTGTCTTTGCTTTACATTCATTATAGTATATATGCAGTTGGGTATTGTTTAGAATACACCCATGATAATTGTGGAATACTTTTTTATTGAAAGTGCAGTAACAATCACTGCACAATTCTGTTGCATATAAGGTGTTTGTTAAAATGTCACTGTGAAATAGTTGCAAGTCTAAATTTCATGTACTTGTAATTTTGGTGTTTTTTACATCAACATGATTACAGTATTTGTCATAATTAGTATATTCTCCAACACTTTCTTCATAAATTTGATGTCGCTCCAGTTGTTGATGATAATGACGTGTTTTAATTATTGTTTTAAGGAAGAATGGTGCATCATGTAAATCAAACTACAAGATGAGTCTTACTCACAACTAAACATGCTTGAAACCTATAGTACAACAAAAATCATGTGTCATCTTTCAGAAGAACATAAAAAGAATCAAATCTTTCTTGAACTCATGTTTATGATTAAGCATGATTCCAAAAGTCCTAATGAACAAGTTGTGATCGATAGTTTCAATAGTATTTAATGGAGGATTTCTCCTACCAAGTTTTTGCAGGACTCAACTTTGAAGATGTAGTGGCTCAATGAGAAGAAGAATTGTACATTTAATCTGTAGCTAGTCTACAGAAGATCGTCTTAGCTACTCGGCTTAGTCTTTGTTGTCTTTTCATTCCTTGTCTACCTTTGTATTCTTATGCCCCTTGGCATAGTGCCATTGGTATTATACCCCTTTTTTAAGAAAAATGAAGAAGAAGAATGATCTAAGGCTTTTTGCAACATTGGTTTAATTGAAAGGTGTACTAGATCATGGTGATGCAGGAAGAATTATTCTGCACAAAAGTGGTCCATCAAGACATTCATCACATACTTCTTTTTCATGATTCTAACCTGGGAAAGAGATCCTGCAAGAGGAATAGCGCACCTTAGATTGACAATGTCTATGATAAGACCACATCTTATCGGTCATGTCAAAGTTGTTGACCCGATACGTCACTTGAGCATATGTGGTCTTATTAGTCCATTATTCGGGTCAAGCCTATCAAAATTATGGAAGCCACCTTGGCTAGCCATTGCGGAAAGAAACAACAACATGATCTATGTTTGAGTATTTAGTTATTTAATTTATTATGAGTTTTTATTATGAAAAATAGGTATTTTATTAGAATTAGGATTTATATTAAGAGTGATATTTTTAGGATTTGTTTTCTTATTTTCCAAGTAATGTAGCCTATAAATAGGCATTGTCCATTCAATATTAATAACATGAAAAATATTAAGTGCTTCAAAAAAAATATATTAAGAAAATTGTTACTGTTTGGAGTATTGGTTCATAGAATCATGATCCTTTGAGCTTAAATCTGCTGGTCGTTGAATAAGAAACAAACCGTTTCTTATCAATTGGTATCAGAGCAAGTTCCTACCTATCCAACTTCCGCTACCACTATCACCATCAATCACCAAAACTATCAATCTCCATCATCTTCCAATTTATCAGTTACATTATCTTTTCATCTTAGGAAAAAAAAAATGATGTGTAAACAATCTCTGCTGCATCAACTTCCCGTTAATTGGATATCTCCTGTTGGTTGGTATGTAGTTATTTTTAACATCAATTTCCCGTTAGTTTGGTATAATATTTCATAAGTTTTGCATCAACTCGTGATTCATCAGTCACCATCATTGTCTGTTGATTAATTAATCATAATTATTATTTCACCAATTAGTATCTTTACACGATTGATTAATTTGCAAATGCATAGAAATGCAACATAATAGTTATTTTTGTTTCATACGTGTCTATTATCGCTGAAAATAAGGGGAAAAAACGTGTCCTGCATTTGTTTTTTGTTCCACAATCGGTTTGCACTTGACTTCCATATATATTTCAAATCAAAACATACATGTTCGCTTACAAGATTAACAAAAACACCAAAATACATAAAAACATCAAGATAATCAAAACTCTAATAGAAATAAGGATATCAACTACAAGTAGATTGCGAAGAGAAAGAGTAATAAACCGCAGCAATACTCATTTTTTTATTATGTATAAGGGAGAGATGATGGTATATTCCGTAAATTATTCCGACCATTTGATTTGATTGTATTCTTCCATGATAAGAGATGCTCCTGAAAGGAAGAGGTATTTTTCCCATAAACTTGTAGATCCAAACAAACTTGGATGCCCTAAATCCCTAGAGTATGGATTCAATGCGATTTCGTGTTGAATCGTCGATGTTTTTGAATCGAGAGTAGCAAGCCATGAACCAGCCATCAAATATTGAAGAACTCGCCCCACAACGACGAAGAAAAATCGCCCAAAAACAACAAAGAAATACGTGGAAAGATACAAAAAATGATGTAAAAACATCTTATTCAATAAACTATTATCTAAAACTAGAAAAGAAATATAAATTTTTTTTTGGACCAGATCTGAGCAAGAAAGACGAAAGAATTCTAAAAAAAAAATTAGAAGGGAAGAGAAAAGAAAGAAAAATGATGGGTTTTGTTCGAGGACTCATATGGACATTCTTACTTTCATAGGTATTTTGCATATTACGTATGTAGCTAGCACAAACGCTTATCTCTTATAATCCACTAAGCTTAACTGTCCTTTATAATCCCATATACCCAACAATCAAGCCCAGCAGTAACATCCAGTTTCTACACCAATATGTCCTGGTACAACAAATACCTAAATAAAAATCCGTTGCCAGTTCTTCTAATTTGTGATGTCACTAATGCAGTAGAATGGTTGTTTGAAATGGAATCATATTTTGAGTCTAATAATATTGCACCACATGGGAAAACTTCAATAGTTGTTTCACATCTCGAAGGGAATGCACTAAAATGGTACAAGTGGGAAACTCTTTATATGGGATCTTGGTATAATTTATTGTGTGGCATATTGTCTAAGTTTGTAGAGATGACTTACGAGAATTATCAATCGGCTAAAGTAGCTAAATATAAATCCACTCATGATTTCAACTATATATCATCACACGTATTTGTAGAGGTTGTTGAAGATGATTGTTCAATTGATACTATCGAAGCAACATGCACCGAGTCGAAGATAGAAGAAAACAAGTAGTAGTTGTGTTAAGATCCGACCTTGGGGGAAAGGTCACAAGGAGTGTGGAATAATAAGACCATATGTGAAGCTTATATATGCGTATATAGTGGACTTTATTGGAAAAGTACCATTTAAGGCGGGTGGAACGATAAGACCGCGTCCTATAGGTCATGTCAACTTTATTGACTCGATACGTCACTTGAACATATGTGGTCTTATTGGTCCATTGTTCGGGTAAAGCCTATCAAAATTATGGAATGGCTAGCGACTGCGGAAAACAACAATAACATGATCTACGTTTTAGTATTTAGTTATTTAATTTATGTGGAAATTTTCGATGAACCCAAGTTTGATTCCTCTCTCTTCCTAAGATGGTATATATATGCATCCCAAAAGATTATATGTACGGTTAGGATTAGTAAATTCATATTAAATTTATGTTTTCATATTTTTAGGAGGACTAAATTAACCTTTACCCTAACCGTATTAAATTTAAAAAGAAACTCCATAAAAAATGGGTCGTTTAATGATGGGCGTATTTTGTGGCAAATAAAACGATGTGCCAATATTCACGGCAGGTCTAAATGTTTCCAGATCTAAAAAATGGATCCTTAAATACGTGATACTCTTAATAGCGTCATCGCTTGAATGTCAATAAAACATGTTCAATCACTTCAAAAAAAAATCATGTCAGATCTAATTGAAACTAAGATAGTGAGGCTTGAGTGATTAGGATGTCATGTGTATACGTTGCTTGTATCCCCCTTGTGTTGTACCCCTGGCTTCATGTGCTTCTTTAAGGTACTTGCTTGCTACTGGCAATTAATCTCCATGGATGGGGTCGTGTTTTTTCTTCCTGCAACTAATAGGAGTTAGTTTGAACTGTGCTAACTCAAACTTGGATGCTTTGTTGAGATCTTAAATTACAGATTTTTAATTTTTGAATTCTCATGTACTTTGTCTAAAGATGAAAACAAGTGAAAGATCGAATTTTCCCATTTTTTATGTGAAATTTTGGGTTTTTCATCTGTGTTTTAAGTGAAGTTTCCTATTATCATCTGTATAAGTTTCGTGAAAAAATCATTTTTCACAAATATGGATGATAAGTTGATTATTCACATCATATATATGGAGGATAATTTGCTCTTTCGCCATATATATGGATGATAATTTTATTTTTCACCTTATATATATATGGATGATAATTTAGTTTTTCACCTTATATATGTGTACTATATATTTTGATCTTTCACCTTGTATATGGAAGGTAACTTAATATGGTAATCGTCAATGGAAACCTAAATAGGCGTGGAAAAATTAAGTTAATCCAAAAAATAAATACGAAAGATCTTGGGAACTTATTAGATAACGTTAGTTTAGGGATTATGCTTGATTACAAGATGTTTTGACTTTTCAAAACAGTAATTTACTTGAAGACAAAAAATAAGGAATAATTATACTAAATTAGATAAAGGTTAATCAAGTAATTTGATATAACTATAAACAAATTATGGGCTCTATATATCTATTATCTTAATAGTGGGTTTTAATATAGAAAAAAATAAAAATGGGCTACAAAAACTTTCCCCCTTTAATTTATTATGCATTTTTATTATGAAAAATAGGTGTTTTATTAGAATTAAAATTTATATTATGAGTGGTATTTTTAGGATTTGTTTTATAACTTTTCAAGTAATGTAGCCTATGAATAGGCCTTTTTCATTCAATGATAATAATCAGAAAAATATTAAAAAAATATTAAGCTAATTGTTATCCTTTGGTTTATTGATTTCCTTGAATCAAAGTCAGTCCTGAGGGGGTGGGAAGTCTGCGACGTACAGGGCCCGGCTCTGTTTTAGGCCTTTTTCCATCAACATTGTTCGAAGCCCATTCATGTTCAGGGCCTTTCTTCTCTTTAAGTCGAAATTTTTTTAGAACGTTATTTTGGGGACCCTTCTTTTTTTGAGGGGACCCTGTTTTTTTAAAGTCACACTACCCTACATTTCTAAGGGGTGTCTTAAAACGTGGACTTTACTAATTTGCCCCCAAACCCTAATTAAGATTATCAATTAAACGGTTTTAGATTAACCTAATATATAAAAAATTTAGATTAACCTAATATAACCTATTAACAAAAAAAAAATCAGACCCTACCTCCTTCTTCTTCTTGGGGTCTTCTCTTCTTCTTCTTCTTCTCAACATCGTTTTCATCGATTAATCATCGATTCATAAAATTTTCATCGTCGATTAATCAATCGAGTATAAGAATGGTGCTTCGAAAGAAAACTAAACGAGTAGCAGGAAAAGGTCCCCCATTAGGACATCTAGCAAATCAGAAAAGTTCATTGGAGATTGACAAAGTAGTGGAAACGGAAGACGAATTGGAGATTCAACCCGAAGTGGGCATGAGAAAGATCCGCAGGTAATTTTAACCAAACCCATTAGTTTTAATTTGATTTTGGTTCATTTAATTGAATAGAAATCATCAAAATAGGTTTTGAATGTAAGTAACAATGCTAGGTTCGGTTAGTAATCGGAACCCAAAAACCCTGGTTTGGTAACCGAACTTCTTGAAAGGAAGAACACGAAGAACTGTTCGGTTGATTATGATTGAAAAATATGTAACCGAACTATTCAGTTCGGTTATTTCGCTAATTTTTCAAAAAGCCATCTTCTAACCGAACACTTCCCATTTTACCAAAATAAAAATAATTTCACTTTCCAACCGAACTCAACTAATTTACTCACTACTTTGAGTTCTCAGTTAACCGAAATTTGTCAAAATAATTCGGTTAGTTCGCACAATATTTTAAAACAATTTCTCAACCGAACTCAAAACATTACAAAGAAAACAAAAAAAACCTATGTAACCGAACTGCTCTTATTTTCCCACTATGTTGAACTATCATTTAACCGAACATTATGTAGTCTGTTCGGTTGGTTAAATATTTTGTTTATCGAACTACGAACCGAACTCCTTGCTAATTGCATATATGTTGAGTTCGGTTTGTTCGCAAGAAAACTTCTAAACCGAACTCTTCCCTAATTTCATAGAATTTTGAGTTCGGTTGTTTAGCAAAATAGATGTACCAACCGAACTCAGTGCTAATGTCATTCATGTCTAGTTCGGTGAAATCACAATTTTTTGTTTAGGCAACTACTAACCAAACTCAGTGCTAATGTCATTCATGTCGAGTTCGGTTTTTTTGCAAGAAATAGTCAGTGCTAATTGCAAACCGAAATCTAGCCCTTAACAGAATTATGAGTATGAAAATCATTTTTGGGTGAAGCTAATATGTTTTGTTTTCTTGGTTAGGGGCAGAGCACCAAAATCAAACCAACCTTCACTAGAAGAACTTAGAACTCCCACTCCTCGAGGCCAAAAACACTTAGGTTTTAATAAGCGTGGAACCAAATATGTTAAGCATGAAGGTGGTTCAACACCGGGTGTTGTAATCCAAGATGATGTCAATAGAGATAATGTTGACAACGTTATACATCAATTAAATCAAGAGATTTTGGAAGAAATGGGTAATCAAGAACATAATCAAGGTGGAGAAGAGGAATCATCCGAAGAAGGAGGAAATGAAGATGAACAAGGAGATGACAATGATGACAGTGAAGAAGATGGAGATAATGAAGATGATGAATCATAGGAGGAAGAGGATGAAGAACAAGTAGAAATAGTTAAAAAACCAAAAAAGACCCCGAAAAAGCCTTGTGCTAGATATGCATACATTCCTGATGATACTTTGTGTTTGGCCCCAAATAACCCAACTTATGGTACTCCAAGAGATGGAGGGGAGGTATTGATTGGCTACAAAAACTCATGGGCTACCAAGATTTATGCTACAAAGGTATTGAATCTTATACATGAATATTTCTTTGTCATATATTTTTCGGTATATATTAGTAAATAAGATATGATGTTGTATTTGTAGGATCATAATAATGTTGTTCGTGTTTTGAAACGTCAAAAGAACAAGAAATGGGATATAGGGAATGAGTGTGATGAGGTCAGGTTGGTCGTATTTGATTGTGTGCTATGGTACGTGATACAACTTGCGCACAAAAAATTTGATGATGTCACTGTTTCCGCATTTGCCGAGAGGTTTATCCTGAGACCGAAACCTTTCATCTACCGTTTGGTGAGATGGAAATCACTCCGGATGATTGTTTTCAAATCACAGGCCTACCAATTACTGGAACAAGTGTTCGAGATGGGTACGATCCCTCCATGAGTTATGAGCTTCTTGAACAGTTGGTGGAGAGGTGTCTAGGATGGAGCGCTAAGAAGTCACATTGTGAGTTTAGACGAGCTGCAAAAGAGCCTGATGAAGGTGATGAGTATAATGAGTTAAACCCAGACCGGTCTTACAATAAGAAGTTGAAAAAGATCAAGTTGAAAGTCTTGTTAAAAGAGTTTGGAGGGACGAAAGATTTGGTTGCCAAGGGAAAGTCGGTCATGACAGAAGAGAAGATTAAATACCATGTGACTGCTTATTTGTTATATCAACTAGGAACCATTTTCTTCCCCGACACTTTAGGTCATTCGGTAAATGTCCATTACCTCCATCTATTGGACCCCCTTAATGAGGTGAACAACTATTCTTGGGGAATTGTGGTTCTATCGTTCGTCCAAGCGGAGCTCAGAAAAGCTTCGAGGCTTAAGTGTTTATATTTTGGAGGCCTATACACCCTTGTTCAGGTACTCCGTTAATTTATCCTTTGTGTTTTCCAAGATATGTTTGCTAAGTGAATGAATGTATATTTTTACTGATGAATACATATTTACTATAATCATATGTGTGGTTTATTCTCATAGGTTTGGGTGTACGACCACTTCCCAAAACTGAAATTGTCTTATGCTCACACTCCTTGGCCTTATGGGAAACCTACAACTGGTAAATATGAATTTTTGGACTCGCAAATGAAGGGTAAGAAAAATAGGTTGTTGAGGTTGAGAGAGAAATTGGATAATGCAACGCTTGCAGATGTGGTTTTCCATCCATACAAGCTTCAATCAGATGACGAAGAGGAATATGTTGAGCCTGTTGATTTCTCACCTATTTCGTCTTATAATGGCCCATTGTTTTATCCTGGCGGTTTTACAATGTACAATCCTCGAAGAGTAATGAGACAATTATCTTGTGTCCAAAGTGTCCCAGTAGAGGATACATTCAAATTCAAGGTGATGAAGCAGGGAACTAAGAACACCGAAAAGAATTTTATTCCAAAGTACAATCCTGCTCCATCAGTGGACCAATGGAACAACTGTGAGGATTATTATATTCCAGTTGAAGAGTTAGAAGATTGTTATGGTGAGCCAAATGCTGCTGAAGAAGGGTATATGGAATGGTATGAAAATTTTTCTCATCCTCGTGTAATAAACACACAACAACAAGCCCGTCTTTGAGAAATCAAAATCGAAGGCAGTGGAGAAAGTGACCCAGAAAATTATGAAGCATACCCCAACCTGTGGTGATGAGGCATTGATCTTATGGAATTCAGCGGTAAGATATTTACTCTTATTTTTCCTTTTTATAAACTTATTAAGCATGCAAATATAGGAAATTTATACTTGTTTATGATTTATATTGAAAAAAGGTGAAGTCAAGTTCTAAATTGTTGAATAAAATGATGTCAAAAATCCGTAGTGGAGAGCCGATGAACACTGCTGAACAAACGGAACTCTACAACCAATGGACAAATGTTTTTCACCCAACACTGATGATCAAAGCCGGAGCATGCCGATGAAGAGGGGTCGACGAGAAGGGGAAGGTTCAAGTCGAATGGTTGAACAAAAAAAAATGGAGATGACACTCCTAGTGACGAAGGACCAGCTAAAGCTCCTAAACGCAAGGGTAGAAAAGTCTCACGTAGTGGTCGTCGTGAATGAGTGATTGCAAGAATTAGTAATTTGGCATTTTATTCTGGATTTGGTACTTTGTTCTCTTATGTTTGGAATACCTCTTTATTGTGTATTTGGTAGTTTGTTTTCTTATTTTTTTGTTTTAGTAAACGAATTTCATGTTTTTGTTTCTAATTTGTGTCTAAGTAAGATATAAACGTTCGGTTTGATCGCAATTACAAAATTCAACCGAACTGAACACTTCCCCAAAAAAAAAACGTATTACAGAGTGATATTCGGTTGGATCGCAATTACAAATTCAACCGAACTGAACACTACCAAAAAAAAAAAAGTTACAGAGTGATGTTCGGTTTGATCGCAATTACAAAATTCAACCGAACTGATCACTAAAAAAAAAATTGATGATGTTGGTTTGATCTCAATTACAATTCCACCAATCAACACTACCAAAAATATTAAAAGTTACAGAGTGATGTTCGGTTACTGGGTAAAAACTGCAGGTTACCGAACTTAGTTGTTCGAAAATAAAACCTTATGTTCGGTTACCTGCGAAACTTTTATTTACAAACCGAATGCATAGGTTCGAAAATAAAACCTTTTGTTCGGTTACCTGTCATTTTTACCAAGTTAACCGAATATGACTCTGTAACTTTTAAATTCTTTGTTAGTGTTCAGTTCGGTTAGATATAATAACTGAACTAACCGAACATTGATGTTGACCAAAACTTGTACTTGATCTGACAAATGTAACGGCAATTTTTTAGTCCGTTATACACCCCAATGTTATATATATGGGTCTGATGCTTCATTTTTTTGTATACCATTTCATAAAAATGGCATTTGGTAGTCATAAATTTACTTTAGAAGAAGATCTTTCTATTTGTAGAAACTTCAATCTTGTGGTTTCCAAAGAGGGGTGAAGAACAGTTAAGGCATGGTCGGATTAGTAATAGTTATTAGGGGAAAATACATGAGAAATTCTGCGATGACACATGTAACCCTCATAACCTTGAAGAGTTATCTTTGTTCATTCGATTTGAAAAAATTCAAAAAAGAGTTGAGGATTTTTTGATTTTGTATCGGATAGTTGCGAGGAATCGACTGAGGGGTGAAACATACGAGGAAATCGTTTTAATGTCAAAGAATGAATGGTGACGATGGAAAGTAAAGGATTTCAAATATGAAGATCATTTCCGCATTCTTAGAGACTTTTTCATAATGCGTTTTGGATATTTTGTAATTTAATTTCGGCAATGTCATGTAATTTCATTTCCAAACCGAACTAATGTTGTAATGCAATAGTTCGGTAATGTCATTTAATGTAATTTCTTAACCGAACTTATATATTTTGAATTGCAAACCACAGTGGACCTACAATCTTTATTCCAAATGACTCCTAATAAAAACCAAATACCAAAAAACACAATCTTTCATTGTTATGTTGATTTTCAAAGCATACTTACAATCAAAAAACACCATCTAACTAAAGGTACAATTAATCATCCGCAAGGGAAATACAACCTTGGTGTATAATTTCTTCCGAATCCTTCAAAGCTTTCCACATCTCCATGTTATGTTCATACATAACGCACCAACCCAACATTGTGTCGGGGTTAAATTCATTCCAATAAGAGTATGGCATATCGGAGGCAATGGACAATTGTCTTCTAATCGGAGGCCTATAAAATGGTTGTAGTTAATCAACGCAATCACCACTCTCCTCCGTTTTAGTTGCTCGACACATATGGTTTTTTTCGGAGTGTATGTGAAACTACCACATTTTGAGAACAAGTGAACCACACAATTGAATGCTTCGGATATTAAGTGCCCACATATCGGCATGCTCATCCAATGATACCTTGTGATTGGATTTCCCCCGTGGAGACGACTTTGATATTTAAAAAACTGCACATTGAGACTATCATCCCCATCGGACAACATTGTCTTATAAAATTCCGGTTTCTCCCTTAGCTTCATCAACAACCTTTGACGGACATAAGTGACATGATTATCATTATATATCTTGGCACCTTGAGTGAAAGGCCCTAGTTGTTGTACGACAACGTGGAAACCGAAATTACCATCCGCAGGGACGTCATTGGTGGTTATGACATAATCTTTAATGTAAGGAGGTAGCTCTTCCAGGAACCTTTTCTCAACAGGAGGGGCAGTCATATCAATTGGACTAGGTTGAGAGTGTAACATAGGTCCTTTTTTCTTCATATCCCGTTCACTTGTCTCGCCCTTTTCAACAATATTCCTAGCCCTTATCTTACAATCTTCTTGGTACTTAGCCGCGGTATGCTCATGTTGCAAAGGATCTCTAGTAAAAGGGGTCATTTCACTCTTCCTCTTGCCCAAAACCTTTGCATATTGTCTGACTTGTTTTTTGGTTTCTTTGGTTGGTGGCCTACCTTTGGCCTTGCCTTTATTCGGTTCTTGCACATTTTCTGAAGTTTGCGGATAAACGATTGGCCGCATTTCATCCCAAAAGATTTGCCTTTCAAGATTGTTCATGTTCTGGTACCTCTCGATAATGACTCTTCCCATTTCATTATCACCAAACTCTTCTCCGATATCGCCCTTGGGAAGACGAAAAAAACTTAAGTGTTGCCAATGTGGATCTATATCGCTTAAAGGTATTATGCCATGTTCATACTTAGATATCATGTGGCGACAAGGGAGCCCAATAGACTTCATCATGTTGCAAACACACACCTCTTCCGGCTTGGTTCCCCATATGCGGATCAAATTCACCTCAACCAATAACCTCTTAATGCAAGCATGCGAAACATTATAGTGAAGTCCCTTGAAAAACCGAAGGTCCTCCATTTTCACGATGTTACCACCTTTGTCTACAATCTTTTTGTACTTCATGATGCGACTTTTTTGAAACTTCTCTTTAATTCTATCAATCTCGCGGTTGAAGTAAACCTCCATAGCGTTAAACACAACCACAAAATTATCAATACATCCAAAGAGATTTTTCTTCAACCGGTGGTGAGCCGATTCTACCAAACTTGTCGCTTGATTCCCAAAGTGTTTATGGTGGTTGGTAAAAGCATAAACAAACCGTTCTTTGTGCGGTTCCAATCATTGCCTGACCACATACGTTACAATATCATCAGGATATTCGGGGCTACGCTAATGCTCAATAAATTTGGCAAGATTTAGATTGTACTCTTCTTCGGTGAGAGACCAAGTCAAAGCCTCCCATTCCCCGGAGAAAGCTACCCATTTAGCATGATTTATGGTGTATTGTTCATCGAATGCCTCTTTTGCATCAGCTTGTTCATCTTCCAGTAGCTTACTAATCTCTTCGAATGTTATCCTCTTTGGTGGACAAAGTTGAGGCTTGCACCTATTCATCATATTGCACCATATATGAAATGTACAAAGCATATTATGTGCCAATGGGAAGACTCTCTCTATTGCATTCATCAATGATACTTGATTGTCCGTCACTATAACCCTCGGGATATCATTATCTCGGTAGATCGCCTTCAATTGTTGTAGCGCCCACCTATAACTTGGTTCTTGCTCGTCCTTTAGAAAACAAAAAGCAATGGTAAAAGGTGACTTCGTCGACGTACGACCAACAATGTTCAACAATGGCATCTCGTATTTGTTTGTCTTGTAAGTGCAATCCATTATAATAACTTCATGGAAGGATTGAGCCAGTTGAACACTCTTCGGATGAGCAATGAAGAGATGAGTTATTTCTTCACCCTGACCTAGCTTCTTTTGAACCGCGTAGCCTTTCTCTTCAGCCAACATAAACAATTGTTGCATGACTTTTCTATCCTTCCATTGATTCTTTTTAATTGACTCAATTGCATTGTAAATGGTGGTAGGGGATGATACGTTTTCCGTGTTATCATCCTTTAATAAGCGAAGCATACCAGCTGGGGAAATACGCAATCTCCTATATTTAGATACTTTCTCCTTTTCTTGAGGAGTCAGCCTTGCGGCCATTGCATGTCCTTCAAGATGCTCCGGACGATGGTGGTTGTGATTACCTACCACCTTATCCATCGATAGAACCCATCCTTTCCTTAGTTTTGAGTAACTAAAAACTAGCTTGAACGGACATTTTATTTTCTTTGAGCACACTGTGTTCTTCCTCGTCATCTTTCCTTCATACACATACCCCTTCCTCTTGTGGCTAGCATCCGGATCTCCACTTCTCTCGCAAACCATTTCAAAACGAGTTTTGCTTTCTTTTCCATTCAAAACTAATACGCACATGGCTCTCTTGGCATGCTCTCTAGCCCAATTCTTCGCATCAATAGGTTGATCAAATACCAAATCATTGGCATAGTGATGGGATGTATCTTCGTACAAGATACCAATTGGAGAAGGTTGATCATCCATTGGTATATCTTGGCATTCAATCTACAAGAAATGGAACAACATCAATTGCAATCACAACCGGGTTCGGTAAGCTATTAATTTAAGCGCGTAAACCGAACTACAAATTCGGTGAACAAACCAAAAGTCCATATAACCGAACATATAAAGTATATGTAGTTCGGTTACAATATATTTTACATAGGTCACCGAATACAACACTGGAACTATTCATTTTTTTGGGATTCTTAATTTCGGTTAGGTATGCTCTTGGGATCAAGTATGCGAAATAACCGAACCTGCATAACTTAGTGTACTCTTATATTTTGTACAGTTCGGTTAGATAGTGGCTTTACAGGAAGTGTGCGAACAAACCGAACTTTGTATGCTAAGTTTAATTAGTTTTACGTAAAGTTCGTTTGGTTAATAGTTTCAAAGCAACCGAGTACATTAAGTTAAATCATAAATTTACGATAAGTTCGGTTAGTGTATATTGGTTTCGAAACAACTGAACATTACACTGGAATTCTTCAAACTTCCATCAATGCATAGTTCAGTTATCTGCGTGTTTGTCTAATGTAACCGAACTGCATATCCATATGAGTTCGGTTAGATGTTCTTCACCTTTCGTAACCGAACTTCATATCCAGATGAGTTCGGTTAGATGTTCTTCATCTTTCTTAACCGAACTACTTAAAAAATGTACATTTGTTTTGAAAATTTGGAGCAACTAGACCAACATTAGCTAAGTTTGGAGCATACCTGGATACCCAAATGATCTTCCTCCGGTTGTGGTTGATAAAATCCATCATTTTCATATTGAGATTGAGTTTGTGAAAGAATACATTCACCATCTAAGAAATTACTCATATCCGGATCATTGTGAAGATTAACAAATACTCTAGGAGTTAATGGAGATGAAGAATCAGATGAGCTTTCATCACAAGAATTCCCAAACGTAGTGAATGTGAAATAATATTTTTTTTCCATGGTTTTCTCCTTCTTCTTCTCTAACTTTATCCTCTTAAAAATTCAATTTCATTTTTAATAACTCATGTTTTAATCTAATCTCACTAATCAGTTTTTTCTTAATCATTTTAATAATGATTTCACTAATCAAAACCAAAAGATAATTAAAAGGGTATTTAGGTAATATATGGTCCACTCAAAAAAAGAAGGGTGCCCAAAATAACGTTCTTTTTTTAGAAACAAAGGTAGGATGGACCGCTGGAGAGTATCGAAAACTACCCGTTCAGGTTCATGGCCTTTATTCTCTTTAAGTCAAAAAAAAAATAGAAACAAAGGTAGGCTGGAGAGTATCGAAACCTTGAGCTTCGGTGCATATAGCAGAGGACTTAACCACAAGATTGCCAGTTTCTTGGTGATATTTGGTGTAAATCAGTCCTATATATAACATATTCAAAAAGGATTCATAATGCGCCACTTCTTTTTATTATACACCTAATTTAATTTTTTATAACTTTTTCTGTAATTAATTTTTTATAATTGTTCATTGCTAATAGCTTATCCAATGGAATGTATGTGAAGATAAATGTCCAAGTCCACATAGGAAAAACATTCATTTTCCCTAAAATTCTTCTTCAACCCCAACTTCTTAAATCAATGTGAATATGACATGGCTTAATTTTTTCTTGACGATGTCAAGCTATCCTAGTAAGATTTTGCTTACCAAAATTAATTCTAATATCCATGAAAAATCACTAAAAACATCATTGGAAATAAACTACTCCCTCCGTCCCAAATTAGATGAGCTGGTTAGTTTTAAACTTTGTCCCAAAATAGATGAGTTATATCATCAAACAATATTTCTAAAATTACCCTTTTAATTGATTATTATTAATATAAGAAATATGTATAATTTGATAGTCATGTTTATATTCGTTATGTAGGTGTTTTAAAATGTCTCCAATGGTATAAAGTTTACCGATATCCGTTGTATAGTTTGAGAGATAAATCATTTCTATTTTTCCTAGTAATTATATATAAGGGTATAATTGTTAAAAATACTTAAAAATTTTCTTCTTTCCTCCTTGCCTTAAGAATTATGCAAACTACAACTAGATCATCTTTTTTTTTTCCCGTAAGCAACGTCAAAATGACAGGAACCACACTGTCTGCCGAGTGGGACTATGGTCAGCACTTAGGGATGGCATAAGACAAACCGGAGGTGTAGACCAAGCCATACATACTTCATGTGTTTTTTCCCATTGGATACATTGTGATCAGCCTTATTGCTGATGCAGTTAACACGGATAAAGAGAATTTTCTTAAACTTTGAAATTAAGTATTTGATATCAGTTAACATTGCTTGAGTTCTTTGGCCTCCACAGAAATCCATCTGATTGATATTATGTATGATTCCTTCAGCATCACTTTCAATCAATATTTGTTAATCTTTCCTCATCCATGCTTTTTTCACAGCCTCTCTGATTTCTCTTATCTCCGTTTCTTCTGCAGAAATACAAGACCCATAGATGACTTCTGCAAGTAGGAATTGTTGGTTATTGTCTACGTTGACAAATCCCACTCGCCCATTCTCAGAATATAAATTTCATGCCCCATCACAACTGAATTTGATCCAATCCAGAGGCGAAGATAACTAAGTAGACAGATCTGAAAATTGGGTAATTATAGAAATCTTCAGGAGTTGTGGTTGAATACTTTGTACCGGCAGCATCGCTTTTGCTCTCGTCAAAATTGAGACTGGTTCTTCAATTATTTTATCATGAACAACATCATACAAGCAATCAATGAGAATAATTCAGCTCTATTAGAAGTATCTTTGAAAGGGTTTAGCTGCAACTAATATCTCTCCCACTCAACGAAGGTAAATTATTGAAATTGTTGATTTAGAACATTCAATTGAAACCAAATTGTTTTAAGTTTTGAACATGATATTAGTGCATGCATTGTTGTTTCTTGCTTCATTTTGCATCTAGGGCAGAGAACTTCTGAGATATGCATTCTTTGATGTAGAATTAAATTCACAGGTAAGGTTCCTTTTAATGCCTTCCACACAAATAGTTTTACTCTTGCTAGTATTTTAACAACCCACAAGTTGAGCCATAGATCAGAATTCATAATATTCTCATTTAATGAGAGACTATGATATGCAATTTTGGTTGAGAATCTTGTATCCTTTGCATTTACCCATATGCTTATATCTCTAGTAGGCATAATGGTTAGTGGAATAATTTCAATCTTCTCTACAGAAGATTGATAAAAGACTTCCCTTAGATTTACTGAATCCAAATTTCTTGTTTGTTGATTTATGAAATCAGACAATTTAAGATTTTGATTAGGTGTAGTATTCACCTTACGTGTAACAACTCCTTTTGAGGGTATCCAGTTGTCACACCAAGGATCTATAAAATCTCCTTATTCCACCCATGAAATGAATGGCTTAATTTTATTTCATTGTTTTGCATATACATTTCAAAACCCTAGAAGCAGTATCTGGACATTTAGCATGTAGGATATAAGTTGTTGCATAATACTTTGCTTTAAGTGTTTTTTCACATAAAGAATTTGGATTCTCCACTAGCCTCCAAACACTTCTTGTCATCATGGCAAGGTTGTTTATTTCACTATTTTTGAATCCTAATCCTCCTCCCTTCTTTGTTTTGCAGATGTTTTCCTGAGCCAACATATGTATCTTCCTTTTGTCTGACTTTGGGTCATCTCCCCACCAAAATCTCATAAGGTGAGAATCTACTTTATGAAAAAGATTCTTAGGGATTAGGAAGTTAGACATCTGATACATTAGCATAGCTTGTCCCACATGTTTAACTAGGGTTGTCCTTCCAGCTTGTGAAAAAAAAGTGGGTAAGCCATCTACTTGCTATTTTCTCAATTGCGGAAAGTAGTGAAATGTGGGTCTGAGTTTTGGACTTGAGTATATTGATTAGTGCTCCTAGATATTTTTCACCAAGATGTAAGTTGGAAATTCCTAGGAATCTTGCCAATAATTTTGTATATCGTGGATGTACATTTTTACTAAACAACAACTTGGATATTTGGAAGTTAGTCTCTTAACCACTTACTTTGTAGTACCTCTAAAGATAATCCTTTGTAACATGTAACTTGGGTATCGTAGTCTTGGTAAAGAAGATGTCATCAATGAACAAAAGATGGCTGATTGGTGGAGCTACTTGCAATCTTAACTCTGTGAATCAGATTTGTCTTCTCCAATTTAGAAATGTGAGTCGATGACGCCTCAGTGAAAATTATGTATAGGTAGGGGGAGATTGGATCCCCTTGCCTCAGTCCTCTTTCAGGCCTTAGGTTACCCATTGGAATTCCATTTAGTAGAATTGAGTATGAGAATGTATTCAGATAATTCATAATAAGGCTTACCCAATTTTGATGAAAGCCAAGTTTATACTTAGCTTTGGCTAAGAAAGACCATCCAAGCATGTCATAGGCCTTGGAAATATCTAACTTAATGGTTGTTAGCCCAACTTTTCCTTTTTCTTCTTCTTAATGCAATGAATCACCTCATGTTCCATTAGGACATTATCTGCAATTTTCCTTTTAGGGATAAAAGAAATCTAATAGGGAGATATAATTTTATCCATCAGAGGCTTCATTCTGTTTGCCATGGTTTTTGAGACCACTTTGTAGGCAAAGTTACAGAGTCCTATAGGCCTGAACTGATCAACCGAGTCAGCCATTAGATTCTTCTGAATGAGACATATATTTGTGTGGTTTAATTGTGTAAGTAGGTGTCCTGTATTAAAAAAATATTTGACAACTTCGCAAACAGAGTCACCTACTACATCCCAATAAAGTGTCCCATGTAACCATCCGGTCCTGGAGATTTTTTCGCTCCCATTTGAAAAACAACTGTTTTTATCTCTTCATCTGAGATAGGAGCTGAAAGAGTTGCATTATCTTCCTGTGTGACCTTGCATTTCATGGAATCTATAAACTCATCTTCTCCCTCCGGATTGGAGGTTTTATAAAGGTCTTGAAAGTAAGTTATATATTCAGTTTCAATAGCCTCTCTTGTAGTGAGCCAATTCTAATGCGTGTCGTATGCGTCAAAAATAATTTCACTTCCTCACTTAACTAAATATAAATATAGTATTCGATAAGAAAGAGTTCGTATCCACAGAGAGGCGATTGTTGTTATGCAATTTTCATATTCTTATGTAACCAAATAACCCAAGGTGTGTTTTTGTTTTTATCAAAGTAATAATACTAAATAAAGCAAAGTAAATAGTTGGAATAATCAATAAGAATAAGATATTGGTCAAGGGATAGTATCACTCACAAACATGTATTTTTCATCTATGATTAGAATTGGTATTTAATCTCTCAATTATCAAAAGTCCTAGGATATCTTGATCGCAAGAGTATCCCGTTTATTTCCTGATTTTATCACAAACAACATTAAAAGATGCTATCGTGAAATCTTCTTAAAAAGCAACCTAAAGTGTAAAAGCACAATTAGATTTAACTCCCTAAGAGCAATAAGTTCTATGAAATAAGACTAATCGATGCAAACAAACGTGTAAAAGCACTAATTCTTTTTAACAAAGGTTATGATTCATATGCGATTAAAAAAATGTATCACTACAAGTATTAACCACAAGATGCTACTAAAAATCAGAGATAACAACTTTTACGTATTGAAAACCCTAATATAGCTATAGAGATGAAAACAAATCCAATTGATTCCGGACTCAACCAAACTAGCATTCAAATCATATGATAATATAAATAATGAATCATAAACGATAAAATTGAGACAAAACTAAATCATAGAATTGAATAACATGCTTTAAGAAATCAACTTTTTATCCCATAACCAATTATTGTATTTAGCTACTCATATTCATGGATTTCATCATCATAATATTCAAAGAAATAAGATGAAACATAAAAGAAAGCAAACCCTAGAAGTAGTTCTCTGCAAAAGCTCCAAGAATAGAATAAAAACGTTGTATATAAAAAATTGTGTAGAAAACTTCCTTTTTATAGCTTTTTCTCCTTCCAAAAATAGGTTTTGTCTTCAAAGTCCATTAGTTGAAAATCCACCAAGCCCACGTGTGAGATAAACTCATGTAGAAAATATGTCCCAAAAGTGGTCGCCGGAAATTGGGTTTTTGGCCGGAATCTGGCGTCGGAAAGTCGCCGCCGGTAACCTGAAAATTTTGTCCGTCGGAGGAATATTCGACGGAATATTCCGTCACGGCTCCGTTAAGGTTAACCGTTGACCTGACAGTCTTCCGTTAGTCATCGAGTCAAATTACTGAGTCAGCTCGGTCAAACTCGCCTGACTGGGCTGAGTTTCCATGCCAACACGTTTGCACTAGCCTGCACTTGTTGTACACTCCCATTGTGCCCAATAGCTCTGGCCAGCCATCTTGGCTGTGCGTAATGTTGCAGCCATCTTGGCCCTTCAACCAAGTCAACATCATCTCCCTTAACTGCTTAGTAATGTCTTCTTCATCACAAAATAACTTCAACAGCAAGTATCTCAGCTTCCATTCTTAACTGCAACAGCTGCTCCATTAATAAATTACCACAACCATGGCTTGGCTGCAGTTACACCAAGCTACAGATTCAATCACCAGTTCCAAGGCCTCCTACAGCTCAACATCAATTCGTACCACCAAGTTCCTTTCTTGTCCCATGAAAAAGTTGCTCGCAAAGCACAGCACAACCACACAAAGCAACAACATCACAGCTTCAGTTCCATGGTAGCACTCTCAATCTGCAGCTACAACCTCTTGACTGCCAATGCGCCATCTGAGCTGCAATGCAACAATCGACAGCAACCACCTTTTCTTCATTCTGCAATTCAGTTCAACTACCTTGCAGCTACCATTTCGATCTCCTCCACTTGCTGTTAACCCAAATATATTCTCAATTGCATCAGTTCCATCTATAGCTTTGTGCCTGCGAATAACAGGACCAACACTGCTCAACTTCATACCCTGAGCCAACATCTCCTTTACTTTCCCAGGCACTGAACCTTGTTAACTACAGCATCATACCACCAGTTCCAATTGCAACTCAGCTCAGTCTCATAGCTGCTCAACCACAGCTGCAAATCCATTCCATTACAACCACCATGTTGTACCATCTGCATGTATCCTCCAACACAGAACCCATTTTCTATTCCGTGACTTCTCGAGTCAATCTGAGTTCTCACAATCAAAACATAACTCACAACAGCATAGCATTTCAAGTTCATTCACAGCTGCAGCTGTACATTCAACTCCTGCATCTGACAATTCCATAACCTTGTACCACCACTTCATTGTGCTTGGGTACAACCACTGCTCAAACCATCATAACAACCATATGCTGAAGGTAACCACCAGAACAGCCCTTGTAACTCCTCCAATACCCATTACTTGCCATCCTGCAACTTTGCAATCCATCACAGCAGCAATCCATCTGAATCCATGGCAGAAACATCACCTGCAGTTGATTCAAGGCCAGCTGCTCATCATCCTCAATACAACTCCTTGGCCACAGTATCAGTTCCAGCTTCCTGTGTCACCAGATTTTTCATTTCTCATGAACCACAGCTTCAGGAATTTACACAAACGCCTTGTCTACAAACCTGCCACTGCAACCTAACATTCATCTAAGTTTAATTCTTGACGCATCATCCATTCCACCTGAACCATTCGAATGAACAACTACCAACACCCATTTTCTTGTCTGCTCAACATCAATTCCTCTTCTAACTCGTTGCACCCTTGAATCCATCAACAACCCAAATCTGTCTTGAATTCAAACACCATGTCACTGCTTCCAAATCAACAGCAAACCCATGGCCTGTAAACATCAGTTCAACCTCAAACCATCTTCATTTTCTTCTCAATCTGCAACAGAAAACCTACAGCAAAATATTTTCCAGTCCATTGCACACATCGAACCCTGATTCTCCCTTGTAACCTTCTCCCAACCTCAGATCACCAGCAGCAGTTATTTCACTCCCCCCAATCTCTCTGAATTTCTAATGCCGCCATATTTTCTCGATCTCTCTTGATTTCATCCCTTGACAGCGCCTCTTTCCTCCCGTCTCTCAATTTCATACATAATGATTGAATGAATGAGAAAGGACTCTCAAATTTAGGGTTATAACTTGGGAATGGATAACGGTATCCCACTACTGGATAAGGGGACACCACAATGGATACCCTATAGCAGGTGGCCATCCCTTAGCAATCAGCTGGCCTGTTTTTAGTGCTCTTTCAAAAGATTTGTCCCTTAACCCTGGTTCGGCTCCCGATATCTTTCTCCACGGAATTTATGATTATGCCCCTTTATGCTCCAAATGAATGCTCTTCCACCAACTGCAGTCGCCTCTTGCATCTCAAATCTACTTCTTCTCTTCAATGAGAATCATCACTAAAGTTGTCGTGCTTTTCAGATAGAAATAGCATCACTAAAGCCGACATACTTTTCAGATAGGGATGAAGAAATAAAAGCAAATAGTGAGACACAATCCGCCTCCAACGCTTTTGCCATGTTTCCTCCTATTTTGATCCAAATGACTCCAAAGTACCTAAATACTCAAAAACAAAACAGAAGATACAAAATTTACAAGAAAAATAGCAAAGAAAGCATAAAAAATAGATATAAAATTAGGTGTTTTACAACACCTATCAAATTCCCCCACACTTAGACTTTGCTAGTCCTCGAGCAAATCAAACAAAACAAAAACAAATACATACAACTCCGTCTCGTTGAGGCTACGGTCACTTTAAGCATAAATAACAAGCCTTTAAACCCCTAGGTGTCCCTAGTAGACGAGTTTTAGTCTCGTGAAGGTTTACAAGAGGTCTGCCTACAAAACCTATATTTCCAACTCTGTCTATTTTTGACAAATCAATGAACGAATCCAAAATGACTACAGGAGGAGGTACCTTGCACAAATTCAATTCATATATTAGTAAATAAAGCTTTAATTAGATAGTCGAACAAGCCACAATACTCGGAAACTAACAAACCACAATCACAATGAAAAGATTAAGAAGATGGATATAGATGTAGATGTTGGCGAATGTTCACAAGTGATCGATGTTTCCCACATCTGTCTGAAGGTCACTGCCAAGATGAACCTATTCCTATTGGATTGAGCTACTTGGTATGAATTCTACATCAACTCACTAGCATATACAAGGGAACCAGGAGTGACTTTATTCAACCAATATAATACTTTCCTTTCTTTTTCTTTTCTTTTTCACTTTTTTTTTTTTTACTTTTTTTTTTTAAATATTTTTTTTTAGACAACATGATTGGATCAAACTGGATCCAAGCGCATGATACTTGTCAGCAAGTACATGATAGTTGCCTTGGATCCTGCATTCCACGCTTGTTTAGGCGACGGAGACAGGGACTACGTTTCACACATACTGCTATTCCCAAGTGTCATTTTATTCCGTTTTGGTCTAATTGGTCGGTCTCTTTTGTTTTTCTTTTTTTTGTTTTTCTAGTAACTCAATCACTCTATTTCATCCTAGCAGTAATAACACGTCGATGTTTAGTGACCCACCAAAGCACTTAGAGAACAATAGATAAATATGGAAAAATAAAAATAGAATGCGATATGGTGATATTCCGAGATATGGTAACAACTATCATGTTAATTGTGATTTCTGAGCTATGTTCGTCCCTTTTAGTTAATCGGTTCCTCAACTCCTGCAATCAAAATGGTTCCATCCACTAATTTTGTCATCCTAAAGGCACAAGTTTCTAGATTTCGGAGTTCAAAAAGCAAAAAATTTCTTCTTGGTTTTTCTATTTTTCTGTTTTTTTTTAAAGGCATAAAACAAACTAAAAAAGGCATAAAACAAACTAAAACAAACTATACAAACATATAAATGCTCCCCCACACTTAAACTTTACATTGTCCTCAATGTAAAATTGAATCGTCCAAAGAAAGTTCAAGGTGGGAAATTCCGCAAATGATATGCAAAAACAAAGAAAATAAAGATAAAAGCAAATGCATAAAAATAAAAAGATAAGGGTAAAGATACAAAACCGGTGGGTTGCCTCCCACTTAGCGCTTGGTTTAAAGTCGTCAGCCCGACGTTCTCCTTGTTTGCTAAGACTCCTCCAGCGAGAATGCATCCACAAAGTTCACACCTTCCACAACTTCGGAAGTAAAGTTCTCATAATATGGTTTCAACCGGTGTCCATTCACTTTAAACTCCTTTCCTGTAGCTATGCTACGAATTTCTACTGCACCATGAGAAAACACATTAGTAACAATAAAAGGTCCAATCCAACGTGACCTTAGTTTACCCGGAAATAATTGCAAACGAGAATTAAACAAAAGCACTTTCTTCCCAACACAAAATTGTTTTCTAGAAATCATAGAATCATGAAATGCCTTAGTTTTCTCCTTGTAAATGCACAAGCTTTCAAATGCATCATCGCATAACTCCTCTAGCTCTTGGAGTTGCAACTTTCTTTGTTTTCCAGCCCCATCCATCTCCATATTGCATTGCTTAATAGCCCAAAATTCCTTATGTTCAATCTCAACGGGTAGGTGACAAGGCTTACCATACACAAGCCTAAAGGGAGACATCCCAATAGGTGTTTTGTATGCGGTTCTATACGCCCACAAAGCATCATTAAGTCGCATGCTCCAATCTTTCCTTGTTGGATTCACCATTTTCTCTATTATGGATTTCACCTCTCGGTTAGACACCTCGGCTTGTCCATTGGTTTGGGGATGATAAGGTGTTGCAATCTTGTGCGACACATTGTACTTCTTCAACAATCCTTGTAAGAACTTGTTTTTGAAGTTAGAACCCCCATCGCTAATTATGGCTCTTGGAATTCCAAAACTTGCAAAAATGTTAGCTTGCACAAAATCTGAAACCACTTTAGAATCATTAGTTAGGGTGGCCTTAGCTTCCACCCATTTCGAGACATAATCAACAGCAAGTAAGATATAAAAATTCCCATGGGAGTTGACAAAAGGACCCATAAAATCAATACCCCATACATCAAAAACTTCAATAAATTGAATAAAAGTTTGTGGCATTTGATTTCGGGCACCTAGATTGCCTGTGCTTTGGAACCTATCACAAGTTGTGCAAAATATATGTGCATCCTTAAATAGATTTGGCCAATAAAAACCGCTTTCAAGTACCTTGTGAGCTGTTCTTTTACTCCCAAAATGTCCTCCGCAAGCATAGGAATGACAAAAAGACAAGATAGAGTTAAATTCAGATTCGGGAACGCACCTTCTTATTACTTGGTCACTGCCATGCTTCCATAAGTATGGATCATCCCATATATATTGGTTTCCTAACCTCTTAAGTTTTTCCCTCTCAGCACGAGACAAGTTATTTGGGATTTGTTTAGATACCAAGTAATTAACAATATCCGCATACCATGGTTCCGCAAATGCAATTAAGAATAGTTCCTCATCCGGGAATCTTTCACGCAATGGGATAGCTTCCTTGTCCACAACAAGATAACTCAAATGATCTGCAACGGTGTTCTCAATTCCTTTCTTGTCTTTGATTTCAATATCAAACTCTTGCAAGAGTAAAATCCATCGTATGAGCCTCGGTTTCGCCTCTTTGTTTGTAAGCAAGTACCTAAGTGCTGCATGATCTGAAAAGACAACAACTTTTGTACCAATTAGATAAGAGCGGAACTTTTCCAAAGCAAAAACAATAGCTAATAACTCTTTTTCAGTGGTAGTGTAGTTTTGTTGGGCTTCATTTAACGTTCTAGAAGCATAATAAATAGCATGAGGTATCTTCCCCACACGCTGCCCAAGCACCGCACCAACCGCATAGTCACTTGCACCACACATGAGCTCAAAAGGCTTGCTCCAATCTGGTGGTTTAATGATAGGAGCTTAAATCAAAAGTTCTTTCAAACGATTGAATGTCGCCACACACTTTTCGTCAAAGTTAAAAACCACATCTTTTTGCAATAAGGTACAAAGTGGTGATGCTATCTTGGAAAAATCCTTGATGAATCTACGGTAAAAACCTGCATGACCAAGAAAAGAGCGTACCTCCCTCACCGTAGTGGGAGGGGTTAGAGCACGAATAAGGTCTATCTTAGATTTATCAACTTCCAATCCTTTAGAAGATACTATATGGCCTAAAACTATGCCATGAGTTACCATAAAATGGCACTTCTCCCAATTAAGCACAAGATTTGTTTCAATACATCGTTCAAGGATTAATGACAAATTGTTCAAACAAAGGTCATATGAATCACCAAAGACACTAAAGTCGTCCATGAAAATTTCGATTATGTTTTCAACATATTCTGAAAATATACTTACCATACACCTTTGAAAAGTAGATGGAGCATTGCACAAGCCAAAAGGAATCCTTCGATAAGAAAAATTACCAAAAGGACAAGTGAAAGTGGTTTTCTCTTGATCCTCCGGTGCTATCACAATCTGATTATAACCTGAATAGCCATCAAGAAAGCAATAATAAGAGTGTCCAGCTAAACGTTCAAGCATTTGATCAATAAAAGGTAATGGAAAGTGATCTTTTCTAGTAGTGGCATTCAATTTCCTATAATCAATACAAACCCTCCAACCGGTTTGCACACGAGTTGGGAAAAGTTCATTCTCATCATTCTCCACCACCGTCACACCTGATTTCTTTGGTACAACTTGTATCGGGCTTACCCACTTTCTATCGGATATGGGGTAAATAACACCCACTTCCAAAAGCTTGAGTATCTCCTTTTTCACAAATTCCATCATTGGGGGGGTTCAAACGACGTTGTGCTTCCCTTTTAGGCTTTGCATCGTCCTCTAAACGTATTTTGTGCATGCAAACGGCAGGGCTTATACCCTTGATATCGGCAATTGTCCATCCTATGGCCGTCTTGTGCTTTCTTAGCACCCTTAGAAGTTTTTGCTCCTGTAATTCACTAAGCTCGTTAGAAACAATCACAGGTAACTCTTCATTGTCACCCAAGTACAAGTACTTTAAGTGACTATGAAGAGGTTTCAATTCTAACTTTGGAGGTTTAACAATAGAAGGTAAAAGTTTTTCATCACTGCATGGTAAAGAAATAAAAGAGATATTATGAGTTTTCGGGCATCCTTGAAGTGAGTTGAGATCACCAAGGGCTTCTTTAACCTCAATACCACACTCTACACCATTATCAATGGATGTAGTTAAAACGGTTTCCAAAGCATCATCACCATTCAATTCAAACATTTGTTGTGCCAATGTATCCATAACATCAACGGAGAAGCAAGAGTGGACATCACTAGGATATCTTATCGTCTCGAAAATGTTGAAACGTATTAATTCTCCATCAAACTCCATAGTTAGCGTTCCCTTATCCACATTAATAATGGTCTTCGCCGTTTTCATGAAGGGACTCCCAAGTAGCAATGGAAGAGACGAGTCCGGTGAACCTTCATCCATCTCTAAAACACAAAAATCTGCTGGAAATACTAGTTGATTAACCTGCACAAGAACATCCTCAACAATACCCATTGGGTAGACATTAGAGCGATCGGCTAATTGCAACACAATTTCAGCCTTTTTGAGAGGACCTAAATCAAGTGACTTATACATAGATGCATGCATAACATTAATGGATGCACCTAAGTCTAACATTGCTTTTTCAAATGTAGTGTTACCAATTTTTACAGGAATATCAAAGCTACCCGGGTCTTTGCATTTCAGTGGGAGTTTGTGTTGTAAGATCGCCGAAGCATTCTCCCCCACACTAAGCACTTCATTACCTTTGAGCCTTTTCTTATTGGTACACAAGTCCTTTAACACTTTTGCATACTTTGGAACTTGCTTTATAGCATCAATGAGTGGTATGTTCACATGAATCTTCTTAAGAACGTCTAAAATCTCCTTTTCTAGTGCCTCCTTCTTAGAATTTGCAAATTTGCGAGGAAAAGGTAAAGGAGGAACATAAGTAGGAATAGGAGTTTTAGAGTTAGGAATAGGTACCTCAGAAGTTTGGGGAGAATCCTCATTCTTCTCCTCCAAAACAGGTTCCTTTGGTGTTTCCACCGTGCCCAAATCAGCAACTTCGGGTTGCACAAGTTGTGTACCACTTCTCAATGTAATCGCATTGACACCCTCTTTTGGGTTAATAGGTTGAGAAGGGAGTTTCCCACTATTTTTTGCCTTCATTTGGTTCAACTCAAGAGCCATAGAACCAACTTGGGTTTGCAACTCTTTCATTGTGCTCTCCGTTCTTTGCATAAAAGATTTCATCAACTCTTCCATACTCGACCCCTGATTTTGAGATTGTTGTTGTTGTTGTTAAAATTGTTGACGCGGATGGAATTGTTGTTGTTGAGATTGATATCCACCCGAATTGTTGAAAGTAGGTTGTTGAACCGCTCCTTGCTTGTTCGCATAGCTAAAATTAGGGTGATCTCTCCATCCCGGATTGTAAGTATTGGAATAAGGATCATACTGTCTTGGATGATTTGGAAAAACCTCATTAGCTTGCTCATTGACGTCTTCATACCCATGAGAATTTGGTATCACTGCGGCTGCAACTTGTTGCATCATCGCTGACATGTTACCCATTTGTTGACAAAGTTCCTCCACCTCGCTTACTTCATTGACTCTCCGAAGAAGCACATCCGAACCACGACTCAAGAATTGTTGAGAGTTTGCTGCCATGTTTTCAATCAACTCTCTAGCTTGTGCCACCGTCTTTCTCACTAGTGCACTACCACCCGCTGCGTCGATAAGATTCCTATCACTTGATTGGAGTCCTTCATATAAGTATTGGATGATCATGGCGTCACTAAATTGGTGATGAGGACAGCTTTCCACCAACCTCTTGTATCGTTCCCAACAATCATATAACGATTCTCCGACATTTTGCTTCATTCCGCAAATCTCCTTGCGAATTTGAGTAGCCTTAGATGCAGGAAAATATCTCTCTAGAAAGAGTTTCTTGAGCCCATTCCAAGTTGTAACACTCCCGGAAGGCAAGTAGTATAACCAATCCTTAGCACTATCCGCCAAAGAGAATCGGAAAACCTTCAACATAGCACCATCGGGCTCCATATTTGCTGGCAGCATAGCCGTGACAATAGTGTGGAAGTCCATAAGATGTTTGTTTGGATCTTCATTCACCATTCCATGGAACTTTGGTAATTCTCTAAGCAATCCCGGCTTTATCTCAAAAGTAGAGTCGGTTTGAATACAACCTCGATGTGTATCCAACTTGTGCGAAGCCAAGTCCTTGAGTGTACGATTTGCAGCGTCACCCATTGCTTCTTCTCCTTCTCCTTCTTCTTCAAAAGGAATATCGTGTTCTACTTCCTCTCCTTCTTTCCGAAGAGCTTCGTGTTCTACTTCCAAGTTGTGTTCTTCCATTGTGCCTTGCCTTGGTTGGAGTATTGTGCCTTTTCAGTTAGCTATCCTGCACCTTGGATAATTCCAATCTTTAGAAGCCAGAGATTAGGTACCTGAAAAACAATTCTCACAAACATGTGAGAAACAAGACAAGAAACGAAACACAAGTATGCAAGCAGAAAAATAATAAAAAGAAACTAAAAACTAGATAACAAGCCGAATGCCTCCCCGGAAACGACGCCAAAATTTGATGCGTGTAGTATGCGTCAAAAATAATTTCACTTCCTCACTTAACTAAATATAAATATAGTATTCGATAAGAAAGAGTTCGTATCCAAAGAGAGGCGATTGTTGTTATGTAATTTTCAGATTCTTATGTAACCAAATAACCCAAGGTGTGTTTTTGTTTTTATCAAAGTAATAATACTAAATAAAGCAAAGTAAATAGTTGGAATAATCAATAAGAAGAAGATATTGGTCAAGGGATAGTATCATTCACAAACATGTATTTTTCATCTATGATTAAAATTGGTATTTAATCTCTCAATTATCAAAATTCCTAGGATATCTTGATCGCAAGAGTATCCCGTTTATTTCCTGATTTTATCACAAACAACATTAAAAGATGCTATCTTGAAATCTTCTTAAAAAGCAACCTAAAGTGTAAAAGCACAATTAGATTTAACTCCTTAAGAGCAATAAGTTCTATGAAATAAGACTAATCGATGCAAACAAACGTGTAAAAGCACTAATTCGTTTTAACAAAGGTTATGATTCATATGCGATTAAAAAGATGTATCACTACAAGTATTAACCACAAGATGCTACTAAAAATCAGAGATAACAACTTTTACGTATTGAAAACCCTAATATAGCTATAGAGATGAAAACAAATCCAATTGATTCCGGACTCAACCAAACTAGCATTCAAATCATATGATAATATAAATAATGAATCATAAACGATAAAATTGAGACAAAACTAAATCATAGAATCGAATAACATGCTTTAAGAAATCAACTTTTTATCCCATAACCAATTATTGTATTTAGCTACTCATATTCATGGAGTTCATCATCATAATATTCAAAGAAATAAGATGAAACATAAAAGAAAGCAAACCCTAGAAGTAGTTCTCTGCAAAAGCTCCAAGAATAGAATAAAAACGTTGTATATAAAAAATTGTGTAGAAAACTTCCTTTTTATAGCTTTTTCTCCTTCCAAAAAAAGGTTTTGTCTTCAAAGTCCATTAGTTGAAAATCCACCAAGCCCACGTGTGAGAGAAACCCATGTAGAAAATATGTCCCAAAAGTGGTCGCCGAAAAACCGGAAATTGGCCGGAATCCGGCGTCAGAAAGTCGCCGCCGGTCACCTGAAAATTTTGTCCGTCGGAGGAATATTCGACGGAATATTCCGTCACGGCTCCGTTAAGGTTAACCGTTGACCTGACAGTCTTCCGTTAGTCATCGAGTCAAATTACTGAGTCAGCTCGGTCAAACTCGCCTGACTGGGCTGAGTTGCCAGGCCAACACGTTTGCACTGGCCTGCACTTGTTGTACACTCCCATTGTGCCCAACAGCTCTGGCCAGCCATCTTGGATTGCGTAATGTTGCATCCATCTTGACCCTTCAACCAAGTCACCATCATCTCCCTTAACTGCTTAGTAAAGTCTTCTTCATCACAAAATAAATTCAACAGCAAGTATCTCAGCTGCCATTCTTAACTGCAACAGCTGCTCCATTAATAAATTACCACAACCATGGCTTGGCTGCAGTTACACCAAGCTACAGATTCAATCACCAGTTCCAATGCCTCCTACAGCTCAACATCAATTCGTACCACCAAGTTCCTTTCTTGTCCCCTGAAAAAGTTGCTCGCAAAGCACAGCACAACCACACAAAGCAACAACATCACAACTTCAGTTCCATGGCAGCACTCTCAATCTGCAGCTGCAACCTCTTGACTGCCAATGCGCCATCTGAGATGCAATGCAACAATCGACATCAACCACCGTTGCTTCATTCAGCAATTCAATTCAACTACCTTGCAGCTACCATTTCGAGCTCCTCCACTTGCTGTTAACCCAAATATATTCTCAATTGCATCAGTTCCATCTATAGCTTTGTGCCTGCGAATAACAGGACCAACACTGCTCAACTTCATACCCTGAGCCAACATCTCCTTTACTTTCCCAGGCACTGAACCTTGTTAACTACATCATCATACCACCAGTTCCAATTGCAACTCAGCTCAGTCTCATAGCTGCTCAACCACAGCTGCAAATCCATTCCATTACAACCACCAGTCTGTACCATCTGCATGTATCCTCCAACACAGAACCCATTTTCTCTTCCCTGACTTCTCGAGTCAATCTGAGTTCTCACAATCAAAACACAACTCACAACAGCATAGCATTTCAAGTTCATTCATAGCTGCAGCTATACATTCAACTCCTGCCTCTGACAATTCCATAACCTTGTACCACCACTTCATTGTGCTTGGGTACAACCACTGCTCAAACCATCATAACAACCATCTGTTGTAGGTAACCACCAGAACAGCCCTTGTAACTCCTCCAATACCCATTACTTGCCATCCTGCAGCTTTGTAATCCATCACAGCAGCAATCCATCTGAATCCATGGCAGAAACATCACCTGCAGTTGATTCAAGGCCAGCTGCTCATCATTTTTCAATACAACTCCTTGGCCACAACATCAGTTCCAGCTTCCTGTGTCACCAGATTTTTCATTTCTCATGAACCACAGCTTCAGGAATTTACACAAACGCCGTGTCTGCAAACCTGCCACTGCAACCTAACATTCATCTAAGTTTAATTCTTGACGCATCATCCATTCCACCTGAACCATTCGAATGAACAACTACCAACACCCATTTTCTTGTCTGCTCAACATCAATTCCTCTTCTAACTCGCTGCACCCTTGAATCCATCAACAACCCAAATCTGTCTTGAATTCAAACACCATGTCATTGCTTCCAAATCAACAGCTAAACCATGGCCTGTAAACATCAGTTCAACCTCAAACCATCTTCATTTTCTTCTCAATCTGCAACAGAAAACCTACAACAAAATATTTTCCAGTCCATTGCACACATCGAACCCTGATTCTCCCTTGTGACCTTCTCCCAACCTCAGATCACCAGCAGTAGTTATTTCACTCCCCCCAATCTCTCTAATGCCGCCATCTTTTCTCGATCTCTCTTGATTTCATCCCTTGACAGCGCCTCTTTCCTCCCGTCTCTCAATTTCAGACATAATGATTGAATGAATGAGAAAGGACTCTCAAATTTAGGGTTATAACTTGGGGGTGGAAAACGGTATCCCACTACTGGCTAAGGGGACACCACATTGGATACCCTATAGCAGGTGTCCATCCCTTAGCAATCAGTTGGCCTGTTTTTAGTGCTCTTTCAAAAGAGTTGTCCCTTAACCCTGGTTCGGCTCCCGATAGCTTTCTCCACGGAATTTACGATTATGCCCATTTATGCTCCAAATGAATGCTCTTCCACCAGCTGCAACCGCCTCTTGCATCTCAAATCTACTTCTTCTCTTCAATGAGAATCATCACTAAATTTTTCGTGCTTTTCATACAGAAATCGCATCACTAAAGCCGACATACTTTTCAGACAGGGATGAAGAAATAAAAGCAAATAGTGAGACACAATCCGCCTCCAACGCTTTTGCCATGTTTCCTCCTCTTTTTATCCAAATGACTCCAAAGTACCTAAATACTCAAAAACAAAACATAAGATACAAAATTTACAAGAAAAATAGCAAAGAAAGCATAAACAATAGATATAAAATTAGGTGTTTTACAACACCTATCAAATTCCCATTAAAAGCTTTAATCAAAGCTATATTACTTATTTTCCTGCGAAACATGGTAACTTTGTGGAAATAAGGCTCATTGTTATCTCCTTCATTAAGCCATATTTCCCTTGATTTGTCTTTCCATAAAATTTCCTCCAAAGAGTACAAATAAGTCATTTTATATTTTAATTCAGACAAGATTGTAGTATTACCAGGGCCAATTTCTTGTACCTGATTAATGGCCACCTTTATATCTCGTATGGAATTTTTTATGTTTCCAAAAGAAACTTTATTCCAAAGTTTAAGCTTGTGTTTTTCTATGTTCAACTTTTGTTTGAGTTGGTAAGGTTTTGAGCCTCTTACACAACTTGACCACGCTTGTTCAATAACTGTTTTGCCGGTAATATCTTGTGACCAATTAGACATGAAGTGAAAAGGTCTCTGGAGATTATCTACCCCTGCAGTAAGAGAGATCAAGATGGGAGAATGATCTGAAGAGATTCTTGGAAAATGTTATGTTTATCAGGAAAGCAAGATTCCCAGGTATCATTAATTACATCTCTATCAATTCTTTCCAGAATGATATTAGCACCTTCTTGAATGTTTGTCCAAGTGTAATTTGGACCCAAGAAAGGGATTTATCTCATGCCCCAAGCAATCATCAAGGATTGCAGATCCTTGAAATCGTTGTTAGAAAATTTTCTCCCTCCCCATTTATCTTCCGGGAGTAGAATACAATTCAAATCGCCTACTACAATGCAGGGAGAATCTGTATCATGGGGTTCATCAATAAACCGATTCCCAGGTATCTGGTCTAAGGTTATGGTTTGGTTCCCCATAAGTAAAATATAGAGAGAAACTGGAATTAGCTTTGAAAGACTGAGTAGTGCATTTGAATCCTCTTTGGCTCGAATGGATAATTGATAGGTCGAAACCATCTTTTCAAGCTAAACCTAGACCCCCCTTTTGTTACCTATAGATGGTAAGACAAAAGAGTTTAAGTAGCCAAGAGATCTGAATTTTTTTTCTGTAATTTCTTTCTTGCACATAGTTTCACATATGAAGATAATATCAGGAGATTTTAAATTCACCAGCTCTTGAAGTTCACGAATTGCCTCTGGCTTGCCAAAACCACGATAATTCTAACTTAGGATACTCATTCAGACCACTAGGATGAGTACATGCTTATAACACTTCACAAATTAGCAGTGAACACCCCCTTCTCAAACAAGAAAAATAGTTTCTTATCTTTGTGTCTTCTTGTAGCAGATAACTTGCAATATCAAAATCTTAGTGAAAGTGATTTTCTTTTTTTTTAGGGAAGTATAGATACAAATGGAGTATCTCAGACACAAACTAAACAAAAGTAGGGAAGGTGTCTTAAAAGCTTGAAGCTTAGATTTTAGAGAAATGTATTAGAATCTACTTGTATATTTTTTATGTCTTTTTTGAGAGTCTTCAAATGTCATAGTAGCTTTGTGTCTTCTAGTAACAACAAATTTTATTAGCGTCTTTCAGTGTCTTAGATTTTCAGAAGAAAAAAAAGTAAAGGCTACAGGGAGAATAGTGGTCGGAAGGTATTAAGTTATTTCATAAGCTGCTTAAAAGAGAGGAAGGAGAGAAGAAAGTTATTGTTTGAGGGATTAAGCTTACTAACTATTTAGCTAGAGAGATTGGGTTTTGATTTGTTATAGTTTTTGAGTATTCTGTTTTCTTCTCCGGTCATCTGAGTTGTTTATCAGTGATGCAACGGTTTAAAAACGACTACTTTGCTGGTATTTATAGTTGTTTTCAGCTCCCTAATTCGGGAAACTCCACCCCCAAGGGTGGTATTAGTTTGATTTTTTTTTTTAAGAGAGAGATGGAGTCGTATAAGAGGAGAGATGAAATTCTTCTTTTTGATTTCCAAATGAGTCGTGCTATCACACGATTGTACGTGGGATAGTAAAAATGAACTCGCACTCTATAGCCATTAGATGTGGCTTTATCGAGATGCACATATATTGATTTGGATTTTGAGTTATTTTATTCTTTGCAACATTTAATTTATCTTTCAAGCCCATCATAAATATAACTTGTTTTAATTTAGTCCTCCATCAAAATTGAAGATCATCATCCAAAATATATCTGTTGCAGTATTGATGAAAAGTTAGTGTTGAAGAAAGGTTAATCATTAGAGGTATTACAGAAAAGATGAAGCCGTAAAATGAGCACCATATGAACGGCAGGACCATTGTTGATTTCAATTACAAATCTCAAATTAGATATCATAGATTCATAGAGAGAAGAAAAACTTCACCTCATAGCACAGTAAATCAGTCATACTTAGGGCTGTCAATGGGTACCCAATTACCTGGAACCGGACCGGACCCGGATGAATTGGGTCCGGTTCCAGGTCCTAGTATTGGACCCATTAGTAGATGTAGTACCCGACGGGTAGACCCGATAAAAAACCGATTAATATCGGGTCCTAATCGGGTATACCCGGTGGGTACCCGGTAAAATATTGTACAACACCCTAAAAATAAAATATGTGTTAGTATATCGTCGCCTCTCACATGATAAATTTCTCTATTTTCCTACACCATCGTCTTATTTTCATCTCTGCTGGACATCTTAGTTTTTCCATCTTTTCATTTTTGTTGTATTATTCAACAACAGTAGGAGATATTGATACTTTTACCATATATCATATTATTAATAAAATAATTAATTGATCTTCTTCAAGGCTTTAACTTATTGGAGGTTGGTACCACTAAAAGATAGACTACTCATCACGTTGTTATTCGTGAGAGCCACAACCAGTGTTATACTTCGAAAGCTGATGAAGTTGCTTTACTCTGTAAGAGCGTCTGCAGCGGACGACCAAGAGTAAAAATTTGGTCTTTAACAGAGACGTAGTGGGATGGAGTAAAGACTAAATCCCCGACCATACCAAATTTCCAGACTATATTTGGTCCGCGACCAAGACTAAACCCAAATATAGTCGGGCGTTGATAAAGTTTACGCCCCACATCGGGCGTTAATAAAGTTTACGCACCGGAGCGGGCGTTGATAAAGTTTACGCCCCGCAGCGGGCGTTAATAAAGTTTACGCCCCAACGGGCGTTGATAAAGTTTTCGCCCCGCAGCGGGCGTTGTTAAAGTTTACGCCCAGGAGCGGGCGTTGATAAAGTTTTCTCTTAGCAGCGGGCGCGGTTTATACCCCCGCCCCATATTTTTTTTTTTTTTTTTAATTTATTGTGGGGCGTGGTTTATACCAACGCCCCACTCAAAAATTTTGGTAAGATTTGGGGCGTGGTTTATACCAACGCCCCATTGTTTTTTTTTTTTTTTTTCTTTTCTGTTTACGTTTTCGCACCAGGCGAACTTATACCTTCCGCCCCACATCGAGCGCACGTATACTTCACGCCCCACACTAGGCGCTGTTATAGTTTACGCTGCACCAAAAATTTAGTCTTCCTCCCACTGCGTCACTCAACGGACTAAACCCAAATTTGGTCTTTTTTTTTACTCTTTAGTCTTTACTCTTGGTCGCACCGCTGCAGACGCTCTAAGACTACTTTTGGTGTTACAGGATTCAAAACGTGATCTTTCAAAATTTGGTCAAGTGCTCCTTTACCATTAGAGATAAACTGAAACAGACTTAAAACTATTCTAGTATTCTTATGGTTTCTGCCAACTTAATGGAGTAACTAATCCTTTTGGTAATGAGTTCCTATCTAAGTTTTAGCTTTGGTTTTACGAATACTTGGTGATGGATGATATATTTTACTGTTCATGTATTTTTTGATGGTTATGAACTTTTTTTATAGTTGTATGTTTATGTTAATTTTCATGCTGATGTCTCTGGTTTTTGGAATTTGAGACTGTAACTCGATCCCGTGAATATAAAGAAATTTGGATTTAGAACGCATGAGAACTAGATTTCAAATTGTTTAACAAATACCCGGAACCGGTGGGTACCCGGCTGTTTAAATGGGTCCGGTTCTGGGTCTACTGATTTAATAACCGGATCCGGAACCGTCAGGACCCGGAACCGGCAAAAATAATAGGGTCCGGGTATGGGTAGTACGCTATCCGGAAGGAACCGGACCCATTGACATCCCTAGTCATACTCGTGCTAACAATAAAACTTAACACCATCACTCAATTCCCATTTTATTTATCTAATATCTCAAAGTTTTAATCGTGTTGATTCGTTAACTTAGTATTTACCCATTGACGATGATGCGAGCTTGATAAGCTTTCCTTCATTCATTAACTTTAATTCCTGTTTAACTGTGTTACAACCAAAATTTGTTCTACTTCGTAATACTAGACATCCATGAAAAGAATAGAAATTTGGTGATCGGATATAATGATACAAAGACTAGAGATTAAGTATGCAAAACATACCGGGGATTTGGTAATAAATAGATTAGATCCGAATGGGCGTCACAGATAAAATAAACATCAAGTATAATAAAAAAATCATAAATCCCGGATCTTGCTGTACGCTATCTCTAAAAGAGTTATCCAACTGTTGTATAGTATGAGTTCATTTTTTGCTATCACGCTCGCATTCGCGTGATAGCACGACTCTTGCCAAATAATGACTCAAAACTTAAGGAAAAAGTTAAATGTGAATGTCTTATTTGGGTTGCCATCTAGAAAACACACATAACCACCATTGGAAAAGCTCTAAGACTTTAAGCAGACTAACCACTTATTATTTTCGGATTTATATATAGAATTTATGCAGTATATTTAAATGTAAAAAGTTTCTATTATCGTACATTAAAATTAACTATAAATTTTTGATTCGATTCTTGAAAATGAAAAATGAGTCTTTCAAGTTTTCGTTATCATGTTTTTGTTTTTCTTAATTTCTAATAACTTTTTTCTAATGGTGCATTACATTATCTGCGGGATTTTTTTTTTTTTGACCATATAAAAAGGCCTTATGATTGAGTTCGCACATGGAGCTTTTAGACTTGGGATCGGCTCAGCCTTGAATCATGACCTTTTGAACTTGAATCTGCTGGCTTTTGAATAAGAAACAAATCGTTTCTTTTCAGTCTACTCAGTAACTCGAACAACAAGAGATTACAAATCGATAAAATTTTGCAAGTCCCATTTTTCATTGGCCATACTTAGCTAAACATTTATTTGAATATCCATTTCAAGTGTTTTCCTTTGTACATACTAAAATTTAAGATGATGAAACAATGAAAGGGTCAACCCGAGGTTTACATTTGAGCCCACACCCGCATTTAGGAGATTCGTAGAAGCTATCGATGGGAAAATAAGCTGAAGCAATACCAATTGAAAATTGAAGTTGATCTCTTTTAAGAACTTCAATAATGTTGGCCCAAACAAACAAAACTTTAACACTAATACCACTCAAATTTGTTAACTTTCCATTAGAGATAACACCAGTAATGGTTTACTTGTACTTGATCTGATATCCGGATAAAGGGAAAGAACAATCACCAGCACCAAAATGTACAGAAAATTTACCGCTGCTCTTGTCTAATTCATACCCTGTTACTCCAACTGGTAGAAGACCCACCGGGAAATCATAGCCTTGAAGTATGTCATATGCTGAAAGATTACTATTCTCTTCGACAACAGCGGCTGGCGTGATTAAGGAAGAAGTTAAACACAAAAGTATCATACATAGAAGATTGAGAAATAGAAAACATTGCTTTTGGTTTCCCAAGTTTTTGATCCATAGGACTCGCAAATTCCACAACACAAGTCAAATTGGCTTTCTATATGTATGATGATATGAGATATGCCACCCCATCGTTAGTGTATGCTTTGTTTAAATATGCTTAAATTTGGACGCTACTAATGTGTGGGTCCTTCCAATGAGAAACCACCCAACCACTGCTCGACATGTACTATCTTGGTGGTCCTTTGAATAATGGAAGAGGACGACTCCTATGCTATCTTCATAAAAAAAAAATTCTCTAGCCGTCAGTAGAAGGATTCCTAATTCACGAACGGTTAGGTATAGGTACTTTAGGCGCATAAAATAGCGAATCATTGTTAATGTGTCACCAACCTGCTGATTAGATTCCAAGCTACCAACCTCCAGGCTTCAATGGTTGAACCCTTGTGGAGAGGAACAGGTCTGGTAGGTTGTGAACAGTACAGAGTGTTTATTGCATCAAATACTGTTGATTAATTAATAATACGCTAGCATCCTGTAAATGATTCTTCAAACCATAAAATAATTTAATGATAATCAAATCAATAACTCCCATTATTTGTTTGGCATACATGTGCAATAGCTTACCATGGCTGCTATGAGAGAACCAGTTTCTGTAACGGTTGGAACTGATTCTTCGTTAGCTTTTCGTTGGTCAGCAGTGGCCGAAAGTCTACACATGTGAAAGGCGAAAGAATAGTTCGCTTTGTGCGCACGGCTCCGTATGTCGTCAGCTGAAAATGTGAGTGTCATAATTCCACCGAAGGAAACAATTCCGAAAGATTGACTTAATCCCTCAAAAGGTAAAAAAGAGGGACATTTCAACCATAAATCCAGTCGCTCTCGGACCACCTCAGGAAAGGTGGACACTCATATCACAAAATTTTCAACACTGCTAGTCTATTACAGGGTTATCAATTTTATATAAAATAAAATAATCTTCGCTACTAAACTGGTAACCCCGAGTAAATCAATACCCCTGCAACAGCCACGAAAAATTTCTATCGTTTACTGTGCCTGGTAAAGCATATTAAACGAGCAATGGGGAACTTTAGATACAAATATACAATAGGTATGTGCAAGTGCAGTAGTATTTAATTTTCATATCATTGTACAATGGGATAAGACTCTAACAGTAAAGAGTAGAGTAGATATAGACTGGCAGGATGTTCAAAGTGTGTCTCCCTCTCTTTGTTACGCATGGTAAATTTATGCAATTAATTGATCACTGTTTGTACTTCTAATCTGACAGTTGTATGAAAATCATAAATACAAATCAATCTAACCATCTCTTCATTAAACCTGAATGAACAATTGGACATTTCTTTAAATTTCCAGTAAAAGAGAGCAACTACTATCTTTACATAATGTAAGATTTAAGACGATGAAACAATGAGAGGGTCAACTATAGGTCTACAATTAAGCCCACACCCACATTTAGGAGAATCATAAAAATTGTCAATAGGGAAATTGACTGAAACAATTCCAACAGAGAATTGAAGTTCATCTCTCTTAGAACGTCTGCAGCGGACGACCAAGAATAAAAATTTGGTCTTTAACGCAGACGTAGTGGGACGGAGTAAAGACTAAATCGAAGACCATACCAAATTTCCAGACCAAATTTGGTCTGCGACCAAGACCAAACTTAAATATAGTCGGGCGTTTATATAAAGTGCGCTTCTCCACCTGCGTTTGTATAGTCTCCGCTTGACGTCAAGCATTGATAATGTCTGCATCCCGCAATCAGGCGTAGATAAAAAGTACGCCCCAATGGTGCGTTGATTAAATATGCGCCCGATAGAGCGTTGCTAAAGTTTACGCCTGGTATCGGGCGTTGATATACACCCCGCCCCAATGAAGCGAACGTAAAGTTAACGCTTGAACTTAACGCCCCACAACCAGGCGTTCATTTCTTCCTCCGCCCTACTAAAAAAACAATCTAAGCATGCCAGGCGAACCTTTCTTCCTCCTCCCCACTAAAAAAAAATGTAAGAAGATGTCACTGAAAATCCGATCAGTGTATGTACGTATGGTGCGTGTGAAGATTAGTGATTCCTTGAAAATCCGATCACTGAAAATCAAAGAATTAACCACGTGTCTATATTACTTTTTCATTATTATATTTCGTTGAAGATTAGTGATTCCTTGAAAGAGAAACCGATCAGTGTATGTACATATGGTGCGTGTGAAGCTGAGCGCACTTTTTATCAACGCATCATTCAGGCGTTGATTCCACAATTCGCCCCATCGGGCGTATGATTACACGAACGCGCCATGTCCAGGCGTTAACTTTATGTACGCCCGGTGTCGGGCGTAATCTTTAGCACCGCGCCACACTGCGCGTTATCTTTATCCCCGCTTGAACGGGGCGCACTTTATATCAACGCTCAGCAACCAGCGAAGAGTATACGTACGCTTGACCAAATATACTCGCCCCCACTGCGTCACTTAACGGACTAAACCTAAAAATGGTCTTTTTTTTTACTCTTTAGTCTTTACTCTTAGTCGCACCGCTGCAGACGCTCTTAAGTACTTCAATAATACTAACCCAATAGAAGGATAAAACCTTAACACTAATACCATTCAAGTTTGTCAACTTTCCATTAGATATAATACCAGTAAAAGTAGGCTCATATTTGATTTCATATCCAAATATAGGGAAAGAGCATGCACCCTCACCAAGACGTACAACAAATTTGCCACTATTCTTGTCTAACACATAAGCTTTAACTCCAACTGGTAGAAGACCAACAGGGAATCCATAGCCTTGAATGACTTCATATGCTGATTGTTTAATATCATCTTCCAAGTTCACCGCTGTTGACGGGATGATGACTGATGAAGTTAAACACAGAAGAATCATACATAGAAGAAGAGTTTGGGAAGCAGAAGACATTGCTTTTGGTTTCAAAGTTTTTGATCTTTGTGGAATTCTGAAGGGATACAAATTCTACAAAAATGAATTGACTTTAGTAATGGTGTATCATGTAATGTAGGAATGGGACACTTTTTAATATGTTAAATGCAACTATCATCAGGTCCAGCCTAGAAGAGACTTGCCCAAAATGTATACTTTACTATTGGAATCAATCTTTATATTTATATAATAGTTTTTTGTCTGCCCCAGTCACTACTGGAATTGATTAAGGAGTAATTGTTTATGCTCACTTGATTTATTGATTCGTAATTGTAGAGGTTGTTTGGATAGTAGAAGCAAAAATCAATTCCAAAAATAATTACAAAGTTAAAAATTACATATTAGGCAAGCGAGCGACAAGCTGTGCCGCTAGTCCTTTTTTAGATTTTTTTTTTCCAAAAATTAGATTATTTTTTTTTTGCTTCATATATATATATATATATATATATTTTTATTTTTTTTCATTCAAGTTTATTTCCATTCAAGTTTTTTATTTTTTTTGGCTTTTGTTTACGGAAGTCATTTCAAGTTTTTTTCTCAATCTAATTTCTGACATTTTTTATTCTTCCACTAAAAATGTTAGTACTTGCAAACCAGTTGAAGATCAGAGCCTTTATATTATCTATGGTAGTATCTAATGGTTTATAACTCCCATTAAATGTTTTGTTTTTCCTTTCAATCGGCATAGTCCACCAAATTGCAAAGAGTATCTCATGAACAAATGCGATATTTGAGGAGGAGAAGATACTGATGAACTCTACAATCAACAATGCAACTAATAATTCTTTTTTATTTGATAAACTAATAATTGTCGGAACCAGTGCTTTAACTAGGGAAACCCTAAATTTAATTCCCTGGCTAACTGTAGCCTTACACGTTGGAGGATATGCACCGTCCAACACTAACAACTCTTTAAGTTTAAAAATATAATTTAATGAATAATAAACCCAAAATTGAACCATAAGTAACTGTTTTAACGAATTCAGCCATCCCACTCAAGCTAATCGATAAGGGCCACCATCTGGGACATGACAATTCCGACTCCCTTCTTCAAACCATCTTTATCTTCAAAAACGAAACTCAGTGAAGTGAGCTTCTACGTTATATCTTCCAAAGTAGCATTTATGGGTGAGTATGAGACCATTATATAAGAACTTGAGGAACTGAATGACCACTACGAGCTATCTGTCGAAAATCCAAAGAAGCAACTGGTAGCAATACTATCTCCCCTTAATCATCAACCAAAGGAAGTGTAAGATTTTTTTTAGCAGTAGCACATATCTTATTCTTCAGTTTGGATACGTGGAAGACAAGGTGGATCTATCATAGATATTTTGAAAGTTCTCCTTACTGCTATAGATGGTTGGTGATACGGCTATGATCTCCCATTCAAAATGTCATGTTAGTTGTCTTTTTATCTGAAAATAGTTTCATTTTCTCTTGATCTTTGCAGAGAGACTCCTTCAAAATATCTATCGTAATAAGTTCTCTATTCTATAGATACTCTTCAACAAAAACTATAAATGTAGTGACTTCACCAGGAAAAGCTAAATGTGAAGGTGAATACCAATACAGATCTTTGAATGGGTCATTTTCAAACTTGTTTGGTGGTTAGTACTATACCACCATTCAACAAGTGGAAGCCAACTGATCCAGCTCCTAAACTAGTGGAAAATAGAAGTTACGCTACCGCTAGGATAGGTCATATATGCGAATTAAATGACCTATTTTAACGGTCTCTGAAGAGGTCGCTGAGTGGAAAATAGAAGTTCTGCTACCGCCAGGATAGGTCATATATACGAATTAAATGACCTGTTTTAACGGTCTTTGAAGGGGTCGCTGATAAAGCGTTTTTTTTTTTTTGTATGACCAGAAGCCGTGGGTCTTTGAATAACGACCGATTTGAACCGTAGAGAGGTACAAACCGATTTAATCGGTCGTAGATTAAATTAGAATATAAAAAATAATATAGATTCAGATTTGCTGAAATGCCTAAATGGCGGAACTTGATATAGTCTGACGGAACATCAAATGAAACTCAAATTAAAGTGAAATTGAACTCAAATTAAAGTCAAGTCAAATTCAAATTAAAGTTAAGTCAAATTCAAATTAAATTCAAATGGAACTCAAATTATTTTAAATAGAACTCAAACTGAAATTCGATTGAAACTTAAATTTAAAATCAAATAGAGAATTCAACATTCATTCATTTCATACCAATTGGGTTCAAAATAACACAAAAAATGATTGATATCCTGAGTTCAGAACAATACATGTCCAAGCTAGATAATAAGTTCTAAGATTAAACAACAACCTGCTAAAACAACAAATGATAAGCTCCGATGATGATGATGAACTTAGCTAATACTTCATAATGGTGTACCTG
The DNA here is from genome assembly GCA_023529315.1 of Papaver bracteatum. Classification (NCBI taxonomy): domain Eukaryota; kingdom Viridiplantae; phylum Streptophyta; class Magnoliopsida; order Ranunculales; family Papaveraceae; genus Papaver; species Papaver bracteatum. The sequence goes on along the minus strand of JAJJWX010002811.1, from coordinate 2,972,406 downwards.
TAGCAAAATAAGTTATGATTTTGAAAAGTGGAAGAACGAAAAGGACATAGATCTACTTAGCCAAGGAAATCAGATAGGATGATGACTTACCAGTAAACTAGTGATGGGTATGGTCAGTTCCTTCACGTTAGACTTGTACCCATGCCTACAACAGATGATATATTCACTAGTCAAAAAATTAGATGGTACAAGCACAAGGTAAACATCAAATGAAGATACAACAAGCAAAACAAAAGTATGATGAAGAATGATTTAAGAGACAACAATAAAATTATACTTATGCATCTAACTGACATGAGTACCTAATAAGGAAAATGAAAGCCAACGCGACTGCTAAAGATTTTATAGAAAGTTGACCCAGATGCACCCATGATCATACCTGAACAATCCATTATATAAGTTAGATATTAAGCATCACATAATCAATTCTTGAATGTGACAGTAAAAGACATGTGTAAAATGTAGAACAATTATATAAGAGATAAAAATAAAGCTTACCCGAGATTGTTTATTCAAATACTCATCATCTCCAACAGTTGTCAACGAATGGGATGAACGCTATCCAGAGATATATATGACCTACACATGAAAATAAACACAAGTTTTCAGCATTGCTCGGTCGAACTCATAAGTGTTTCTATATCAAGCTTGTTGTCAAATTTAGTTGTCAAAACTATATTTTGATTTCTAGTCTACAATTTTTTAAGTCTCGGACCAGGATAGAAGATGTAGTTGAGAAACGAACCAGTCATCATTGCGTTCTACCATTTGAAGGCGAAGATCAACCGAATATTTTGGAGAACTTCATCAACAAAAGGTAAGTGAAGACTAACCCACTTATTTCTCAAGTTATATTCACTTTTTTATCCTTAAAACGTTGTCGTGTAACTAATTAGATTATCATGCATATACAATAATTTCGAGTCAAGTTTATCTTGGTAATTAGTTCTCGAAATATAATGACTAAGCTTAATGAATATTTGTTCATAATTGATGAATTTCGGTTAAGGACAATTTATTGTTCGCAATCAAAATCATGATTCAAGTTTTATCATTGGAAAATATCATGGAACAGTGATATGTGTCATTGATGTTATTCGGGAATGTTTCGAATCGATTAAGAGAGAAATATAGAACTACTGTTAGATCATAGCTCGGTTGAACCCACCAAGCATTGGTATGTCAAGTTTGGTTGTCATATTTTAGTAAATCAAAATTCATTTAAAGAGTCGCTTGATTATATACTAGAGTCAACTTCCTATAGGTTAGATTTAAAGTGTTAGGATACGAGACTTACAAGTATTACATGAAGACTTGAAGATTGTGAAGAAGTATGGAGCTACAACGCCAACATCATCCTTCCTCTTGAGGTTAGTAATATTTGACTTGAATTGTTTCATTCCCTAACGTATCTTTCAAGTCGTGCATATTGAAAACATAACTGTGAAGTTGTGTATGATACTCTGTTAGATATAGTATTAAGGAATACAATACGAGGTTTATTGCTTAACCATTAAACTTTGTATATAAGACATCGACATGATCATATGAATGCTATTGTGATTATGTATGGGTATGAGTGAATATTTCATCCTAGGAAACAATGTTTTACATTCGTTTAAAGGAAGTAAGTTCATAAACTTGTTTTGTGAATCGAAAGGGAAATCGTTAGCATTATTGGTATTGTTATTCATTGCAAATCTATTTTGAATTACTAATATGTGTGTTTAGTATAACCACTCATAAACTTGTTTATGTATCTTGGTATAACTATTCACAAGGCCTGACTTATGTATTGGTATGAATTTTATTAGTGAAACCGATCTTAAGTAATCACTCAAGATGGTATGATCGATGCCTTGTAAATAACAACTTTTATCTAGTCATTGGGGAACCGATCCTAGTAAAAGGTGCAACAAATTTAAAAGAGGGAATCGATCCTTATAAGAGGTGAAACACATTTTTAGTAGATGGGGAACCGATCCTATGAACATGTGCAACAAGTTTGTAGTTTTGGGGGAACCGATCCTATGGACATGTGAAACCGAATACAAGTAGTTACCATAAGTTGTGGGGAACCGATCCTAGTACTTAGTCAACCGAATTTAGGTAACTAGCATGACTATGCACAATACTCACATGGAGGTAGAAACGAACTTATTTTGGTAGAACCGTGAAACCCATGATTGGTGATTTGATATGATAATCAATCACATAGTTCATGGAATTCAGACGAACAAATTCTAAACTTGTTTGGAAGTGTGGCAAATCATTTCCAAGATTGTAAGTATGAAAAAAGACTTGCAAAGTAAAGATGTCGACATACTTTGAGTATGTGCAATAACTCTTATCATTAATTGTTCAAAGATATTCCTTAATATCTAAAGGAGAATCCCAAGATCGAAATAAATTGAGAATATTTTATTTAAGGTTTCTTAGTTTTTATATGTTATTTATTTTGCAGCAAATAAATGCATATCTTTAGAAAATAATAATAATTAATGTGCATTTTCTAATTATAGATTTTTCTATTGGGATTTCGGTCAATATTTGGACATTGCATTTCCAGGAATTATGAAAACCGATTTTTTGTTTATTGCATATCTTTGAGAATATTCGGTTTTGGAAATTCCTTGGTGTCCAAACTTCCTTGTCTATAAATATTGAAGTTTGCATTTCGAGCAAACTAATCATCAAAGCCAGCAAAACTACCTAGTTGTGTTGTTACTGGTGGAGCCGCCTATTCGGAGAGAAAACTAACCTAATTAGGAAAAATCTCTTACGGCCGCTCAGTTTAAAGACTTCTTTGGGATTGAGAAGCTCTATTAGTACCGTTGGTGGGAAACTAGATGTTAGAGCATTGCTCGGTTGAACTCGCATGCATTGCTATCTCAAGCATGTTTGTCAATGTTAGTGATCAAAACTATAAGTCTTGATTTCTAATCTACTATAGTTAAGGTTTAGGACTAGGATAGTAAGTGTAGTTGAGCTCAATAACTCCATGGCGATCATCATATAAGATAAAGGACTACTCAAGGAACCAGTGGATCTTCATCGACTAAAAGTTATGTGGAGACTTGAACTTATCTATCACTCAAAAGTCTATCTACTATATCTCCTATCTAGAGACAAAAGTCGTTTCGTTATATAGACTTAGATTATACACATGTGGTATTTCGAGCTGAGTATATCTTGCTTATCTATTTATCGAAATATGTGCTGGTAAATCTTTTGCTTTATCCAAGTTCATATTTACCTAGTGACGAAAGTCATGTTATGTTTCAATCACTTTGAAAATTGCTCTGACGAAAAATGGTTTGTGATTAACAACTATATAACGTCCCCTGAGAATGTTTCAATGATTGAAATTGGAGTTTAGACAATATAACCATTGGAGGATATAAGCATTGTTGTGGAAACACATATATGTATAAGTCCTTATTTCTTGAACCAAAGTTTGTGAACTTTGTTGATCAAGTGAAACTGCAAGTGCATGAGCTTCAGTCCGCGAATTGGCGGAAGTTCTCGACCAGAGAATTTCTACTGGAGTTTGTGAACTCCTTCCAGGAACTTAAGTCCGCGAACCCAGTCCGTGAACTTGAGTTGGTTATGTCTAAAAACGATGTTTGTGAACTTATCTTTATAAACTAAGGAATGCTATTGCAAACCGTGGCTTTATAGTTCATGAATCGATTCGAGTGAATCACATCATTTTTGCTTCAATTGTGTCTTGTGTAGTACATAAAGATATAAGCAATTGAACAAATATCTAACTAGTTCATTTGAGTCATTTGAACTAGTTATGGTGAAGAAGAATATGGTTGATATGAAAGTTATCATATGGCTAACCATTTGGTTAACTATTGTTGAACCAACTAATGTACAAGTTTGGGTACGGTTTTCACAAGCCTACAAACGTGCATTTCATGTGTGTATAACAAGCTATGTTTTTGACATAACGGTTGATAAATATTAGCTTGAATCTAATCAGGTTTTCATCTAAAGGTGAATAATGAATGCTTTGTAACTAAGCTAACATTGATTGTAAACCCTGATTTGAAAGACTATATAAGGGAGAACTCTAGAAACTGGGAAACCTAATCCCCACACCTTACGTGTGATACTAGTTGCATAGCTAGGGTTGTATCTCTTTTAACCTTTGGTTTTCTTCTTCTAAAACCAGGTTAACAACTTAAATACTTCATTGGGATTGTGAAGCCAGACCGATAATATTTTTATCGTACCTGTGTGATATGATCTTGTTGTTTCTATCGTACGAGTATAATTTTAATAATTGGCTTGAGATCTCTATCTCTGATAGGCAAGATATAAAAGTAGTCACAAACGCTTCGTCTCATCGTTTGTGATTCCACAATATATTTTTTTGCTGCGTCGATTAAGATTATTGTGAGGTGATTGATAAAGCTAAGATGTTCTTCGGGAGTATAAGTCTGGTTTTATCAATTGATTCATGTTCACATTGATTTATCAAAAGACGAAACAAAACTCGCAGGTATATTCGTGGGAGACGGATTTATCTATTACTGTAGACTTTTCTGTGTGAGACATATTAGTTTATTAAAGTCTTCAACTTTTGGTCGTAGCAACTCTTAGTTGTGGGTGAGATCAGCTAAGGGAATCAAGTACGTAGTATCCTGTTGGGATCAAAGGCGTAGGAGCATAATTGTACCTTGGATCAGTGTGAGATTGATTGGGGTTAAACTACAGTCCAGACCGAAGTTAGATTGGAGTAGGCTAGTGTCTGTAGCATCTTAATACAGTGTATGTTTAATCTGAACTAGGTCCCGGGGTTTTTCTGCATTTGCGGTTTCCTCGTTAACAAAATTCTGGTGTCTGTGTTATTTCATTTTCCGCATTATATTGTTTATCTTTATAATTGAAATAATACAGGTTGTGCGTTGTTGTTCAATCAATTAGAATATCCGGACTTTTGGTTGTTGATTTAAATTGATTGACACTTGGATATTGGTCTTTGGTACCATCCAAGTTTATCTCTCTTGTATTTAATCGAGACTAGCAGTTTGCTTGAGTAAGATTTAAATCAAGAGATAGAGATATAAACTCTTTGATATACTTTTCTATTGATTGAGTCTAACTGTCTAGTTGATTCTCTAGAAAGTATATTGGAGTTTGTCCATACAGATTGCTAAGCGAAATATTAGGTGTGGTTGTTAGACCCCCGCTTTTTCAATTGGTATCAGAGCAGGCAAACACGTTCAAGACCTTACAAGTATTTGTTTGTAGCGATCTGACTCTATGGACAGTAGTGTTATCTCAATAAATTCTCCACCAGATCCAGGGATTTCAGAATTCTCTTCCATGACTGATTTAATAAAATTTGTAGAAGAAATTCTATCTAAACTTCCACCAGGTTTAAAATCCCTTGAAGTGTTTTCAGGGCTTGAGATCTTATCTCTTGATGTTGAGTTATACCTCCATAAAGATCAAAAATCTCTTGACAGGCTAAATCAAGTTATGATGAATAATATTCATGTTGAGGTTGATATTGATTTACTAATCAGTGAGAGCAATGCTCCTCCTCTGCGTAATCCAATTAGTTGTGATAAACTAAATGAATTACAAGAGGAGTTTAAATCAGTCATCTGAGTTTATCACCTCAAAGCATGAATTGATTCGTTGCTCAATTCCTGATACCTCCTATTAAGATAGCAGTATTGTCTTATTTTATGAAGAATCTATGACGTCTCTTTTTATCAAAAGAGTTTCCCTTCGCAGTACTAAAAACTATCTACAGAAACCGTTTTTTATAAGTTGGAAAACAAGAAATCATAAACACAAATCTTTTTGGGTTCTCTTGAAGTTCTTTGATAGACTTATAAAAACAGCTCCTTGGGTGTTTCACAACACTACAAGATTTAAGATTTATTGGAAAGAAACTCTTTCCTAGTGCCATGGTGAGCAAGACATTGTTCACCTCAACACAACTTGTTTGTGTTGAAAGTGCATCCTCACCAAGAAATTCCCTGCTATGTATACGGTGAGAGAAGCACAACAACTGGGGAGCACAGATTATATTCGATAAGGCTGTAGAATTCAATTGGACTTTTCTAAAAAGGTATGTCTATAAACTGGAGCAAGTTTTTATGTTTTTATTACTTGTTTGAGTACTTATAATGATCCATGTACCTTGATTATCGTTCATTTCTACCTAACTTGATCTGTGTTTAAGGTTCTTAAATGTTTAGGTTTGAAAACATTAGTTTGGGATGTTTGGACTTCATGGTACACATACCAAGTATGCATAACATCATTTAAAACCAAAATCCAGGGGTTTAAGTTCGCAAACCCCGTCTGCATACTGCTCCAGGATACGAAAACTCGTTTGCAAACCCGTATGCATACTTGACGTCGATATTCGATAAACTTGTTTTGGCCGTAACTTCTTCGTACAAACTCGGATTAACCTCATTCATTTTGCACTCACTTCCTATTTGAATTCTCTTCAAAATAGAGATGATAAACCTTGAATTTGGATGAGTTAAGATTGGTATTTGTCCTGTCTCTTGTTTTTGAGTATTTTGCTCCGTTTCGTTGCACTTGTTCCACTTCTCTTGAACTTGGGCACTTGGATTCTTGGAATACTACTCTTCTAAACTAATTTTTAGCTTTTATAAGAATATTGTTGGTGAATCACAAAGAAGGAAGTTCAAGAATGGAAAGTAGTACGTTGTGCTATGAAATTCTTGAATGTTCACAATCATCCTATGCTAACTATGGTGCATGGTCGTTATTGACTGTGTATGTTATTATTTGTTAAGAAAATCTTTTTATTTGCCTTTGGTAGCTATTATTGGTGTAAATCCATGCGAAAAAGATTGATTCTACCCTGTAAGGACAAATCATCTTGTATGTGCATTACGAATTTGTCTTGATGCCTAGGAAACTTCTTATGACAATTTATTCTTATTTTTGAGAAGGATTACTAGAGTTTGGAATAAAAATTATTTTGATTACACATAGCTATATCCAACGTTTTCATCTTCATATTTTTAGGTTTATTTTTTTAAATTCTAAAATTGTTTGGAATATGATTTTTGCAGTATTAATCTTTATGGTTTCATATATTGCAATATTGTTATGGGATATGTGTGTTTACGTCCGTGAACTTGATTATCCCATACGTTGTCAAATGTAAAGTCGTTCATGAGTTGATATGCAAGTATTGATGAAAGAATGAATGCACTTTTGACAAATACAAAAGTTAAGCCTATTATGTTAATTTTTGATGGAAGATAGGTTAAAATCTTTTGTAATTCAAGGATTATGTCTATTGTATGTCATTGTACAAATGGTGATGGAACATAGAATTAATCCTTGTGTATTCCGAAGTAATTGATCTTCCCTGATCCATATTTTGTGTATTACTGTGAGGCTCCGTAATGTGTCTTATGTTGAGCACTAAACAACCAAAGTTGATTATTTTGTGATTAGCTTAGTTGTTATTTCGTAAGGTACTTTATGTCGAGCATATTGAACTAAATGAATCATCTTTTTGGTTATTTAGTTATGACTCCATAAGCTTTTCTTATGTTTGAGCGTTTTTTGACTAGGTTGATTATTTTCATGATTAACTTAGTCATTGCTCCATAGATTTTCTTATGTGAGTATGAACAATTAAGTTGATTACTTTTGTGATTAGTTTATTTGTGTATTATGATTAGATTAATTATGGGTTTTCTTGTGATTAATCTAATTGAGTTTTTAAGTCTCCATAAGTTTACTTGTGTTGAGCATACTTGATTGAATTAATCATGGGTTTGCTTATTGTTAATTTGATTGAATATTCTTTTGGATTCAAATTCATACTTGCATGTGATTTGTTGTCCAAATAAATCCTTCTTTTCTTTTGAAATTAAGGTCGCTCTTGTTTTTCCTTCGGGAATGACATATTATGGGGGAGAGTTCTTAATTGAACTTGTTCTTAATTGCCAAATCCTTGTGGGGAGTGCGGCTGTGGAATATTATAGGGGTCATCTTGTATCTTCATAGACTCCTTGATGAATGCATTTAGCTTCGGCTTTATGATTGCATCTAAATAAGATGATATATACTTACCTTTGGTCATGAAACGTAAGAGAAATTTCATTAGGATCCCGTTCTTGTACCTTTTCCAATTTTATTGACAAAAAGAGGGAGAATTAATATGTAGTTCACACTACAAATACATATGGTTTTCGGATCATTATGTAAGGGGGAGTGGTTTCCATGTGAGATGGAGTATTGACTAAGGGGGAGTGACATATCACCATAGTATTATTGTTAAAGTTGTGATGCAATTGGACTTTGACGCTGTGTAATGCTACTATGACATTGTATAACAATGATTGAGAACTCTTGTTTTCTCGTTGTTATAGCTATGGATTTTCAACAATGATGATGTTAAACTTACAACCTTTGGGATCATTGGAGTACTTGGAAGTGACAAAGATTTTGAGTAATGTTGAAGATTAGATATGTGGAATAGGAGCTACAAAGTTTATTTATATATTTTTTGTATTCCATATGTATTAATATTTTTGTCACTAAAATTGACAAATGGGGAGATTGTTAGAGCATTGCTCGGTCGAACTCGCATGCGTTGCTATCTCAAGCATGTTTTTCAATGTTAGTGATCAAAACTATAAGTCTTGATTTCTAGTCTACTATAGCTAAGGTCTCGGACTAAGAAAGTAAGTGTAGTTGAGCTCAAGAACTCCATGGCGATCATCATACAAGACGAAGGACTACTCAAGGAACCAGTGGATCTTCATCGACTAAAAGGTATGTGGAGACTTGAACTTATCTATCACTCAAAAGTATATCTACTCTATCTCCTATCTTGAGACAGAAGTCATTTTCCTATATAGACTTAGATTATACACATGTGGTATTTTGAGCTGAGTATATCTCACTTATCTATTTCTCGAAATATGTGTTGATAAAGCTTTCGTTTAGCCAAGTTCATCTTTACATAGTGACGAAAGTCATGTTATGTTTCAATCACTTTGAAAATAGCTCTGACGAAAAATGGTTTGTGATTAACAACTATATAACGTCCTCTGAGAATGTTTCAATGATTAAAATGAGAGTTTAGACAATATAATCATTGGAGGATATAAGCATTGTTGTGGAAATACATATATGTATAATTCCTTATTTCCTGAACCAAAGTTTGCGAACTTGTTGATCAAGTGAAACTGGAAGTGCATGAGCTTCATTCCGCGAATTGGCGGAAGTTCTCGACCCGAGAATTTCTTCTAGAGTTTGTGAACTCCTTCCAGGAACTTAAGTCCGCGAACCCAGTGCGTGAACTTGAGTAGGTTATGTCTAAAAACGATGTTTGTGAACTTATCTTTATAAACTAAGGAATGTTATTGCAAACCGTGGCTTTATAGTTCATGAATTGATTCGAGTGAATCACTTCGTTTTTGCTTCAATTGTGTCTTGTGTAGTACATAAAGATCTAAGCAATTGAACAACTCTCTAACTAGTTCATTTGAGTCATTTTAACTAGTTATGGTGAAGAAGAATATGGTTGATATGAAAGTTGATTATCATATGGCTAACCATTTGGTTAATTATTGTTGAACCAACTAATGTACAAGTTTGGGTACGGTTTTCACAAGCCTACAAATTTTCATTTCATGTGTGTATAACAAGCTATGTTTTCGATCTAACAGTTGCTAAATATTAGCTTAAATCTAATAAGGTTTTCATCTAACGGTGAATATTGAATGCTTTGTTACTAAGCTAACATTGATTGCAAACCCTAATTTGAAAGAATATATAAGGGAGAACTCTAGCAACTGGGAAACCTAATCCCCACACCTTACGTGTGATACTAGTTACATAGATAGAGTCGTTTCTCCTTTAACCTTTGGTTTTCTTCTTCTAAAAATAGGTGAACGACTTAAAGACTTTATTGGGATTGTGAAGCCAGACTGATACTACTTTTATCTTAGTTGTATGATCTGATCTTGATGTTTCTATCGTACGAGTACAATTGTAATAATTGGATTGAGATTTCTATCTCCGATAGGCAAGATATAAAAGTAGTCACAAACACTTCGTCTCATCGTTTGTGATTCCACAATATCTTTTTTCGCTGCGTCGATTAATATTATTGTGAGGTGATTGATAAAGCTGAGATGTTCATCGGAAATATAAGTCTGGTTTTATCAATTGGTTCATGTTCACCTTGATTTATCAAAAGACGGAACAAAACTCGTAGGTATATTCGTGGGAGACGGATTTATCTATTACTGTAGACTTTTCTGTGTAATACAAATTGGTTTATTAAAGTCTTCGACTTTGGTCGTAGCAACTCTTAGTTGTGGGTGAGATCAGCTAAGGGAATCAAGTATGTAGTATCCTGCTGGGATCAGAGGCGTAGGAGCATAACTGTACCTTGGATCAGTGTGATATTGATTGGGGTTCAACTACAGTCCAGACTGAAGTTAGCTGGGAGTAGGCTAGTGTTTGTAGCAGCTTAATACAGTGGATGTTTAATCTAGACTAGGTCCCTGGGTTTTTCTGCATTTGCGGTTTCCTCGTTAACAAAATTCTGGTGTTTGTGTTATTTCATTTTCCGCATTATATTGTTTATCTTTATAATTGTAATAATACAGGTTGTGTGTTGTTGTTCAATCAATTAAAATATCCGGCCTTTTGTTTGTTGATTTAAATTGATTGACACTTGGATATTGGTCTTTGGTACTATCCAAGTTTATCTCTCTTGTATTTAATCGAGACTCGCAGTTTGCTTGAGTAAGATTTAAATCGAGATATAGAGATATAAACTCTTTGATATACTTTTCTATTGATTGAGTCTAACTGTATAGTTGATTCTCTAGAAAGTATATTGGAGTTTTTCCATACAGATTGCTAAGCGAAATATTGGGTGTGGTTGTTAGACCCCCGCTTTTTCACTAGATAACTGCGGCTTATTATTAGTTTTCGATTGATTTGATTGACTAACGGTTGTTGAACTTTGATTGCACCTAGTTTGTTTATGCTTGAGAATCTTCTCTTATGATATAAGATTCACTCAAACTAGATCGAAGTTTCGACAGGGATCTTTAGACTATTTGTAGATATAAAGACGTCTTGTGATAATCCAACGTTAACAGAGTCCGTTCTGTGTGTGATTAAAGAAGATTTGAAGACAAAAAGACTTTTTGGGTTCATAATATTTGGTGTGCACAATACTTGTTTCGGCTGGAAAGGGATCCAACTATAATCGGTTTATCTTTGTGATAGATTGAATTGATTAGTTGAGTACATCGGCATCAATACACTTATTTGTGATTAATAATATTGATTGCATAGTCTAACAATTACTTCGGTAGTTGTTGAGAGATTGATCTAAGGACCCGACAAAGGATTTTATTAGTTAAACGGAAGAGCCTTTGTTAAACTCATATCACGTTTTTTGAAAAAAGTTGTTACCGAACAGATTTGTTGTTCCTTTACTATTTGGAATACGAACCAAAGGAATTGTTGAAAGCACGTGACTTATTACAATTTGGAGGTGTGGGAATACTGAGGGAACTAGGTGAACTATAGGTTTAGTTTCTTGGTTTCAACTATACGAAGTTGGTTTGATTTTATATAGCAGCTTAATTCTGAGAGTATTCAATTCTGGACTAGGTCCCGGGGTTTTTCTGTATTTTCGGTTTCCTAGTTAACAAAATGTTGCTGTGTCTTTTACTTTTCTATTTCCGCAAGTATAATTGTTTTATTATAATTAGAATTAAAATACACAAACGTTAATTCCTATTTTACTTGATAGATAATCCATAGAGTTTGGTTAAGTCAGAACCTATATTATCAAGTAAACATACTTCGTTGTTGTATTATCTCGATCTTGTATCCATAGACAATCACACGAAGTGTGAACCGATTAGTTGTATTATCTCGACTCAGTCCATAGAGAATCACTTTCGGAAAAGGACTTATAGGTGGAAAAGTTTTAGATTGAGGTATATTTGGGTACCCTCGTCTTTTCAACTACTATAGATTCATATATAAGACAGTGTTATCAGTCTTACAAACTGTGAAAACTGTTAGAAATCTGCAGCTGTATTATATGTACTCGTACACGTAGGGGAGTAGTTATATGTCGACAAGAAGATTTTTGGTATGCATGTCCTTATGCACATCCTGTAAAAATCTGTTAACTCTTGACCCAGATCGGTACGCATACCCATATGAATATCGAAAAGGAACTGTGGTCATGGAGCTGGTTTGGTATCCATAACGATACGCATACCAAAATATTTTTGTGGACTCCGGAGCCGGTTATAGTCTTAAGGTACAAATACTGGTACGCATACCTAAATAGTTCAGTGAACTACGAAACTTGGTTGTGCTTAATAGTATACAAACCTGTACACGTACTGTGATTGACGTGACTCACGAATAGTTATGGTATTTGTACTTGTACATCTACTAACCATGTCGATTACTTCCAAATGCAATAAAATTATTTCTATGAGATAATTAACATTTGATCAAATCTCTAAAAACAATATAGACTTATCTGATCACATGTTGTGACTCAAGGTTAATGTCTTAAGTGTTTATGAAAATGAATATTAAGCTTATATGTTCAAATCGGTTAGTTTCGGATAACCTCATTGAACATAGTCTTTATACACGGGTCGGTTACAGTTTTACCTAACCATAGTGTATATCTTGTTTATGTAAATCAGATTCAAAGATTCATCTAACAATGGGTATTGGTTGCTTGGTTCCAAATCTATCTTAACTTAAACCTAAAGCAACATATGGTTTGAATGTCTGTAAAATGGGAACTTCAAGCAACTAGGATCTTTGAATCCCAACACTACTTTCCTTCGTATGTCCTAGTTGTAACTAGATTCGTCCTCTTCCTAACCCCTTTTAAGGTTTAGCGACTACAAATACTTCATTGGGATTCATGAAGCCATCTCCAGTTATCTTTTCTTGATAACTCGAGTATCCATATATTGATCGATTGTTGAGATGCACACTTGATCAAGATAGATAGAAATCATCAAAGTTCACTTCGTCTCAGACTTTGTTGATTCCAAAAGTTTTATACTTGTGAGGTGAATAATAATTTAGGTTGTACTTCGTGTTGCGTAAGTCCGTATTTTGAGATTAGCTAGACTTTGTCTATTACTATCGATTTCCATCACCTTGATCAAACTTTTTGATCGTAAAGGAAATCACATATATGCTTAATTTGTGGGAGGCAGATTAGCTTAAAGTCTTCAATTGAGTTAAAGCAACTCTTAGTTGGTGTGAAGTCAGCTAAGGGAATTAATTGCGCAGAGTCCTACTGGGATTCAAGAGGCGTAAGGATATCGACTGTACCTTAATCAGTGTGAGACTTGTTTAGGGATCAACTGCATTCTCGTCCGAAGTTAATTGGTAATATGCTAGTATCTGTAGAGGCTTAATACAGTTTGGTGTTCAATCTGGACTGGGTCCCGGGGATTTTCTACATTTGTGGTTTCCTTGTTAACAAAACTTCTGGTGTCTGTATTATTTCTTTTTTCGCATTATATTGTTTATCTTTATAACTGAAATATCATAGGTTGTGCGTTTATCAATCATAGTAGATACATCCGACCTTGTTTGTTGGATATGACTTGATTTATTCTTGGAAATTGATCTTTGGTACCGTCCAAGTAATCTCTTTGTAATTAGGCTCACAGACATGGTTCTGTAAACGTTCTAATTACAAGATATATATATTTAGATATTATTCCTTTATTGAGTTGAACTCTCGGAACCGTGTTGAGTTTGACCATTTAGATTGCATAAGAAAAAGTTGGTGGTGTATTTTGGTACCCCACGTTTTCAATTGGTATCAGAGAAGGCAAACACATTAAGACCTAATAAGTCTGTGTTTGAAGCAGTCTGACTATATGGACATAAGTGCAATCTCGGAAAATGTATCACCAGTTCAGAATCAACCAGATGATTTGTTCAAAGTTTGAATCCAACACTTGAGGAAGCTGTTATATCTAGATCAATATCTAAACATCCTATTGATGTAGAAATTGTTGATAACTGGAAAACACGCTGATAAGTGCATTTTTTATATATTTTTAGAGTCCATTCCATGCTATATATTCTTGCGAATTATTGTATATTACTCTTGTTCTCTCTTATTTATGTTTCACTAGGGCTTAACCCGTGTCGTAACGGCACGGGAAAGGATATGAATTTCAAATATATCCATTAGTTCATACATATCATAAATTTTGGAGAAAAATCGATCCAGTCGATCCAAGTCTAATTTTTTTTGAGGTGTTGGTTAATAAACATGTCCTTGGCATCAAATATTTTAGAGATATTTTGCAAAAGGGTCGCATGTTTTTGGTTATATTAGGGTCTGGGTCGTTGAACATGTAGTTGATGTGTTTGGGTTGTAGACTGAAGTTGATCGTTTGACTATATTACTAAAATACCCTTCTAAAATAGTAAAATGATGTTATATCTCAACCCATTTAAACACTTAACAAAGCCACACAGAGACATTTCATCGAACATGTTCATTGCATATTCAGACAAATCTTCTTTCCCCGTAGATTGTTCCTAACATTTTTCTTTTTATGTCTCTCACAAAACTAGATCTTCAATTGAGATACCCAAACCGTAACAAGAACAACCAAAATAATATCCAATTAGAAACCAACCCCAACTGAATAATGGAGTAATACTCTGTCGCTAAGTAGTAGTGGAATAAATAATAGTCTTCTAAGCTCACCTGAACGAGAGTTTTGGAAAGAATAGTCTTCCAATTGCAACCTCAGTTAAAGCCTCATTTTGCTGATGAGTTGTTTGTTGATGGTCCTCTCTGCGGCTACAGGAAATAGTGATTCATAGGGTTTTGAAGATTGGGTATTTGTTTAGCTAAAACCACAGTTGATTTGAATAAGCTTTGGCTTTAATTAGTTTGTACCTATGATCTCGGGAGACGAAATTCCTTTCTCTTTAGTTGGGGGTTTATGAATGGTGGTGAATATTAAAGTTCAGGGCTATAGAAAAAAGACTTTTAGAACTATGTTTTTATTTTGTAAATTTTATCTAATTTTATGGTTTTATTTCTTTTCTAAATATTGATCGGAGAAATTGTTGCTCTGGAAAGAAAAACAGTAACAAAGGGGAATTATTGATGATAATTAATTTACTTACTTCAAAATGAAATTATGTTTTTTAATTAAGTGGTGACAGTGGCTATGGTATTGGCGGTGCCAACGAAGATGGTGGAACTTTGAAAGGTGAAGAGGAATGAGAGTTCACTGGATATCTCATGTTACTCGGCAAAGCGAAAAAGAAAAAGAAGAAGATGTGGAAAGGACGGCAAAGCTAAATATATTGACTATAGCTAACTGTAAAATTATGTCAACGCTAGTCACTGATGGTCAAGGTGTTTGGCAAATTAAAAAAAGTCCGATAACATTTTACTAACGGTCTTTGGTTAGTCTACGACCCTAATGCATCAACTGCATGTTCTACGACCCAGACTCTAATATACCCAAAAAGATGCGACCCTTTTACAAAATATCTCAATATTTTAATATTATGTCTATAAGTCATACAATCCTTTAGGACAAACATAGTTAATCGTTAACAAACTCCTCAAATACCTATGTGCCTATGGGTGATAGAACACTACTTCATTCACTTCTTCAAAACAAAGTAGTGTCCTTACTTCGAAAACAAATAAATCATCAAAGGTTATTATTTATGGGTGAAAACTATTTCTGTCGGTTTTGGTAATTTGGGGTGTGTGGATGAGAAATGAATCTAAACCCTAAACAAATGCACTGCACGGGAGTGCTTTTGATTCGAGAGATCAATCTGTACAATTCTGGCCTAAACTAAGAAATGGTCGTTCCGGACTTGCTTCGGTCACAAAGTGAAGGAGATGAGGTTGATCTTAGGGAGGGAAGCGAAGAAGGTGTTAGAGATTGTGAAGGTGTTGGTTGTTTATGACTTGTATCAGATTACCAAGTTGGCTTGCAATAATGTAAGCAATTATCTCTGGGTGTTTGAATACGTTGTATCAACACTTGGTTCCTGTGGTTGTCTTGTCTATCTCTGTTTGGAAAATAGGGAGGAGAACTTATTTATACAAGTCATAGAGCCTAACCCTCGTCTCTCGTGGAAAGTGGAGGAAGTGGAGTGATGGTAGAGTGGGGTCGTGTTGGTGATTGCATGATCACATCTCAACCCACTTCTCCCATCATTGCTAACAGTCCATGCTTTCCTGACATGTTCTTGTGATGGCGCGTTGCACGCTATAAACTGCCAGACCAATACCCCAGTAAGTATCCCCCGGTTTGTTACATGTTTTATATCTCGAGTGTGTATCATGGGACCCACGGGAAGTAGCAAACGATGCTAGGTTAAATAACTAAGTTATTTGGGAAGTCGGTATTTATGAAATATCGTGTGTATTCTATGTATGTAATGCATCGAATATACTCAGCATGGTTGAAGCGTCGCTGTTTTAAAGCTTAACGGAGTAGGTCGCGGATTAAGCATCTTAAAAAAGGTGCATGCCTAGCCATCTTCGAATGACCGTTTGGAGGCTTCGCAAGCAAGCCCTCCCTTGACCGATCACTCTATGTGGTAGAGTGACGGATGGTAGTCACCACGAAATCTTATTGGATGTTTAACTCCTAGCATGAGCTGCCCAACCAAGATGGTAGAGTTGAACGGACGAGATGATCTACAATACTCATCTGCGACCGTTGATTAGGTTTTTGAAGAGGTACGCAAGCATCTCTCTTCAGCTCGTACGAAACCAAGCATGGGAAGTATTTTAGGCAGGACCGGCCAGGCATGCGTGTAGACGGCATGATGGTGTACACGTTCGTACCTCACTGTCCCATGAAGATGTGATCTAGGCCACTCAAGTTTACCGGTAAAGAGGAGTGGATGAGATTAATTTGTGACAGGAATCATATGCCGCAAAGGATTTCCAAAGTGGCGCGGCATGCCACCTTCAGGGTTCACGAATAGAGGCATCTGGTCCTTCCTTGCTCTGGTCGGCCGGTCATAGAGGTATACGGGCCCACGGTAATCATGTAGATACTCCCTGGACCTCCTTAATCTATTCCTGCACCCTTCATCCAGGTTGGCGAAGATGGACGCTCGTGATCGATTTACGACACATGTAATATGCCGCAAACCCTAATTAGGGTTTTATGTTGGTCGCGCGCATGCTACTTTGGCCGGAAGAATTTGCATGCTATGTTCTTCGTATGGACTGGCCGACCATGTGGGACCCACACTGGGCCGGTGGTGAACATGGAGATACCTGACCGACGGTCATAGGCCTGATCTAAGCCATCTAATCATGCCGGTGAAGTTGGATGGTCGTGATCAATTTAAGACCCTTAGTGGAATTTCCTGCGACCCTTAAAGCATCACGCCGTCCGAACTTTGGGCGAGCGTTTTCTTCTGCCTGGATAGGTCGTGATATGGTCGTTTATGCAGATAAAAAAGGGGGCCCGCCGGTGTACACAATGGTGCTTGTGCGACCGGTAATGGGGCAATCCACACCGTCTAACCGTGCCGGTGAAGATGAGCGGTCGTGATGGATTTGAGACTGTCATAGGCAGCCTTTGCTCGTACGAGCTCCTCCAAGCCGCTCCATACCAACCTGGACATCCAACTTCAGGCTGGTGTTTAGTGGTCGTTCGGAGGGTGTGACTTGTACCTGACTGGACATGGCGTTAATGGGCCCGTTGGTGGTCATTGCGGTGATAGTCTGCTCCTGCTAAGGTTCGAATAAGCTGGTAAAATCTTGCGGCCAACTTGCGTGGTCGTGATTGTTTCTGAGACTGATATGGACAGTTCAAATTCAAATATGCTCGATCGGGCTAGTATAACACATCGAAAGACGATTCTCTTTGTTCGAGAATGGTATAGCATGTACGAGTATTTCATGCATGCCTCACTATTGATACTTGGATATTCATGTTACTCTGCTGAGAGTAACAATAAATCATCATGCCTTACTAATAATAAGAGTTCTGTTGAGAACAACACAGAATACAAGGAGATTTTATGCATTAATTAATAATGGTAAAATTCACAGAATACTTGGGGATTGTTGCTACATGCTCCATTCTAGGTGAATTAATAAAACGGAGAAGCATCCATCACTTATGAAATAGCCTTATCCTTTGTAGAATGTCGACACAAAAATTGGTTTTACAACTTTAGCCCTGAACTAAAATCCACTATCAACATTAAGTCCCCTGCCTAGCACATGATGGTTACACTATTGTGGGGTAGGCATTATATGGTGACATATACAACATAAGAAAACAAGATGAAGGAAGTCTACCTGGAGAGATTTCTCATCACCATCTTGAAGAGAAATGAAATAGAAAAATAATATAATAAAAAATGAGGTCATTCCGAGTTCGGATGAAGAAGTTGTGGGCAAAAGAAACTTTTTATCGAATACCGAAGACAAACCGGTATGCAAATGGGAGTAA
The DNA here is from genome assembly GCA_023529315.1 of Papaver bracteatum. Lineage (NCBI taxonomy): Eukaryota > Viridiplantae > Streptophyta > Magnoliopsida > Ranunculales > Papaveraceae > Papaver > Papaver bracteatum. Next base: position 2,953,873 of record JAJJWX010002811.1, on the reverse strand, counting down.
CTGAAATTTCAGTTTGCAAACTGGCACGCAAACGAATTTCCCTGGATTTTATTACAAATTTCAGTTTGCAAACCTGTATGCAAACCATGAAGGCCAAAATTCACGTTAGGGTCTTTCTTTCGTAATTTAGGGTCGGGTTCCTTAACCGACTAGGATACTTGAAGGCCAAGCAACATAAACCTATAGAAATATGTATTAGGCTGTCACGGTATGATAGTTAGGGGCTGTCCATTTTAGCTTCCATTAGTAAAACTATGGGTGTATTTAGTTAAATTATGTTGTCAGTTATTTAATTATTTTTGTCTGTAGGATTTAGCCACGCGTCCCTCATCCGTTGGGCAAGATTAGGGTTATTGATTGGCTACTATTTGTAGGTGAAAATGATTTCTGTTGATTTCGGTAATTTTGGGTGTGCAGGTGAGAAACAATATAAACCCTAAACAATGTACTGCAATGGAGTACTTTAGATTCGAGAGATCAATCTGTACAAGTCCGGCCTAAACCAAGAAATGGACGTTCCAGACTTGCTTCGGTCACAAAGTGGAGGAGAATGGGTTGGTTTTGGGGAGGGAAGCAAGGAAAGTGGTGAGACCAGAATAGTTGATTCTGGAAGAGTAATTGGGTTACTACGACTTGTTATCAGAAAAGTGAGAGAGCTAACAAGGTGAGCTAGCAAGTAAGTATTTCTGAGTGGTGTATATCCCGTATGAACTTGTTGTTCAATGGAAATAGGTAAGACCTATTTATACAAGTCGAAGTAAAAACGTACACTGGTCTCATTAAGGAGTGGGGAAGTAAATGGAAGGAGGTGGTAACCGTATGCATGGAATTGATGTTCCATAAAGTGGTTAACGCATGAAATTGGTTTTCATGAAACTTCTAACATTATGGAATTGATGTCCCATAAAATTGTCCACGCATGTGCTTTATGTCCCATGAACGTTTCACATATAACTTCCCATATTTACTAACCGCCTCACCCTTATGACGGGCATAGTGTACGCCGCACGTTGTAAACCGCAAAACTAATACCCAAAGAGGATCCCCCAGTTTGTGTTGATGTCTCAAATATTTTTGGAAAACATGTAGCATGTTGTTGTGGCTTGGCAAGTCAATCTCGGGAAACTTTCTAGCCTTCGACGATCGATATTTTTCATCTTGAGAGGAGAGGCAACCGTTGATCGTTGCACGCATTCGTTTTGGTATCCGCGTAGTGAGGGCCAACGTGGTGGTGCAACTAGGTTGGCATGCCGTTGGCATGGCATGGTTTGGCGTGGACAAACTTAGGTTTTCGGGCCAAAGGTTACCATGTGTTGTCTGGTAACCTTGGATGGCTAGGATTTTCTCCTGGTATTGAAGGGCAACCGTTGATTATTGCACGCCTTCGTTTTGGTGGCCGCGTAGGGAAGGCCAACAGGGTGGTGCGGCTAGGGTGTGGTTAGGCTTGGCATGTGGGGCCAAGGGTTCGCCTTGGGCGTGGCTAGCTTTGGCTAGGTGCGATTTTGGCTTGGCATGTGGGGACAAGGGTTTTCCATGGGCGTATGGCGTGGCTAGGGCCAAGGCAAGGGAGTTTGGATTATCATGATGTGACTAGCATGGATAGGGCAAAGGAAAAGTATGTTTGGCATGGCGCGGCTAGCTTGGCTAGGTTTGCTTTGGCTTGGCATGTGGGGACAAGGGTTTTCCATAGGCGCATGGCGTAACTAGCTTGGTCTAGGTGCATGACCACGCTAGGGTTTTGGGGCAAAGGTCATTTGGTAACCTTATACGGCCAGTATTTTCTCCTGGGATTGAAGGGCAACCGTTGATTATTGCACGCCTTCGTTTTGATAGCCGCGTAGTGAAGGCCAGTATGGTGGCGCGACATGGTTCCATGGCGAGGTGCGTTTGGCATGTCGCAGTAGGTATGGCTGGCATGATTTTCCATTGACACGGAGGTGCGGCGAGCATGGCTGGCATGCTTTGGTGCGGTTGATGTGGCTGGCATGATTTTCCATTGGCAAAGAGGTGCGGCTAGCATGGTTGGCATGCTTTGGCGCGGTCGGTGTGGCTAGCATGATTTTCCATTGGCACAGAGGTGCGGCTAGCATGGTTGGCATGCTTTGGAGCGGTCGGTGTGGCTGGAATGATTTGCCATTGGCACAGAGGTGCGGCTAGCATGGTTGGCATGCTTTGGCGCGGTCGGTGTGGCTGACATGATTTTCCATTGGCACAGAGGTGCGGCTAGCATGGTTGGCATGCTTTGGCGCGGTCGGTGTGGCTGGCATGATTTTTCATTGGCACAGAGGTGCGGCTAGCATGGTTGGCATGCTTTGGCGCGGTCGGTGTGGCTGGCATGATTTTCCATTGTCACACGTGGGAATTAGGGTTTGGCTTGTCGTAACCCTAATTTGAAAAAGATACCCCGGTAATTATTTAGAGACACATTAAAGGTTTCAGTAAATGTGCCTAGTAAATTCTTGTTAGGTTTCAGTAAATGTGCCTAGTAAATGCTTGTTACTTTAAATGTTGTGACATCACTGTCTGCTAAGGTTTAGTGTTTTACGATTTTAACCCTAAGCTAAAAACCACCATCAACAGCTACTTAAATGTCTAAGACAGATTATTTTTCTCTAAGTGGAAATTTATGAAACAAACCTATTTGGCTGCATTCTTCATGAACCAGATTTGGCTCAGTTCCTTACGGATTTGAGATTCTTCTTTCCATTTTTATCATCATTCCATCTTCTTGGTTGTTCATTTGTTGTTTAGCACAACAATTGGCATCAAAGCCGTTTATATCCACTCAAAATTCCGTCCATTTTTTTCCCCAATGACTATTAAAGATGTAAATGATAAGGTGGAAGCAAACACCGCTGCCATTGATAAATTATAGGCAAATTTCAACAGCTTCTCATCAGATTTGACTTCTAGATTTGATTTACTAATGAAGAAGTTTGATACAATACCGGATCCGGCTAGTACTTCTCATCAAGAAACTAATGGAGATCAGTAATTTTCAAATCAACATCACCATCTTCCTAAGTTGGATTTCCCAAAATTCGACGGGGAGAATCCTAGAGCTTGGATACAGAAGAGTGAAAGATATTTTAATTTGAATGATATTGAAGAACACAAGAAAGTGAATATTGCTTCAATTTACCTTGAAGGTAAGGCTGAAACCTGGTTTTTAAATTTTCAGGTTAATAGACATAGAATCACTTGGCAAGACTGAGATACCAATCTTTGGGCACGCTTTGAAAATCCTATTGATGAAAAATTGTTGGTAGTTTTAATAAATTAGTGCAAACTTCATCCGTGGATGACTATTATGAAGAGTTTGCGTTTCTCAAAACATTGATGTTGAAAATGAATCCATCTCTTAATGAAGAATACTTTGTTATGAGTTTCCTTAGTGGATTAAAGGATGAGATAGGCAAATCTACCTCTATGTTTCATCCAAAAACTTTAGCAGATGCCTTTTCCCTTGCTAGATTACAAGAACATAAAATTACTCTAGCAGCAGCTACTACTAAAACATGTACAAAGTCATTCAACAACTCCTTCAACTCTAACATGCAATACTCTTATAGCAATTTTCCACCCAAACCCATTTTAACTTCTCCAAAATTTGCTCCCCTCACTCCTAAATCCTTTTTCACTCCTCCCCACAAACTTAATCCCACAACTCATACATTTAAGAGACTCGCACCTGAGGAAATGAATAAAAGAAGAGCTCAAGGGTTATGTTATAACTGTGATGAGGTATATAAGGCAAGACACTTTTGTAAAGGCAAACAAAAGATTTTCATGCTTCAGATGGACAATGCTGAATCACTAGATACTGAGGAAGATGAAGAAGTTTTTGAGGAAACTACTGAATCTCCAGTACAATCTGATGTTGAAATATCATTACATGCTCTTACAGAAGCTGCTACTGGTGACACAATTAGAATTCCTGGTATTCTCCATAACCAAACATTATCCATTCTGATTGATATAGTATGTACTACAAGCTTAATTGATAGTGCTTTAACAAGTTCACTTCAATGCCACATTGATCCAACTGATCCAATGCTAGTCACAGTTTCTAATGGATAGAGGACAGTTAGTACTAGTATTTTCCCACAACTTACATGGAGCATGTAGGGCCACTAATTTATGGAAAGCCTCAAGGTTTTTCCATTACGAGGTTGTGACATTGTACTTGGTGCAGATTGGCTAAGAAATTTAGGTGATGTACTTTTTAAGTTCTCCAAATTGTCTATTTATTTTAAGTACAAACTAAGAAGATTACACTACAAGGTACACCTCTAAAGTCTTCTTTGTCAATGATGAGTGGTGAGACAGTCAAGAATTTTTTTCAACCAATCGTCATGGTATTGTGGGACACTTGTTTTCCATTTATGCACCTACTTCACCACCCATCACTCCTGATATCATACTACGCTTGTTAACTGAATTTAAAAATATCTTTCATGAACCTACTCAATTACCTCCTAAAAGAAGCTTGGACCATAAAATTCCCTTACAACCTAATTCTGCTCATGTTTGCCTCAGAGCTTATGAATTCCCTTGCATTCATAAAGGAGCAGTTAAACAAATTGTCAATGAAATGCTTCAGAGTGGCATCATCCAACCAAGTCATAGTCCATTTGCATCTTCAATTTTTTTAGTCCATTTGCATCTTCAATTCTTTTAGACAGAAAGAAGGATAACTCATGGACATTCTATGTGGATTATAGAAAGTTAAATAACATTACCATCAAGGATAAATTTCTCATACATATTGTTAATGAATTACTGGGTGAGTTATGTGGGTATGCAATTTTCTCCAAAATAGATTTAAGAGCAGGTTATCATCAAATCAGGGCCCATGACTTTGACATATATAAAATAACATTTAGAACTCATCAAGGCCATTATGAATTCAAAGTGATGCCATTTGGTCTTACAAATTCTCCTGCCACATTTCAGGCCTTAATGAATGACATTTTTCAACTATTCTTGATAAAGTTTATTTTGGTCTTATTTGATGATATACTCATTTACAGTGCCAACATGACTGAGCATTTGGAACATCTCAGGATTGTTTTTTCCTTGCTCAGACAACACCAGCTCTTTGCTAAGATGTCCAAATGCGGCTTTGGGAAATCTTCTTTAGAATATCTTGGTCATATCATTATAGCTGAAGGGGTTAGTGCTGATCCTTACAATATTGCCTGCATGAAGAACTTGCCACTTCCAAAGACAATTAAAGACTTGAGAGGCTTTCTTGGCCTCACAAGATACTAAAAAAAGTTTGTACAGGGTTATGTAGCCATTAGCATACCTCTCACTGACTTTCTCAAGAAGAATTCATTTCTATGGAGCCCAACTGCTACTACTTCTTTAGAGAACCTCAAGACTGCAATGAGTAATACTCTTTTGCTGGCTCTACCTAATTTTACCAAGCTATTTATGGTTGAAAGTGATGCTAGTGATGCTTTCCTTGGAAAAGTTCTACTCCAAGACGGTAAACCAATTTTTTACTTCAGCAAACCATTGGGACCAAGGGATACAACAATGTCCACTTATGTAAAGGAGCTTCTAGTTGTAGTTCTAGCTGTGCAAAGATGGAGATAATATCTACAGGGCACAAAATTCACTATCAAGACTCATCATCAAAGCCTCAAGTACTTCCTAGAGCAGAAACTCACCACCAGCTTCTAACAAAAATGGTTAATCAAACTCTTAGGGTTTGACTATGATATCCAATATAAGAAGGGAGCTGAGAATACTTTCGTTGATGCTCTTTCCAGAATGCCCCCAGAAACTGCTACTTGCCATTCTTTAACAACTTCTACTCTATATTGGGTTCAAGATGTCACCAACAGCTACATCAATGACCCCAATGCCAACCAGCTCATATCTCAACTTCTTCTCAACCATGACAGTGCTCCAAATTACACTTATAAAGTAGGCATTTTGAGATACAAAACTAAGATCTATATTGGAACTGGGGAAATGTCAGACAATCACTCTTAGAATCTTTACATGCTTCTGTAATTGGAGGCCATTCTGGAATTCAAGCTACCTCTGTCAAAGCAAGGAGCCATTTTTATTGGAAGGGAATGCACAGAAACATAGTGTTTTTTTGTCTCTCACTGTGATGTGTGCCAGAGAAATAAGAGTGACACCACTAATGTTGCAGGGATACTTCAACCTCTACCTATTCAAAACCATCCATGACAGCATATCACAATGGACTTCATAGAAGGCTTACCTTTCCGCAATAAAAAGAGTGTGATTCTTGTCATTGTGGACAGACTCACCAAATATGCTCATTTCTTGGCTCTTCATCACCCTTACACAACAGCTTCAGTTGCTACTTTCCTCAATGATGTACTCAAATTACATGGCTTTCCCTCATCCATTGTATCTGTCAAGGACAAGGTTTTCACCAATAACTTTTGGCAGGATCTGTTTAAAGCTTTGGGCATCAGTCTCAACCTCAGTACTGCCTATCCCCCATAAACAGACAGCCAGATTGAGAGTGTCAATGCTTGCTTAGAGACTTATTTAAGGTTCTTTAGCCATAAACTAGGCAAATGGAGTCAGTGGCTAGCCTTTGCAGAGTGGTGGTACAATACCAGTTTCCATACCAGCATAAAAATATCTCCATTCCAAGCACTTTATGGGTATGTGTCTCCCCACCTTGCATTTCCTCCTTCTGTTACCACCTCAGTTGATGCTATTGAAACATAGTTGAAATAAATAAACTCTCTACTGGATATCCTCAAAGAGTCACTCCACACAACTCAAGAAAGAATGAAGTTCTATGCAGATCAGTCCAGAAAAGATAGATCTTTTGAAGTAGGTGATATGGTGTATCTCAAACTGCAGCCCCACCGTTAGGCCTCTCTATCTCTGAGGAAGAATTTCAAACTTTCCTCCAAATTATATGGGCCCTTTCTAGTATTACAGAAAGTAGGACGAGTGTCTTACAGGTTAGAACTAATCTCCCATGCACGCATACACCCAGTATTTCATGTGTCCCAACTTAAAAATCATATTGGCCTCAAACACACTTCATCCCCCAACCTCCCAGTTCTGGATCGTGAAGGTGCAATCATCATGCTGCCTGAGAAGATTATACGCACCATAAAAGTTCTACAAGGTAACAGGTTGGTCACACAGGTTCTCCTCCAATGGACCAAATCTTCTCCAGAAAATGATACTTGGGAGGCTTTCTCTGACATTAAGGTACATTATCCAAAATTCATCCTTGAGGACAAGGATCGTTTTCAGGGAGAGGCAATGTCACAGTGTGATAGTTAGGGGCTGTCCATTTTAGTTGCCATTAGTAAAACTATGGGTGTATTTAGTTAAATTATGTTGTCAGTTATCTAATTATTTATGTCCATAGGATTTAGCCACGCATCCCTCATCAGTTGGGCAGGATTAGGGTTATTGATTGGCTACTTGAATGTGTAAGAGATATTATTTTTTTCTCAGTGGAAATTTATGAAACAAACCCATTTGGTTGTGTTCTTCATGAACCAGATTGGGCTCAATTCCTTATGGATTTGACATTCTTCTTTTATTTTTATTATCATTTCATCTTCCTGGTTGTTTATTTGTTATTTAACACAACATAGGCCTTTCATCATATCATCTCATATCACAAGCTAGGGTTTATTCAACATCAAAAACCTACGGTTTACCCCTTTAGGGGGAAAGTACCATTATTCATCTTATTTGTAATATGAGTAGTTAAATCCTTTGTTGATTAAGGATGAATTCAATGTTCTAAGCGTGAAGCTTTATTATTAATACAAATATATTGAGAGTTTTTATTATGATCGTTTGTATTTACCATATCTATGGTTTACGAGTGATTCTTAGATTGATTTGGGATGCATACTAGATTGGTCTATGATTATTCTATTGCTAGTAGAAGTTATGAGACAAGTAATCGTCGACTAACTCTCTACACGAGTAGAAATCGCGAGACCTTATAGAGGGATTCTATAGAGCTATTATGAGTGAAGACAACATCATCAAGTAAACCTTGATCTAAGAGTTCAACTACTGTAATCAAACTAAATTCACAAGGCTTAAAGCGTTAGATTGGATTACACCTTGAGTGATCTACTACTTGGTGGTTTGTTGAATAGAATCTGGTAGTCGAGAACTTATATATCTAGTGATAGAAGGAGTTTTGGGGATAACATTGATCAAGATGTTATTTCTATGGTTGGTAATGAATCGTTCTAACGGAAGATAGATAAGTGATGTAATTTTACATGTTGTACAAAGTGGTAGTAAGAATGTCGTTCACTCGGACCCGTTGAGGTATATTTTAAGACTTAATAAACAAAAATATATACAAGATATGTCACAATATCGAGAGATACTAGGACTTCGTATTCCACCATTAATCACATTCAATTGGTTCATATAATGACTCATTACAATTGTAGCTCTTTTGTTGACTCATTTCTTTGCCAAGGTAGATTTCTAAAACATTAGATGTAAATCACAAGCATGGTGTATCAAAATCTCTTACGTCTAAGTATACACCATCAAACGAAATCACAACTAATTAGTGAAAATCATAAATCAAATAAATAAGTGTAAAAAGTCATAAAGAATCAATTATAGTTACCAAACAATTGTGATAAGGCTTCCTCCTTCGTCCTAGTGATGGGGTTTAGCTCTTCATGGTGAATACACGCTCAAAAGAATAAATCATGGCTCAAAAGGTGTTTTTATTGAAGAAATATCAGAAAAAGAATAAAAGCAGCTCAATTGAAACGTTTATAGTTGTTGCAGATTGAGTGTTACAAAGACTACAGAGATAATAAGACTGTTGGATGCGACTATATTCCTTCTGCCGTTAATATGCTACAGTTCTATGTGACTGACCTTGACATGCCTTTGTTCTTCGGCTTCTTCTTCTTCAGCAACGACAGAGAAACTTCTCTGCACTTCTTCTTCTCGGCTCTGCATCCTCTGATAACTTCCCCCAACTCTCGAAAACCCATGTTTAGGTCTTCTATCCTCCTATTTATACACATCATCCAAAAATCTCGAGAAAATCTTCCTCTTTATTCCACCACAAGTCTTGGACTTTTATTCTCCTACGCATCTCTGCTTTGTTCGAAACTCTCCCTGTTTAATACGAACTTCCTTATTCTTCTTCCTGTTACGCGCTAAAACAGAATCTGGGTTCTTCGAAACTCTTTCCAAGTATATCCAAGTTAATCAAGTGAAATATTTCCCCTTATCTTCCACGTACTTTCTCGTTTTAAACTCAACACCCGAGAATATCCAATCCTTCCCTGTTTAATAGAAAACTTGACGAAATCTTATTTTTCTTCGACAGCAAGGCCATTAACCTGTCTGTTTTACCGTAACAGGTCCATATAACTCTAGTTTTTCCCAAAACTCCATGCAATTCTCGACCAAACCAATAACAGAACCCCGAAGATTTTATCTTCCCATGTTTAACTTCGTATCAATAATCCATCCCAATTTTGTTGAATAAAATTCCCAATCTAACTCTGTTTATCTCATACGAGTCCAGCCCAACACAATACTGCCATTGAATATCGCTAAATATCTCCTCAAATTCGAACATAATTATGCCGAAGTGAAGTTCAGTTTCCCGCCAAATTCGATTTTTCAAAGATAGAAGATGACCTCCCCTTATCCAATTCCGGTCTGCCAATAGTACTTGCCCTGAATGGGATGCCCTTTATCCTCTGATGTGGAGTAAATAGCAGTTGGGCTACCCCTTATCAAATGAGATGCCCCTTATCCAAATCTTGGGGTCCATTTAACATTTTTCTCCGGCGAGTGCAAATACCACTTTTCGAGCCAATTTTTCCGCATAAGCTTATTTCCCCAAAAACACCTACAAAGACATAAATAACCATAATAAATACGAAATCGAGCACTAACAATACATACAATTGAGATCATGTTAGACACATAAATGTGTCCATCAAATACCCCCAAACTTATTATTTGCTAGTCCTCGAGAAAATCTAAAATAAAATAAAATAAAATCCTAACTCACTGTCGCAGGCATCGTCGGTTGCATTTAGCGTGTGCAACAAGCCTTTAAAACACTAGGTGGCCCTACTGGCCGAGTTATAGTCTCGGGAGGGCTTACAAGAGATATACCCACAAAACCTTTATACTTCAGACCCTAGCTATCTATGCAGAACTTTGGAAGGCACTAAAGAATCTCCTTGGTTGGCATACTTATTGATTACAAGAGGAAGTACTCTGATGCGAAATTCCAATTGTTGTACGCGAGTTTGCACTCAAGCATAATAAAATTCATATATAAGTGACAGAGCTCTACTCATATAGTCGCACTATGGACATCAATATCCGGAGTCAACAAATCACATGATAGATTAAGAGATGGATATAGAAAAACATAGATGGTTTTGATGTTGACTAGGTGAACAGTGTTTCCCATATCTGTCTGAAGGCCACTGACAAAATGAACCTATCCTAATGGACTGAGATACTGGTCTGACTAATATCAACACAACTGGCATATACAAGGGAACCAGTGGTCGATAATCCTAATTCTAGATCAACTCTTCTGGCATATACAAGGGAACCAGCGGTCGATTTTATTCACTGAACAATTAACTATTTTTTTTTAACAACATGATTAGATCTTGCGGATCCAAGTGCATGCTTCTCATCAGCAGATTACATGGTAATTCCCGTGGATCCTGCATTCCATGCTTGTTTAGGCGACAGAGACAGGGATAACACACACATATTACTATCCAAGTGTTAATTTTTACTTATTTTTGAGAATTATTCTGTTTGGTCTAATTGGTCTGGTCTTTTTTTATTATTATTATTTATTTATTTATATCTCAATTTCTCTATTTCACCCAAGCAGTGGTAAAACTTGAATCGTGAGCCCCACCTAATCACTCAGAGAAACATATTTTAAAAAGAAAACAAAATAAAAACAGAAGTGAAAAGGACTCAACGAGATATGGTGAAACTACCATGTTTTTTCTAACACCTGAGCTCTGTGCTTTTATGAATAGACTCTTTAGATGTTTCCATCTAATCAGATTGGTTCCTCAACTCCTACAACCAAGATATTTCCATCCACTTAGATTGGTTAGTGCCATCCTTAATAAGCATAAAGTTTTAGGCTCTGGAGTTTAATAATGCAACTAAAAAGTTTCTCCCATACCCCCAAACTTAAATCTAACATTGTCCTCAATGTTCTAAAGATAAAATTAAAAGCATGAACAAGGATAAATTATTACCATTTGAAGAAAAAGAGTTAAGGAAATATATTACCGTGTTGCATGAGCATGGGTTACCTCCCAAGAAGTGCTAAGTTTAACGTCTTCAGCCAGACAAGAAAGGATTAGTCACCCCATAGAATCATAAATAATAGCCAAAATATCTGTGGGTCATGAAAACCAAATAAAGCTACCACAAATAAATGGAATCTGCAACCTTCCAACAAAATAAACAAATAAAGCGCACCCTTGTCTAATTTCCTGTTTAAGACAACTATATATAGTTGTGGTTCAGGTTCAGGTTCAATAAAGGGGTCTAAATAAAATATTTTCATGGGCTGCACCTCGTTATAAGTAAGATTCGAAGGTTCGGGTTGTAAGGTATGGAAAAATTTAGAAGTACATAATAATAACCTGAATAATTGAGTATCCTCTAAGTCAATCAGTTTTGACTCACACAGTTGACCACAATGAGAGTTGTGGTCATTCTTGAGCAAATATGTCGTTTCTATTCTCCTAAAATAATTAGGTTTAGTCTCAGAACTTAATAACTGACACATTTGAAACTCAAACGTTCCCAAAATTGGTTGAAAAATATTTGGTGGGAAAACAAAATCAATATGGGTATCATAGCCTGGGTAAACCACATCAACCAGAGGATGGGTTTCTAATAACTGAACTTCCTTATGGACATCACTGGGTTCAGGAAAACGTGTAAGAAGATAATCTTATAAAATGGTTGAGCCACATATGAGTCCCAAGTGAGGGACCTTTATAAGACTTAAAGCACATGGAGAATGATAATCACCCTCAAACTTAGAGTTTTCAATGTCTCTAGAAAGACTAGTCACAACTTCCCTAATTTCAAGGTCACCTGATTCCTAAAACTGGTCAATTGATTCTTCTAAGTCAGGTTAATCCTCACTTATCTCTGCGAGATCATTTTCTTTGTCTAAGACTATTGTTTCTAAATCGCTAGACTCAAAATATACCCATTCCTATAAACCATCATCAGCTTCGTAATCAAAAGGAAATTCTACATCATCTAAAGAAGTGGTATCTCTGGTCAAATCCTCGTCCTTTTGAATAGGTGAATAATCATTAAAATTATTTGGATTTGAACTAGAAATTATATTATCATTATAATGCTCAATTGGAGTAACAAATTCGGGATCACTATGCCTACATATTTCTGATTCTTCATCAACAGTATCCTCATCATAATCATCATTATAATAACATGAAAATGATTGAACCTCATCTAAAGTAGTGTTACCAATTCTAACCGCGTTATCTTGATTATGCAAATAACTATCCTCATTTTCAAGGGTATTATTAGAAACACTATATTAGAAATTAAGATTATTTCGAGCAAGTCTTTCGTTCGTCTCAGCCATCAGTTTGAAAGATTCTTCTATAGAAAGTTTTCTTTCGTCATAAACTAAGTTATTCATCTCAGCTATCTTACATGTCGACTCCTCTAATTTCCTGAGGGGCTCTTCTAAAGGAGGAATATGAACAGAAGGATCATAAAAAGGACTACTTTTCAATAGTTTCATTGCATCCTCCAAAGACGAAGAACTTGTGCTATAATCTTCTTGCTCGTATGACTGATGCATGTGTGAATAGTAATTGGGCTCACCATGGTATGAACCATAACCTTCAAAAGGTTGATGTTCCCAACCACTATTTACGTTATGTTCGTAATATGAATAATGTCCATTTTGAAACTTAGTCGGACATTCATTGTATTGGCTATTGTAATACCAGTTCGACATTATATTGTGCACGTGCAAATGCAAGGTTGACTAAAATGGGTAAGCTCAGGTTACCACAACAAAATATACCTAAAGGTACGAGGCTGGGGTTTGTGGACTTTTAGCTGGTAACTCCCATAAGGCCCAAGGCACGGGTTCAACTTATTAATCCACGAAATTTCCTAAAATCGGTAGTCTGACGAATGCAATTGGTGTGTGCACGTGTTTTTTTATATATATAAATAAAAAAAATACTAAAAAAAATAAACAACAATATATACACGTCCAAAAATAAAGAAAAATAAAACTAACAAAAATAAATAAAAATCTTGGATTTTCTGTACTTTTTTAGGCAAGTCCAACTTTCCACTTTTAGCTTCAAGCAAAACCTACACACCAAAAACAAAAATACCCAAAGTAAAATCTAATAAAAGAAATAAACCTAAAATAATAATAATCTAAAACCTAACCTAAAAATAAGTCCGCGTCAGCGGCGCCAAAATTAATATAATTTTAATTGTTGTAGAAAGTGGTAGTAAGAATGTCGTTCACTCGGACTCGTTGAGGTTGATTTTAAGACTTAATAAACAACAATATATACAAGAGATGTCACAATATCGAGAGATACTAGGACTTCGGATTCCACCATTAATCACATTCAATTGGTTCATATAATGACTCATAATAATTCTAGCTCTTTTGTTGACTCTTTTCTTTGCCAAGGTAGATTTCTAAAACATTAGATGTAAATCACAAGCATGGTGTATCAAAAGATCTTACGTCTAAGTATACACCATCAAACGAAATCACAACTAATTAGTGAAAATCATAAATCAATTAAAATAAGTGCAAAAAGTCATAAAGAATCAATTATAGTTACCAAACAATTGTGATAAGGCTTCCTCCGTCATCCCAGTGATGGGGTTTAGCTCTTCATGGTGAATACACGCTCAAAAGAATAAATCATGGCTCAAAAGGTGTTTTTATTGAAGAAATATCAGAAAAAGAATAAAAGCAGCTCAACTGCAACGTTTATAGTTGTTGAAGATTGAGTGTTACAAAGACTACAGAGATAATAAGACTGCTGGATGTGACTGTTTTCCTTCTGCCGTTGATATGCTACAGTTTTATGCGACTGACCTTGACAGGCCTTTGTTCTTCGGCTTCTTCTCCTTCAGCAGCGGCAGAGAAACTTCTGTGCACTTATTCTTATCGGCTCTGCAGCCTCTGATAAATTCCCCAAACTCTCGAAAAGCCATGTTTAGGTCTTTTATCCTCCTATTTATACACAGTAGCCAAAAATCCCGAGAAAATCTTCCTCTTTCTTCCTCCACAAGTCCCGGACTTTTATTCTCTTACGCATCTCTGCTTTGTTCGAAACTCTCCATGTTTAATATGAACTTCCTTATTATTCTTCCTGTTACGCGTTAAAACAGAATCTGGGTTCTTCGAAACTCTTTCCAAGTATATCCAAGTTAATCAAGGGAAATAGTCTCCCTTATCCTCCACGTACATTCTCGTTTTAAATTCAACACCCGAGAATATCCAATCCTTCCTTGTTTAATAGAAAACTTAACGAAATCTTGTTTTTCTTCGACAGCAAGGCCATTAACCTGCCTGTTTTACCGTAACAGGTCCATACAATTCCAGTTTTGCCCAAAAATCCATGCAATTCTCGACCAAACCAATAACAGAACCCCGGATATTTTATCTTCCCAAGTTTAACTTCGTATCAATAATCCAGCCCAATTATGTTGACTAAAATGCCCAATCTAACTCTGTTTATCTCATACGAGTCCAGCCCAACACAATTCCGCCATTGAATCTCGCTAAATATCTCCTCAAGTTCGAACATAATTATGCCGAAGTGAAGTTCAGTTTCCCGCCAAATTCGATTTTTCAAACATATAAGATGACCTCCCCCTATCCAATTCCGGTTTGCCAATAGTAATTTCCCTGAATGGGATGCCCTTTATCCTCTGATGGGGTGTGAATAGAAGTTGGGCTACCCCTTAGCAAATGAGGTTCCCCTTATCCAAATCTTGGGTCCATTTAGCACTTTTCTCCAGCGAGTGCAAATACCACTTTTCGAGCCAATTTTGCCGCATAAGCTTATTTCTCCAAAAACACCTACAAAGACATAAATAACCATAATAAATACGAAATCGAGCACTAACAATACATACAATTGAGATCATATTAGACACATAAATGTGTCCATCAATAAGTATTCTAATCATGTTAACGCTTGGTAACGGCGAAGGATTCCTTGATCATTTTTTTATTATTATTATTGTCTGTATATCTATCTTAATACCAATCCCCATTTGTATTTTACTTTATTTTGCTGATTCAAATAACCTATCAATTACACAGCTCGTTGTGGGAACGATCTCTTACTACCGCTATATTACTAGTTAATTAGTGGGAGATAACTTTATTAATTTGTTGTGCCTACGACAGCCATTAGCATCATGATTCAAGTCTTAAGTGTTCAAATGAACACAATATTGCTTACTAGTTCGAAAGGATATTTACCAAGAATTATCATTGGACACGGTTACAGAACCCCGATTATAGTGTATATTCTTCTATGTGATTTCAATATAAACTTCTCACATGCTTACTTGAAACCCTAACTAGAGTTTCATCTAAACAGAGAAAGAGCTTGCTTGAATCTCAAATTATCTTAGCTTGAATTATAAGAAACTCTCAGTCTTGAAATCTATAAATAGAAAGACTCGTTAAACTGAGAAATTTTATCTATGACACTTATGTGTTCTCTATTGACCTAGGTTTCCTCTGAGAAATATAATTAGGTATACGACTGAAAGACTTCACTTAAAGATTCATGAATCCAGGTCCTACTATCTTTACATTGATAGTTTATGTATCCTGATTTTGTTCTCACTGTTATTGAGGTTTTAGTAGTCTCTTTCAAGAATAAGATAGATACAAATATCAAAGTTCTCTTCGTGTCAGGCTTTTTTATTCCTCAACATAGATATCTAAAAAACTTTCTTCATTGATCAGTTCACGATTGTTCTTGAGAGGTGGTTAAGAATTCAGGCTTCTCATCAGCTACCTGAGTGTAAGTGTTCCGGATTTGTGAGGTTCGATAGCTTTGTCTACTGCAAACATATTTTTAAGCCTTGATCCATTCGATCTAAATAGAAATCGAATAACTTATTTTTTAAAGGAAGATTGGTAGTAAAAGTATTCACTTAGGATGAAGCAACTCTTAGGTTGTAAAGGACGTCAACTGAGGGAATCAATTACGTAGAAACTTGCATGGTTCAAGAGACATAAGGAGCAAGACTGCAGCTGAATTGATTTGAGGGTGAACTCGGTCTTAATTACATTCCAATCAGAAGTCTGATAGTAGGCTAGTGTATGTATCGTCCTAATACAGTTCAATGTCCAAATCTAGACGAGGTCTTGGGGTTTTCTACAGTTGCGGTTTCCTCGTTAACAAAATTTTTGGTGTCTGCCATTTTCCATTTCCGCATCATATTGTTTATCTTTATAATAGGAATAACACAAGTAGTACATGTCAATTTCTAGTGATCGATTACGAGACTCGTTCTTGTGGAATTCATATCTTGAAAGATAGATAACAAGTATAATACTTGGCATAATTCCGATTCAGTTATTTGGATACGACTAGATTGATCTTGGTTATTGATTTTTTAGATCGTCCAAATACTCTTCCAAACAATCAGCTTCACGGACTCTATTGTCTAGACTTTATGACTGTGAAAAGATAGAGATATAAACTCTAATATAGAGTCATGCTATAACGAGGTCACCCTCGTGATATATTTTGTAAGGGTGCACATTTTATCCCTTGGATATTGTATCTTAGATTATGCGGATTCTCAGATAACATTTTAAGAAATTCTATTTTTTTCTATTTTTTTTCACAATTTTAGTCAAATTTATTTCAATCTTGTTCCCTCTAACGAATCCATTTTCATGTGTTTCTAAACTTTACTGTATTCTTTTTAGTTTCCCAAACCACGAACCTTAGGGTTTTTATATTGTTTCTAGCATGTAAGAAGATATGATAATATCTGATAATAACTTTGAAGCGATCTAGGAACCAAAAAATCATGGATATCATTGGATTTGTTACCACTGTTATAAAGAATATTCCCAAAAACAACATACTTATTAATATAATGGGGGTCTTCGTAACTTCAATTTGCTAACTACTCTAGTTATATATATTGATCGAGCAAAGAGTTGATTCTTAAATCACTAATAAATGAGTAATATACAAGAGATGTTAGGGCAAAAAGGAGAGAAGAACATTAATAAAAAGACCAGAAAGGGGTTGGAAATCTAACCAAAAGGTTAAGATCTAACTGAAATAAATAACATGTTATCTATATATTACTCTAATCTTTATGTGTATGTAAGTGCGTAACATTATGGATTCTTCCTCCATTTATAGGTTCAAGAAAGTGGGAACTAGAAAAAGTAACACTAAGGATTCACTGCAACGGTGAGAATGGAGTTGATTTTCCTTCTTTTTTGAATCTAGGGACCGAGAATACAATAAATTTAAATTAATGGGGGTGATTCGTGTGAATAAAAGAAAAAATAAAGGTTAAGTAGAAATAAATTATATTTTTTAAATATTGTCTCGAGATCTGAATATATCGAATATGTAATATCCAAGGGGTATAAATGAATCCTTACAAAAGATGTCACAAGGGTGACCTCTTCGCAGCACGACTCCTCTCTCTATATATTTTCAAGGATTATTAAGTTGGTTTTCTTGCAATTGTATTAGGTTTAATTTTTCCATACATGTTGCCGAGCGAAAAAGTTGGTGGTGTACTTGGTACCCTTTTCTTTCACCTCACACCCCAATATGGAGGCAATGCAAGAATCTAAGAAGCTTTGGGTACTACCAATATCCACCAAAATCGTGATTGCTTGGTTCTAGATGTATCTAGGAACCCATATTATGTCTGTACTCTCACATCCTATAGAAGCATGGAGAAAAATCCCCATATCATATTTTGCTAAAACATCTAGTGGATAATCTTCAATAGATTGGTCTGGTGGTAGATCATCTTCTTCTTCAGCTACTCTCATAAAAAGTGTTGAGTTTTAAATCTATGGCACAATTTGTATTGCTCATCACAGTTATAATAAGTGAAAACTACCATGAGACCCATTTTTCAGGATTTTATCACCATGAAACCCATGGGCGCAAAAGTTCACGCTCGCCCCCATATTTTAGAAGAAAATTCTTCACAAACCCATAATAAATAAAATTCTGTTTTTTTTTTCCAGTTCTTCTTCTTGTTCTTCTTGATTCCGTTTTTTCTTTATTTTAGGGTATGATGTTAAACATCAAATTCGAAATAGAAGAAATGATGATGATGTGGTGGTTATTTGAGGATGTTGGTGTTTGAGCTCATGATGATTTGATTTCGGGTTTTGAATCTATGGAGATTTTACAGATATTTCTTCTGCGAGAAACGAGTAATGGAAAATTGGGTATCAGTTGGTTTTCATTTTGGGTATGTTTCTGCCAAGAAGATGAATCTGAGGATGTGAATTAGTGATGAACATAATGGAACAGATGTAAGTTCTAATGGGCTCTGGTGTTCTCGGCAGATTCAAGGGTTTGTGTTTGATTAGTTTTTTGTGCTTTTATCTGAACCTGTAAAGAAACGGGAAGTTGCTGCAAATAGATTTAACCATTACATATATGTATCCGTGAATACTTTCCATAGATAGACAGAAATACTAGAATTGCCGATGTTCTGTTTAAAGCCACCGATTTATCAATATTAACTTCACTAATCGTATAACCCCTGAGATGGATAATCGTATTTGGATGTGTACATATGTATGAATCGTTTCTAAGCTGTTGTTTTGTGCTATTTTTGTTCTTGTTTTTGGTTTATATTGGTACATATATATCTCCATGATGCTCAAATGATTTGGACCTTGAATTGAGAAATATAATCTTGTTTTAACATGCTGACATTTTCTCAGTGCAAGGGTTATGGCAGGACATTGAATGAGCTAATCGAGGAGAGAAGTAGAGAAATTGGTTGCATAACACCTTCTGCAGCTTTTTTTTTTTTGCATAACTTGTTATGCAGTCCAGAAAACGTTTGCATAACACGTTATGCAGCTACTTTTTTCTTAGTATTGAAACCAACAAAAAATATGACTACATAATACATTATGCATCGAGAAAATTGTTGCACAATATTTTATGCATCGAGAAAATAGATGCATAACCTGATATGCATCCGTAAATATGGATGCATACTGCATTGTGCATCAATTCTTTTATGTACGCACTAAAATCAACCAAAACAATAGTTACATAACTTGTTATAAATGCATAACTTTGTTATCCAAATGCATAATTTTTTATGCAGTGGATAAAATGGTTGCATAATTCGTTATGCGTCTGCAGAATGTGTTATGCATCTTTTTTGGTGGCTGCATAATGGTTATGTATCAAGTTTTCGAAAAATTTGCCTAAAATGATGATCACCTCCGATTTTTTCGTGAAAAACAAAAATTTGATATTCTTGTTTGTACTCATTGTGTAGCTCTCTTAAAAAGATTTCCAACGATATAAAATTTGTAAAATTCCAAGGCACGAATTTTTAGATATGTTATATCCAAGTTGCGTTACCAATTATACCCCTGATGCATAATCCGTCATGCAGACATTTTTACTAATTTCATATAATTATGGGTGTCACTGAACTAAAAATTAATTGTGGGCCTAACAATGAGAATATTATTTTTTGTGGGCTTGCGCCTAAGTTTCCCTTAAAGGCCTTTGACTCTTCTCTGATTTTGTTGATCTTGAGTTAATCTTCTGATAGGTGGTATATAAAGACATATTGGTGGTGGAATATAAGTTTGAACATAGTGGTAGATATAGAAGAAACATGAGTAGCGGTCTGTGTTTGTGGCTTTGAATTGGGAGCAGAATATTTGTTGAAATAAGAAGAGATAGTGGTGGTTTAAGAAAGAAAAAAAAAGAGAGGGGGGGGGGGGGTAGGAGTTGTTGTGATCTAAGTGCACTCTCTTGAAGTCTAGCTAAGAAACAAACTTGAGAGAGTGTTGTTGGTTTATGCATTTATACTGAGCTTCTAAGAACATCTTTGATAAAACTTAAGACAAAATATTCCTCAGTAAGATATGGATTTTTACTCAATATTAAATATTTGAACTATTCAAAGTACACATCCACTGAAGTGAGTTGAGATAACTTATTAAAACATCCCGCATAATTATCATTTGCAAGATCTTCAAAACGACTACAGATGGAATCAACAAAAGCATACCAGGGAAGAGATGTTTACCAGTGTTGTAACCAAAAAGCCATGAATCTGCTTTTACATCTAGATGTAGAGATGCAAACTCAGTTTTTTTTTCATCAACAACTGGATGTATTTAAGAATATCTCTCACATTTCTGGATTCATCTGCGAAGGATTGCACCACCAAATCTAGGAATTCTAGTTTAGGTATTTTGGTATACGTGTGACCAACATTATGAGAGTTAGAATGAGATTGAAAAATGTGACCAGAAGAAGAGATGTGTGTGTGAGAAGTAGATCCAGGGTGTTGATTATATGTATTTATAGGAGATCTAGAAACTATATCAATAAGGGTCTCAAACATCGTCTTGTATTCTTGAGAAATGGATACTATAGTAGCCATCAACTTATCATGCTATTTAGTAGTAGTACGTTCTGTAGAGTCATGAGCATGGTTCTCTGCAAGAGTTTTTAGTAAGTAAGACAGTTCCTTAGTTGTAGCATCAACGTCTTTGATTAATTGACTGCCGCTCATTGTGAAGTAACCTCCAGATATCCACGGGATGATACTAATTGCTCTGAATAGATAAGATATATGAGGAGGAGGAGATATTGATGAACTTTACACTCAACAGTGCATCCAGTGATTTTTTTTTCATTTGATAACCTTATTATTGACAGAACCAGTTATTTGAATAGGTAATAGAAACTTTAAGTTTAACTCCCTGGCTAACTGTAACATTAAATGTGAGAGGATTTACATCCTACAACACTAACAACTACTTAAGTTTAAAACAAAATTCAATGACTAATAAACCCAAAAATAAACCATAAGCAACTGCTTTAACCGCTTAGCCATCCCATTCAAGCTAATCGATAAGGGCCACCATCTGGGACATGACAACTTATGATCTACCTGACTGCCTATTTAAAAGCACAGTTCTTGTTTTTCTTCTTATTCCAATTATATACGGATTTTTACAAACTCGTGAAAGACCCTCTGCAAATTTTATCCACTTATAAAATAGTTTTAATTCCCAAACATCTCTTGTCATATTATAATACGTAATCATTACAGAATTCCTTCTAAATCATCATTAATGTAAATCAAAAGCATTGTCTAATACTATGGTCATACAAATTCGATTTACATATTTGAAAATATTCCGAAAAAAAAGAAAAAAACAATGATGCATGGTAATATTTATTGTAAAGATTTTTTCTTTTCTTTTCTTTTGCTTGGGTTGGTATGGTGGTTAGTTAGTGGCCTCTAACATTTCTTTTTGTTTTTCTGTTTTTTTGATACGACACAGTTAGGTCTATCCCATGAGCAGACCCCACAAGCTGGACTAGTCCCATCAACAAAATCTAGTCTCAGTTCTATCCATGGAGAAAATTGGTGAAGATGGGGATCCAATCTTCCCTAGTAGGAATCAATCCTCCTAACTCCTGCTCGCACTATGGACAAAAGGGGTGCCTCGCCACTGTACTAGATAGTTGGAAATTAGTGGCATCTAAATACTACTATCAATTAAATGGTCAATAGATGAACCCCTACCTCCTCTAAGAGCGTCCACAGTGGACGAGTAAAAGCTGGAGTATAATCATATTTGGTCGAAAATTGAATCGCAGTGGACAGGAGTATAACCATATTTGGTTGGTGAGAGAATGTGTTTTGTAGTAAATTTGGTCTTTATTCTGGAGTAAAAATGATTATAGTGGAGCGGACAATTAAACTACGTTTGATATGGCGCGTAGATTGCATTTGCGTCTGAAATGAAGCGTAACTTTAAAATCTGTTTGAAGAACATGCGTAACTTTAAACCTCGCCTCATACAGGCGTACATATAAGTTACGCCCCACAAATTAATACCAAACGTGGATTTAAGTTGCTCCCCGCATGGGGCGAACATATTATTAACCACCTGTTTAGTGCGGACACTTAAACAACGTCCCATCCACATGGGGCGAGCTTTTAAACTCTGCTCGTCAAATGGGTGGTCACCGGATCATTTTCCCCACATGGGGCATAACTTCTATATATGTCCGTCTTCAGATGCAACTTTTATTTACGCCATGTTCAGGCGTTTAAGTGTACATCCGTCTGTTAATGAGGCGGGGATAAAATGTACGTTCCGTTTCCCGCGGACATTAAAACTGCGACTGACTAAAATTTTGCTCCATACCATTGTGTTGAAACACCCTCAAACGTAAAAACTTTTAGTTTTGGGTTTTAGTATGGTCGTTCCATTGTGGACGCTCTAATGGACGAGTAAAAGGTGGAGTATAACTATATTTGGTCGAAAATTCAATCGCAGTGGACAAGAGTATAACCATATTTGGTTGGAGAAAGAGTGTGTTTCAGAGTAAATTTGAGCGAGAAGCTGGAGTAAAACTAAATATGGTGGGGCGGTAGTTAAAAGTGCGTCTAAAGACAGGCGTAAATACTATATACGTTTGAAGGTGGGCGTAGCTTATAATTCCGTTCTGCGGTGAGGAGTTGATGTAATGTACGCTTGAGTGAAGCGTAATTTAAAGGTTTGCCCGATGGGGCACAAATTGTATCTCCCCCCCCACATGAAGTGAATGATTTGCTCACCTGGTTCATGCGTACATTTGACTTGCGCCTCATGGGACGGACTTGAAAACTCCGCTCCTTTATTGCGGGGACGCCAGAAAATTCGTTTCCTTTCAGGCGTAACTTATATATTCGTCCAATATAAGACGCAAGTTTAATTTACGCCCCATTCGGGCATACAACTAGGTGTCCGTCTGTCAAGGATACAAAGAATAAATTTACGCTCAATTTCAGGCGAAGATTTAAACTGCGCCTGACTATAATTTTAGTCCATAACATTGTGTTGAAACACCCCCAAAATAAAAAATAAAAAATAAATTGATCCGATTTTTGGTTTTAGTACGGTCGTACCATTGTGGACGAAGGGGGGGAACATGATGAGAGGAGCGACTAAATCATATCTAATAACTAATATAAAGAAAAGATATATTTTCAACCGTTTCAACCGTGGCACAGAAACTTCCCATACTAGTGTTTTCAGTTCTTCCACTTAGTTTATTGTAGATTTTCTAAAATCGACGGACAAATGAGTTCAATTTTGTGCACACTCCTCTAAAGAGTGTATATTTGACACATCCTTTTGATTGGTTGTTTAGTTAGTTGTTGGACCCATTATCCTCCATGTTTAGAATCATGACCCTCCTTACATAATTCCCTAAATGTAATCGACGGTGGAGATTGAAATGTTACGTGCACACTCGCCAAGGAGTGTGCACAAAATCGGACTCCGGACAAATACGTATCTGATCATTCTTTCTACCTCTTTCGCTCTCTTCTCTATTTTCTCTCCGGACAACGAAACAGCCCCCAATCGATATGAACTTAACCATAAATTTCAAAATCAACGCAAACTTAACCTAACTTCCGTTATTTTGATCCCGATCAACACAAAAACAACCTTAAATTTCAATTTATGCTACAATTTTGTGACAAGGTTTTCAATCGAAATCACGGTTTCAATTTTTCCAGCCCTAACTTCTAATCAACTATCTTCAAAACTAAAAGCAGTTCGTTGTGAAAATCCCAATTCATCTATATTGTTGTTTTTAATTGGTAAGTAAATTCAAGTTTTTTTTTTATGAGTTTTAAGTTTCCCAGTGATTGATTCCTAAGTTTGATATATTAATTCAATTTTTCACTAATTACTAATTGGTCTCCAGGCAAAGGTATCAACTCTTGATCTCTTGAGATCATTAGTGGGTGAATCATTCTAAGTAGTAAGTTTTGCTATCAACCCTTGATCTTTTCAGGATGTACTCAGCTGATGATAGTTACATTTTTTAGCTTGATGCAATTTAGTTTTCCTCTGATGGGGTTTTCTGTAATGTATGTCGTAGATCTTATTATGTGCATTGTAGCAGTGTAGGACATCTACTATCTTGAGCCAACACAGGCTATTTGCGGGCTGTCTTAGATTTTTGGTTCTTCCTTGCACTTTTCTTATGTGAAGTACAAGTAGCTACTATTCTTTAACCGCAATGACATATTTTTTGGCTATAGATGTTAAACTCACTAATTATGAGATGGCACTCATTTTTCCTTAACTGTGTTGCAGGTTTTTTGAAAATTGAGGAAAAAGTTGAAGCCATGGGCGGATGGACAAGGTCTAAAATTGGAAGAAAAAAAAAAAATCTTGCAAATGCTTCTGTAAATGAACTGAAAAATGAAACGGCAGGCGCATCTAGACTAGGCTTTTAAATATTTTTTGAATGTAATTCTGTTGGGAATTACCAACAGTTAGGTGGTATTGAACCATATAGATAGACGTAGGTGTATTCATGGTGTTCGGAAAAGTTCATTTTTTTTTGCTTCTTATCTTAAAAGAGAAAGGCATGCGCATCGCGCATGCTAGTGAATAGAAAGAAAACGTAAACCATAGTGAAAGTCAAACTATATTGACTAGGGTCGAAATTGGTAGGGGCACTAGACTCAAAAAGTTATTTCTTGATGTACCACTGCAACCTCTCCACAGACCATTTTTTGGCAGTGTCGTGTTGTTGGCTATGCGTCCTCACCTGGAAGGTTAACGTGGTTGTTACTTACGTAGGCACCTGGAACCATAAAAGCAACAATTGAATTGTAGAACTAGCTAGTGAATAACCTGCCCTCACTTCAAACACGTGTCAGTGTCTTCTTTCAAAGAGCTATACTTACATTTATTTATTTTTATTCAAAAGCCTGCGTTCATTCCTTAAGTTTGATTACATAACTTCAACTGACAGATTGTTTGATCATCCCTAATAGTTTTGAATGTTTTGATAAACTAATCTGGTACAGCTAGTTAAACTATGATTGGATCAAAGTCCAGATAAATAAACAAACTATGATAAAGAGCTATACTTACATGGTACAGCTAGTTAAACTATGATAGGATCAAAGTTCAGATAAATAAACAAACGGCAAGCAATACAGAGTATGTTTGCCTGACACAAAATTGGGCAACACCGTATACACTCAATGGAGTCGGTCCTTCCATCATCTAACCTCCAAGAAATTTAGACTCTTGAGATGTTTCATGTCCAAATTATATATTCTTCATCGACCAATGAAGGAAAACTCAATCACCAGATGAACTATACCCAAGAAAAAGGCATAATGGTAGTGTGTTTTGAGCAACAGGAAACTGCTTAAAGCGATGATAAAGTCATATATGATAACAGCTGGAGCACCAAAGTTATCTTCTACAGCTATACTCATAGAACAGCCCAAACAAAAGTTTAAAAAGTTTCATAAACATATCTGGTAGGAAACCCAACAGCCGAATCAACTGATATTTTTATTGTTTACAACGGTCGTCTACTTTATACATCCACACCAAAGAGAAGAACAAAAATAACAGAATACACATGAATGCGGCATAATTTTTTTCCAAAAACTAGACAATATGAAACAGATACATACAAAATGAGGTCAGCATTGCCCAATGATACACATCTATAGGCATGGGCTAATGCGTCCATAAGCAATGTTAGCAAAATGAGAGGAAAAAAAGAAGAAGCAGCAGCAGGAGTCGACTATGGTTTCATACCCGTTTTAGCTCACATCCTTGAGTCTCTTGACCAAAGCATCAAGGGACCTCTTCTTGGGGTCTTGTTTGGTTCCCCTCCCTCCAAAGCTTCCAAAATAACTATCTGAAGAATCCTTTAACTTCTCTGATATTGAAATCACTTTCCTATAGTCCAAAGTATTGTAACTCCTCTCCCTGATCACAGGATTAAGAAAATTCTCCGGATGACTGCTCAAAAGCAAATTCATTAGTTGCCTTGACTCCACTAATGCCAACTTCAACTGACTTGCATCTTCTTCTGAGAAAAGATGAGATAAGTAATCTGCAAATGATTCTAACAACCTAACATCCACGTCAATTCCTGTAATAGCACTTATATTGAATCTCTTAACAGTGTCCGACAGTAAGATGCTGACAATCTTCCCTGATATATGTGAAAGAACGCCTTTTAAGACCCTCTTAAGTACTTGAACCGGCAATATCTGCTGAGCAGTAGACACCAGAGTCTCAAGATAAATGATCACTTCGTTCACATATTCATTCCCACTGTGGGGAACTTCTTCTGAAACCCAATTCACATTCTCGACCAAAGTCATAAACCCATCAACCTTGGCTTTCAGCAGCCCTGAAAGCACCTCTTCTGCAGCATCACGGGCATTATTCAAAGGATTCTGCTTTCTACCCCTTTCTGCCATTCTCAGCG
The DNA here is from genome assembly GCA_023529315.1 of Papaver bracteatum. Lineage (NCBI taxonomy): Eukaryota > Viridiplantae > Streptophyta > Magnoliopsida > Ranunculales > Papaveraceae > Papaver > Papaver bracteatum. The sequence goes on along the minus strand of JAJJWX010002811.1, from coordinate 2,927,258 downwards.
GGATACCTGAAAGCTGTGCAGCATGACGAAAGAAGAAATCACAAGCTCGTTCAAGAACAGCCATGTTAGCTGCAACTAGCATTGCCTGAGACACTCCATTGACCGAAGGAGACTTAATGAGCTTATGAAGTGACCCGTCCAGAACATCACTCAGAAGCCGATCCAGATGCTTTTTTACAACATCGTAGAACTCCAGTTGTCCCCCATATGACATGAAGCTCACAGAATCTTCAATGAAGGATCGGACAATTCGGCAGCAATCTGGAACTGTAGTAGAAAATGGCGCAATATAGGGGAACGCCGGCATAATCTCAGAAGTTTGTATTTGGAACGCCAAAACATTCATTGAATACTCATACTCTTTCCTCATCATCATCTGTTCAAAGTTATCCGCAGCAAGAGCTTCCCCAATCAATTTCTTGGATTCAGAAAGCAAAAGTTCATGATATTTATCTCTATGCTTGCCTATAACATCAAGCAAAGCATGAACCGGGTAACCATATCGGCGCAAAGTAACACCAAGCAAGCTAACATAATCTTTGATAAGCAAAAGATGGTTTGCAGTTTGCATTCTAGAGAATTGATCTTCTAAAACAGAACACATTTTACTAACAGCAGTATCCCATAAATTCTCAACTTCATATTTCGTAATCAACCCCCCACCCGTCCTTAAAATCCGATCCTCCACAATAAAGAACCCCGCGATTTGAGCAAAAAATGTCTGATGTGATTCCAAGAACGGTGTCATAGATGAAACCTGAAAATCCGAAGTCAATTGAAGCTTTCGGTTCTCAAAGTAATATTGCTTAAACCGATTCTCTAACCCCAGATTTTGATGAATATGATAATTCCTATATAGTGGTGTCAAATCAAACCCTAACATACCACTTCCACCGTTACTATACAACATCTCCTTACCATCATACCCAACTCCATCACCACTCTCATCCTCCTCTTCTTCCTCAACTAACGCATAAACACAATCTCTTAAACTCAATCTACTTTGTTCTTCAGCTTGTCTTTGTTTAATCCTCAATTCTTCTTCTCTTTGTCTACCAGCCGAAGCTTGTCCAATAGCTAATTGCCCTAAATTCCTACTAACAAGTCTTATATCAACTAACCAGTCACCAAACTCTTTATTAATCTTCCTCTCAATAAACAATCTCATACTCGGAATTTGTTTCTCTAACATCCTCCGAATCGTTACACTCGGAGTCCTACCATCATCAAGAAACTCATTCTCTAACAAATCAATACATTTCAAAGCTAAATATAAATTATTACTCTCCAGATGAAAGTTCACTCTGGAACACAGTTCAAGCAAACGTATACAGATCTGAACTGAATTAAGGGTCACATGAACATTATTATAAACATTTCTGGATTCAATAAAACTATCAAGTATATTAAGTGAAGGTAAAGCAGTTGATTGTAAAATTGAATTGGTACTCGAAATCGAAGACTTTAATTCATCAACATCTGATAATAAATCTTTTAATTCATCAACAGCTGTTATAAAATCCTGATAATGAATTTTACAAACTTCTTCAATTTCATATTCTTTTGATTTCTTAAAGTTTTTGAGAGATGAAAGTAAAATATCTGGTTTACCGTTTGAGAAAGCTTTTCTAATGATTGGACCTAAATCTTCACCATTAGAGATCGCTGACGAGATTATTTGTTCCTCTTGATTATACTCAGAATTAGGATCATCATCGCCGTCTTTGTTAACGGCTTTTTTAGTTCTTGCTGAGGAACTCATGACGTTTCCGTTAGAATTTGACGGAGAAGATTTAGCACAGCAAGAGAGAGAAGAAGGTAGGAGGAGAACAAGAAGAAAAGAAGAAGAGAAAAGATAATGGCGGCGATTTTTTTATTTTTATACTGTTAATTGTATATTTTAATGCCAGGTTGGCACATATGGAAGATTCGAAATTACCACTATGAATAGTATGAATACCAAGTCTGAGACAGTGAAGGTTACGTAGTTTCCTTTGTTTGCAAGGGTAAAAGAAACAATTTAACAAGTAAAACGACGTCTAACTTTGACTTTGGGATGGTTATAGTAAAGGTCATTGGGTCAATGGCGGGAATTTTGTTAGTCTTTGTAAGAATGGGCAACTCAGCCGAGCACATTGTACCTTCAGAATTTTTGCTCAATATTGTACCCTCTCCTTTGAGTAAATAACGGCCGGTAGCCGTTTTTTCAAAAAAAAAGGGACGGAAAAGGTCAATTCATGGGCATTAAATAAATTATGAAAAAAACGTGGGCAATTTGTGAAATGTATTTTTCCATATGGGCATTTTTTTAATTCCCCCAACTAAACTAAAAGGGATAATTAAAAAAAATGCTCATGTGGGAAATGCATTTCATAAACTGCCCACATTTTTTTCATAATTTATGTAATGCCTATGTCGTTTGTAATTCCGTCTAGACTCAGTTAGTTGGTCAATTTTTGATGTTACATTTACAAAAATATCCTTACAAGACCGCTTAAGTTCATCGCTTCTTCCTCTACACGGTTGATCATACAGAACCATAACCAGAGCTAGGGTTGCAAAATGTTTTTCTTCTCTTTTTTTCAATTGAGTACATCTACTGGTTGATTACGGGATTTAAAGAAGGTTCGAACTGGTTGAAGACATGGGTTTTCTAAATCTTCTTAATTCGAGATTATGGTTTGTTTGTTCATGTTTTGTGAAACAAAGGGAATGTGTTCAATTGATGAGATCGATGGAGATGTTATTCATGTGAGAAGAGATTAATAAGATTAGGTTCCTGAAATTGATTGAATGAGTCGACTTGCTGGTGATAGGTACTGAGATTAGCGAAATTAGTTGAATTCGAAATGGATTGAATGGGTACGAATCATATTTGGTTTTGGAAATAATTTTGTTTAGGTTTGATACATGAATCTGCTGCCATGAAGAAACAATGAACACGGAAATTAACATAATGTTGTTGATTAAGAAATGGGTTAAAGAAGATGTGGGTGTTGCTGTTGATTTTGGGTATACAAACACGACAAGATGGAGAGGGTATGTGCAATTAGGGTTTGTTAATGTCAATTTTTGAAGATTTTCCATGAAAAATTTGGGGATTTTATCATATGTCACTTCAAATTTTCCGTTGATTGTTGACTGATTAGGGCTATTTTCCCTTTTTTCAAATTTTGTGTTGGTTGATCGGCTGATTATTAGGGCTCGTCGGTTTCAATTTGGGCAAGAACATTTCAGGGAAGAAGAAAATTTCTTTAAAGGCTAATCACCTAGCCATGAATCAACTCGTTACTGACTCACTCCTTAGCACGAGTTAACCTGGTCTTAGTTAGGAAAGTTGGGGGTTTAAATGTCTTTTGTTAGGCTTATTTACTGCCACGTGTACCATAACGGCCGTTAGCCGTTTTTTCAAAAAAAACGGGACGGAAAAGGTCAATTCATGGGCATTAAATAAATTATGAAAAAAACGTTGGCAATTTGTGAAATGCATTTCTCCACATGGGCATTTTTTTAATCCCCCCAAACTAAAATAGTGAAAATATCAATATTGTACCTTTTTTTTTATACGAAAAAGAGTCAAGCGTCTAGCAAGACCGCCCACTCAAAGTTACAACCGTAGTAGAGCCTGTGCTATCCATATCAACCGGCATATCCCTCAAAATATAGTTAACATCATTACAATGATCTAATTCATAAGTAGTTATAGGGATTTGTAAAGCATCTAAGATAGTAGTTAAGTTCTTCCCTCTCCAAGTAGAGTCAGAGAAGGTTTGAGATTGTCTAGCTATTCTGGCTAAATTTCTTGTCGCGTAGTTTTGTTGAACTGTCACTTTGGTGAGGTTTCCGAGAAAAAAAACAATTTGATGGTTGTTATTGTTGCTGCCCTGGTGAGGTTTACATCTACCTTTGAATCTTTGTTGAACTTCCCATTGGTAACATTCTTTGATGGCTTGCAGACTGTGTTCATCTTCAGCAGCAAAGGTGATGTTAGATTGCTGCATAGTTTTTCCCCTGGTCAGTGCAATTTGAGCTCCTCTGCTGGCTCAATCTGCTCTTCTGATTATTGTGGTAAAGTCTTTGAAGTTTCTGGTACCCACACATTGTCCTGCAAAGTCCATAGCAACAAGAGAGTAGTTAGTATAAGAATGAGTATCACTAGTAGCCTGATAGAGATCAGCTGGATCAAGGTGGATGCTAATAGTGATTCCAAATTTATCATAAGGGTGTCTGACTTTGTTGTAGTTCTCAGTATTATAGTTAAGTCTGTTGGGATGATAGTATAGATTGTTTATTATATGTCCTGGTTGATGGTGAACTCTTGAGTAGCTGCACAAGTGTTGAGTTATTTCCTTAGCAGTGATGGTAGCTGTTGGAGTAATTTTCCTAAAAACCCAGTCACATCTTGCTTTCCAAATGAACCAGCATATAGTGGCATATGTTGCATTCCATCTAGCCTTGGGGTTGTCATGCTGAAACCAGCTGTTGAGCCAATCATGGAAGGACTTGAAAGTGGTGAAGAGATTATGCTATTCTCCAAAAAGCTTCCTCCAAATATCAGCAGCAGCAGGGCAATAAAGAAGAACATGTGTTATATCTTCAGCACCATTCTTACAGTATGTACAAATGGGATCAATGTAGCTCAGGATGCTAGCAGTCTTAGAATTAGTTGGGAGAATTCCATGGGCACATTTCCAGATGAAAACATGAATAGCAGGATTTGTATCTAGACCCCATATTTGATTCCAAGGGGCAATTTGAATATCATTAGCATATTTGTCTTGTATCTACTTGTCATATAGAGATTTGACAGAGAATTTGTTGGTAGGGGTGAGAGTCCAACTGACTTCATCTTGATCATTTGTGGAGTGAGGTGTTTGAAGAATAAGGTTTTGAATGTCTGGTGGGAACCATTGGTTTAGAATAGTGGTGTCCCAATCCCCATAGGTGTTGAAGAGCTGATTAATAGTTATGAGGTTTTCTGGGCAGAGGGTAGGTTTTATAATTCTTCCAGAGTGGTTTGAGATCCATCTGTCTTCCCATATGTGTATTTTCCTTCCATCTCCCACCTTCCAAATGTAATGTTGTTGTAGAAGAGCTATACCTTCCAGTATTCCTTTCCATATCCAAGAATCAATAGTTTTTGGTTTAGTATCTAATCTTATGACTTCAGTATTGGGATAATGAGAGGCCTTCATAGTTTTGCTCCATAGAGATTCTGGTTCATAGATTAGTCTTCAAGCTATACTGTTTAGCATAGCTAAGTTGAAGAGCTCCATATTTTTGAACCCCAAACCTCCCAAATCCTTGGTTTTGTTTACTGCTTCCCAAGCAAAGTAGTATACTCCTTTGGATTTGTCTTGTTCCTTGTTCCAGAAGAAGTCTCTTTGTATGGCATTGATTTCCTTGCAAATAGCTTTTGGAATTTTGAAACAGTTCATCTGGTAGATACAAGAGGTGGAGGTTACAGATTGTATCAAAGTCATTTTCCTAGCAGTAGAGAGATTGGTTTTCCATCCAGCAAACCTGAATTTGAGTTTATCAACACAAGGTTTGAAGACTTGTATCTTGCTTTTTGTGGTAAATAATGGAGATCCCATGTATTTATATGCTGAGTTAATTCTTTGAACCTTCATAGTATTACTGATACTATCAACTAAGTCAGGAGCAGTGTTCTTGCTGAAGAAAATGCCAGATTTGGAGAAGTTTATCAGTTGACCTGAGGACTGCCCAAAATCTTGAAAGATTTGCATAAGGTTATGACATTCTTGCATATTAGCTTTGCAGAAAATCATGCAGTCATCAGCAAAGAGGAGATGGTTTATTACTGGTGCATCCTTACCAAGTTTGATTCCATGTATGTGTTTTTGGTTTTCAGCATAAGTCAGGTACCTAGAGAGAGCTTCCATGCAGAAGAGAAATAGATAGGGAGATAGGGGATCTCCTTGTCTAAGGCCTCTAGTAGGTTTGAAGTAGTTTCCTGGAGATCCATTGACTAGAACAACCATGCTTGTGGTGGAAATGCATTGATGAATTAGGTTGCACCATTGAGAACTGAAGCCCATCTGGGAAAGAACTTGGAGTAGAAATTGCCAGTTGACTTTGTCAAAGGCTTTTGCCATATCAAGTTTTATTCCCATGTAGCCATTACCTCCTTTTCTCCCTCTTCTGGTATTCATATGGTGTATAATTTCATGAGCTATGGCTATGTTGTCAGATATTTGCCTTCCATGAATGAAGGCAGATTGAAATGGGAAAATTACTTTGGGTAGCAGAGGTTTTAGTCTCTGAGCAATGAGTTTAGAGATGATTTTGTAGGTGGTATTACATAAGGAGATAGGCCTGTAATGAGCTGGAGTTGTGGGTTTGTCATTTTTGGGAATGAGGGATATGAAGGTTGAATTCATTTCTTTGAGAATATGTCCAAATGTGAAAAAAAATTTGAACCATGTGTGTGATGTCTTCTCCCACAATGTCCCAATTGGCTTGGAAGAAGTTAGGTGGGAAACCATTGGGACCTGGGGCTTTATCTCCTTCCATACTGAAAAGAATGTTCTTAATTTCTAATGGATCAGGGGTTCTGATAAGATGAAGATTTTCTTGGGGGATAATGGTGGTAGGTATGAGTTTTATAATGAGGGGGTTGATAGTTATGTTTTCAGCAGTAGCCATATTAGTGAAATGATTGGTGAAAATCTTAGTGATTTCAGTATTATCATGAACCTAAATGCCATCCTCATGTTGTATAGAATCAATCTTGTTCCTTCTGTATCTTTTCTTGGCAGCAATGTGGAAATATCCAGTGTTTCTGTCCCCAAGCTTGATGTTTTGGTCTCAGCTTTTAGTCTTCCAGAAAGATTCTTGAACATGTTGCCAGTGCTCCACTTGTGCTCTTGCTGCTTTAAGATCTTCACCTCTAGTAGAGTTAAACTGATTCTTGGAAATCCAGTCTAGATGTTGTATACTTTCTTCTAAATTAGTTTTTATATTGCCATAGACCTCCTTGTTCCATTTCTTCAGTCTGATTTTAATGTCTCTAAGTTTCCTGGCTATTCTTATAGCCAGTGATCCTTTGTGGTCAGTTTTCCAGCAGTCAGCTATGATGTTCTTGCAGTCTTCATGATTGAGCCAAGGACCAAAGAATCTGAAGGGGATATGTCCAAGTTTCCAACTAGGATTGGTATTGAGAATGATAGGGTTGTGATCAGAGCCAATAACAGTGAGATTTGAAATGGTGGCACTTGGTTGACTGTCTATCCAAGCTTCATTAGCTAGACCTCTGTCTAATTTTTGCTCAGTGAGTTGAGCACCAGTTCTTCTGTTTGTCCAGGTGAAGGGACATTCTGTGTAGATCAAATCTGAAAGGTTTGCCTCTTCAATCTTTCTTAAGAAAATATCAGCTTCAGTTTGGTGAAGAGGATGCTGACTAAACTTCTCATGTTCAAACATGACAAAATTAGAGTCACCCATAACCAACCAAGGAAGAGAATTAGTAGCATAAGTTTTTTCAATCATATTCCATGAGTGTATTTTTATCCTTAGTAGTGAAAGGGCTGCCATAATAGCCAGTGAATAGCCAAGGTTCTCCATGAAGAGGTTTAATGATGGCATTAATATGGTGGTCATAGAATTCAGCAATGGTAATATCTAAGTGAGTTTTCCAGGCCAGAACTAGACCTCCAGCAGTTTTGGTCTTGCCTTTTGGTTCAACAAACCAGAAGTTAGTGACTCCTATATTTCCTAGGATTTTTTTTAGGTTTCTAGATTGCTGTTTAGTCTCAGAAAGGAATATAAGCTCAGGATTATGTTTATTTAACATGTTATCAAGATGTCTAATGGTATTAGCATGTCCTGTAGGGGCAGAATATTGTCACAACAATATTCCTGCGAAATAAACAACTGTTCTGCGATGCATCGATAATAAACGAATTACTTTGCGGCACATCAGTGATATTCTGCGACACATCTAAAGATGACTTAAACAATGACGTAATGACTGAAAACGACAGAAACACGAAGAAAGTGTGACATGTTTGCGGTATATCAATAAAACCTGCGAAAGATAAAGGCGGTGCCAGCTGCGATTTATCGCAAGAACTCAGATCCGAAATTGAAGGGAATCTTAGCTGTAAATGAGCTGTCATGAGCTGTAATCCACTATGTAAATACCTATATAAAGGAGGTGAATAGTTCCAGAGAGGGGATGATTTTTGAGTGTTAGGAAAGTTTTTAGGAGAGAGAAAAATCTTTGTTAAGTGTTCTGTGTTCTTGATTTTTGTAATTCCTTAAGGTCATATTAATGAAAAATGGTTCTTAATCTTCAAATTATGTCATAAATATTGATAGATTCTTGAATAGGGTGTAGTGTGGGAATTCCTGCAACTACATTTTGGCGCGCCAGGTAGGGGAGAATCAAGCTTGAGAAATTTCAAATTGCAGTTTGAAGATTTGAAGAAATTATTAGAATTGAAGAGAAATGGATAGAAGGAGGAGAAATACATCAGAACCATCAACAACGGTGAGAAGAAGTAAAAGAATTGCATGGGAAGGAACAGGTGAATTGGAAGGATCTTTAAGGAACAGATCAGGAAGAAGTAGAATGATAAATGGAGCAGAAAATTCAATCCAACCACCAAATCAACAAATACGAGCACAAGATAGAAATATGGATCATGATAGAGTAAGTGTGCATACTTGGAGGTCGGATTCGATAGAAGAGGCGGAAAGTCAAGAAGAGGAAAGAAATCAAGAAATGGAGGGAGGATTAATTCATGAAGGACGTGAAGTGGAAGATGGTTTAAGACAAAGGATATAGGAAGAAAGAAGGTTAGAGGCAAAAGAACGTGCTAATCTTACAAGGAAAAATCATGAATTAAGAATGGAAAATTTGAGGTTGCAAAACAGAAGATCAAGAAGCAGCATGAGATCAAATTCAAGATCATATAGAGAAGAATCAAGGAAAAATATTCCTATACAAAATATTGAGGAAAATTTGATAAATGATCGTTATGCTCCACGCGATGAAACTTTAGACATTAGACATAATCAGATAGAAGGAGAAAATCAAGAAGAGAGAAGGAGAATGTTACGTGATGAAGAGATTCGAATAAATCGCAGGATTATCGAAGATGATATTGAGAGACATTATATTGAGCAAGTACGCTTAGCAGGAGAAAGAGAGAGATTGCGAGCAGAAGTAGAAGAGCAAGAAATTCAAGCAGCGTTGCGTCAGAATAATCATGACAATCGAGAAAGACGACGTGCGCAAAATCGTAATAATGATAATCTCAGTGAGGAATATGAGAGAGTTCGCAGAGACATAGAAAGGCAACGAAGAGAAACAACGATGGGATGAGGAAATTCATGGAGAAGAGAATGAAAGACAAATAAACTTGCAAGAAGAAGAAAGTCGCAGAAGAAGGCAAAACCAAGATGTTGAAGAAGAAGCGAGAAACATCGCAAGACAAGAAAGGCATGAACGCAGACGAAGAGAAGCTGTGTTGAAAAGACCAATTGAGCAAAATTCTGATAGGAATGAACAAATTTTGCGAGAATTGGCAGAAATGAGAGGAATAATAAATAACAGAAGAGAAGGAGGAAGAAGACAACTTGATGAGGAAATCGAAGAGGCTGCGAAAACTCCATTTACTCAAGAGGTACAATTAGGAGGGATACCTCCAAAATGTAATTTACCGGTGTTGACCAGTATATTTGATGGAACTACGTGTGTTGTCCAACATATCAAAGCTTATATTCGATTTATGCTACAATGGGAGAACCATGATGTCGTTTTGTGCAAATATTTTGCGTCAAGTTTAACTGGCGAAGCATTGAAGTGGTTCGAAAGTCTTCCCAAGAATACAATAACTTCATTTATGCACTTGCAAACCACTTTCTTAGGAGCCTACATCAGCAATAATTCTGCGCGACCTGGAATTGAAGATGTGTTTGGATTAAAACAGAGAGTTGGTGAGAGTTTGAAGCACTTAACCATAAGGTGGAGGACAATGTGTAGTGAAATGGCAGGAAGAGTAGATGAAAGATATCTCATTTTTTCCTTCATAAATGCTATGTTTGCGACAAATCTATTATACATCCAGGTATTCAGAGTCAAAAACACAATCACTATGACAGAGTTGCGAGAATTGCAAGAGGAATATATTGCTTTAGAGGAAAAACAAAATGAAATGGAATCTTATCCAACTCTTATAGGCACAAGTTTAGCCGCAGCAAATGGAAGTTTGTTACCAAGGATGATTAATACAGTAGCAAGTACTTCCCAAAATCCGCGAGAGAAAATGGAGACTGATAATCAACTTAAGATAGTAGCAATGGGGAGTAGAGATCAAGAGGAATTAGAAAAAGAGAGAAATTTTTATAATCGCAATAACAATAATAAGGTCCCACGGTTTAATCAACCGCAGGAAACTTATGGTGGACAGAGGCAGAATTATTCAAGAGAGCAAAGAGGTCAGAGGAATATGTGGGAAGATATCAAATTGCCGCCTTTAAATACTGGTATAGATAAGATTTGGGAAGCGATTATTTTAATGGAGAACATACCCTTACCCTGGAACATGGGGAAGGAACCACATCCCAACAATCACAATCAAGAATTTTGTCCTTATCATCATTTTCATGGTCATTCTGTGAATAATTGTAGGAATGTGAAAAGAATCATTTTGCGAATGATCGAACAAGGAAAATTAAATCATTTTTTAGCAAGATATTTACAACCGCAGCAATTGCCGCAAGCACCAGAAATTCGCAGAGTTAATGTTGCAAAAGAAGCAGAAACATTTGTCATTGAAGTAGGAGCTACAGAAAAAAATCTATTTTGCAATTCAATTGTACATTCACAAAAAACGATAGAGGATTTCCATGATAATGTGATAAGCAGAGTATTTGCAAGGGATATAGAGGGAAGAGAGGTGATGAATATTGCGAAGATTTCTCCATTAGAAGAATGACAGAAACAAGTTATCTCTTTTACTGCAGAAGAGATACCAGAGCCTGGGAAGATGCATGACAATCCATTGGTGGTGAAATTAGAGATAAATCCAAAATACAGAGGAGAAGAAGATAATGATGATGATGCAGCAAGTGATTCTTGGGCAATAGATAAAGTTCTAATTGACACTGGTAGCTCGGTGGACATTTTGTTTTATCATACTTATCGCACAATGGGTGGAAGAGATGATGAGATAATCACTTCAACTTACAAGATCTATGGTTTTAATGGCACCGAAAACAAGCCAAAAGGAGAAATTACTATGGAAATTCCATTGAACAAGATATCTTCAAAAATCAAGTTTTGTGTAGTGGATATAGAATCTCCTTACAATGCCTTAATTGGAAGGCCATGGCTCCATGGGATCTTGGGCATAGCATCAACATATCATCAATGCATAAAATTTCCACATCCTCATGGTATTGGGATAATTAAAGGTGATTGGTTTGAAGGCAAAAAGTGTTATGAAGTTGACATTAATACTTGCGAAGAAAGGAATGCTCGAAATCGTAATTGGAAACATAACAGGAAGCAAAATCGAGAGTGAGAAATTGATGGTGGACAATATAGAATTGCGGGGAAAGGGTATATTTCAAGAATAGTTTGTCTCAAAACATTCAATGGCGATAAATCATACAAAAATGGGGAAAATTTGAAATATTCATTTTTCGCAGGAGCACAAAAAGATGAAGTTGCGAATAATCATTCGTCACAGAAGAAAAGAAGTACAACAATATCATTTTGCGAACAATTAAAAAACAAGATGATTTCGAATATTAAAAGAAAAATTCTGCTCAAAAATGAGAAATTTTTCTATTAAAAAGAAAGAGATGGTGAATTCTAATCATATAAGAATTTTTAATGCAAATGCATAAGACGGGCGCAAATCGCCTAAAAACATATCAGAACGGGATGAACTTTTATGGCGGACACCTTAGTTCGCGGATTCTATTCCGTAAGAGGCAATGTCCTTAAAGTGCGTCATAAGGGGGGGTATCTTCTTTACTTTCAATTATCATAAGAATGGGACGAACTTTTATGGCGTACACCTTAGTTTGCGGATTCTATTCCGTAAGAGGCAATGTCCTTAAAGTGCGTTATAAAAGGGGTATCTCTTTGCATGGCTATGGGAAAGGCTATATCGTTCTGAACCTAGTCATGGAGATTGGGATTATAGAAAATCCATCCAGGAGAGATAACTTGGATTCCCAATTATATAAGGTTATACCCTGGTTGGGCGCCCGAGAGTTTCTCCTAAGGAATGCAATGTATGATCAAGGCGCCGAGGTACACGGTTGAGCTGTGGGTGCCCGGGATGGATGAACCTACCCTGGCCATCCATGGAAAGTCTTGGCTTACGATGTGTTCGGCCCGAAGAAAAACCCACTTAGGGTGCAGTCTTGTAACTATAATCCATATAAGGCATAAAGGACAAGGCTGCGAAAACAACTGGTTGTTGGCAGAACCGGATGGGAAAGTGCTAGTCTTGTATGGCCGATGTATAATCCTTGAAGGGGCAACCAGGGGGAGAGATAAGGGCGATACCCTCCATTAGGGAGCTGTGTATCAAAAAAGACGGCAATGTCATGGGACTTTATATTCGCAAGAATGTTTAGGCCCGTCATATTATCGCGTGACAGAGACAGCAATGTCATGGGACTTTATATTCGCAAGAATATTTAGGCCCGTCATATTGCCGCATGACTGGCCAAAAAGCCTAAAGAGAAATGTTAAGATGAGGTCAATGGGTTTTTGCGATAAGATCAAAATATGAGATAAATGAAATCAATAATAAGAGGATATAAATCGCAAAGACGTCCTGCGATTTCATCACAAAGACGACGATGTTATAAATCTTAAAAAGCAAAGAGAGAATTAATCTCTCACAAGATGGCTTAGATTTATCATATTGTCGCAGAAAATAAAATAATGATAAGGCAAGATCAACAGATTATTACGTATAAAGGTAAGAATGTCCTGCGATCTTGTCGCATAAAAGTGGCATAATAAGACCTTTAACTAGGAAGGCGAAATAAGACCACAAGAAAAGTTATATCTGCGAAGCATATAATAATTTTTTCGCAGAAATATTTGCGATAATACTACAAATTGGTAACAAAAGGAAAGCATGGGATTTCTTACAAGGGTAACAAATAAAATACTTCACAAGGAAGATTATGAGGGGCGAATATGGGGATTATAAAATAACATTTCATTATCTCCCTTGAGAAGAATCAAAATAATAAAAAAGAAGGAAGATAATCAAGTTTATGAAGATTGGATTCAGAATTAATAAAAATATATAAATTAGAGCAGGTGATTGAGTTACAAAGAACTTCAATGTTTCGCAAAAAGTGCAGGAAGAAGAAAAATTCGGAAATTACAATGATTCGCAGAATCAGAAACATCTCGCAGGAATACATGATAATTTAAAGAATATTTTTCTCTAATTTCATCATTCTTGTTCACCACTATTATCTTCCCCAGTATCATCTTTTTCAGTATGAGTTTCTCCATCACCAGTGATTATTTCATGAGGAGGATTTTGTTCTTCATGAGGAGGATCTTGTTCTTCTGTTTCATTAAGAGGGTTTCCTTCGTTCTCAGGTGGATTTTGTTCGTCTTCAGAAAAATCTTCTTCATTACTTGAATAATTCAGATCTTCATCTATAGGGTGGGGAACTTCATTATCATCTATCTTTAAAGGTTTGATCTTTATAGGAGGTAGAGAATGAGAGAGTAGAACATTATTTATGAAAACCTCAGCGCCTAAATGAGCTTTGCGGAGGCAATTCTTTTCCCGATTTCTGATCTCTATATCTTTAAAATATTCAAGATAGTCAAATCTTCTCAATGCCCTGTTATGAGAGTTGGAAAGCGTGGTGTTCTTTTTGCGAAGTTTGGTTAATCTCATAGATAGATCCGAAATTGAAGCTTGAAGATTCTTCTCAGATTCTGCGAAAGAAAAATTGCATGTTAGAGAGAATTTTTGCGAAAAATAAGATGAGAAAATACAATGAAGTAATTAATAGTTGAGGCAGTCAAAATGACTACCTTCCTTTTGAGAAGATAAAGTGTGAATTATAGTAAAGAATCAACTCTTCCATCGGTCCATGGCATCATCAAAACTATCCCCAATCTTACCTTTTAAACGTGATTTTATGCTTTTTTCATAATTGCGAAGATAAACATTTTCTTCCTTCAGTCGAGAATAATCATCTTTGAGATTGTTGACTTTTACACTTAGAGCTAATCTGCCTTTAATAAGCTTCTCTTGTTCAGCGGCAGATGATTCAGTTTTCTTTTTAAGTTCATCTTTCAGTATGCGAAGGGACTGCTCTTGGTCCTTACACAATTTTTGAAGATTGTCTAGTTGCTGCGAATAAGCCTTTGTTGTATCTACAAAACTACGTTTCTCTTGAGATAAAACTCTGTTTTCATCCGATAAAGATTCCACCCTCAAATTAATTTGATTCAGCGAATATAAAAGTTGGGAGGCTTCGTTATTTAGACAATCCCGTTCATGAATTAGTTGATCGCGTTCATGAGTTAGTTGGTTGTTCTCATTATTAAGGTTATTTATCTCGTCAAGTGAATATGTATGAAGAATATTCAAATTATCAAATTGATTCTTCCAAGATTCTTTCCCAGTGCGGGCTTCCTCAGCGATTGTTTCCCACTCAAATATCTTCATTAATTGGTTATGTTTTGAAGCTAAATATACATCAACAAATAAATAAGGGAAAATTGAATACATAAAAAGCAAGGATTTACAGAGGCAAAAAGTAAAGACAAGAAAGTTATACCTTTTAGATCATCATTTCTGCTGCGAAGAATTTCACAGTCTAGTTCAGAATTATGAAGCTTATGATCGAGAAATTCACTCCAAAGTTTTGGCTTGAAGATTCTTCTTCAAAATTTCAACCTCATCTTCTAAAGAAGTTAACGAAGATGAAGAACCGCAAGACCCAAGATGCTTGCTTAAAATCATATAAATATACTGTCTCGTAGTATCTGAAGAAGATTTCATAGCATCGTTCAAAACTTCATATAATACTTGAAAAGCAGCTTCAACCCCTGTTGCTATTTCTTGGGAAGAAGGAATAGAAGTAGAAGAAGAGGTTTTGGCAATAGTAAGAGTGGAAGAAGGAATTTGATTGGTCGCAGTTATAGTTTCATTCACCGCATCATCATCCACCGCAACCTCCTTTATTGCAGCTTTGTTTACCACAGTTTCATTATCTACGACTTCATTTGTCGCAGCCTCGTTAACTGTTGTTTCATATACGTTAGTTACATTCACCGCAGCTTCATTTGTCACAGATTTATTTCCAGTTATCATAGATTCATCTATCGCAGTTTCCAAAATGTTGGGATTATCAGAGATAGGAATGTTAGTATTGATAACTTCATTAGAGGTTGATGAAGAAATAATATGGGTATTGAGATTCACGCAAGGGGAAGAAGAAGATTTATCTTGCGATGGGACAGGTTTTGCAGGTAAAAATTCGAGAATATCCACTTCATCTGAAAGAGCTTTAACTTGACGCGAACGCTTAAGAGGTTTAGGAGCATTCTCTTCGTTCTGCGAATAATAATGTAGGTAAGAAACAGAGGCAACAATATTGTTATTTCAAAGGAATAGGTGTTTCTTACTACCTTATCATTTTCAGATCTCTTCGTCTTCCCAACGCGCCTTTTCTGAGAACCCTTAGGGTTAGGGTTCTTGATAGTAATTTTGGTTTGAGAAGTGGTATTACTGAAAAAGATGATAGAATATGGGGATTATGAAGAAAAGAGGGCAATAAAGAAAACATAACAAAAAAGATGGAAAATAAGAACATACCTTTGAGTCTCCATTAAAGCAGCAGCAGGAAGAATACCAGGAAAGAAAAAGTTGCAGACAAAAAAGATTTTAAAGAAAAAAGAGAAGGTGAAAGAAGAAAGAAATACACTCGAGTGGGATGGTATTTATAGATGGAGGATGGGTAACCGGGTAAAACGGTAAAGATCGACGCGTGTCAATAGTAAAAGCGTAAAGTAGGGAACTTTGTCGGGTAAAAGATATGGAGTTGCGGCAAATTAAGAAGCTTAATTTCTCATGATCTTTATCTTCTTCGCAGAAAAGATATGAGAAGAGGCAAGATGTAGGGGCAGAATATTGTCACAACAATATTCCTGCGAAATAAACAACTGTTCTGCGATGCATCGATAATAAACGAATTACTCTGCGGCACATCAGTGATATTCTGCGACACATCAGTGATATTCTGCGACACATCCAAAGATGACTTAAACAATGACGTAATGACTGAAAACGACAGAAACACGAAGAAAGTGTGACATGTTTGCGGTATATCAATAAAACCTGCGAAAGATAAAGGCGGTGCCAGCTGCGATTTATCGCAAGAACTCAGATTCGAAATTGAAGGGAATCTTAGCTGTAAATGAGTTGTCATGAGCTGTAATCCACTATGTAAATACCTATATAAAGGAGGTGAATAGTTCCAGAGAGGGGATGATTTTTGAGTGTTAGGAAAGTTTTTAGGAGAGAGAAAAATCTTTGTAAAGTGTTCTGTGTTCTTGATTTCTGGAATTCCTTAAGGTCATATTAATGAAAAAGGGTTCTTAATCTTCAAATTATGTCATAAATATTGATAGATTCTTGAATAGGGTGTAGTGTGGGAATTCCTGCAACTACATGTCCTAAGCCCTGGCAGTTCCAAGCAATGATTGAGTAGAATTTCCAAAAGTAAGAAATGATAGGATAAGTAAAAATAGTGACTCTGTAGCCTATAAATAGGTATAATGTCCTAGTGTTGGAGTCCTCTTTAATCCAAATGTCAAGAAACATACATAACTTAATAAGAGGAGTAATGTGGGTTATATGATTATTAGGGGTTACCTTATTGAAGTTGGTTGAGTTGGCTCCTTCCAGATTACTAGTAGAGTTGTTCAACATGTGGTCCTCCTCCATTGGGCAGTGTTGGTTGTTGATTCTCTTAGCTGATTGGTGCCCAGTCCACTGCATAGTTAGATAATCAGGCTGGCTTGAAATGTTAATCATTTTGCGCTTAGGGTCAACCAACTGAGGGTGTTGTTCTGCATCAACATTCTTCAGTTTCCACTCAGTTTTCCACTTTTCCCATAAGATTCTTTTCTGTGTATTGTGATCCTCCATCATCTTTTTTTGAATATCCTCCAAAGTAGGGAAGGTGTTGATTTCATTTTCATTGAGAGATGCAGGTTTGAAACTGGGGTCTTGAGGATTATTAGAGATTGTAGGAAAGATTGTTGAGGGAAGATTGTTGAGGGATCTAGAATAGTTTCTAGCCCAGGGGAGATTGGAGTGGTAGAGAAACTATTTCTAGCAGCGGCTTTGATGTTAGTCTTTTTTTTCTTCTAGGACTCTTTTGGTTTGTGACTCTCCGCCAATTTTTTATGTTTTTTCTAACAGGCAAGAGCATCAGAGTTAGTAGTAAGAATGGCACCAGTGATTGGTTTATCGAGACCAGCTTGAAAGATCATAAGATGTGGTGGTCCATCCAATTCCTCACAAGAATTTCTCAGAAGAGTTTGTTGTTGAGCTAGTCTTAGTTTGATGGCAAATTCTTCAGCTCCATCAATATTGTACGAGGCATTGAATTCATACTCACAATTCTAAAAAGTGAAAGCATCACATTTTTCTGGAGTGGAGGTAATACGAGGCATCAAAATCTTCATTCTCACATTAGGAAAAAGAAAACAAAGTGCAGGTCACTGTCTCACAACCAAAAGCCTGTAACTGAGTTCGGCTGAGAGGCGTAGTGGAACTAGAACCAGCACGAGATGGTGGATGCTAGACAGATGATAAACACGGTGTCAAACCAACCACTTAAGCAAAATGTATTATGTCTACCTGTAAGCCTGTCTTCTATTCCAAATACGGCCACTCAGCATCATCTCATTTATAATGGGCGGTACCAACCAACACAAAAAGTAATGGAGTTGGGTGATAATTTGCCAACACGGAAACACTGTCTTGTGGGGATCATCCAACTATATATACACATGTTCATCCATTTTGGATGGTCACAATCACAACTTCAATTCATTACCTTTTCAAAAAAAAAAAAAAAAAAAGACTCCAATTCACTATTTTCAGAGAAACTCTCATTGATTCTGTGTGAAGACAAAATATTCATTTCTTCAACTAAAACTTTATTTTACTTTCACCCCAAACATGAAGTAATAATAACAATACAGAGAAGGAAAAGTAGTGAAACCTAACAAAAGAAAACAGTTTCTGACTGACCATAAAAAGCCTGGTTTGATTGGGTATACCCAGATTAATTGGGGTATACCAAATGAGATAAAATATGGTCATTTTGAAGTAAAAGAGATCACCCTTTAACCAAATATTTTCAAAATAGCAAAAATGCCCTTGTTTAATTAACACTAAAGACTGATTAGGTTAATTAATTGAGTTTAGATTAAAATTTTGAAAATGAAAATTTAGTAGGTTAAATCTTTAATTCGTCTTATGAGTTCGATTAAGATCAAAAAAATTGGTTTTAAAAAATGTGATAGGTCGGCAAGGTCGACGTTTGAATAAGGTGTCAGCTATATTTCGCCGGCATGGTATACGTTTGAATAAGATGCCGACCGGGTTTAGCCGGCATGGTCCTTGGATGAAGAAAACGCCGACCATTTTTTGGCCAGCAAGGTATTTAAATGAAGAACATGCCGACTTTATTTTTTTGATACACAAGAGATGGCTATTGAAAAATATTAGTCGGCAAGGTCTACAAAAAAAAAAACCACCGGCTGCTGAAAAAATTATTGGCCGGCAAGGTATTTAAAAAATACCCTTCCGGCTGTTTTTTGACCGACAATGTATTTAAAAAATACCCTTCCGGCTGTATTTGACCGACAAGGTATTTAAAAAATACCCTGCCGGCTGTTGAAATTTTTTACAGTCGCCGCCATGGCTGTTATGAAAAGTCGGCAAGATATGCATGTTACGACCTTGCCGACCAAAAACACAGAAATCACACAGCACAATGATGGGTTTGAGTTTAAACATCATTTATACTCTTCTTTTCGCTAGTTTAGTCAACAATTTTTTTGGAAAATCAAAGTTGAAGATTTTTATATGACTTTGGTTGATGGAAGATGAAGAAGAGAAGATCAAGAGTTGGTTAGTTTTTTAATTTTAGGGTTAATGAAATTAAGAAATGAGTTTATTTTTAAGAATCGATTAGTTCAAAGGTATTAAAGTAAAATCACTATTTTTAATAATGACACAACATGTCCCCTTTAAATTGGGCAATCAAGCCGGGATAAAAAGGATGGTTACAGAGTTATTATTTGGGTTCTACAATCTTAATAGTTCTTACTAAAACTAACTTTCATCTTCAGTGCAACTTTTACTGGGGGTTCTTTTTCTCTTTCTTTTTCTGGATTTTTACAACAACAGAGAGAATACAGAAATACCAAGAAGATAATTGCTTAACCTTCTTATAACCGAGACACAGCTTGATCCATCATTGGTGCACTCTGCATAGCATTTGATTAATGAGCATATTAAGAAAAATTGATGCAAGTTCAAAAAGAATGAAACCAAAAGATTGTTTTCTGTCTCTATTACCAGTTTAGCTCCTTTGGCAGCTCGTTCTGCCAAGTAGGCAGAAGGCTTGAAGAAATCTCCATACATCTTGGTCCATTCCTCTAACCTCGAACAAATGTATTTGGATCCGAGTGAGTCAGCCCAGAACATGATTCCTCCCCTGAACAAGACAAATTGTCATGTAAGATTCACTGACAACCAGTACGGTACGAACCCCATCCATCCCATAACGGCGGCAAAGTCAAATTCTTATCATTATATCGCGTAAGATTGTATAATATGATATAGGTATGCAAAGAAATAGTTCCACTGTTATCTACTATCAAGCGTCAAGCTTAAATAACAACCTGTATGGTGGGAATCCCATGCCCATAACAGCGGCAATGTCAAGGTCTGATGCCTTAACTGCAATTCCTTCATGTAGGACACGGCACGCCTCATTCACGACTGGGAAAAATATCATCTCGATGATGTCCTTGTCTGATAACTTCATTAACTGCATCAATGATAAGAGAATAAGTTGCAAATATGGTGTGTCCAGACCATGCGTGAAGTATTTTAGCTTCAAATTTCAAACTTTTTACGGCAGAACCATGAAAAGACATGATCCAATTGAGAAAGAGAGAGAGAGAGACCTTGGGATCAACTTTTGCATCGGACATGCTCCTTGCTTTCTCAATGTATTTTGCAATTTCAGGATCAGGGCTTGCCTTGCGCTTATTGTCATAGGCATAGAAACCCTTGCGGGTGGTTTCCCCTGGAACATGAGAGTCACAGAAGATATGTAAGTAAAAACGATAACCATCACTAGCCCTAGACCTAGAAGCAAAAGCAAATCTATACCAGATCTTTTGTCCTCTTGCATGATTGGAATCAACATAGACTTGTACGATCTCTCAGGAAAGTTCAGGACAAACTGGGTGCCAGTTGCAATTGCAACCCCAAAACCAACCAAATCAATCATCCTGCACCAAAACAGAAAAACACCAATTGAGTGTTACAACTTGCAACCGAACCAATATAGAAGGACAACAAGCGGTAGAGGATGGGAATCATTAAATACCTGAATGGACCCATTGGCATCCCGAATTTGGAAACTGCCCTGTCAATCTTATAGACATCTGTACCATGTTCAACGAGTAAGATTGCTGCTTGTGAGTAAGGGAAGAACATCCTATTAACCGCAAAACCGGTACAGTTCCCAACAACAACTGGAGTTTTCTTGATATTTTTCCCAATATCTAGTAAGTCAACAAGTACTTGAGGAGATGTCTTCTTAGTACGAACTATCTCTAAAAGTGGCATCACATGAGCCGGACTGCACCAAAATAATGGTCAGAGACAAATACAATGGAAGCACATTACATTTATCTATGGATGTCAAGTATACCTAAAAAAATGAGCACCAACAATACGATCTTGGGACCATGTCTTTTCCCCAATCAGATCCAAGTCAATTGTGGAGGTATTACTAGCAAGAATGCAATGAGGTGGGCAATGTTTTTCAAGATCAGCAAAAATTTGTTGTTTCAACGAGACATTTTCGATAACCGCCTAGTTGGTGCATCAAAAAGATAAAACCAGTTAATTATCGACAGTGTCATTAAATGTGTCGGATAAATGAACCGATCCTGAACTAACCTCTATGACCATGTCCACATCTTTGAAGCTTTCATAGCCGAGAGAACCCTTGAGAAGAGAGAAGGTTTTCTCAAATTTCTCTTGTGTCATTTTTCCTTTCTTGACACGACTTTGCAAATTTGCTGGACAAAGAGGTGTCAGGTTGCAAGATAGTAAAATACCTTAAACTGAATGAAGTATGTGCATTATTGAATGACCTCACCTTTTACCCTCCCAATTCCTGATTGTAGAAAGTTCTCATTTACTTCTTTCAGGATCACAGGATAGTTACTAAGAATCAATGCTGTTGCAATTCCAGATCCCATGAGTCCTCCGCCAAGAATGGCAACTTTTTTAATTTTTCTTGGCGTCAATCTCCTATCAGTGATGCCAGGAACCTATGTGGCGACAGAGTATTAATGTTTACAGTAATAAATGCTAGTGTTATGAAGCAACACACCCAGACTGAGAAAATGAACAGATGAATAAGATACCGACCTTTGAGGTAGCACGTTGAGCAAAGAATATGTTGAGCAAACTCTTGCAAGTGTCATCATGTAGAAGTGTTTGAAAAGATTCGGCTTCCTGCCAACCCAAATGATACATCAAACCTTTGTGTAATCTGGCAACCAAGAAAGCAATAAAGAAAAAGAAGATACATGTGTACCTTCAAAAGCCCAGCAACAGGGCCTGAAACTATGCCCTCCTCGATGGCATCAATGCAGACTTGAGGATGTCTGAGGTTGGGAGCTTGTTTCCGGGCCTGAGCTCTAGCAAAATTAAGTATTTCCTTGGCCTCTCCCAGGGGCTCTATCTTATCTGTTCTGTAAAGACTAGGAACCCAAGGTCTTCTGCGCTCCACAATATCAAGGGCCAAACGACGAGCAGTGTTTACCAATTCATTTGGTGAAACTATGACATCAACTAAGCCCAAGGCATGAGCCTCTTGCCCCTTCACCGGCTTAGACATCTTTTTGTTTAGAGAGAGAGAGAGAGAGTTATTCAATCAACTGGTAAAGGAGGCTATTCAACACTCACATATGAGTAAAACAAATGCAAAACGCATAAAATATACCAGCATCATTTCAAGGGCTTTTGTAAGACCAACAAGGCGTGGAAGTCTCTGAGTTCCTGAAACAGAATACTGGTGTAAGATTGAAAAGTAGATGGCGAGATATATGCTTTTTGAACAGAGCCTTCATACAAGACCTATGATAATCCAAATAAGGCAACAGCCGATCATACCTCCAAATCCAGGAATTATTCCAAGCTGAAGTTCAGGAAGGCCTAACTGTGCTGTGGAGGTAGAAACACGTGCAATGCATGCCTGACAAAGAAGACATAAGCTTTTCATCTAAAAAGTTGCATATGACAAAATTTGAGCATTCACAATATAAAGCAAAGAGGTTTTATTGAAAGCACAGTGAAAAATACCATTGCGATCTCTAGACCACCGCCTAGGGCAAGGCCATCAATAGCAGCGACTGCAGGTTTCTTTCCCCCTGGAAATCATTATAACAAAGAAAGCACTCAAAACAAACCAGGTCCTGAATATAGAAACTCCTCAAAAAGTAACACGAAAAGAAAATCACGGAAACCCAAAGGAATACCTTCTAATGTGTTGGAGATAATGTCAATTGATATATAACCAGGCTTTGGTGGCTCAACTGTAAAATGAAGAATGAGACTTGAACTAAGGAAAAAATAAATAAAAGTAAATGAAGAGAAGATGAGATTTTTGGTATGTAAGAAAAAGAAACATACCCTTTCCCCCTTGGATTTCACCAAAAGCCGAAATATCAAAACCTCCAGAAAACTTTCCTTTCGCGCCTGCTCAGACACATCATTAGTTTAATATTCTGCAACCCACTGGTAGCATTTTCTTATTCTTAATAGAAAAGACATAGATTGGGAAGGCTTTAAGCTTGCCTGTAATTACAACTGCTTTTACATCATCTCTTCGCATAGCTTCCTCACAATTGTCCTTGAGGCTGTTCAATACTATATAACAAAAAAAAAAAAAAAAAAAAAACGAAAAACATTTGAAAAAGAACACAAGAGTGAAAAATAGTTTACAGTGACATGGAAAATGACTAAACTGATCTTCAAACACTTGCTATTGGCAAATTGTTACACTTCAAGCGAAATACCGTTGAACAAACGAATCCCCAAAAGGCAATAAGACAAATGCATATACGAGAAAAAACATAGTATCTAAAAGAAATGTTGGTCCACTAGAGATAAACATATTTGTGGCAGCCTATCTCGACTACTAATGTTGAATCCCATCACCTATCACCACTCAATAAATCTAGGAAGCCCTTTTATTCCACATTTTCTAATTGGATAAAACAAAACCCTCCAAACTCCACATTAGACGTTCCCGAAACCTTTCATGCCACAGCACAGGACTCCGACAGTCATATATGGTTCACAGATAATCCTAACCTATTCAGTGTTTATAATAAATCTAGGAAGCCCTTTTATTTCACATTTTCTAACTGTATAAAACAAAACCCTCCAAACTCCACATTAGACGTTCCCGAAACCTTTCATGCCACAGCACAGGACTCAGACAGTCATGTATGGTTCACAGATAATCCTAAGCTATTCAGTGTTTATGAACTGCAAACAAACACCTATACATACAATTTATACCCCGTCGAGTCTTTATCACCTATACACATTGAAACAAATCTGAAATTTCATTTTGATGCACACCTATGGATCATCTAAGTTATCTCCAAACTCCACTCCAGTTCACCCAGATTCTAAATTTCTATCCATCACACTAGCACCGTATTATAATCAATTCAATCAGTTAACAAATATTTCAATTATCTGATCCCAATCTAGTATCACTTATAAACTGAAATAATATAAGTTATGATTTTCTTCTCCCTTAATTTGAGCTAGTAACTCTTAATGATTTCTGAGAAGAAAAAAAATATTATATCAGATACCAAATGAACCCAACATAATAGTATAAATTTTCAGATACAAAGACAGACCCAGACACAGAAAGACCCTAGCATTCAATCACACTCAGAAACTGAAATTGCACAAAATTGAAAAGAAAAATTCGGAGCAATATACCATCAAAAGAGAGGGAATTAACAGGAGGGTGAACGATAGTAATAACAGCAACCCCATCAGCTCCAACCTCCAGAACTGTTCTTCCTTTGTTGCTACCCATATCTCTCTCACGTTTCTTTCTCTAAACTTCTCTAAAGAGTTTCAGAAAAATGGGTTTTCTCTTGATTATTCTTTGATCAAGGGTTTAGTTTTGTACCCGTTTTGACGTATGTGATTTTTGGACTGTAACTTAAATTTGACAGTTCCAGTGATTGGGTTTTTGAAGTTTTCAATTTTCAATTTCTTCTCGCAACAGTGATCAGAATAGGATGTGTCAGCAAAAATATAAAAATGAATATACGGATCGGGTTTGTTGATGATGGTGATGAATTCAATGTTGACACGCTTTTCAAAGCTATCTACCATTATTAGTTATGTGACTTAACTAGACTTTGTGCCCGTGCTACGCACTCGGCGGACCCGAAAACCGTATTTTTGGTTTGGTGTGATGTGGCTTCGTGTCCCGTCCCGTCCTTTAGGATTTTTGATTTGGTGTGGTTCGGCTTCGCCTCACCCCGTCCCGAGGCATGCTTAGGATATTTGATTTGGTGTGGCTCGGCTTTGCCTCGCCCTGTCCCGATGCATGCTTTAGGATTAAGTGTGTAAAGTAAACCCGTCAAAACAACACCTTGATCTTGTCATTCTTGCCAGCAACATCATCTTTTGTAATTCATCCGTTTATGTTCTTGTATACTTGTGTCGCCAGACTCTCTGCAATCCATCTCTTAAAGTGCCCATAAATTGCCCATTGCAACTCAACCTAAGCTGAACCCATCCCTTGCATTTATAAGCTTCCTACACAAAGTTTAACTTCAATATCATCCTGCAAAGATTCAGAACCATAATAAGTAAAAATCTAACTTATGGAATCAACACAGCTTTTAAATCAATTGATGCAAAATAGTTGTCCAGCTGTTATTCCTTGAACTTCATTTAGGTGATCCTTCCGTAAGGTTTTTTTTTCTTTTCAAATTCACTTCTTTTGTTCTTAATATTTCGGGCTCTCCCATGGGCCACTGTTCTTGGCGAAACCATTGAACTTCGATGAAGTGGGATATTTGAGCATAAAGGAAGTGTGAAGTCATTGAACTTCCACTATTGAATGGGAATCTATCTATATTTATTTATATAAAAAATGTACCTAAAAGTGATGAACCCGTTTAATGTGAGGTCATTGAACTTCCCGTTCAAAGGGGAATCAAGGATAAGAAAGTACCCAGAAGTTATTTAACTAATCATATGTACTTTTCAAATTTCAAATTTCAAATTCCAAACTTCTCCACCAAACTGTGTCATTTCTTGTAAAAGTAGCAAGAAACAAAACAGCCATCGTATTTGTAAAGTTGAAAGTACGTTTGAGCAACCAATATAAAATTAGCAATTACGAAATAAAACAAAATCTAAGTGGAGCATCAGAAGAAAACTAAGAAACAAACATTTTCCCCCTGCGGAAACGACTGTATCAAACGTTTTGTTGTTGGTGGTGAGGTCACTGCACTTACGTATTTTGAGGGCATGTTTCCAAAGAAAATAGATCTAGTAACTTCATAACTCATTATTTGGTAAATGCCAGTAAGAATACCCCTCACAGCCATGAATATTAACTTCGAAATAGTATCACAACTTACTGTATAAGCATCTCGGAACATAAGAGAACTTTCTCTATTACCAGCCAAGGCTTGAGTGTGAATCTTCATGTTCTCTTGTGTGCAATCAGCTTGTATTTAGAGTTGTAATCGCCAATATACCCTCTCTTCTAGCACCCAAAACTCTTCTGGCCTATGTACTCCACAAAACACCAATTTTTCATTGTAGACAAGCAACTCAAACTTCCTACCCTTCTCAACTGAAAAGGCTTGCAGCTGCAGTAACTTGATTATACAGAGGTTGTGGTTCTTCGTCACTTTTAATTCTAAAATGTTGTTACCTCCATCTAAACCTTCAAGCTTGGGTTTAATTAGTATTATATCCCGAATGCAATAAGTTGCATCTCTAGTTACTGTGGAAACTGAAGTTAGGCGACCAATCATTGGCAGACAGTAGTTGTTATGGCTCACCTAAACCAACATTATCACTTTAAATCTGAACTTGTTAATAACAACTCTGATCGTACGACTTCTCACATAATTAGGAATTGAAGGTGCAGGGGAAACTGAAATTTTCTGTAATACACTTGGTAGTGTTTCTTGCGAGCTAAAATATCCTGTAATTGCAGTCGTAGTCTTTGGAGTATCCAAAATTCCACATTCTTGTCAACACTCCCACTAATGCTAACAACAATAATCTTCCCAAACTTAGGTTTATTGATGTAGTTTTGAAGTGGTAAGTAAAGGGTTTGATTCTCGGACTTGGGAAGTTGTTGATTTTAGAATTACTTAAATAAAATAGTAAAACTAGCAAAAATATGGAAAACAAGGTAACAAGAGTAAGAGTTACTAGGACTTAGGATTCCACCATTAATCACATTCAATTGGTTCATATAATGATTCTAGACAATTCAAGCTCTTTTGTTGACTCTATTTTTTTGCCAAAAGTAGACTTTGTAAAACATTAATTGTAGATCATAAGCATGATGCATCAAAATCACTAAGTTTAAGCATACATCATCAAACGAAGTCACAACTAGTTAATAAAAATCATAAATCAATTAAAACAAGTGCAAATAGTAACAAGAATCAATTATAGTTACCAATCAATTGTGAATAAGGCTTCCTCCGTTATCCCAGTGTTAGGGTTTAGCTCCTCATGTTGGAAACACACTCAAAATTGATATTCATAGTTCAAAAAGTGTTTACAAGAGGTGAGAAATAATAAAGCAGTGAAATCGCAATGGATATATAAGTGTTACAAAGACACTGTTACAGAGAACGATAAATCTTTTGTGTAGCAGGATAAACGACTGTCCAAATGAGTCTGTTCTTCATGTTCTTGAGAACGACACTTCTGTTCTGTCGTCTGCAACTCTTCTTTTTCCTCTTCACCTACTGCTGCTGCAACTCCTCCTGCAGCGTGATTTTCTACCTATGCTCCACGCCAAACTCTTGATAACCTTCTTATGAGCCTCGGATCTCGTATATATACACCACAGGTTCAAAATTCACGAGAAATTCTCCTTTTTTCCTCCACGGCAAGCTACGGCTTTATCTTCCCTTGGAATTTATTTCTTTCCTTTGGTCTTCAGTTTGTTTCCAAACGTCCACCAAAATAGCAGCGAAACCCGAGTAAAGAAGATATTCTCCCATAATCCCCACGTACTTTCCAAGTATAGACACAGTAAATCCCGTAACTATCTCACTGCCCTGTTTAACTAATGTTTGTGCTGCATACTAACCCTTCCTTGACCTAACATGCCCAAACTAATTCAAGTTCGTGACAGAATCCATCAAGACTCGTCCAAATTCTTTCCAGAAAACTCGGTGAATATTTGTCTAGAATCCGAGAACTACCCCTGTTTTGTTCAAACCCATTGTTACATCCAAAATTAATTGATTCAAACAATCATACAGTCCCTGTTAAGATGAAATAGATCCATCCCAACCAAATGCCGCAATTTAATCTCTCCGAGACAACTTCAAAAATCGACCCATAAATCTGGTAGTTTGCTGCAAGTTTTCCCGCTTTTTTTATGATTTGAATTTGTGATGATGATCTCCCCTTATCCAGTTTCGGTCTGCCTTTAGCAACTGTGGTGCAAATAGTAAATTCTTGGGTGTAAATAGTAATTTTCTTGGGGTTCTTTTAACCCTTCTCTGGGACGTCTTTAGTAATTACTCGGAGGGTTCAAACATCACTTTTCGAGCCAATTTCGCCGTAAAAGCTTATTTCTCCAAAAACACCTAGAAAAACATAAATAACCATAAT
The DNA here is from genome assembly GCA_023529315.1 of Papaver bracteatum. Lineage (NCBI taxonomy): Eukaryota > Viridiplantae > Streptophyta > Magnoliopsida > Ranunculales > Papaveraceae > Papaver > Papaver bracteatum. The sequence continues at coordinate 2,899,026 of JAJJWX010002811.1, read as the reverse complement.
AAATACGAAATCGAGCACTAAGAATATATACAATTGAGATTAACATAGACACATAAATAGGTCTATCAAATACCCCCAAACTTATTGTTTGCTAGTCCTCGAGAAAATCTAAAATAGAAAATAAAATCCTAATTCACTGTCGCAGGCATCGTCGGTTGCATTTAGCATATGCAACAAGCCTTTAAACCCCTAGGTGGACCTAGTATCCGAGTTATAGTCTCGGGGGGGCTTACTAGAGATATACCCACAAAACCTTTACTCCAGACCCTAGATATCTACGCAGAACCTTGGAAGGCACTAAAGAATCTCCTTTATTGGCATACTTATTGACTACAAGAGGAAGTACCCTGATGCGAAATTCCAATTGATGTACACGAGTTTGCACTCAAGCATACTAAAATTCATATATAAGTGACAGAGCTCTACTCATATAGTTGCACTATGGACATCAATATCCGGAGTCAACAAATCACATGGATAAATTAAGAGATGGATAAAGAGAAAAACATATATAGTTTTGATGTTGTCTAGGTGAACGGTGTTTCTCATATCTGTCTGAAGGTCACTGCCAAAATGAACCTATCCTAATGGACTAAGATACTGGTCTGACTAATATCAACATATTCGGCATATACAAGGGAACCAGTGGTCGATAATCCTAATTCTAGATCAACTCGCCTTGCATATACAAGGGAACCAGCGGTAAATTTATTCACTGAACATTTTTTTATTTTTATTTTTTAACAACATGATTAGAACTTGCGGATCCAAGTGCATGTTTCTTGTCAGCAGATTACATGGTAATTCCCATGGATCCTGCGTTCCACGCTTGTTTAGGCGACAGAGACAGGGAGAACACACACATATTGCTATCCAAGTGTTAATTTTTATTTATTTATGAGAATTATTACGTTTGGTCTAATTGGTCTGGTCTCTTTTTTTTCTTTTTCTTAGTAACTCAATCACTCTATTTCATTCTAGCAGTGGTAACAACTTGAATCGTTAGCCCCACCTAATCACTTAGAGAAACATATTTTAAAAAGAAAACAAAATAAAAACATAAGTGAAAAGGACTCAACGAGATATGGCGAAACTACCATGTTATTTCTAGCACCTGAGCTCTATGGTTTTATGAATAGACTCTTTAGATGTTTCCATCTAATCAAATTGGTTCCTCAACTCCTACAACCAAGATGCTTCATCCACTTAGATTGGTTAGTGCCATCTTTAATAGGCATAAATTTCTAGGCTTTGGAGTTTAATAATGCAACTAAAAAGTTTCTCCCATACCCCTAAACTTAAATCTAACATTGTCCTCAATATTCTAAAAATGAAATTAAAAACATGAACAAGGAGAAACTGTTACCATTTGAAGCAAAAGAGTTAAGGAAAGATATTACCGTGTTGCATGAATATTGGGTTATCTCCCAATAAATGCTAAGTTTAAAGTCTTCAGCCAGACGTCAAATACCACAAAATGGATAATTACCTTTAGAATCATATATCAATAGTCGAAACAACTATGGATCAACAAAAACAAATAAAACTGCCACAATTATAAGATAAATGCATCAGATTAGATAAATACGTAGATATATCACAACCTGATTTAAAATTTCTTCCAAGACAACTAGGTTTATCTGCAGCGCCCACTTGGGTTTCATATGGGTGTCTTGACAAATAGACTCATTCGAACAACATGTATCTAATAGATGGATTTCCTCCTAGACAGTATCAGGAGGATCAGGTTGTGGAGTCGAAAGAGACTCAAGTAATACCTCAGGTATACTAGGCTCAAATCCCAAGTTAGGGACTTCCAATAGGGATACTTGACCATCACTACCCCCAAACTTAGGGTAATCAGTATTTTCAGAAAGACCTCTAATTATTTCTTGAATTTCTGGATCCTCGGAGTCTTTAAAATACTCAAGAGCTTCTTCTAAATCACTACTCCCAAACTTTGGGTCATCATTAGTCTCTGTAAGACCTAGCACTATGACTTGAATTTCAGGGTCTGTAGAGTCTTTAAAGTACTCGAGAGCTTCTTCTAGTTCAACAGTTTGGTCACCTAACTGACTTAAGAAAAACTCATCAAATTCATCCAAAGAATCATCCATTAAGGTGTCATCCCAATTATCCCGAACTAGATCCTGAACTTAAGTGCTAATCATATTCACGTCCTCTAATTCATTAGAAGGTTGTCTAGTAACATTAAAGACATTTAGTTAAGTGGTCATATTACCAAAGGATATGTTCATAAGTCCGGTCCTACAGTTGATGATGGCGTTAGCTGTGGCTAAAAATGGGCGACCTAAAATCACCGGTATTTGAGCACTAGGATCTTGAACAGGTTGAGTGTCTAGAACAACAAAATCCACTGGATAAATAAATTTATCAACCTCAATCAGTATATCCTGTATGACACCACGAGGTACTTTGACAGACCTATCAGCTAACTGTAGGGTCATTTTAGTCGATTTCAACTCATAAAGACCTACCTGGGTGTACACATGGTACGGGAGTAAGTTAACACTAGATCCTAAGTCAAGTAATGCTTTATCAACCATGTGATTACCAATCGTACAAGATATGGTGGGGAATCCAGGGTCTTTATACTTAGGGGATATTTGGTTCAGAAGGATTGAACTTACCTGACCAGCTAAAAAGGCTTTCTTATGGACATTAAGCTTACGCTTTCGAGTACAAAGATCCTTAAGAAACTTGGCATAAGCAGGCATTGGCCTAATTGCTTATAGTAAAGGGATGTTAATGTTTACTTGCTTAAAATTCTCCATTATTTCGTTTAAAGTCGACTCTCTCTTAGTTGGAACTAACAATTGTGGATATAGGGCTCTAGGTACAAAATGAGATCTATTGGGAACCACATTGGCATCACTAGAAATTTTATCGGTCTCTTCATCTAGTGGCTCCTTCTGGGGCTCATCTTGGGAACTAGAAGGTGGATCTATAGTATGTCCACTATTAGGCATAGCTACCTTATTGTCTACCGTTTTACCATTCCTAAGGGTTGTTACAGAGTTCACATGATTGAACTCTTTCTCTCTAGAAGATATTTCATGAATTCCTCTGGGATTGGGTAGTGGTTGATTGGGGGACTTTTCCTTTTCTCTTTCACTCAAAAATTCTGCAATTATACTAACCTGATTTTCTAGCTCTGAAATAGCCTGAGAGTTTTCCTGTAAACCTTTCTCAACCGTTTGCTTAAACATCGCACTGTTATGAGATAAGATGGTGAGAGACTCTTCTAAGCTCATGATTTTTTTATCCGACAGGTTCTGATACTGATCTGGCCCTAAATGGTTCTTAGTATACACAAAACTTGGGAGAGCCTGGGAAATACTAGACTGACCTTGACTCTGGCCCTTAGACTAAGAGAAATTCGGGTGGCTTCTCCAACCAGGGTTATAAGTGTCTGAATATGGATCAAATCTTTGATGGTTTTCAAACCTAGAGTTGTTATAAAGATCATGGGCTTTCTCTTCATATCTAGCATGGTGTGACCCTTGATTTATTTCTAAGGCCTCTAGACGCCTAATAATATCTGACCCATAATCAACTCGATCGATCCTATGGATAAGATTTCTAGGTATTTATGGTTCTCTCAATTACCTAGTTTTCTCGGCTAACTCGATGAACTCGTCAAAACATTCATCTGGGTCTTGATGGGTAAATTCTCCACCACTAATTATTTTTACCTGCATACGGGTTTCACTATCAAGGCCCCCATATAAAATTTGGGCCATGTGGGCTTTTTCAAATCCATGATATGGACACTAGTATAATAATTCAATGAACCTTTCTACATAATCATGAAGTTTTTCACCTAATTTCTGCTTAAAGGTTTGGATAGACTGCCGAACAGCAGCAGTTTTATGGCGTGGGTATAATTTCTTAATAAATACCTCTACAAGACCATCCCAAGTGGTAATTGTTTTAGAAGGAATAAAATGATACCACTCTTTGGATTTCTCATAGAGAGAGAAGTGAAACAAACGTAACCTAAGCACAACTTTGGAGACATTCGGATAGTTCATTATGTCACAAATTATTTCAAAGTCTCTTATGTGGGTATATGGGTTCTCATTCTCTAATCCCCTAAACTTACGTAGCATTCCAATAGTCTCAGGTCTAATATCAAATAGGACCATAGAAGCTGGTAGAACTACACCTGGGTCACGCACTACTCTAGACGGGTTCAACCGATCCCTATGGGTTTTTAGTGGGACCTCATTGTCATTTTCTTTAACCATTTCGGCAAAAATAGAAGTATTAAGGATATTTTCCTCACCGCGAGAAGAACGTCCAAAAATAGGACTTTCTAGATTAAGGTAGTCAAGATTCTTGTTTCCTAAAATATCAGTTCTAGGTTTTTCACGCATAAACCGTCCTAGAGCATCTATCTTACGTTCTGGCATACAAGAATTCAACTAAAAACTGTGCACATGCAAATGCTGGGCTAACTAATTTGGGTAGGCTTGGGTTACCTTGAGCAATATATACCAATAGTCAGAGACTGGTCAATGGTACGAGGCAAAGGTTTGTGTACTTTCATCTGGTAACTCCAATAAGGCCCAAGGCACGGGTTCAGCTTACCAATCCACGAGTTTTCCTAAACTCGGTAGTCTGACGAAGATGCAATTGGTGTGTGCACATGTATTTTTTATTTTATTTTACAATTAGTAAAATACTAAAAATAAACAAAAATTACAAAAATAAATAAAGAAAGAAACTACTAAAAATAAGGATATTTTCCTCACCGCGAGAAGAACGTCCAAAAATAGGACTTTCTAGATTAAGGTAGTCAAGATTCTTGTTTCCTAAAATATCAGTTCTAGGTTTTTCATGCATAAACCGTCCTATAGCGTCTATCTTACGTTCTGGCATACAAGAATTCAACTAAAAACTGTGCACATGCAAATGTTGGGCTAACTAATTTAGGTAGGCTTGGGTTACCTTGAGCAATATATACCAATAGTCAGAGGCTGGTCAATGGTACGAGGCTAAGGTTTGTGGACTTTCAGCTGGTAACTCCAATAAGGCCCAAGGCACGGGTTCAGCTTACTAATCCACGAGTTTTCCTAAACTCGGTAGTCTGACGAAGATGCAATTGGTGTGTGCACATGTATTTTTTATTTTATTTTACAATTAATAAAATACTAAAAATAAACAAACAAATAAACAAAAATTAAAAAAATAAATAAATAAAGAAACTACTAAAAATAAGATAAAACTCCAACAATAAAATCTTCAGTTTCTCCCTTTTTGTAAGGCAAGTTCAACTTTCCACGTTTCGCTTCAAGCCAATCCTGCGCAGCAAAAACAAAAATACCAAAGACGTAAAATAGAACAAAAAATAAATAATATTTATCAAATAAGTGCTTAATATTAATAAAAAAATAATTTATTAAAAATAAATAAATAATAATAATAATAATAATAAAATAACTTAAAAATCCCTCAGAGGTGTCTCTTTATAACTTAAAAAAAAATATATATATATAATAATAATAAAATAACTTAAAAAGCCCTTAGAGGAGAGAGAAGCTCCGACGACCGTGAAAGGGGAATTTCTGGTGATTGAAAACCAGAATCTCTGTCCTTTCCGTCCGAGATTCAACGCATCATCACCCTTTTTCCTCTACGTTTTATTGTTTGTCTGCATTCAGATGCTGCTTTCGGTCATTGTTTATTTGGGTTTTTCACGAACTCAGTTTCCACTTGGAGAAAACAATGCCTAGGTTACGACGATCCCCAACAGCTTCAGATGTCTGTACCAATGGCGTCCTTGATTCCCAAACCTCTGTGGCTTCATCAACGCAGAATGATAAGTTGCCTTGTCCGTTTGCAACATTTGATGGATGTCAGGGCGGTAATGGAGGGTTAGGTTACTCCAGAAGTGGGTTGACTCGGCATCTCAAGGACCTACATTTTCCTACTGAAAGTGCCAGAGTGGTTTTAATAGGGAGAATCCAAAGCATTGAACGATGCTATGCTGCTTGGGAAGGAGTACTAAAAGACATGCAATGCTGGTTATGCACCAAATGCATGACTACTCATACATGGAAAATGGCTTGCAAATCAAAGTTGCACCCTGTGGACGTTGTACCAGGTCCGTATAACGGTGTTGGTGTAGACTTCCTGATCCATGGTATCGAGAAGCCTCTTACAGCGGTTCCTGCTGCAGATGCTGTCGCGACAAGTGAACCTGTTGGTGATGATAATGTCGGCCTCACAATAGAGATACTCAATCGAATGCTGCAGAGACAAATTACGACGACTGTGAGTGTCCCTCCACACTGCAGGTTACACTTCTCTCGTACTATGAAGTCTTCTTTAGATTTTGTTCTCACAAATCCCATGAACCTTACGGCCTGGTTACGTCTGCTCCTCATGCCAATTTGTACCTTGAACTTGTATGAACCTCAAAGCTCAAACGAGGAACTATCGGGAAACAGAAAGAAGTTACAAACGGCAGATATTAACAAAGCATTGTCGACATGGATGGAGCCTTCAGGTTGTATCACCTTAGTTCAACAATTGCTTGGCCTAACTAAACAGCCTCCTAAACAGCGTGCTCCTAGTAATAAGAAATCCAGCAAGCATTTAATGGCCTGTAGGAGGAAGCTGAGTTATGGCCACTACACCGCATCCATTCGTATAGCGGTGTTTCTCCACCAACCCCGGATACTTTGCATAAAATCCAGCTGAAACATCCTCCGGCTCGGCCTCCCGTCATACCTACAGATGCCATTCCATCACCTGCTTTAGTGGTAGTAGCCAAGGATGTTTTAGCAGCGCTTAAGAGCTTTCCTAAGGGTACGTCCTGTGGCAGGGACGGCCTTCGATCTCATCACCTTCTTGATGCTATGAGTAGAGCAAGTGTTATAATTTCTGATGACCTACTGTAGTCAATTACTGGGGTTGTGAATCTATGGCTTGCAGGTAAATGCCCTCCAAACCTTGGTGAATTTGTAGCTAGTGCACCATTGACACCGCTGCTCAAACCTGGTGGTGGTTTGAGACCAATTGCGGTTGGTACTATATGGCGCAGGTTATGTTCCAAGCTAGATGCTAACTCGGTTTGCAAAGACCTGAACTCCTACCTTGGTAATTATCAATATGGTGTTGCCATTCCGTGCGGCGGTGAGGGGATTTTACACTCTGCTAATAAGTTGCTTGAGTTGCATGGGTCTGACAACACTAAGTCTATGCTGCTAATAGACTTTGCGAATGCCTTCAATATTGTCGATCGGTCTACCATCATCAGGGAGGTACGTGCACGATGCCCTAGCATTTCACATTGGGTTGAATTCTGCTATATGCAACCCACCAGGCTTTATTATCGAGATCACATTCTTTCCTCGACACAGGGGGTGCAGCAGGGTGACCCGCTCGGTCCCCTATTATTTTTCTTGGTCCTGCACCCATTAGTCGAGAAGATTGAATCTAACTGCACTTTAGACTTCCATGCCTGGTATCTAGATGACGAAACCATAGCAGGAGATACTATGGAAGTATCCAAGGCTTTGAAGATTCTTCAAGATGATGGACCAGATTATGGGTTACATCTGAATATTTCGAAGACAGAGATATCTTGGCCCTCTTATGACCTGAGAAGGGGTGATGATGATGTCTTTCCTGTGAACATTGGTAAGCCTAAAGATGGTGTGAAATTGCTCGGAGGACTAGTTATCCTAGACACAAACTTCTGCAGCAATACCGTTATGCATAGGGTGGATAAAACAGTTCAGCTCATGGGTAAGATCCAAGAGTTGCATGATCCTCCATGTGAACTATTGCTTTTACGTAGTTGTACCGGAGTTTCGAGGTTATATTTCGCACTACGCACTACTAACCCTGAGGCTCTTCATAATGCCGCTGACCGCTTTGATTGTCATCTCATGCAATACCTACGTCGTCTTGTGGTTGGTGATGGGGATGGTTTTGGCCTAGTCCAGCAACGATTAGCCACACTTCCTATCAAATATGGAGGCTTTAGCATACTTACCATGTCAGACACTATGAGGTATTGTTACCTCGCATCTAAGGCCCAGACCCAGCATTTGCAAAATTCCATTTTGAAGCTGCCTCCAACAACTGATTTCTGCCCGAGTTTTCATAATGCACTTCAAGGTTTCACGCAAGCTTGTGGGACTCCCTCTATGGATTTCAACATTAACGATGCCGCCCCCCATTACATGAAGTCTTTGGCGGCTATCTACTATGGTGCGGTTCGGTAAAAGGTATCCTCTAGCTTCTCTTTATCTTCACGTGAAACTTCTGTTTGGAAATGCAATCGATCCAACCATGCCATGGACTTTCTTAAGGCCATTCCTATACCGGTACTTAATCAGGCTATTGGGACTAGGTAGTTTAGCTCAGTCTTGCAGTATCGTTTTTCCATACCCCTTTTTGAGGAGGATAGCAAGTGTTCTTGTTGCGGCAAGCTTATGGACGTCTTTGATGACCATGCCATTCATTGTGCTAGCGAAGTGGGCCTCAAATTTAGACACGACTTAGTAAAGGATATCTTGGCAGATATGTGTTATAGATCCGGAGTTGTTGCTAAAAAAGAGGTTTCCTTGGGCGTCATCAACAACAAAGAATTTCGCCCTGCGGATATTATGGTTTATAACTGGGAGGATGGTAGGGATGTTTGTCTTGACGTCACATGAGTCTCTCCTTTAACTACTGCTAGGACCCGCAGCTTCATATCAGGACATGCCATTTCTGCAGCCGTCACCCGCAAGAATAATAAATACTTGGATGTTTGCACTTCACTTGGTTATGGTTTTGGTGTGTTGGACTTTTCCACTTTTGGTGAGCTTGGTACGGATCTTATTATTTTTCTGAAGAGATTAAGGAATTGTATGGTTAGACATGATGATAATTTCAAGATGGGCAAGTCTCTTTTTCATAGGTTAGGGATCGTTATTCAAAAAGGGGTCGGTGCCCAGCTTGTTGCTAGGTTGCCCACCGTCCCTTCTAATGTTGATTTTGATGCAGTCAAGAAGCAAGTCCCAGACCAATTTCATATTTCGGAAAGAGACTCCGTTCTTTGGCAATGTAACCGTGTCAAGCATGCCCAAGATTATCTCTTGGCGGTTCCCATTGGTGGGCTCAACCAATGCCTTGGGCCTCGACAATTTAGAGCTGTGCTTTGCTATCGTCTTGGTATTCCTCTGTTTGTTGATAATAGTCTTTGCCCAAGTTGCAATAAATCTATGGACATTTTTGGAGATCACGTGCTGCATTGTGCTAAGGATATTGGTTATAAGTTTCGTCATGATGTTGTTCGTGACGTCGTTTTTGATATATGCTACAAAGCCAATGTGCCTGCACACAAGGAGGTTCCTCTCGGTCTTCGCTCAGATGATGGTAAAGACCTTAAGCCTGCTGATATCCTTGTCCTTAACTGGGAAAATGGGAAAGATGTTTGTATGGATGTTACAGGTGTTTCTCCCTTCACTGGTGATGGTGTGCGCTCTTTTGTCCCTGGCAAGGCTATTTCTGGTGCTGTTTCGCGTAAACATACCAAGTATATGGACAAGTGTGCTTCGCATGGATATGGGTTGGGGGTCTTGGCCTTTACTACCTTAGGCGAACTCGGTGAGGATACTTTAGCCTTTTTCAAGCATCTAAAGAATTGTTTCTTTAGTAATGACGCTAGCTGCGGATTAGGTAAGTTTATTTTTTATAGATTAGGCGTTGCTATTCAGAGAGGAGTTAGGGCTCAGCTTGTAGCCAGGATTCCAACCAAAAGCTTTGTATGAGAAATAATATTTGTATTTAAATCAGAATAATGAAATTTATCATTAGTATTTATAATAATAATAATAATAATAATAATAATAATATTGGTTCGAGCCCTAGCTCAGCCGGTCATCCCCGTTTCCCAAAGTTTGATGCGTTCTAGGAGGTCCCAGGTTCGAGCCTCCAATGACGTAATATTGCAGAAATTAACATGGAAGGTAGAGTTGGCTTGCCCCCCTTGTGACACAATCTTGCCCCCCCCCCCCCCCCATCCGCTTCGACTCCCCTTGGCAAGGTTACCCATGAGGCTCGCTGGTAGGCTAACACAACAACCAGTTCAATTAATGTAGTAGTATGTCGTTGGAGCTTAGCTTGTTAGGCTTCCAACTAGTTTCATGTAATAATATTTATATAAAAAAAATGTTTAATATAAAATAATAATAAAATAATTTATCAAAAAGGCATTGGGGCGCAACTTGTTGCGCGCCTCCCTGCCAAGTCCTTGTAAACTTCTTTTTATTCTATATTTCAATAAAAGCCTTCATGGCCCCCTTTCATAATAATAATAAAATATATATATACAAAACCTAAACCTAAATACAAGTCCGCGTCGGCGGCGCCAAAAACTGATGTAGTTTTGAAGTGGTAAGTAAATGGTTTGATTCTCGGACTTGGGAAGTTGTTGATTTTAGACTTACTTAAATAAAATACTAAAACTAGCAAAAATATGGAAAAAAAGGTAACAAGAGTAAGAGTTACTAGGACTTAGGATTCCACCATTAATCACATTCAATTGGTTCATATAATGATTCTAGACAATTCAAGCACTTTTGTTGACTCTATTTCTTTGCCAAAAGTAAACTTTGTAAAACATTAATTGTAGATCATAAGCATGATGCATCAAAAGCTCTAAGTCTAAGCATACATCATCAAACGAAGTCACAACTAATTAATAAAAATCATAAATCAATTAAAACAAGTGCAAAGAGTAAAAAGATTCAATTATAGTTACCAATCAATTGTGAATAAGGCTTCCTCCGTTATCCCAGTGTTAGGGATTATCTCCTCATGTTGGAAACACACTCAAAATTGATATTCATAGTTCAAAAAGTGTTTACAAGAGGTGAAAAATAATAAAGCAGTGAAATCGCAAAGGATATAAGTGTTACAAAGACACTGTTACAGAGAACGGTAAATCTTTTGTGTAACAGGATAAATGACTATCTAAATGAGTATGTTCTTCGTGTTCTTGAGAACGACACTTCTTTTTTGTCGTCTGCAACTCTTCTTCTTCCTCTTCACCTGCTGCTGCTGCTGCAACTCCTCCTGCAGCGTGATTTTCTACCTATGCTCCACCCCAAACTCTTGATAACCTTCTTATGAGCCTCAGAACTCGTATATATACACCACAGGTTCAAAATTCACGAGAAATTCTCCTTTTTTCCTCCACGGCAAGCTACGGCTTTATCTTCCCTTGGAATTTATTTCTTTCCTTTGGTCTTCTGTTTGTTTCCAAACGTCCACCAAAATAGCAGCGAAACCCGAGTAAAGAAGATATTCTCCCATAATCCCCACGTACTTTCCAAGTATAGACACAGTAAATCCCGTAACTATCTCACTACCCTGTTTAACTAATGTTTGTGCTGCATACTAACCCTGCCTTGACCTAACAGGCCCAAACTAATTCAAGTTCGTGACAGAATCCATCAAGACTCGTCCAAATTCTTTCCAGAAAACTCGGTGAATATCTGTCTAGAATCCGAGAACTACCCATGTCCCTGTTTTGTTCAAACCCGTTGTTACATCCCAAATTAATTGATTCAAACAATCATACAGTCCATGTTAAGCTGAAACAGATCCATCTTAACCAAATGCCGCCATTTAATCTCCAAGACAACTTCAAAAATTGACCCCTAAATTTGGTAGTTTGCTGCAAGTTTTCCCGCTTTTTTTATGATTTGAATTTGAGATGATGATCTCCCACTATCCAATTCCGGTCTTCCTTTAGCAACTGTGGTGCAAATAGTAAATTCTTGGGTGTAAATAGTAATTTTCTTGGGTTCTTTTAACGCTTCTCTGGGACGTCTTTAGTAATTACTCCGGAGGGTGTAAACATCACTTTTCGTTCCAATTTCGCCGTAAAAGCTTATTTCTCCAAAAACACCTACAAAAACATAAATAACCATAATAAATACGAAATCGAGCACTAAAAATACATACAATTGAGATTAATATAGACACATAAATGCGTATATCATTTATAATATGAAGCTCTTATAAATATGTTGTTGTGAAGAAGGGAGTAACCTGCTGTTAAACCTGAAACAAAATTTGACTTATTCCAGTTTTTGGCACTAATAATACATGGATCTGAAATGAACATGATTACCTCCAACCTGAAGTTTTTATGATTGACACCAAAACCACTCTCTGTCTCCCAACTGAACATACTCGAAGTTAAAAAGAGTGATCCTGTCCATCCCCAGGAAGAGAAAACAATTGTAAAAATGTGCACATACTCCGTCAATTTAGCGCTCCTTTGTACGCTGCTTATACCAAGTAGATCACTACGAACAATTCTATTAACTTTTATCAGCATGTGCTTAATTTCATCTCTACTATAATGGATCTGGTCTCGAAATAACAAACCCAACACTGTCCTATGATGCACAGTAATTACAGTGGTGTGAGTACCACCCATAGCAAACTTCAGAAATGCCTTCATCGTGTATCCCTTAATAAGTAATACTTTCATCAGGTCGCAGTTATTGATTCCCAATAGACATACAATGAAACATCATCTTTTACAGCAACAGAAAACAGAATGTCGAGCACAATCGATCTTTGCATATAAACCAGGAACACAGATCATAAGGGACTTCATATCTCGAATATAATCTTCTTCATATACAGCTAACTTCAAGGCTAGAACTTCTAGCTGAGTATAAGTACAGATCACTCCATTGATTCCCACCATCCTTACCAAAAATTCTTTCCAACCAACAATTCATCCATAATCACCACCATAATCCATACAACTAGATGCTCTAGATGGATCAATAAAAATCCAAATATTACTTATACCACTCACAGAGCCAGTAATGAACAAGGTGAAAGCAATTTCTGACAAGGAACCCAAAAGATTAAACTCTAAGAGAACTAGCACCTTTTTCCCAAGTAACATAAGGTTGTTAATATTTCTCTGTAGCATTTCATCACACAACTTGATAGCCTCACGTTTGTTCCAATTTTAACCAATATAAACACATTCGAGTTCGCAAACAACTATTCTAAATAATATCAATGCTCTGGAATCAGCTCATAAACAAATTTCACATTACACCTCCTAATCAATTCAAACATTTTCCCTCGATCAAATACCCTTTGAGAAAAATACAGGCTACTATATAAACAGTCTCCACTACTTGCAAACATATGAACATACCCCAGTTCAAAATTACAATCACAAGCATAACCGGCGATACTAATTCTCTGAGGCATTCCCGCGAATAGATTCATGTGGTAGCAACTGTCACCGTCTTTAACCAATATAAACAGTACCGAATTCCTAAATATGGAATCCAATTGGTACCCATGTTGAAGAATAATCTCATTAAATTATTTCTCATCATATTTCTCCATTGGAATGACCAAACAAGAAGCAAGCATCTCAAGAAAGAATTTGAAATCTCTCCTAACAGTAGCTGATAAGCACGTAAGTGTTACATTTTATACCCATATTTATATTAGCTAGGACTCGATATTTTTGTTAATAATATTATTCTAGTGCTTTTGTAGAAAGTACAAGTAAATACGATCACTAATACAATGAACGGCTAAAATGGAAGCTAAATGGCGTTTGTGATATGCTGCCTAAGAACCTTGAATGTGGCTGGCCTTGTATTTCTATTTATCAGCACCTCTCAATGCTCAAGCCCGACCCACTAATGGAGAAAGAGTTGAGAAAGGAACAAGTGGAAGGTGGCCTTCTCATCACCACATTTCGTTTCTTGTTTCCTATCAGCGTAAAGAGAAATCAAGCTTGTTCACAGTAGTTCATTTCATTAAGCTTAGTTAGAGATGGTCAATTGATTTCCTGCGACGGAAATAAGATGAATAAATTGAGGATTTCACACAGCAACAGATTGAATTTTGGGTTCTTAGTTCCGCAGCGACAAGCCACGGTTTCTGGTAGTCGATTGTGGAAAATTGATTCAGGAGGAGTTGTTACAGTTTCAAGATAAAACTCAGCTGCAAAAAGGGATTGGTCGATTGTAATGAAGATGGAATTGCTCTGCGATTCACTATATGATTCGTTATGGCTGAAATAATAGCCAGTACTGGTTGTGAAGCTGTTGACTTGGTGGAGAACTGATGCTCAGTGGACAACAAAGATGCTTGAGAGAATGTCGCAATGAAACCAAACAGGTGAAGTTGGTGGCTTGATGCTGTGTCCGAATTTGAAAGAGGTTTTGGTTCGATTGAAGAGGAATGGATCGATCACAGGTTGAGAAGAATGAAATGGAGTGGAATAGATCTAGCGATGGTGGCCGTCTGGCAGCAATGGCGTGTAGTTTCTCATACCTACAATGGGTTTGGTTTAGTAATATTGTTGAATGTATGAACAGCTTCCTGTTGGGCTATCCCTCCTTATGGCCCAAACAATTGGTGTCCCCTTAACCAATGGGAGGAGGAAGATAGAAGATGCCTTGTTTTTTGGTTATAAGGCAAATAGGCATCAGGAGAACATTAAGTTTCTAATTTTTCTTAAAACCCGTGAAAGAGAAGAAGAAAGAGAAAGAGAAAGAGAGGAAGAAGAGAAAGAGAGTGAGAGAGAATTAAGCCACCATTTTTGGTGAGATTAGAGGCATCTTGAAGAGGAGAAGAAAGGGTTCTTGTTGAAGGATCTTTTGGTTGTTGTGGTGGAGAATTGATTGATTAATTTCCACATCTCTTCAAAGGGGGAAAATTCTAGGGTTTGTCAAACCCTAGTAGTAAGTATCTCAAATCACTTCTAATTCTTAAATTGATAGTGAATCTCATATTATATATGAATGAATTGTTGATCCATCCTTAGGGGTGAGTGTAATTAGGCAAATTGATATCCAAGTGCTATAGGCACCTTGAGGTTGTTGTTATCCCCAAATTTGGGAGAATTGTGTGTAACCCATTATTGTTATAGTGGAAGATTTGCCCGTGGTTTTTTACCCTTCACCTTGGAGGGTTTTTCCACGTAATTGCCGGTGTTGTGTGATTGCTTCTATATTGCATAGTTTGTGTATTTCCGCATTCGTGTATCATTGCTTGTGTAGGTTTCGTATTGCGCATAGCGGCTCGGATTTCGTAAGTCTCCCCCAACAAGTGGTATCAGAGCTTTTGGGTTGAGCTAATCCTGTGCAATGGCGGAAGCTAGCACTAGTAATAGAATGGTCAATTTGACCGGTGAGAACTTTGTCATATGGAAGGCGAAGATGGAAGACTGGTTATATTGTAAAGATCTCTATGGTCCAATAGAGAGCAAGGGAGTAAGGCCTGAGGCGACAAGTGCAGAAGATTGGAAGGTTACTAATCGAAAAGCGTTGGTTATATTCGTCAGTGGATTGATGATAGCATTTTTCATCATGTGGCTAGTGAGACACTAGCATATCCTTTGTGGACCAAGTTAGAGGAGATATATGATCAAGCGAGTCTCCTTGTGAAAAAGCTCTTCTATTCAAAAAGCTTGGAAAGCGTGTTTACAAGGAAGGGAGTTCAATGGCGCAACATTTAAATGAAATGAAGGGGATCATGAATCAGCTTACATCTATGGACCTCAAAATTCCCGAAGAGGTTCAAGCTTATTTGTTGCTAAATACTTTACCAGACAGTTGGGAGCCATTGAGGAATTGTCTCGGTTATTCTCGCTCCAGAGACAAGAAGTTGAACATGACTGTTGCAACTAGCGGTTCTTTGAGTGAAGAAGTTAGAAGAAGGTCATTAGACTCATCTCATTCGAAGCTCTTGTGACAGAAAATCGGGGTAGAAGAAAAGACAGAAGACAAGTTGGCCGTAGCAAGTCAAGGGGTAAATCAAAGTCCAGAAAGGAAGTTGAATGTTGGAACTGTCATACGAGAGGTCATTATTCAAATGAATGCGAAGCCAAGCAAGAACACAAGAAGGGGAAAGGAAATGATAACCAAGACAATGGTGTTGCGGCCTACTGTGACAAATGATGATATCATTGTATTCTCAGATTGTAATGATGTTTGTGTTAGTTTTGCGGGTTCGATTCAGAATGGATAGTTGATTCAGTGCATCTTATCATGCTACTCCTCATGAAGATGTATTTACCTCCTACAAGGCTGGTGACTTTGGGTCGGTCGAAATGGGCAACAGTGGTGTTGCGAAAATTGTAGGAATGGGTGATGTGAAGGTTGAGACCGGTGTTGGTTGTACGTTGGTTCTCGAAATGTGCGACATGTACCAGATCTTCGTTTGAATCTAATGTCACCAGGAGTGTTAGATGATGAAGGGTACAACAATCACTTGGGTGATGGCAAATGGAAGCTAAGCAAGGGCTCCATGGTTATTGCAAGAGGCAAGAAGTGTGGCACATTGTACAAGACACAAGTGAAGGTGTTGAAAGGTGAGTTGAATGCTGTTGACAAAGATTCAATCTCCTAAATTTGTGGCATAGAAGACTTGGTCATCTTAGTGAGAAGGGAATTCAAATCCTCACCAAAAGACAAGTTTTGCCAAATGCCAAAGGTATGCAATTGGGTAAGTGTACTCATTGTTTAGTTGGTAAACAAACTAGAGTCTCTTTTCATAAAGCTTTACCCAAGCGCAATTATGGTATTATTGATCTTGTTCATTCGATGTATGTGGACCTTTAAGGGTCAAAACACTTGGTGGTGCTGTTTATTTTGTTACTTTCATAGATGATGCTTCAAGGAAGGTTTGGTCATATGCAATCAAGACCAAAGATGATGTTGTTCCCGTGTTCAAGATGTTTCATAGCATGGTGGAAAGAGAAACAGGTAGAACCTTGAAGTGCCTTCGTTCGACAACGGGGAGAGTACATTGGGCCACTTGAAGTATATTGCAAGAGCATGGGTATACGTCATGAACAATCGATCGAAGACTCCACAACATAATGGTGTTGCAGAGAGGATGAACCGCACTATTCTTGAGAGAATAAGGTGCATGTTATCTCATTCCAAGTTGCATAAGCATTTCTGGGGTGAAGCAATGAATACTGCTTTGTGTATTTGATCAATCGATCTCCTTCAAGACCGCTAGATGGAGAAGTAGCGAGAAAAGGTATGGAGAGACAAAGAGCCTACTTATGATCACTTGAAAGTGTTTGGTTGCAGGTCATTTGTTCATATCCCAAAAGATCGAGAGATCAAAGCTTGACGACAAAGCAAAGCGTGTGTGTTCCTAGGCTATGGAACAGAGAAGTTTGGTTCTGATTTTGGGATCCAGTTGAGAAGAAGGTTATCGAAGTAGGGATGCAGTATTCCTTGAAGACCAGACAATTGAAGACTTTGAGAAGATTGAGATGCCAAAGCTTCAAGATGATATGACCTTGGATCCAAATCCAGTTGTTCCTACTCTTGAACAACATGATGATGATGCTGATGGTAATGGCAATGAAGATGTTCCAGTGGGTGATGTTGAGCAAGAAGTGCAGCAACAACAACAACCAGAAGCTGAGTTGAGAAGATCCAGCAGGACCAGATTACCTTCAACAAAGTATCCACCACATGAGTATGTGATGCTCACAGATGCGGGTGAACCGAGTCTTATGAAGAAGCTCTCGGTGTTCCGAAAGTCGAAGTGGTTGAAATCCATGAAAGAAGAGGTTGGCTCTTTAGATGAGAATGACACTTTTGATTTGGTTGACAAGCTTTGAGAACCGAGAAAATTCAAGAACAAGTGGGTGTACGAGAATCAAGACTGAAGATGGTAACTCACAACCAAGGTACAAAGCACGCTTAGTTGTGAAGGGTTATGAGCAGAAAGGGTGTTGACTTTGACGAGATTTTCTCACCGGTGGTGAGATTTTCTTCTATTCGGGTTGTCTTGGCAATAGCCGCTAGTTTGGATCTTGAGATAGAACAACTAGATGTCAAGACAGCATTTCTTCACGGTGAGTTGGAGGAAGATGTGTATATGGCACAACCCGAGGGTTTTGAAGTCAAAGGCAAAGAGCACATGGTGTGCAAGCTAAAGAAGAGTCTTTATGGTTTGAAGCAAGCTCCAAGAAGATGGTACAAGAAGTTTGAATCGTTCATGAAGGAACATGGGTACAAGAGGACGGCTTCAGATCATTGTGTATTCATTCAAAAATTTGCTGATGGTGATTTTCTTACTCTTTTGCTATATGTTGATGACATGCTTATTGTTGGCAAAGATAAGAAAAAGATTGACGAGTTGAAGTCAGATCTGAGCAAGTCTTTTGCTATGAAAGACTTGGGTGCAGCAAAGCGTATTCTTGGCATGGAGATCACTCGTGATAGGAAAGCGAGGAAGCTGTGGTTATCACAAGAAAGCTACATTGAGAAGGTGTTGCAAAGATTCAACATGAACAAGGCTGAGCCGGTAAGTTGTCCACTTGCAAACCATTTTAAGTTAACTCGTGATCAATGTCCTGTGAATGATGTTGAGAAACGGAAGATGGAGAAAATTCCTTATGCGTCCATGAGATTGGTAGTTTGATGTATGCAATGGTGTGTACAAGGCCGGATATAGCTCATGCGGTTGGAGTGGTAAGCGATTTCTATCAAATCCTGCTATGGAGCATTGGGAAGCAGTGAAATGGATACTACGGTATTTGAGGGGTACTTCTAATATGTGTTTGTGCTATGGAGGTGACAAGCCGAGTTAGTTGGTTACACATTCAGATTTGGCGGGTGCTCAAGACAGTCTCAAGTCTACATCGGGTTACTTATTTACCTATGCGGGGAGCTGTGTCTTGGCAATCCAAGTTACAAAAATGTGTGGCATTGTCTACTACGGAGGCGAGTACATTGCAGCTACGAGAGAGTTGCAAGGAGATGATATGGATGAAGAGGTTTGTTAGAGAACTCGGTGTGAAGCAACAAAGGTTCATCGTTTCTTTGACAGACAGTGCCATCCATCTCAGCAAGAATTCGAGTTTTCACTCGAGGTCCAAGCACATCAATATTAGGTATCAGTGGATACAAGAAGTTCTTGAAGAGAAGGTCTTGTATATTGAGAAGATCCATACAGATGACAACGGTTCTGATATGATGACAAAGTCGCTACCAAAATACAAGCATGTGTATTTCTGCAGCGGCGGGCGAGGTTTGGTGGTGACGGGTACCTTGCCATAAGTCGTGAGGGGGAGATTGTTGGGCTATCCCTCCTTATGGCCCAAACAATTGGTGTCCCCTTAACCAATGGGAGGAGGAAGATAGAAGATGCCTTGTTTTTTGGTTATAAGGCAAATAGGCATCAGGAGAACATTAAGTTTCTAATTTTTCTTAAAACCCGTGAAAGAGAAGAAGAAAGAGAAAGAGAAAGAGAGGAAGAAGAGAAAGAGAGTGAGAGAGAATTAAGCCACCATTTTTGGTGAGATTAGAGGCATCTTGAAGAGGAGAAGAAAGGGTTCTTGTTGAAGGATCTTTTGGTTGTTGTGGTGGAGAATTGATTGATTAATTTCCACATCTCTTCAAAGGGGGAAAATTCTAGGGTTTGTCAAACCCTAGTAGTAAGTATCTCAAATCACTTCTAATTCTTAAATTGATAGTGAATCTCATATTATATATGAATGAATTGTTGATCCATCCTTAGGGGTGAGTGTAATTAGGCAAATTGATATCCAAGTGCTATAGGCACCTTGAGGTTGTTGTTATCCCCAAATTTGGGAGAATTGTGTGTAACCCATTATTGTTATAGTGGAAGATTTGCCCGTGGTTTTTTACCCTTCACCTTGGAGGGGTTTTTCCACGTAATTGCCGGTGTTGTGTGATTGCTTCTATATTGCATAGTTTGTGTATTTCCGCATTCGTGTATCATTGCTTGTGTAGGTTTCGTATTGCGCATAGCGGCTCGGATTTCGTAAGTCTCCCCCAACACTTCCAGTGGTGATGGATTTCGTCTGGGGTATCAAGAGACAACAACAGCAACGAGATATGGTTTACGCCGGAAAACCAACTGGATGGTTTCTGCTGCTGCTGCCGTCAACTGGGTTTGAATAGAAGTTGGCTGAGATGGTTACATTCGGAGCAGTGAGGTGCTTTGGTCTGAGCTGGCTGCTGGTGGTGGAGGATTAAGAAGAGGAGTTGGAAGTTGAGAAGAAATGCATGAATGGAAGATGGTTGCAGGTGATGATTACATGGGTTTTGCTCGAAATCGTGTATGTGTTCTTGGCATGGACTGTTGGAGATGGATTTGTCTATATGGGTGAAGTTGGTCGAGCTAGTTCAGACAAAGGTGCGAGATGGTGATTCGATTGGCTGAAATTAGATGGTCAGTGTTGGTCTCCGGTATTTGTTGGTCAGGGAGTAGAAACTGATGCTGTAGCCGATGGCAGAGAAGCATCGGACCGATAGAGAATAAAAACAGGTACTGGGCTGAGTACGAGGAGAGTAGTGGACTAGGCCTTGGTGATTTCTAGGTCTTATTTTGGTCTTCTCGCAATATTTATAGACACAACACAGTGCTGAGACATAAAGGGGGGAGTGTTCTGCCAGTTTGGAGGCGGACGATGGTGAAGAGTATCTACACGAAACAAAGGTTTGAAGTTCCTTTATAACGATTCCGTTTCGAATTGCTAGTGATTTTCTTTAATATATTTGTGGCTTTTGAGAAAGCCATGTTTTGCTAGACTTTTTTGTAGCTAGGGTTTATGTTGATACCACATGGAGTTTTAGGCTACCTCGAATTGAATAAAATGGAGCAAAAGAACATAATGATTTGAATGTGATTAGTTCTTGAATAATTGTTATTGATTAATTGAAAAACGAGTTGTTGCTTCACCGATTTTGTATACAATAACCTTTGTGCCTAATTGTTAGGTTCATAATATATTTTTGTCTAATTATTTGATAATTCCATGCTTGGGTTAATATCTTTGATGGGTTATGCTTAGAAGAGCCATATAATAGTTGTGAATCAATATTTTAGTTTCGTATAATTTTCTCGCTAATGCAATTTTATGGTGCATGATTTGGTTTAATCTTTTGATGTGTCATGCTTGCGTCCCAGCGATATCTGCGACTCTAATACCTATAATAGGTGATGTTAATAGAACGGTCGATAAATAATTCATGGATTATGTTTCATTTCAGTGATTGAATAGAAATAGTGGTGGATACTATAAACCCTGATGTTTATGGGTGAAAATCGTTTCTGCCGATTTTGGTAAATCCAGTAGGTGAGTGAGAAACTGGTTTAAACCCTAAACAAATGTGCTGCACGTGAGCACTTTCTAGATTTGAGAGATCAATTTGTACAAGTCCGGCCTAAACCAAGAAATGGCTGTTCCAGACTTGCTTCGGTCACAAAGTGGAGGAGAAGGGTTGATTTGGGGAGGGAAGCAAAGAAAGGTGTTGAGACCAGAATAGTTCTGGAAAGGTAGCGTCTCGACTTGTATCAGAAAAGTGGAATCTTAGGAAGCTTGCAAGGTTGCCTTTCTGAGAGTGTTGTATATCTCCTGACTGAGACTTGTTGTCTGGTAGAAATAGGTGAGACCTATTTATATAAGTTGAGATTGAAACGTACCCTGGCCTCATTAAGGAAGGAAATAAAGGGTAGCTAAATGGGAGGAGGTGGTAACCGGCGTGTTTAAGAGTGAAAACGTTTACACCTTTATTTCCCCATTTAATGGACCACTTTTATTCCTTTTCATGCTTTCTTAATACGAGCGTAGTGTACGCTACATGCTGTGACCGCCAAACCAAAACCCTGAGAAAGCATCCCCCAGTTTGTGTTGATGTCTCGAGAGTTGGTTGCACTTTGGGTCCAAGTGGCAATGCCAAGATGCTAGGGGAGTGTGTGGCATGTGCGAAATGCCTTGACCGCAAGTTACACTTTGAGTGTAAGTGGCAATGCCAAAGCTGCTAGGGGAGCGTGTGGCATGTACCAATGGAATGTGCGAAATGTCTTGGCCGCGGGTTGCACTTTGAGAGCAAGTGGCAATGCCAAAGATGCTAGGGGAGCATGTGGCATGTGCGGAATGCCTTGGTCGCGGGTTGCACTTTGAGTGCAAGTGGCAATGCCAAAGCTGCTAGGGGAGCGTGTGGCATGTGCCAATGGCATAGCGGCTTGGTAAGAAAAGTTGCTAGTGGTGCGTGTTGGCATGTGCCAATGGCACGCACGGCCACTTGGGCCTAGGTTGCACGGTTTGCAAGCCTAGGGCGCGAGCGCTACTTTGGCATGTGCCAATGTCATAGCGGCTTGGAAAGTGGTTAGCGGTGCGTGTTGGCATGTGCCAATGGCACGCACGGCCATATTGGCCTAGGTTACACGGTTTGCAAGCCTAGGGCGCGGGCGCTACTTTGGTATGTGCCAATGGCATATCGGCTTGGAAAGTGGCTAGTGGTGCGTGTTGGCATGTGCCAATGGCACACACGGCCATATTAGCCTAGGTTGCACGGTTTGCAAGCCTAGGGCGCGGGCGCTACTTTAGCATGTGCCAATGGAATAGCGGCTTGGAAAGTGGCTAGCGGTGCGTGTTGGCATGTGCTAATGGCACGCACGGCCATATTGGCCTAGGTTGCATGGTTTGCAAGCCTAGGGCGCGGGCGCTACTTTGGCATGTGCAAATGGCATAGCGGCTTGGTAAGAAAAGTGGCTAGCATAGCTAGGGCCAAAGCAAAGTGTGTTTGGCATGGCGCGGCTATCTTGGGCTAGTTGTGGCTGGCATGATTTTCATTGGCATAGAGGTGCGGCTAGCATGGTTGGCATGCTTTGGCGCGTTTGGTGTGACTTGCATGATTTACCGTTGGCACAGGGGTGCGGCTAGCATATTTGGCATGCTTTGGCGCGGTTGGTGTGACTAGTATAGCTAGGGCCAAGGCAGAGTGCGTTTGGCATGGCGCGGCTAGCTTGGGCTAGGTGTGGCTGGCATGATTTGCCATTGGCACAGGGGTGCGGCTACATATTTGGCATGCTTTGGTGCGGTTGGTGTGACTAGCATAGCTAAGGCCAAGGCAGAGTGCGTTTGGCATGACGCGGCTAGCTTGGGCTAAGTGTGGCTGGCATGATTTTCCATTGGCACAGAGGTGAGACTAGCATGGTTGGCATGCTTTGGCGCGTTTGGTGTGGCTGGCATGATTTTCCGTTGGCACAGGGGTGCGGCTAGCATATTTGGCATGCTTTGGCACGGTTGGTGTGGCTGGCATGATTTTTCATTGGCACAGTGGTGCGGCTAGCATGGTTGGCATGCTTTGGCGCGGTTGGTGTGACTAGCATAGCTAGGGCCAAGGCAGAGTGTGTTTGGCATGGCGCGGCTAGCTTGGGATAGGTGTGGCTGGCATGACTTGCCATTAGCACGGAGGGGAATTATGGTTTCGCTCGTTGTAACCCTAATTTGAAAAAAAATATCCCCCATTAATTACTAACTACATACATTAAATGTTCTAATAAATGTGTCACCGGTGACATTAGGTTATTCGGGGTTTTACAATTTTACCCTTTGTTTAAAAACCACCATCAACATTAAGTCCCCTGCTTAGCTCGGAACATGAGCTTTGTTGTGAGGTAAGCATAAGATGGTGACAAACTAGTAAATCGTAAAGAGAATTGAGGAGGCTTGTCTGACCTTTTTATAGATAGGATTTGGAATCCTTGCCTCTGGCAGTTTTGCACAAATAGGGAGGTTGGCACGATTGGGAAGTCAGCATCATTGAGAGACAGAAAGCTGGGCGAAATTGAGAAGTTAACGCGAGTTGGGAAACTAAGTGTGCTAGCTGGTGGGACCGGCGTAAGGTGGGGAAGTTGAGCGTGCTAGCTGGCGCAACTTGGGCGGTCATTGGGAAGTTGGCACAATTGGTGGGACCGGTGCAATTGGGAGACTGGGAAGCTGGGCGCGAGCTTGGTGGGACAGGTGCAAACAAGGAGGGAGTAGGTGTTTCGACAGATAGAAAAGTTTCCTTATTTTGCCTTTCTTCACACGCGGCTTTAGTCAGGGCATCATCCATGCTAAAAATCTGGAAGCGTTATGTCTCTCATTGCTTCCTTTCCTTTTTTAAGGTTCCGTATTCATACCCAACGCAATTGTACCGTCTCCCTTGTTTGAAAAAAGGTTCTTCTTGTTGAGTTTCTCCCTTTGTCATGTCGCACAGAGACGAATCATCCTCTAACCAGCCAGATTCTCCAGGTGAAGGCGCGAGGTCTGACTCTTGTGGGAGCATCCCGACCCGGGTTAAGAAAATCATATCGGTATGTTTTCTTCTTCTTTTAGCTGATGTACGCTTTACCACTTGTTTGATGAATGGAAAATTTCCCTTTTGTGCAGAGATATCCTATTGGAGCATGTGTTACTGTTATCGACGAGGATGACCTAGTCGTTCCCCTCCCTTCAAATCCAACCTTGTTGACTGTTGCAGACTTGGAGAACGCTGATTTAGGGATCTCTTGTCATGAATACCCCTATGCAGGTCTGCCATTTGGGACTCATATGAGATGTCTCTCTTCCAATTACCAGAATGTTGGTGGTTTCCTGGTACGAAAAGAGTTCGTGGTCCTTTACACGAGGATATGGAAGACATACGGCCATATCGCTACCAGGAGTGTAGTGAAGTTTTGTTCGTCCGCCTTGGTTTCCGTAGTGAACTGACTTTTGCCAATAATTGCTGAGATGGAGAATATATCCATTTGTGCTGCTGTAGAGTCGGCCATTCAAAGGTGGGATAACATGGTGTCTACCTGTGAATCCTTGGAGTTTAATATCAGCTGGTTGCGGCATCGTCTTAATATTATGAAAGTCGATAGAGCTGGTATTGTTGCTAGTGTGATTCCTGCCACAAAAGCCATGCTGGAAGAGGAGAATGCTTTGGCCATGGAGTCATATAGGATTGAAGAGTTAACTCGAGATTTGAAGAGTAGGACTGAAAGATATCATAGTCGATTGAAGATGATGTTTTGTAGGGATTACAATTTACTAGATGGGCTTTTCAGACTTGTATCACGAGGTTTGAAGGCTCCTTTTTTTTTTTTTTTTTTTTTTTTGTTGAAGAACTAAAGAATTTCCATTAATCTGTTGGATTGTTGAAATTTGATAATTGGTAAGAAAGAAAAGTAAAAGCAGAGAGGGTGTCTGGACGTTCACATTTTTAATGTAGCGTGTTGCAGGGAAGTGATTAGGCGTAGTATGCTTTAAGCCACTTTCCGTTAATGACTGCCTCTAGCTTTACCCCATCTTCTTTGATAATCTTGTAGTAACCATTGTCATACGCCTTAGTGATTATGTACGGCCCTTCCCATTTGGGAGAAAACTTTGGTGCCGATGCATCTTGCTGGATGTGTTTGGCGGTTTTTAGCACCAAATACCCTTCCTTAAAAACCCTGGGTGTTACATTGTTGTTGTACGCCCTGGAAATCATGTTTCTATATGCTTGTGCATGTTCTTCTGCCCAGGATCTTCTGGAGTCTATAGTATCTAGTTCCGCGGCTCTGGCATTGAGTGTTTCGGCTTCATTCCACTGAGGTCCACTTGCTGCGGCG
This sequence comes from Papaver bracteatum, assembly GCA_023529315.1. Taxonomy (NCBI): domain Eukaryota; kingdom Viridiplantae; phylum Streptophyta; class Magnoliopsida; order Ranunculales; family Papaveraceae; genus Papaver; species Papaver bracteatum. The sequence goes on along the minus strand of JAJJWX010002811.1, from coordinate 2,873,574 downwards.
ATTCTGGCAGACGAGATCTTGATTTCCGCTGGGAGGATTGCGTCTGTACCGTAGATGAGGGTGTAAGGAGACATACCAGTGGGGCTTCTAGGAGATGCTCTGTATGCCCAGAGAGCCATTGTCAATTGCGCATGCCAGGTCCTAGGATTGTCGTGTACTGTTCGGCTGAGGATTAGGATTAGAGTCTTGTTGGTACTTTCGGCTTGCCCATTTCCCTGGGGATAGTAGATGGTACAGAAGACTTGTTTAATGCCATACCTCTCAAGTAGTTCATGTACTTGCTTAATAACAAAAGGCGTGCCGTTGTCGGTGATGACGTGTTTAGGTATGCCAAAACGGCAGATGATGTGTTCCTTGATAAACGCTGCGATCGTGGCTCCAATGGTTCCTTTCAGCGGGACAGCTTCAACCCACTTGGTAAAGTACTCGGTCGAGGTTATTATGTATTCATGTTATTTTGAGGATGGCGGGTTGATCTCCCCAATGATGTCGAGTCCCCAGCTATAAAGGGGCCACGGGCTACTTATCGAGTGCAGGGGTGATGGAGGCGCGTGGATGAGGTTTCTGTGAATCTGGTATTCACGACATTTCTGAACGAAAGTAGCTGCGTCGTCTTCCATGATCGGCCAGTAGTACCTCTCGTGTATCTGCAGGAACAGTTTCTGTTTTCCTTGGTGTCCGCCTTCGTGCATTTCTCATAACATAACTGGGATTTCTGTATCACCCAAATACCGCAGCAGACTTCCTCCGAAACTCTTGCAATATATAACCCCATCATGGAACACGAATCTTTTGGACTTCTGTTTTAGCTTGGACGCATCCGCTTTGTCAGTAGGGAGAATGTCGTCGCGAAGGAAGACGATGTATGGCTCCTTCCAGTCCCCAGTGTGACTGATGTTAAGGACTTCTGTCTGACATGGGGGTGCCTGGCAATTGGGACACGCCTTATGGAGTAGTAGAGATTGGGATTCCATATCCGGCTAATAGTATCCAAGTCGTTGTAAACGACGGTATAGGGTTATAACTGATGTTATTCCACAGACTTCGGCATAGACATGCTCAAGTTGTTGTTGTGCTTCCTCTTTTCCGAGACACCTCGACAGAGAGCTATCTGGGTTTCGATGATACAAAATATTTTGAAGCACAAAGAAATTCCGCAAAGTCTTGAGGTCGACCTTCCCTTGGAAAAGTGAGTTATTGAGTTCTTGAATGATAGGAGTTCTCCAATCATCGTCTTCGGCTTTCTCAAGTTGCGAAAGCCATGTTGAAGCTATGGTTCGCCGTTTTACTGTCGGGGTTTCCTTGGATCCTTCGAACTGTAGCTTTGATGCTAGTGTATCTAGGAAGTCATCATGCTTGTTACCGCTACGGCCGATGTGTGTGATGGTTGCATCGGCGAAATAATTTAGTAGTTTTTGTGCTTCAGCCATGTATGGTTCCAGCGTCAGTTCTTTCAATGCGTAAATCCCGTTTACCTGGTTGATGAGTAATTTGGAATCTCCTCTTATCTCCAAACGCTTGGCCCCGTCTTGTTTAGCTAGTGATAATCTATGAGGAAGGCTTCGTATTCAGCTGAGTTATTGGTGCATGGAAAGTCTAGCTTGAAAGAGTGCGAGAAGACTTCTCCGGCAGGGGATACTAGTACCACACCCACTCCTCTGGTATTTGTGCTGGGGGTGGAAGAGCTGTCGAAGAACAGAAGCCATGCCTCTTCTTTGACTAAGAAGATATCTGGAAGGTCTCCCGGGAGATCTTCACGTAACTCCGCGGTGTTTTTTCCTGGGAATGCTGCTAACAGATCTGCAACAGCCTGTCCTTTTATGGCCCTCAGGGAAGTGCATGTTATGTCGAACTCTGATAGCTGCAGGAGCCATTTAGCCGGCCTCCCTATCAGGTCAGGTTTATAGAGGAGAAACTTTACAGGGTCTGACTTGGATATCGACACCACCTTGTTGGAGAGGAGGTAGTGTCTGAACTTCTGGATGGAATAAATTAATGCTAAACACGCCTTTTCCGCTTTGGGGTATCTGAGTTCAGCGTCTCTTAACGTTCGACTGAAATAGTATATGGGATACTCAATTCTTTCGTCGTCTTCTTGGGCGAGGAGGGCTCCAATGGCAGTATCGTTAAAGTCCGAGTAAAGACATAGTGGTCTTCCTTGCATATGAGGCTTCATGATGGTCGGGGAGGACAACGTTTGTTGGATCTTCTGATACGCTTCTTGTTGAGATGTAGTCCATTTGAAATTCGCTCTTTTTTTCTTCAGCAGAGGGGTAAACGCAGTAATGAGCTGTGCCAGCCCCGGTATGAAGCGACGAATGTAGTTTATCTTTCCCATGAAACTCTGAAGCTATCTTACGGTTCGTGGGGGTGGCATCGTGAGGATAGCATGTGTTTTGACTGGGTCAACTTGTATCCCTGCGGCCGTTACTTGGAATCCTAAGAACTTCCCCGAAGAGACACCAAAGGAACATTTCAAAGGATTCATCCTCAACTTGTATTCGGGGCATCTTTCGAACACTTGTCGTAGCGTTTCCGAATGATCCGCTCGAGTCTTCGATTTAACCACCACATCATCTACGTAATCTTCGACTTGCTTATGCATTATATCATGGAAGATGGTAGTCATGGCGCGTTGGTAAGTAGCACCAGTGTTCTTCAGACCGAAAGGCATTACGGTGTAATAGAAGTTTCCGAGAGGGGTTCGGAAAGCAGTCTTATTCGCGTCGTGCTCATACATCTTTATCTGGTTGTAGACACTATATCCATCCATGAAAGAGAACATACCATGCCCACTGGTAGCGTCTACCAGCATGTCGATGTTAGGGAGCGGGAAATCGTCTTTAGGGTAGCACTTGTTCAGATCTCTGAAATCGACACAACACCTGATCTGGCCATTCTTATTTTTAACGGGAACGATATTGGCCAACCAGGTGGGATGGTGAATGGGTTTGACAAAACCAGCGGCTAGTAATTTCTGGACCTCCGCCTTGATTTGTTCTTCTACATCGTGTCTGAATTGTCTTGGAGGCTGCTTGACTGGTTTGGATCCGGGTATCACGTGCATATGGTGGGTGACCAGTTTTTCATCCAAGCCAGGAATTTCTTCGTAAGTCCACGTGAATACGTCCTGGTATTCTTTGAGTAGGTCGACTAGCTTTGAGTGTTCCGCAGAATGTAGATCCGAACTGATCAGAATGGGTCACGGGAATTCCTCATTCCCTATATTGACAGTTTTGAGTTCGTCCGTGGTCAAGTCGATCCCGTCTTGCAGTTTATGAGGGGTGTCTGGAACTTCCTCCTGGTTATTGTGAAAACATTCTTTCGGGCGGAGAGACCGGGTCATGGTCTCCCCTGCTAATTGCTAACAGCGGTGGTAATATGTGAGTTTTCCCTTTTTTCTTCGTCCTGCGGTAAGGGTGCACTCTCGCTTGGTGCGGGCATGGGTTATGACCGGTGGTGGGAGACTGGCGGGTCTTTCTTTTGAGGAGATGGCGGGAGAGCGGTCTCCTCTGCGGAGCATCTCCAATTTGTCGCTATCTCTGAGCACTGTACATTTTGGTAGCAGAAAACTATGAATCTCTATCGTCACGCCTTTTGAACCCTCCTTCGGCCCATGTGCTTCTACGCAGTATATTGGTGCATAAGGGGACAGTGACGCGGGGATGCGGACAACTTCTCCGTTCAGTACTGTTTTCAGGCATTGGTGGTATGTTGAAGGAATGATTCTGAGATTATGCAGCCACGACCTTTCCAGTATCATGTGGTAGTCTGGTTCTTTTTAAATTACTTTAAACTTCACACTTGATGAATTGGCCCTACTTCCAGCTCCAAGTTGATGTAGTCGTATATGTTAGTTTGGTTGCCTTCGAAATCTTTCATCGTAGTGGGTTGTCATACGATCTCGTTAGGTCGCACCCTGGAAGCTTTAAGTGTCTTGAGGGTGATGACATTGGAAGATGCGCCTGTGTCAATGAGCGCTCTTCGAAAAAAAAATTCCTGACGAGGGCCGCAACATGCAAGGCCCGGTTGTGACCTTCTTCTACCATCATGTCGTCATCGGTGAAAACAATACTGTTGGTGGATTTATCGGGGATCCTCGGAGTCCCCGTGGGTGCAGGAACTAGTGATGCGTTCAGTGCTATTTGGTTAATAGCAGAGAACTTTTTTATTTGCTGGTCCTTGGAGAGGTGTAGCAATTCACATAAGTATGCCAACCATGCTAGCCATTGTGCCAATGGCGAATCATGCCAACCACACCAACTGCGCCAAAGCATGCCAACCATGCTAGCCACACCTCTGTGCCAATGGCAAATCATGCTAGCCACACCAACCGCGCCAAAGCATTCCAACCATGCTAGCCGTACCTATGTGCCAATGGCAAGTCATGCCAGCCACACCAACCGCTCCAAAGCATGCCAACCATGCTAGCCGCACCTCCGTGCCAATGGAAAAACATGCCAGCTATACCGACCGCGCCAAAGCATGCCAACCATGTTATCCGTACCTCCGTGCCAATGGCAAAACATGCCAGCCACACCGACCACGCCATGCCAAACACATTTCGCCATGGCCCCCCATGCTGCGCCACCATAATGGCCTTCCCCATGCGGCTACCAAAGTGAAGGCGTGCAAAAATCAACGGTTGCCCTTCAATCCCAGGAGAAAATCCTGGCCGTCTAAGGTCACCTCACGACATTTGGCCTAAAACCCTAGCTTGGTCACTCACCTAGCCAAATCTATCCACGACATATGCCCAAGGCAAACCCTTGGACCCACGTGCCAATCCAAACGCCCTTCCTGGGCCCTAGCCACGCCATGCGCCCATGGCAAACCCTTGGCCCCACATGCCAAGCCAAAACCACACCTAGCCCAAGCTAGCCGCGCCATGCCAAACACACTCTGCCTTGGACCTAGCTATGCTAGTCACACCATGCCAAGCCAAACACCCCTACCTTGGCCCTAGTCATGCCATGCGCCCATGGAAAACCCTTGGCCCCACGTTCCAAGCCAAACCAAACCTAGCCAAGCTAGCTGCATCATGCCAAACACATCTCACCATGGCCCCCCATGCCGCTCAGCCATGCTGGCCTTCCCCACGCGGCTACCAAAGTGAAGGAGTGCAATAATCAACGGTTGCCCCTCAATCCCAGGAGCAAATCCTGGCCGTCTAAGGTCACCTCACGACCTTTGGCCCAAAACCCTAGCTTGGTCACGTACTTAGCTAAAGATAGCCACGCCATACGCCCAAGGAAAACCCTTTTCCCCACATGCCAAGCCAAATGCCCTTGCCTTGGCCCTAGCCACATTATGCGCCCATGGAAAACCCTTTCCCCCACATGCCAAGCCAAAACCGCACCTAGCCCAAGCTAGCCGCGTAATTCCAAACACACTTTTCCTTGGCCCTAGCTATGCTAGTCACACCACGCCAAGCCAAACGCCCTTGTCTTGGCCCTAGCCGCGCCACCCTGCTGGCCTCCCCTACGCGGCCACCAAAACTAAGGCGTGCAATAATCAACGGTTGCCCTTCAATCCCAGAAGCAAATCCTAGCCATCCAAGGTTACCAGACAACAAATGGTAACCTTTGGCCCGAAAAGCTAAGTTTGGCCACGCCAAACCATGCCATGACAACGACATACCAACCTAGTCGCACCACCACATTGGCCCTCACTACGCGGCTACCAAAACGAAGGCGTGCAATGATCAACGGTTTCCCCTCCTCTCAAGATACAAAATCTCGACCGTCGAAGGTCACCAGGCTAGCTAGTTTCCCGAGCTTGACTTTCCAAGCCACAAAAACATGCTACATGTTTTCCAAAAACATTCGAGACATCAACACAAACTGGGGGATGCTCATTAGGGTATTGGTTTGGTGGTCTACAACGTGCGGCATACGCAAATTCCCGTTTCAAGATAGTGTAATAAGAATAAGATGGTTAGTAAATGCAGGAAGCAACGATGAAACGCTCTTTCATTATGGGACATCAATTCCATCAAATCCCATCAATACCAGGCGTTACCACCTCTTCCCATTTAACTCATCCGTTTTCTTTTATTATGAGGCCAGAGTACCTTTCTTTTTTTGACTTGTATAAATAGGCTTACCTATTTCCACCAGAACACAAGTTCTTGGTCAGGGGAAAACACCACACTCAGAAAGGCAACTCTTGTTAGCTTTCTCAAATCTCTCACCCTCTGATACAAGTCAAGTACTACTCTTTTAGAATTATTCTGGCCTCAACACTCTCTTAGCTTCCCTCCCTAAACCAACCCTTCTCCTCCACTTTGTGACTGAAGCAAGTCTGGAACATCCATTTCTTGGTTTAGGCCATACTTGTACATATTGATCTCTCGAATCTAAAGTACTCCCTTGTAGTACATTGTTTAGGGGTTAAATTGTTTCTCGCTTTCACACCCGCAATTACCGAAATCAGCAGAAACTATTTGCACCTATAAACAATTGGCGACCACAACGGGAGGATTGATCTATCAGTTACAATATCAACTCCAACTCCTGATTTCATTTTCCGAGCGTCAACCCCAATATGGTGGAACTCAGGTCTGGAGCGGCTGCCGAGAATACCAGCACATAACACGTCCCTAATGTTAACGTCTCCCCCAATAACGTCGTTACATCACCTACTGACCACAATAACTCCGAATTCACTCCCTTGAGCGTAACACCGCTAATCACCAAGGCCATAGTCCCACCACCTCTAATGTCTCTGCAAAACCCTCTAATCACGGCAATGAAAACACCTCTTTGAGCGTTACGCCACCAGTCACTAGAGCCAGAGTTGTCGCTGCGGATCCTAATGTTTCGTCTAGCATGGCACCTCCAACTTCAAATAAGGTCCCAACTACCCTACCGACGGGACGAGAGACCGGAGGGACCATAGGAAGCCGTCCATATGTCACCATCGATGATTTGATGGAACGATAGGAAATGCTCGCCAGAGCCCAGGCGGATATGGTTTCAACATAGAAGAAAGTACTCGTCTTTCTCAAGACCCTGACAGAACGTCTACCACGTGAGTCGCGTCCTCCAGAGACGTTTAGAAACATTTCCAACAGCCTCGATGCTGGTACCTCGGTGGAACACACCTCCGCGGACGATGAAATTTGCGCCAGAATCCCATTGGAAAGAAATCAGCCATCCAACTTCGTCACACGAGAAGATCTGAAGCAACTTATCTGAAACCGAATCAAGAATGATGAACTGGACATGCATCAACAGTAACCCCCTTACCCATATGAAATACAAAGAATCCCTCTTCCAAGGGGGTACTCCTCTCCTCAATTCACCATGTACGATGGTACCGGGAATGCACATGAGCATGTCTCCCGTTTCTTGGAATCCCTGGGTGAACATGAATATAATCACGTTCTTCGTCTAAGGGAGTTCTCAAAATAACTTACCGGAAGGGTGTATACATGGTACAACAACATCCCGCCGAACAGTATTCCTAACTGGAGTGGCATGGTTGCCGCGTTTTACAAGAAGTACTTCTTCGTGTCTGAACAAGTTACTTTCTCAGACCTCGGAAGAATGTACTAGTGGGATAACGAACATCCGAATGATTTTGTCAAAAGGTTCAGGGTTCAAGCACTCGACTGTCACGACCCAAACGTGACTGAGAAACAGCTGGTGAACGCGTGCATCAATGGTATGGTTCCTATTTACCGCTCCTTGCTAGAAAAATTGCGCTTCCAAACATTCTCCGAACTCCATGAGGCCGCTAGACGATCCGCAACGACAACACCAGCATTACTGGAAAGAACTAGGCCAACTCGAACCGAAGACACGCATGAAACTCGTGGGAATATACGCATCATCAGCAAGAAATTTAATGCCGGCTCATCCTCCATGAACATAATGAACGAAAGAGGAAAAAGGAAGGCCCCAACTACAGGCCACCAGCCAAAACGTGAAGCACCGGCGCAACGGGAAACCCCGCCATGGAAGACCGCCACTAAAGCTCCCATACATCATCATGAAATCGAAGGGAATACCTTCGATTTCCCGTTTCCCATCGAGGAGGTGATTGACCTCCTAGAGGCCTGGGTTCAAGATGATGTTATCAGACTGCCACCTCCCAGACGTCCACCAACTGAGGATGAGATGGCGAACCCCAAGTACTGCCATTACCACAGGTTCGCTCACCACCCGACCAGTGATTGCAACAGACTAAAGCATATTTTCAAAGAAAATATAGAAGCGGGAGAACTCCAACTAGGAGACGAGGGAGTACATCGAGAGCCACTCCCAATAAGAAACTGTGGGTTCTCTGGGGACTCCGTGCATGAGACTGTACAATCCATGATGTAGCATGTATGCGAAATTCTCTATCTTTCCAAGGTGCAACGCCAAGATATTTTCGCAGCTCTCAATCGCGTTGTATCCGGCAAATGACTTTTTCTCTCCCCGGAAACCACACCAGGTGCCCAAGCTTTCCAAACGAGCTGAACCAAAGGGGGGAACAGGGGACTGCTGACCACGTCCCGTTGAAGAGGTATTGAATTTGACAACACGCTCATAGACGCGGCCTCTGATCTCAACATCGTTACTTTCAAGACACTAAAGGCAGTGGGATTTACAAAAAAAGATGCTACCCATTCCCCATCTGTGATTAAGAGCCCGAGAGGAGAAGCTTTGAATGCGCATGGCTACATCAACCTCGTGATCAAGGTGGGAGACGTTATAACGCATAAAAAATTTTACATTGTCAAAGAACTGGGTCACGACATGATATTGGGGCACTTATTGGTACTCGACAACAAAGCGAAATTAGATGTGCACCCTCTATCGACATCCACGCCCGAAGGAATTTCCAACAAATCATCCCACTGGTTATCGCATCAACGAGCTATCAAAGGAACCAGACATCTGGAGAAGACATGTTGGCGCTAGCTCATGGATTTCAAACGCAAATAAGTCCGACCGAGCGACCTTCTCTACAACCAGTCATTCCTTCTCCTATTCTGTCATGGGGACTCGGCTCGATTACTGGCACGGACGCTGTCAATAAATGTGAATTGGGTACTGGGCCATTTGAACACTTTGCAAAAAGCTTGGAAACTTCCATTGAAACTAATGAAGACAAGACTCGAACGGTTACACGACACCTGAACCCGTTTTCAATCGGAGATGTAGTGGTTAAGGTAAAATCATTTCAAGTTGGGAAGATGACGGTAAAAATGGCTATTCAAATTGATTCACCCAATGGAAGAGAAGACGAGTTGTACCTGGTGGCAGACATCCTTTTAGGAGGATATTGCAAGCTCATCAACACAGATACACCTGAAGGCATGATAGTTCACTCGCGATGGCTCAAGGCCTCCAATCCCTAAAATGTTGTACTTTTCCAGTCACTCTCCCTTTAGTATTTCCTTTAACAATTCCTCTTAGTAATTGTATTCCCCCAAGATGAATACACTATTTGTATTCTTCCCCGGAGTTTCATTTTCTGTCAAAAAAAAGAGAACATAAATATATCTCTTTCCAAACAAGTTCTCCAGATATCAGAGAAATGTATCAAATTAACCCAGAAAACCATTGCAAAGCCATCATACCACAACCAGAAATACCTCACTCAATCATTCAGAAAAAAATATATATATATAAAGCGAAATGTTGACTGATGAAGAAGAAGGTAAAGATGAGTTTACGAAAAACATCGGGGGAACTAAGCAGCTAACAAGAATAATAAAAAGGGAGGAACTAGCCCTCGAAGGATGGAACACGAGTCTCCTTGGTCAAGGATATCTTCAAGCACTTCCCCCAATAATCCTTCGGGCAATAAAGATTCCATTCAATGGTGTTAGCAGAAGCAACCTCAACATCCCATCCCAAAGCAACCACAACAGCAACAGTGTTCGCTTCGACGACCGGCTCGGCATACGCCACCATGACCCCTCCAGTATCACAAACGACACCTCTGGCGTCAACTCCAAAGGTAATTTCGTTTTCTTCAGACGCTCCCTCGAAGGTTTTCTCATTGACCCTTCGAAGAAGATTTTTTGATTCATCCGCATCAAAACCGAGAACCATGGCGCTTTCCTTCGAAAGCTTCACATGCTCGATTTTTCGTTGCTTCGACCTAGAAACAGTTCGATCCGCCCTATAACTAGAACGAGGAAAGGTTTTGCCGCACTGGAACTTCTCGACACGCCAAGGTTCTTCCTCATTTTCTCGCCCCTCCTCCATGTTCACCGAACCCAAGAAAGTCCGAACACGTGCCTGCACTTTATGGAGATATATGGATGGGAGGTCCTTGATGATTTCACCAGCTTCATGGAACATAGATTCAATTATGGCTAATGCCTCCTCATAAGAATAATATCGGTTTCCGCCAATTCCGAAGTCCTTCTCCGAAGAATTAAAGACATGGTTATCCCTGGAGCCCCCCCATCATACACTACAAAGAACAAGGAAAGTGGTCAAGTTCCATCCTATCTATATACACATAAGAAGGATGATAACATAAAAATAAGAAGGAAACACGAGGTGATACCTGTAAAGAGGATGGACGAAGACGAACTACGCTAATATAGAATTCAAGATCATCTTTTATGAACATCAAGATGACGTGACCTCAAAAGGGAAAGTTTTATACTGGTCGTGAGTTAAGGCATGATATCAGGTCCTAATTAAACCTCATGCCTGGCTGTAAGAAATAATTATGATTGGTGAGAAAGAGTGGAAGAAAGTGCTCGAGGCACACTAGGTCGTATTTTCCCTTCCTAAATTTCGGAAACAAAACCGGCAACATAACAAAGGCAGAATGAGTAACTATTTTCCTCTTTTGTGGGCGTAACGTTTTTGGTTGAAGAGAGGAAGAACTTTCTAGTCGAGCAAAATAAGGAAAGAGGCAACCAAACCCTTGAAGATAAACACCAAGCAATCCGTGTCATGTCTCATCCTCACCGCTCCTAGCCATATGTGCACGTCTCACCCCACCAAACTGCGCCTTGTCATAGTCGCACCAGGCCAAGCCATTCACTCCATTACCGCGGCTCCACCACGCCTAGCCGTCCGTGCAGCCTCACCGAGCCGCGCCCAGCCATGGCCTCACCAGACCAAGTCGCCACTCCAATGACGCGACCCTATCATCCACGGTCTGCATTTCCAGTACAACTTACGCAGGGCCGCCAACACGAGAAGCCAAAATTCTCTTTACCACTTAAAAAGGTTAGTCGGATTATCCTGACCATCTTTGATACAATTTACACCTCGATTCCATCCTTGTCTGTCAGCATCATATGCTTACCTCGCAACAAGGCACCTGTTCCGAGATAAGCAGAGGACATAATATTGATGGTGGTTTTTAGCTTAGGGTTAAAATCGTAAAAAACTAAACCCTAGCAGACAATGATGTCACAACATTTAAAGTAACGAACATTTACTAGGCACATTTACTGAAACCTTTAATGTGTCCCTAAATAATTATCGGGGTATCTTTTTCAAATTAGGGTTACGACAAGCCAAACCCTAATTCCCACGTGTGCCAATGGCAAATCATGCCAGCCACACCGACCTTGCCAAAGCATACCAACCATGCTAGTCGCACCTCTGTGACAATGTCAAATCATGCCAGCCACACCGACCGCACCAAAGAATTCCAACCATGCTAGCCGCACCTCTGTGCCAATGGAAAATCATGCCAGCCACACCAACCGCGCCAAAGCATGCCAACCATGCTAGCCACACCTCTGTGCCAATGGAAAATCATGTCAGCCACACTAACCGCGCCAAAGCATGCCAACCATGCTATCCGCACCTCTGTGCCTATGGCAAGTCATGCCAGCCACACCAATCACGCCAAAGCATGAAAACCATGCTAGCCGCACCTCCGGGACAATGGCAAAACATGCTAGCCACACCGACCGCGCCAAAGCATGCCAACCATGCTAGAAGCACCTCTGTGCCAATGGAAAAACATGCCAGCCACACCGGTCGCTCCATGCCAAACACATCTCCCCATGGCCCCTCATGCCGCGCCACCATGCTGGCCTTCCCCACTCCGCTACCAAAGTGAAGGCGTGCACAAATCAACGGTTTCCATTCAATCCCAGGAGCAAATCATGTCCGTCTAAGGTCACCTCATGACCTTTGGCCCAAAACCCTAGCTTGGTCACGCACCTAGCCAAAGCTAGCCACGCCATATGCCCAAGGCAAGCTCTTGGCCCAACATGCCAATCCAAACGCCCTTGCCTTGGCCCTAGCCACGCCATGTGCCCATGGAAAACCCTTGGCCCCACATGCTAACCCAAAACCACACCTATCCTAAGCTAACCATGCCATGCCAAATGCACTCTGCCTTGGCCCTAGCTATGCAAGTCACACCATGCCAAGACAAACGCCCTTACCTTGGCCCTAGTCATGCCATGCGCCCATGGAAAACCCTTGGCCCCACATGCCAAGCCAAACCAAACCTAGACAAACTAGCCGCGCCATATTAAACACATCTATCCATGGCGCCCCATGCCGCGCCACCATGTTGGCCTTCCCCACGCGGATACCAAAGTGAAGGCGTGCAACAATCAATGGTTGCCCTTCAATCCCAGGAGCAAATCCTATCAGTCTAAGGTAACCTCACGACCTTTGGCCCAAAACCCTAGCTTGGTCACGTACCTAGCCAAAGCTAGCCACTCCATACACCCAAGTAAAACCCTTGTCCCCACATGCCAAGCCAAACTCCCTTTTCTTGGCCCTAGCCACGCCATCCGCCCAAGGCAAACCCTTGGACCCACATGCCAAGCCAAACGCCCTTGCCTTGGCCCTATCCACATCATGTGCCCATGGCAAACCCTTGGCCCCACATGCCAAGCCAAAATCGTACCTATCCCAAGCTAGCCGTGTCATGCCAAACACACTCTGCCTTGGCCCTAGCTATGCTAGTCACACCACGCCAAGACAAATGCCCTTGCCTTGGCCCTATACACGCCACCCTGTCGGCCTCCCCTACGCGGCCACCAAAATTAAGGCGTGCAACAATCAACGGTTGTCCTTCAATCCCAGAAGCAAATCCTAGCCATCCAAGGTTACCAGACAACACATGGTAACCTTTGGCCCGAAAACCTAAGTTTGGCCACGCCAAACCATGCCATGCCAACGGAATACCAACCTAGCCGCACCACCACATTGGCCCTCACTACACGGATACGAAAACAAAGGCGTTCAACGATCAACGGTTTCCCCTCCTCTCAAGATGCAAAATCTCGACCGTCGAAGGTCACCAGGCTAACTAGTTTCCCGAGCTTGCCTTGCCAAGCCACAACAACATGCTACATGTTTTCCAAAAACATTCAAGACATCAACACAAACTGGGGGATGCTCATTAGGGTATTGGTTTGGTGGTCTACAGCGTGCGGCATACGTAAATGCCCGTTTCAAGATAGTGTAATAAGAATAAGACGGTTAGTAAATGCAGGAAGCAACGGTGAAACTCTCTTTCATTATGGGACATAAATTCCATCAAATCCCATCAATACCAGGCGTTACCACCTCTTCCCATTTAACTCATCCGTTTTCTTTTATTATGAGGCTAGAGTACGATTCGTTTTTGACTTGTATAAATAGGCTTACCTATTTTCACCAGAACACAAGTTCTTGGTCAGGGGAAAACACCACACTCAGAAAGGAAACTCTTGCTAGCTTTCTCAAAGATCTCACTCTCTGATATAAGTCAAGTACTACTCTTCCAGAATTATTTTGGCCTCAACACTCTCTTCACTTCCCTCCTTAAACCAACCCTTCTCCTCCACTTTATGACCGAAGCAAGTCTGGAACGGCCATTTCTTGGTTTAGGCTGGCCTTGTACAGATTGATCTCTCGAATCTAAAGTACTCCCTTGCAGTGCATTGTTTTGGGTTTAAATTGTTTCTAGCTTTCACACCCGCAATTACCGAAATCAGCAGAAACTATTTTCACCTATAAACAACAGTTTGTTTTACTCTTTTTAGTTACCTTAGTCTGAGATGCGACGATTGGAATTGATAACGGGCTAAAAAGAAAGTACTTGGTATTCTCGCAAAGCTTTTGCAAGGTGTGTTATTGAGTAAATTTTACTTTATATTATGGTTTCCAGTGAATTGGCTTCTTTTATAGCCTTTTGGAATCTTACCAACAGAGACGAGAAAGAGGAGACATCTAATAATTCACATGAGGAGTATGCATGTGCACCTTCTTATTGTCCAGAACCTGTTAGAGACGAGTATGTAAATAATGATTGGAATTATTCTCATAGGTATGATCATTCCGGACCTTGTGAAAGTTATGATTATTACCAACCTTACCCAGGTTATGAGTCACATTATACAGATTCCAATTATTATTGAGTCACTGTATGAGAGAGATAATCGATTGTACGGTAAACTATCTCCGTCTCTCGTATCTAGTCTAGAACAATTCACCAAACAAACTTAATTGTTTGTGATTGCAACTGCTGAGAACTGTGCTCAAATTGATAGAATGATTGCTGAACTTATGGAACCAGTAGAGGATTGTCGTTTATACGATGATTCAAGTTCTGATTTCTTCATATTTATGACGCTAGTAATGAAACCGTTGTAGATGATGAATCAGTATGCTTTGAGGATGATGATGGACTTGATAGTGGTAGTGATTTTAGGAATAATGATACCGGTATACCATGCGAATCTATTGTATTTTATCCAACTCATGATCATATTAATGATTATTTGCCTATTCAAAAGGACAAGAGTTTTGTTAGAGATGCAATTTATTCTGATAATGATGATTTAGAAGAATTTGTACATACAAAGATACTATTGTTGAGTCTAACGACTTAGAGATAGTACACGTTCATAATGAGATACCTTCTAGTCATTTGAATAATGATATTCATATAAGCCACTTAGTTGCAGATAATAATGAGGCGATTATTCATGATATTGTTGCTCCATTGAGATCCTGTTTTGCTGACCCATCTCATGATTTTGTGATTGTTGATGTGGATGTGGAGGCAATTGGTACTGGTCAGGTAACTACTGATTTTGAACCAATCTCAGTTTGTTTATCCCACTTTGCAGATTCTGATGATCATATGCTTATTGACATTGTCAACGCATTGTGCCCTTCGATGGTCAATCAAGGTAACTCAACAACGAAAGTTATTTCCGCGGACTTAGAACTAGACTTAAGAGTTACTAATTTTGACAAACTTGAATCACTAGATGCATTTTTAAACCATTATGCTGATGATTTTGTGTCTTTTTACGTTGTTAATTCATTGATTCCTATGATTTCTAGTGAAGATAATGTGTCGACTGAACGTATTTCAACTGATTTAGAACCTGATTTAGAGCGTGTTTACCAAATAGGAACTAATACGTTTGTTTTCCATGAGAGTGATATGCTTATCTTGACTAAGGATCGCTTTTTATTGAGAATAGATTTACATGTTTGTTTTGAGGTTTATAGTGTTTGCAAGTTCATCTTTTCAGCTAACTTGAGTTGTTGGATTGATCCCCAACTTTTCTGACTTTATATGTATGCTTTGCAACTTACTTTGGTATATCATAACCTTGTTTGGGAGAATAGATACACAAAGATTATGCTTTATGGGGAGTCAACCCATATGATTTCGCTTCATGGGAGTCAACCCATCAGATTTGTTTTCTTTCCTCTATCTTTTATTTGTTTGCTTGAATTTCCCATCTTAATTTCTACGTTGGATGACTCAATTACATTCAGGACAATGTAATGTTTAAGTGTGGGGGAGTGGCATTTTCGTTAGGCTTTAAAAAATAAATAATTTTTTTCTGCATATTATGACCAGCTGTGTAGCGGGTCTCTTAAAAAAAATGATGATCAGCTGTGTAGCGGGGTCATAAAAAAATATTATCATTATGATTTTTATGGTTATGACCAGCTGTATAGCGGGTCTTGTGTATGGTATTTGTCATGACCAATTGTGTAGCGGGTCTTGTGTATGGTATTTTTCATGACCAGCTGTGTAACGGGTTTAACTCTCTCTTATGATATGACCAGCTGTGTAGCGGGTCAATTCTTTGTTTTGCTCGAGGACTAGCAAAATATAAGTGTGGGGGTGTTGATAAGCACGTAAGTGCTACATTTTATACCCATATTTATATTAGCTAGGACTCGATATTTTTGCTAATAATATTATTTTACTGCTTTTGTAGATAGTACAAGTAAATACGATCACTAGTACAACGAACGACTAAAATGGAAGCTAAATGGCGTTTGCGATTAGCTGCATGAGAACCTTGAATGTGGCTGGCCTTGTATTGATATTTATTATCACCTCTCAATGCTCAAGCCCGGACCACTAATGGATAAAGAGTTGAGAAATGAACAAGTGGCAGGTGTGTTAGAGCATAGCTCGGTTGAACCTACCAAGCATTGGTATGTCAAGTTTGGTTGTCATACTTTAGTGAGCCAAAACTCATTTAAGATTCACTTGATTTAAATGCAGTAGAGTCAACTTCGTATAGGTTAGCTTGAAAGTATTAGGATGAGACATTACAAGTACTACGAAGACTTAAAAAAGTGAAGAAGTACGGAGCTACAACCACAACATCATCCTTCCACTTGAGGTTAGTGATATTTGACTTGAACTGTTTCATTCCCTAACGTATCTTTCAAGTCGTGCATATTGAAAACATAAAATTGTGAAGTATGAACACTCTATATGGACATAGTATTAAGGAATACAATATGAGGTTTATTGCTTAACCATTAAACTTTGTATATAATACATCAACATAATCGTATGAATGCTATTGTGATTATGTATGCGTATGAGGTGAGGATTTCACCCTAGGAAACAATGTTTTTACATATGTTTTAAGGAATTAAGTTCATGATATATGTTGTGAATCGAAAAGGAAATCGCCAGGCGTTATTAGGGTTGTTCTTCATTGTATATCTTATGAACGACTAATATTTGTGATTAGTATAACCGCTCATGACTTCTTTGTGTTCTTGGTAAAACTATTTACATGAGGCCCGACTTATGTATTGGTATGACTTTTATTAGTGAAACCGATCTTAAGTAATCACCTGGGGTATGATCGGGTTTGTTTGTGTCTGACCAAATTTGGGAAAGGGGCACCGATCCTAGTAAGAGGTGCAGTACATCACAAGGGGAACCGATCCTTGTATGAGGTGCAACAAGGTTTATAGAATAAAGGGGAACCTATCCTATGAACATATGCAACATGCTTTTAGGCAAAGGGGAACCGATCCTATGTACATGTGAAACACATACAAGTTAGATACAAAATATATGTGGGGAACCGATCCTAGTACCTAGTCAGCCGAATCTTTGGTAAGCTAGTGTGACTATGTACAGCACTCACATGGAGGTAAAACTGAAACTTGTTTTGGTAGAACTGTTACACCCATAACTTGTGATTGAGTGTTACTTGATCAATCACATATTTCTTGAAAGTCAGATGAACCAATTCTAAACTTGTTTGGAAGTATGGTAAATCTGTTTCAAGTGAGTAAGTATGAAAAAGGACTTACAAGAGGAAAGATGTCGACACACTTTGAACAGGCACATTAATGTGTATATTTTATTGTTCAAAGATATTCCTTAACAGTTAAAAAGGAAGGAAATCCCAAGATCGAATTTAAATAAGTTAAGAATCTTTTAATTAAGGTTTTTAATTATGTATGGAAAAGAAGAATTAGTAATGTGCATTTGCTAGTTAAAGATTTTCCAAGGAGATTTCGATCATAAATTTGGACAGTGCATTCTCAGGAATTATGAAAATTGAATTTGGAAAATATTGAATATCTTGAGAATATTTTCGGTTTTGGAAATTCCTAGGTGTCCAAACTTCCTTGTCTATAAATACTTTGAGTTTGCATTTCTATCAAACTAATCCTTCGTGACAGTAAACTTCATATGTTGTACTGTTACTGGTGAAGCCGCCTATTCGGAGAGGAGAGTAACCTAATTAGGCGAGATCTTTTACGACCGCTCAGTTTAAAGTCTTCTTTGGGATTGAGAATATCTAGTGCATATCGTTGTTGGGAAACTAGATAATTGTGGTTTATCTTTAGTTTTCATATTGATTTGATTGACTAACGATGGTTGAACTTTGATTGCACCTAGTTTTTTTATGCTTGAGAATCTTCTCTTCTGATATAAGAATCACTCAAACTAGTTCAAGGTTTCGACAGGGATCTTTAGACTGTTGTTAGATCTAAAGACGATCTTGTGATAATCCATTGTTAACAGACTCCGTTCTGTGTGTGATTTATCACAAGAGATTCAAGTAGTTGTGTGCAGGTGTTTATTGAATATATAAGAAGATTTGAAGACAAAGAAGAGATAGAAGATTTCAGACTTGGTTTTATAATCTTTGGTGTACACAATACTTGTTTTGGTAAAAGAGGATCCAATTAATAATTGGTTTATCCTTATCGTAAATTGGATTGATTAATTGTGTAGATCAACATCAACACAATTCTTTGGGTTAAGAGTGTTGTTGTATTAATCTTAACAATTACCTTTTGGTGATTGAACATAATATAAATCTTGGAACCTAGAAAAGGAGTTTATGTTAAGATAAACAGAAGAGCCTTTGTGCAACTCATATCACTTGGTTGAAGAGAGTTTATACCAAACAGATTTGTTGTTCCTTTACTGTTTGGAATACGTACCAAAGGAATTGGTCCAAGTATGTGACTTGTTTACAGGTTTAAGGAGTGGGAATATAGACGGAACTAGGTGAACTATAGGTTTAGTTGCTTGGTCTCAACTATACGAAGTTGGTTTATTTTGTATAGCGGCTTAATCCTGAGAGTATTCAATTATGGACTAGGTCCCGGGTTTTTCTGCATTTGCGGTTTCCTCGTTAACAAAATCTTGTTGTGTCATTTAATTTGTATTTCCACATTATAATTGTTTTATTATAATTAAATTAAATTAAATTGCACAAACGTTAATTTTTATTTACTTGATATGCAATCCTATTGAGTTTGGTTAAGTCCGAACCTTTGTATCAAGTAAACACACTTTGTTGTTGTATTGTCTTGATCTCATATCCATAGGCAATCACACAAAATGTGAACCGATTTGTTTTATTGTCTCGACTCAGTCTATAGACAATCACTTTCAAAGAAAGGACTTAAAGGAAGGAAAAGTTATAGCTTGAGGTATATTTGGGTACCCTTGCCTTTTCAATTGGTATCAGAGAAGGCAAACACGAAAAGATCTAATATTCTGTGTTTGATGCGATCAAACCTATAAGATATGAGCCAAAGTAAAGTTAAGCGAGAGCGAAAACTAAAGAAAGACTCATTTAACGTATCACAAGACGTTGCAAGTTTTGATTTTAAGAAATGCTTAAAAGGAGCTTCTTCATCAAGTTCTACTTGCTCTTCCGAGAATAAGTCTGAATGTTCTCTAGACGAGACTAAGTTAAGCCCTGTATTCTAAATCAACAATTCAGACTCTGAAAAATGTCTTTTTGATAACGAGAATTTTTTGAGTTCTGTGCTTGAGATTTTTGATGAAAGATCAAGTGTAAAAACATTTGAACTAAAAGAATTGAGCAAACATTTTTTTTTTTTGGTTCTAATGAACTTCTTTCAGCACTTGAAAGAGAACAAGATTTAATCTTAAAGTTTCAAAATCTCGATGAAGACCATAACTTGCTGAAAGAAGAATACTCACAACAATTTCTTATTTATAAAAAGGTAATTGGAGAAAATCAGGATGATCTTAAAACAATTAAAATTGAATATGAAAGGATGTATCAAAAGAGTTTTCTCAACAATGATCTTATTTAGGGAAGATACTTCTCAACAAATACAGGGTTTTGAAGAAAAACTTGTTGAATCTGATCCAAGGATTAACTCTCAACAAAAGAGTTTTGAAGAGAAAGAATGTGTATATGTCTCACGAGAAAAACACCTTGAGGCTGATTTAGCTGGTGCTCTTGATAAAATCAAGATGTTGTAAGAATAAATTTTAGACCTTAAAAAGTTCATTGTTAGATCAAACAATTTAACCTTAATGTTAGAATCAAGTAGAAATCATCGTGATACACGAGGATTGGGCTATAAGGGAATAGATGCTTCAGATATTAACAAAAAGGTAAAAATTTGTTAAAGCTACTAATTCTTCTCAACCAGAGGCTTCCACTGTTGACAAAAGTGGTACTATTTCTTGTAAAGAAGTAAAGCCAGACAAGCCTAAGAATTGTGTTCAACCAGTAGCAATCAACGAGAGCACTTCTGCTAATGTCAAGAAAGCAACAACGTTGAACAAGGATAAGAAGAATAAGAAGAAAAGTCGTCAAGCTCCAATGCAAGAGGATCCACGAAAAGGTAACACTAAAAATCATACTTCGTATATTTATACTAAGCATTGTTATTATTGTGGTAATATAGGACACTTGCAATGGGGAAGCAAAGTTCGTAAGATGCAAGATGCACTTTCCAAATGTATCAAACGAATTGGCTAAGTTTTCTCATCATAAGAACTCAGATCGGTATTGTCCTAAGTTTAGGCAAAAGAATTATTATAATGATAGTTCAAATTTTGCATATCACTCGACAAGGTAATTTCATAAAAGACCCAATTATAGAAAGAGAGGTGACTTCTTAAATGTAAAAACAAAATCTAATGTTCTAAATTGGAGAAAGGGTTATTCGCAAAATATTAATGGGTCCATAAGTCGTCCATAGTCAAGAAGGGACCAAAAGTTAGTCACAAGAATGACTCTCAGCTGTTAATTATTGGTGACAATAATTACAAGAGTCTTATTGAAAGACTAAAGAAAGATATCATGTTTGAAATCTCTTGTACTAGTAAAGGTTGTCAAAGAAGAAAAACAAGAGATTGAATAAGAGAAAACAAACTAAGCAAGAGGTCAAGAATGATTTTGTCTAGTTAATCGTGACGAAAAATACAAGGATGAACTTAACACAACCTAGTTGTGTTAGAATGTGCATGCTCACCTTGATGCTCAATTTTTAAAGGTGAGGAAGCACATGAAACTGAGCACATGATCTCTCGATTATTATATAACTAATTAACATCTTTAGGAGATTTCCTTTCTTCTATACTCATACTTTAATTTCTCTATATATATTTGGGTTTTGAAAGAAACAGTAATTGTGAGTTTATGATGTTGATATCTACTGATCATATATGTGTAGCTCTTGTTTTTACGGTTAAAACAAGCCAAAAATCACTGAATTCGGACATCGTATGCAAAGGTTTTATCGAAAACAGTTTAGTGTTGTGATCTGTCACAAGTAACTCTTGGGAACCGATCCTAGTACCATGTCATGGTGAGGGAACCGATCCTAGTGAGAGGTCCCCTTACGAAGAAGTGTAAAACTGTTTTTCCCATAACGTTTTCGTCCGAACTCGGAATAACCTCATTCTTTTTGCATTGTTTTGATAATTCAATTTCCTACAAGATTGAGGATTAAGTTCTAGCCCATGTTGGTGTAGTTGCAGAATAATCTACAACTACACCCTCAATAGAATTAGGAAAAACTCAAGAAGTTCTTGATGGTGAATGATAATTTTCTTATTAATTCTCTTAGTTGATTACATAGAATTATCAAAATGGAACTAGAATAGTTACAACTTTTTCTATTCTCTTTCCTAAGATAATTTCTTACACTCATTAAAAGAACCTCCCGAATTTTACATTTGAACTCCTATTTATAGTAAAACTTATGCAGTTGTATATGAATTGCGAAGTATCGCAATTCATCCTCACAAAATTATTTCATCCTCGCAAAACTTCATATTTCTCCGCGCTACTTCTATCATCGTATCATTTTATAACTCTTTTCTCCTTTATTTATTACGATACTCGTGAACTATCTTGCCTCTTCTCATGTCAATTCTACGAAGAAGAAATGATCGTGAGAACATAACCGTTACTTAGTCTTTTAGAATTTGGACACGTCTTTTGTAACCGTCCTTTTATAGTTATTCCCTTATATAACTCCTTTATATTCTCTTCCTTTTCTTCTTCTTACTTCTGCAATTTTATCTTCTGTTCATACTCTCCATTACTATTTTCTCTACAATTTTTTCTTCTATTATATCTTCATGAGTTCTCCAAGGTAATTTCCTTCTATCTCCGCGCATTTCATTTGTTTTCCTCTTTAATTTATATATAATTTGTTATCTGATTTTGGTTTATTTCAGCAAAATAACTCCTCAGATGAAACCTCAACTAAAAAATTCAAGACCTAATCCACGAAGAAGAAAATCTGAGAATCAAAAGGTAGTTAAAATACTTTGCCTTCTTTCCTGAACAATATATTGTTGCCTCAGTTTTTAATCTACATTTTGATTCGCAGGTTGGCGAAAAACCAAACCCTGGTAAGAGATCTCGAGTAACTAAACCCACACCATTAATTCCGATTGATGATTTCCTTCCTGAAGTTGATAAGGAATTTTCCTCTCCTCCTCGTGAAAATGCTTCTTCACACACTCCTGCCTCTACTCCATTACCTACCTTTCAATCTCCCATCAGTGTCAATTTATCAACACTTCTTCAAGATCAACCCTCGCAAAATATTTCTTCAACTTCTTATCTTGAAAAACAACCCTCGCAAAATATTTCTTCAACTTCTTCTCTTGAAAAACCTATCTTGTCCCCAAATCCTTTGAGTGCTATTTCTCCAAACAATTTGCAGCTTTCTCTTATTCCTTCAAATTCTTCTCCTCTTCCTCAGGAAATTCGGGATGGAATTTATTCAACTTTCCGAATGTTATATGAGGTTTTGACCAATACTGCGAAGTCTACTAATGTTCGTTCGAAATATGAGTTTTGCGAAGTTCTAAATAATTTCGTCAATCCAGACATTTCTTCTTCACGTCAATCCTTGGAAAAAGAAATTGAATTGCTTCGCCAATCTTTGAAATCTTCTCAAGCAGAATGTGAGGATCTCCGTAAAGAAAATTATCATCTTCAAAATGCTTCTCTCGACTGTGCGATTCTTCGCAAAAGAAATGATGAATTGAAAGGTATGATTACTATCTTCATATTTTCCCTTTTATTTACTTATATTCTTCATATGCTTGAAACATCCATTATAACCCATTCCCCTTTATAGAATCCATCCAGAAATGTAGAAGATTGGTACTTCACCATGAATCAGATGCAACAGAATATCGAACCAAGCATGAAAGCCTATCAAACCAATTCTCCCATTTATCTAATCTTTACTCGTGTGCTCTTGACAACTCTGACGCTCTTTTTCAAGAGAATACTCAACTAATATATGATCGAATTTTTTTGAATGATGACATATCTCAACTTTTTTTCTTCCTTAACTAAAGCTAATTTGAGAATAGAAACCTTATTAGAAGAGAACAAAACCTTATCAGAAGAGAAATGTTCGTTTTTGAATACAATGATTGTTTCTTCGCAAGAATTAAAAACTCTTCAGAATAAATGTTGCGATCAAGAAAATCTTCTTTCTTTGTTGAAAGGTGAACTTGAGGAATTAAAGAAGTCTTGAGATCTTTGAAAGAAATTCTTTTGTTATTGAGAAGAATTCCCTTATTAATAAGAATATAGTCTTGAGTACTAAGAAGAATCAACTTGAAGAAGATTATTCGTCATTAAAAAGTCTTAATGCCAAACTTGCGAAGGATAAAAATTTTCTTCTTTCTAAAGATCAAAAGCTTCAATCTCGACTTAAAGGACTAGTTGGTGATGGTTTTGATAATGCGATGAATCATATGAAGAACTGTTGTCTATCTTTAGCTAAATTTCTTACTTCGCAAAGAGAAGGTAGTCATTAAAATTTGACTGCCTCTGGTATATCTTTAAATTTCGTTATACTCGCAAATTTTATCCTTTGAATTTTGTTTTATTCGCAGAATCTGAGAACAACCTTCGTAATGCGAAAGCTGGATTAGAAGCCTCCTATTCCGAGCTTCTTAAGAAAAATGCTTTGCTTTCTACCCGCTTAATCAACTCTCGTGACCGTGCTACTCGGAGATTCAACTATCTTTCTTATTCCAAAGATATCGAAGATACCAACCATCAAAAAGCTATACTTCGTGAAAGTCATCTGAAAGCTCAAGTCTTTACGAATAACATTCTCTTATCAAGAGCCTTTCCTCCTGTGAAAATTACTCCTCTGAAAATATCTGACGATGAAGTTGCTCGTGAGCCTGATAGTGATTTCGATTATGAGAGTGATGATGAATATCTTGATGACGAGAAAAAATCTATTCCTCAAGGAGATGTTCTTGTTGCATATTCTTCAAAGGATGATATCTCGCAAAAGTCGAAAGCTGCTAATGACCCTACTCATCTTAAAGATCCAGCACAGAGTGTTGATGAAGCATGATAACATTATTTTTCAATTTATCATTGACTCTCCTGTCCTCCTTTCTTTTGAATTCCTTCCCTTAGTTACTGTTGGTTTTCTTTTTGCGAACAATTCTGTTTTTTAAGAAGTACATCTGATATTTTGCGAAAATGATTTAACCTTTCTTAAGAAGTATATCTGATATTTTGCGAAGATAATTTAACCTTTCTTTAATTAAATGTTTTCCTTATTTTGCCCCATTTGATCATATGAAGAGAAATCATATATAACTCACAGATAAAGCTTAGTATATCCTTTTCCCCCTATTATTTCTCTTTAAATGATTAAACATTGTTGGAAGTATTAGAATATCTGCCTCAATTTATCTTACGAAGTTTCAACTTGTTACGATTGTAAATAATAAATCCTCCCTTTTAAGTATAAGAAATAAAATATATGAAATATCCTTAATAAGTATACTACATATACAATACCTTTGAAGAAGTATTAGAAGTACTAAATCCGTCAAATGAAGAGATATAAGAAGTATTAGAAGTACTCGATCCACCAAATGAAGAGATATAAGAAGTATTAGAAGTACTCAATTCACCAAATGAAGAGATATAAGAAGTATTCAATCTGTGAATAATTAGGTAACATATGACGAAGTATAATGATTACTTAACCTTCACCTAATGAAATATCCGTTGAAGAATTATAATAAATATGAGATATTCTTGTAGAATTAAAAGAAGTATTCAACTTTTGGAGAAATATTCAATATATGGAGAAGTATAAGAAGTATGTAATTCTCGTAAACTTTTACGAATATGAACTTATTTGTATTTGATTACTATCAAAATCGCATTTTTTGTTAAGTTTTCGTTAAAATTCTTCAATGATGTTGTCTTCTTTGATAGGACTTCTTGTAAAAATTCTTCAATGATATTGACAGAGCTGTCTTCTCTTCAAAACTTCATGATGTATATTCTTGTAAAATTTCTTCAATGATATCGACGAAGCTGTCTTCTTTTCAGATCTTCATAATGTATATACTTGTATAATTTCTTCAATGATTTTGATGTAATGAATTTCATTAATTTCTGTGGTCTTATCATGCCTTCCTAAGTAAAGGTCTTATTTTGCCACCTCTTTTGTAGTAAATTTTTGTATTTGCGATAATATGACAAGCCTGAACATTCTTGCGAACATACAACCTCGTGACATTATCGTCTTGCGATGAAATCGCAGGACGTTTTTACACTTTCATGTAATAACCCATTGATCTCATCTTAACTTCTTTGTTTAATTCTGCGAGTTCTTTTTGTATGTTTTCCTTCTCTCTTTTTTTTTTTTTTTTTTTTTTTTTTTAGAATGCTCGCAGAACTTCATTTGTTGCACAAATATGACAAGCCTTTATGTTTTCGCAAACAAGAAGCCTCGTGACATTTGCGTCTTATAGCACGTATCAGCTCCCTAATGGAGGGTGCTGCCCGTTATCTTCCCCCTGGTTTCCCCTTCAAGGAAGCGTACATCGACCATACAAGGTTAGCTCTTCCCATACGGTTCCGCCAACAACCAGCTTTTGATCGCAACCTCTTATCCTTTTTGCCTATAGGGCTTATAGTTACGAGGTTGCACCCTATGGGGTATCTTTGGGCCAAGTGCATCATTTGCCAAGACTTGTCAAAAATGGCAGATGTGGTTCAACCTCACCCGGCACTCTTGACTCAACCGTGTACCTCGGCGCCTTGATCGTTTTCTGCACTTCTTTGGAAAGACAGTATGCCTTAGTCGCCCAACCTAAATCCTCTTACACCGCATTTTATATTACGTAATGTCGCTAGATTAGGTGAGAATCCAAGGTGTCTAACCCGGATAGGTACCCCATTATTGGGTTGTACCCCTAAAATTTTACCATGTACTAAGGGCCCTTGGTGGTGTTCCGGTTACCCTTAGCCACGTTTATAGGTACCCCCTTAAATGACGTACTTTAGGACTTTGCCTCTTACGAAATATAGCTTCGCGAACTAGGGTGTATGCCACAAAGGTTTGCCTGTATAAAATTTTCTGCGGCTCTCTTTTTTTTTTGGAGACTGATCACAGATTGCGGTCTTTTATTCGCAAATTAATGAAAGTTTAATCGCAATATAAATTTTGAAACTCGTAACTTTTCCCAATGTCCTGCGAGCAAACAATATTCGTAAAAAATTTCATGAGTTTTATGGATAATACCTTTTCAAATATAGCATGTTCCAAGGTATACCAAGCCTCAAACCCATGTCTCTCCCTTCTGGATCCATCAGCCGATAAGCTCCGCTTCCTACAACTTCTTTAATAACATATGGTCCATCCCATTTTGGTGCTAATTTTCCTCCATTTTCTTTTTGATATCGAGGTGTTTCTCGCATGACCAAATCACCTGGTTTATATTCACGTTCAATGACTCTCTTGTTGTATTCTCGAGCTAATCGTTCCTGATAAATCTTCATATGGTGCAACACCTTTTCTCTTTTTTCTTCCAAATCATCCAATTCACTTAATATTACTCCCGCACTTAAATTTCTTTCCCAAGCTTCTTTCTTTGTTGTCGGAATTACAACCTCTGTGGGTATCTCGCTTCTACTCCATATGTTAGACAATAAGGAGACATTCCAGTTGCTTCTCTTCTAGTTGTATTGTATGCCCAAACTGCGCTAGGTACTTGCTCGCACCATCCTTTGAGATGTCCTTCTAATTTCTTTTTGATTGTATCTGCGATTGTTTTATTTGTTGCTTCTGCATGTCCATTAGCTTGTGGATATAACAGGGTTGACTTCCCACATTTTATCCTAAAAGCACTGAGTAACATCTCTATGTTCTGCCCCTCAAATTGTTTTCCATTATCGATACTAGTTGTCTTTGGAACCCCGTACTGCAAATGAGGTTCTCAAATATGAATGTAAAAACATCTTTATCACGAATATGTTGTCTTGCTTTTACTTCTCATGAGCTTCGTGAAATAATCTGTTGCAACTATCAAATATCGCCTTTGTCCAGATCCAGGTATAAATGGTCTAACAATATCCAACCCCCATTTACCAAAAGGCCAGCAGCTTGTTGAAGAAGTTAATGTGGCCCCTGGTGCATGAATTCTTTTACCATGTCGTTGACATTCCTTGCATCTTCGTACGAACAATTTTGCGTCTGTATGCATATAAGGCCAGTAATATCCTTGTATCTTTGCTCTATATGCTAGAGATCTTCCCCCATTATGATTGCCAGCTTCTCCTACATGTAACATCTTCAATATTTTTTCTCCTTCTTCGCGAGTTAAGCACCTGAGAGGTGGTCCATTGAAAGATTTTCTATATAAAATTCCTTCTCGCAACTTATAGTTTGTTGCACGACTCTTTAATTTATGTGCTTCTAGTCTGTTCCTGGATATTTCTCCTGTTGCGAGATATGCATGAACTTCTTTTCTCCAATCTGCGATGTTGTTTGATAACTCTCTTTCTACTTCCATTGCAACAGCTTCCTCAATTTCTTTCTCTTTGTCCACTGATGGGTGTTGAATTGTCTGTATTTGGATATTTCTTGTATTTGGATTTGTCATCATGATTGGAATAAATGCAAAAGCATCTGCGAGACGGTTATATTTTCTAGATATATGTCTCCATTTTAATTTTGGTATCTTCGCAGATAATTCCTCAACGAGTTTCTTGTATTTCTTCAAAGAAGATTCATTTGTGGTATATTCCCCTTTAATTTGACAAATCACTAACTGCGAATCACTTGTTATCCTTATACTTTCAAGCTTCTTTTCTATTGTGATCTTTAATGCATGCACTACAGCTTCGTACTCTATTTCATTGTTCGTGGATGCAAATTCTAGTCTGAATGATAATGCTGTTCTTTCTCCTTCTGGTGAAATCAACACGACTCCAATTCCATTTCCCTCACTATTGGATGATCCGTCCACTAGAATTTCCCATCTATCTGGTTCTGTTAACAAGTCTTTTGGATTTCCAAATTCTTCTTCAACATCCATCATTTCCTCTACTGCTTCATCTTCTTCCAAAGGAAATTCTGCCAAAAAATCTGCGATGACTTGTGATTTTTGCAATGACAATACTTCGTATTTTATCTTGTAATGGTTTACTTGTGCATTCCACCCTTCTATTCTTCCTGACCTTTTTGTGTTCTTCATGATTGATTCAATTGGGACTTTGGTTACCACTTTTATCACATGTGCTTGAAAATATATTCGTAACTTGAATGATGCATAAACCAGGGCTAAGATTAACTTCTCCATTTTAGAATAATTCTTCGCTGCTGCATTAAAGGTTTTACTAATGTAGTAAATGGGCCTTTCTACTCCTGCGTCTGCTCGCAACAGAACTGCACTTAGAGCATATGGAGTTGTTGCGAGGTATACCAATAATTCTTCATCTCTCTCTGGTTTCTGTAGTATAGATGTATTTGCGAGGTATTCTTTGATTCCTTGAAAAGCTTTTTCACATTCATCAGTCCACTTGAATTTTGATCCCTTCTTAAGTATGTTGAAAAAAATGCTTGCACTTATCTGACATTCGCGAAATAAATCTTCCAAGTGAAGCCAAGAGTCCATTTAGCTTTTGTACTTCTTTTACCGTTGCAGGTGTTGGCATGTCACGAACTGCTTGGACCTTTTCTGGATCAACTTGTATTCCCTCCTTTGATACTATGTATCCCAAGAACTTTCCAGATAAAACCCCAATTATACATTTCTCAGGATTTAATTTGATGTTGAACTTTCTAATTTGCTCAAATATTTCCTTCAAATCTTGCACATGATCTTTAGCTTCCTTGCTTTTTATCAACATATCATCTACATATACCTCCAAAGTTTTATGTATCCACTTTGCGAACACTTTTTCAACCATACGTTGATATGTAGCACCCGCATTCCGCAAACCAAATGACATCTTCACATAACAATACAAACCCCTTGGAGCAAAAAAGGCAGTATGTTCTTGATCTTCTTCTGCGAGTGATATTTGATTATTCCCTTTATATCCATTAAGTGAAGTGACTCTATCATAACCTGCAGCTGATTCCACCATTTGTGGTATATCTGGTAATGGAAAACTGTCTTTGGGACATGCCTTGTTTAGATCAGTGAAATCTATGCAAATTCTTATTCCTTTATTCTTTTTCGGAACAATGACCATATTCGCAATCCATTCTGGATATTTTGCTTCCCTTATGATCCCTGCATCCAACATCTTTTGTAATTCTTCTTCTATCTGTACATGATAATTTTGTGATATCTTCCTTATTCTTTGTTTGAATGGTCTTACATTTTTATCTATGTTCAATCTATGACACGCCACTGATAGATCAATTCCTGGTATCTCATCTACACTTCCTGCGAAGATATCTTTATATTCTCGCAAAAGATCAATAGTTCTTTTTTTTTTCTTCTTCATCCATCTTAGTTCCAATTCGCAAGAATAAAGGCTCCTCTTTACTTCCAATATTTATTTCTTTAGTTGGTTCAGCTGCAACATAGCTTGGACTTTGCTCCCCCATAGGTGTTGGTTCTTTGATTATTTTTGCTGGTTCCCCTTCTTTTTCTGTAATCTCATTTGGTATACCTCTCCCTTCCTTTGCTCTTATTGTATACACTCGGAATTCTTCTTCCTTTTTTGTTTCCTTCGCAAGTTTCCTACGAAGCTGTTTCTTCCTTGCTTTTCCTCCGCATTGCATTACTTCAATTTGATAACAAAATTTTGCACTATCAAGATCTCCTTTTATTTCTTGTATTCCATTTGGTGTAGGAAATTTGATTCTCTGATGTAATGTTGAAGCAATAGCTTTGATCACATGAATCCACGGCCTTCCTATCAGCATGTTATATGGAGATTCCATATCTATCACACACAAGATTACATGTGTTTCGATTTCTCCTAGTAATATTCGCAGCGCGATTTCCCCTTTAGATTTTGTTGTAGATTTTCCTAATCCATGAATAAGACATTTTGAATTTGTGATTTCTTCATCTTTAATTCCCATCCCCTTAAGTGCATGATAGAATATGATATTAACAGAACTCCCTGTATCAACCAAAATTCGGTTTAATTTCCATTTCTCTACAGCTTTCTTATTTTCTAGCATAATCGGAATTGTGATCACCAATGGTGAAGTGTGGTTCAAGTCTTCATTTGGAATTTTTGCTGCTGAAAATGTGATTTTCCGTTTTTCCCATTCTTCTAAAGTTGTTATCTTTTCTTCCTCCATGATCTTTTTTCCTCTACAATCTCACTTGTATATTTTTCCCTTCATATTACTATGAAATTCATCAATCATTGTCTTTGTGATCATATTACATTCTTCTTTTTTGCGATCTCCATCTACTGACTTCATTTGATCTTCAAATTTTCCACAATTCCCTCAAATTTAGGCTACCACAATTCTCAAGTCCCTGTTTCTAGCGCCAATTATGTAGTTGCAGAATAATCTACAACTACACCCTCAATAGAATTAGTAAAAACTCAAGAAGTTCTTGATGGTGAATGATAATTTTCTTATTAATTCTCTTAGTTGATTACATAGAATTATCAAAATGGAACTAGAATAGTTACAACTTTTTCTATTCTCTTTCCTAAGATAATTTCTTACACTCATTAAAAGAACCTCCCGAATTTTACATTTGAACTCCTATTTATAGTAAAACTTATGCAGCTGTATATGAATTGCGAAGTATCACAATTCATCCTCGCAAAATTATTTCATCCTCGTAAAACTTCATATTTATCCGCGCTACTTCTATCATCGTATCATTTTATAACTCTTTTCTCCTTTATTTATTACGATACTCGTGAACTATTATCTTGAAATATTCAGTACCTACAGTTGGTAGGCTTTATCAAAGGATTATGAGGGGTTCATGTAGAAACAATATATGAAAAAGTCACAATATGAATCGGTTTTGGTTTAGCATAAAAGCATATGTGTTTCGACGGTTTTCAAATTTTGCTTGCAGTTGTTAAAACTGATTTTTAACCTTTCTCTGGTAAAGGTTGGTTGTTGTTATTCTTTTGTTTTTGCATAAGTATGACAAAATAATGGTATTTCAATATCAATTATCCCTGAAAGAAGAAGGTGCAATCATATTGGAGAAGTTGGATGCGAAGTTGAGGTAACAATCTTGTTAGTTAATTATTTTCCTGTTTAAGAAAAGCCTATTTTTATTTGATATATATATTGCTTTTACTTGAACAAAATTATCGGTACAATTGATGTGTTTATTCCATTATGAATATGTGGATGTATGTGTGATTCAATTGGTTCCGGTTAAGTAAAACTATTGTTATCTTGCTTTGTTGTGTGATATCAATCGTTTAGGCTTACTTGGTGCAATTGCGGTGCTTTAATGTCTATGCTATTTTAATTGCTTCCAGTTAAGTAAAACAATTGTTATTTTGTTTTATTGTGTAATATCAATTGTTCAGGCTTACAAAATTTATGTGCAATAGTGGAACTTTTTGTATGTTGTTTGAATTGCTTTCGGTTGAGGTGAATAATTATGCAAGTTGATTTATCGGTTTGTATGAATTATTTATGACTTAACGAATGAATATATTGACGGGATGAGTTGTTTATGTTAGATAATTTCTCAATTGAACTCGCATGCGTTGCTATCTCAAGCATGTTTGTCAATGTTAGTGATCAAAACTATAAAGTCTTGATTTCTAGTCTATTATAGCTAAGGTCTCGAACTAGGATAGAAAGTATAGTTGAGCTCAAGAACTCCATGGAAATCATCATACAAGACGAAGGACTACTCAATGAACCAGTGGATCTTCATCAACTAAAAGGTATGTGGAGACTTGAACTTTTTAATCACCCAAAAATCTATCTACTATATCTCCTATCTTGAGACAAAATTCGTATTACTATATAGACTAAGATTATACACATGTGGCATTTCAAGCTGAGTATATATCGCTTATCTATTTCTCGAAATATGTGTTGGTAAGGCTTTATCTTTAGCCAAGTTCATCTTTGCCTAGTGACGAAAGTCATGTTATGTTTGAATCAATTTGAAAATTTCTCTGACGAAAAATAGTTTATGAATAACAACTATATAACGCCCTCTGAGAATGTTTCAATGATTGAAATGAAAGTTTAGATAATATAACCATTGGAGGATATAAGCATTGTTGTGGAAACACATATATGTATAAGTCCTTGTTCCTTGAACCAAAGTTTGCGAACTTTGTTGATCAAGTGAAACTGGAGTAGTACGTGAACTTCAGTTCGCGAACTGGCGAAGTTCTCAAACCCGAGAATTTCTTCCGGAGTTTGTGAACTTCATCCAGGAACTTAAGTCCGCGAACCCAGTCCGCGAACTTGAGTAGGTTATGTCTAAAAACTATGTTTGTGAACTTATCTTAATAAACTAAGGAATGCTATTGAAAACCGTGGCTTTATAGTTCATGAATCGATTCGAGTGAATCACATCATTTTTGTTTCGATTATGTCTTGTGTAGTACATAAAGATCTAAGCGATTGAAAAACTCTTTAACTAGTTCATTTGAGTCATTTGGACTAGTTATGGTGAAGAAGAAAATGGTTGATATGAAAGTTATCATGTGGCTAACCTTTTGGTTAACTATTATTGAACCAACTAATGTACAAGTTTGGGTACGGTTAGACAAGCCTAAAAATGTGCATTACATGTGTGCATAACAAGCTATGTTTTCGATCTAATGGTTGATAAATATTAGCTTGAATCTAATCAGGTTTTTATCTAACGCTGAATATTGAATGCTTTGTTAGTAAGCTAACATTGATTGCAAACCCTGATTTGAAGACTATATAAGGGATAACTCTAGCAACTGGGAAACCTAATCCCCATATATTCTGTGTGATATTAGTTGTGCTAAGCTAGAGTCGATTCTCCTTTAACCTTTGGTTTTCTTCTTCTAAAACCAGGTTAGCGACTAAAAGAATTCATTGGGACTATGAAGCCAGACCGATACTACTTTTATCATAGGTGTGTGATCTGATATTGCTGTTTCTATCGTACGAGTATAATTGTAATAATTGGCTTGAGATTTCTATCTCCGATAGGCAAGATATAAAAGTAGTCACAAACACTTAGTCTCATCGTTTGTGATTCCACAATATCTTTTTTCGCTGCGTCGATTAAGACTATTGTGAGGTGATTGATAAAGCTGAGCTTTTCTTCGGAAATATAAGTATGGTTTTATCAATTGGTTCTTTTTCACCTTGATTTATCAAAAGACGGAACAAAAACTCGTAGGTATATGCATGGGAGACGGTTTTATCTATTACCGTAGACTTTTCTATGTGATACAGTTTGGTTTATTAAAGTCTTCGACTTTGGGTCGTAGCAACTCTTAGTTGTGGGTGAGATCATCTAAGGGAATCAAGTACGTAGTATCCTGCTGGGATCAGAGACGTATGAGCATAACTGCACCTTGGATCAGTATGAGATTGATTGGGGATCAACTACAGTCCAGACCGAAGTTAGCTTGGAGTAGGCCAGTGTCTGTAGCGGCTTAATACAGTGTATGTTTAATCTAGATTAGGCCCCGGGATTTTTCTGCATTTGCGGTTTCCTCTTTAACTAAATTCTGGTGTCTGTGTTATTTTTTTTCCGCATTACATTTTGTTATATAATTGAAATAATACAGGTTGTGCGTTGTTCAATCAATTAGAATATCCGACCTTTTTGGTTATTGATTTAAATTGAGTGACACTTGGATATTGGTCTTTGGAACCATCCAAGTTATCTCCTTGAATTTGATAAAGACTCGCAGATTTCTGTTTGCTTGTGAGAGAGATATAAACTCTTTGATATATTTTCTATTGATTGAGTCTGACTGTCTAGTTGATTCTCTAGAAAGTATATTGGAGTTTGTCCATACAGATTGCTAATTCGAAATATTGTGTGTGGTTGTTAGATCCCCGCTTTTTCAATTGGTATTAGAGTAGGAAAACACGTTCAAGACCTTACAAGTATGTGTTTGTAGCGATCTGACTCTATGGACAGAGGTTTTATCTCTATTAATGTACCACCAGTCTTTGATGGCTATAATTATTTATGGTGGAAAATTGATATGCGATATTTTCTTCAAGCACGTGATTTTCAATCATGGGTATATGTTGTTAATGGCTATGATGCTCCCATTGAGGCAGTTGAAGGTGTAAACGTTCCAAAGAATATTGGTGAATACACCCCTGCCGAGATTCTTGCTGCAAAGCAAAACTCCGACGGTTTGAATGCCATCATACATGCCATTATCCCAAATCTTCATCACCATGTGTCTAATTGCACTAAGTCGCAAGAAGCTTGGGATATCTTAGCAACCGTATTTGAAGGTAATACCAGTGAGAAGGAATCTAGGCTTCAAAACCTTAATTCCGATTGGGAAAACCTTTGTATGGCAGATAAAGAAATATTTGATGAGTTTAATCACAAAGTGTCTGAAATTGTTAATACATCTTTTGCGTTGGGTAAGACTATTCCGGAAAAGGACACTGTGATAAAAATTCTCAGATCGCTGCCATCTAGATACGATGCTAATAAGCATACCATCGTTGAGGGAAATAACCTTTATACTCTCTCCAGAAATACGTTGGTTGGAAAGCTTAAGATATTTGATCATGAACATTCGTCCAAATCTAAGGATGTTGCGTTCAAAGCACTAAAGGACACTAAATTACTTGATAAAAGTAAAAAAGTGTATATCTCTGAAGATGATCACTCTGAGACAAATTCATCAGATGAAGATCTTGACAAATCAGTTTCAATGATCACAAGACAGTTTAGGGATCTTCTGCTGAAGAGAAGTAAACGGTTCACCAGAGATAATCCTAAGGCATCAATCAAACCTCATAATAGTGTTCCTCCTAAAAACAGGGGTATTGATGAAATTGATGATGAGGATATGCCTCAGTGCTTTAAGTGTAAGGGATTTGGTCATTTTGCAAACGAGTGTCCAAATCGTAGAAAATACACTGGGAACAAAGGTCTTGCTGCAACTCTTGATGAAATGTCTGACGATTATGATTCTAATGAAGACGAGAAATCAAGTGTTGCACTTCTTGGTGAAAATATTGAGTTTGATAATTGTAGCAATACATACATCGATCTTGATATTATTTCAGAAGATAATCCAACTATTCTGGAAGACAAAGTTGACCCATTCTT
The DNA here is from genome assembly GCA_023529315.1 of Papaver bracteatum. Classification (NCBI taxonomy): domain Eukaryota; kingdom Viridiplantae; phylum Streptophyta; class Magnoliopsida; order Ranunculales; family Papaveraceae; genus Papaver; species Papaver bracteatum. The sequence goes on along the minus strand of JAJJWX010002811.1, from coordinate 2,838,063 downwards.
TGGAAAATCGGTTTATAATGTTTCAGGTTCCACTATGTGCCTAGCTACTTGCACATCTCAGAAGCCTAATTTTTATCCAAGTTTGACGTGTTCATATTGTTCATTAAAGGGTCATGAACTCTCAAAGTGTTATAAGTTCAAACACCAACAAAGGCACGTCAACAAACTTCAAAGAAGAGCAAATCATTTAGCAAGAAAGCTTAAATTGGCTCAGAAGACCGCTGAGGTATGTAAGATTTTATCTTCATCTAAGAAGTTAGTTTCCAAGGATAAACTACGACCATTAGAAAAGAAAATATGGTCAAATGGTCTTGATAGACAAAGGTCTGTGGATTCCTCTCAAGAAGAAAATGGTGGACTAATTTTTGTTCACCACAACGCAACTTGATTGTGTTGTTTTTGAAATCTTGTCTCATATGCCTGATTAAAAGAGACAATGATTTTGTAATTTTCGGGCCTATAGGAAAAGTTTGTTTCTCTTATTTTCTTTGTTTTTTCTTGTTTTTGTCTATCAAACAAAAGTAAGGGTATTATCGACAATTCAACTCTTCATAGGGTTGAGAGTTGGTCATGTACGAATCTGTTTAAAGGTTTCGAACCCTACATTCCTTTTTCTTTCTGTAAAACTTCTTTTTATCTCAAGACTACTTGTTTAGTTAATTGTGATTTCCTCTCATAAACCCATACGCTCATGGAAACTCCAAGTACGATGTCTTCTGATGGAAAAGATGGTAATGTGATTGTTAAGCCATCAATCATGAAGGAAAAAGAAAAATCTCCATTGCCTCCGATATTGAAAAGGAAGAGAAGGAATGCGAGGAAGCCAAGAGTAGTTCCTTCAAATTCTCAGAAGTTTTCTGATGTTCTTGAAGTGTTGACGGAGATGCAAAAGGAGATTCAACAAATAAAGGCTTTTGTGTATAAGACTCATGAGATTCAGAAGGCCCTGGTTCGACAACAAAAACCAAGAAGGTTTATTGATATAAAGTCCTACCTTAATGAACCTTATGTTCCAATGGCTGTTGACGACAAGGAGTTCGGGGACGATAAATAATTCTTCTAAGGTCTTATTGCCTAATAAATCTTCTATTTTCGTGTTTTGTTTAGAAGAATAACTAGTGTTTAGAATAGCCATTATTGTGATTACACATAGCTATGTCCAAAGTTTTCATCTTCTTGTTTTTAGATTTATTGGTTTAAATTTTAAACTTGTTTGGAAGATGATTTTTGCAGTATTAATCTTTATGATTTTATATATTGCAATATTATTATGGGATATGTGTGTTTACGTCCGTGAACTTAATTGTCCCATACTTTGTCAAAAGTAAAGTCGTTCGTGAATTGATATGCAAGTATTGATAAAAGAATGAATAGAATTTTGACAAACACAAAATTTAAGCATGTATTGTCAATTATTGATGTAAGATAGGTTAAAATATTTTGTGATTCAAGGATTATGTCTATTGTATGTCATTGGGTAAATGGTGATGGGAAATAGAATGAATCCTTGTTTATTCCACGGTATAAGGTCGATCTCCGATCCACAATTTTTGTGAAAATACCGTGTTGTTCCATAAAGTGTCTTATGTTGAGCACGTGAATAAGCAAAGTTGATTATTTTATGATTAGCTTAGTTGTTGTTCCGTAAGGTACTTTGTGTTGAGCATGGCCAATTAAATTGATTACTTTTGTGATTAGTTTAGTTGTGTACTTTAATTAGATTGATTGTGGGTTCTCTTGTCTAATTTATTTCTTAAGTCTCCATAAGTTTACTTGTGTTGAGAATATTTGGTTAAATTAATCTTAGGTTCGCTTATGGTTAATTTGATTGAATATTATTTTTGGATTCTAAATTCATACGTGTATGTGATTTGTTGAGTCCAAAGAAATCCTTATTTTCTTTCGAAATTAAGGTCTCTCTTGTAGTTCCCTTGGGAATGACATTTTATGGAGGAGAGTTCTTTTAAACTTGTGCTTAATTGACAAATCTTTGTGGAGAGTGCGGCTGTGGAATATTATAGGGGTTATCTTGTATCTTTATATACTCCTTGATGAATGCATTTAGCTTCGGCTTTATGATTTCATCTAAACAAGATGATATACATTTACCTTTGGTCATGAATCTTACGTAAATTTCATTAGGATCCCGTTCTTGTACCTTTGCCAATTTTATTGACAAAAAAGGGGAGAATTAATACGTAGTTCACACTACAAATACATATGGTTTTCGGATCATCATGTAAGGGGGAGTGGTTTCCATGTGAGATGAAGTATTGACTAAGGGGGAGTGACGTATCACCATAGTATTGTTGTTAAGTTGTGATGCAATTGGACTTTGACATTGTGTAATGATACTATGACACTGTATAAAAATAATTGAGAACTCTTATTTTTCTCGTTGTTATAGCTATGCATTTTCAAAAACGATGATACTAAACTTACAACCTTTGGGATCATTGGAGTAATTTGAAGTGACGAAGATTTCGAGTAATGTTGTGAAGATTAGATGACATGTGGAATAGGAGCTACAATGTTTATTTATATATTTTTTGTATTCCATATGTATTAATAGTTTTACCAATAAAATTGACAAAGGGGGAGATTGTTAGAGCATTGCTCGATCGAACTCACATGCGTTGCTATCTCAAGAATGTTTGTCAATGTTAGTGATCAAAACTATAAAGTCTTGATTTCAAGTCTACTATAGCTAAGGTCTCGGACTATGATATAAAGTGTAGTTGAGCTTAAGAACTCCATGGCAATCATCATACAAGACGAAGGACTACTCAAGGAACCAGTGGAACTTTATAGACTAAAAGGTATGTGGAGACTTGAACTTATCTATCACTCCAAAGTTTATCTACTCTATCTCCTATCTTGAGACAAAAGTCGTATTACTATATAGACTAAGATTATACACATGTGGCATTCTGAGCTGAGTGTATCTCGTTTATCTATTTATCAAAATATGTGTTGGTAAAGCTTTCGCTTTAGCCAAGTTCATATTTTCCTAGTGACAAAATTCATGTTATGTTTCAATCACTTTGAAAATTGCTCTGACGAAAAATAGTTTATGAATAACAACTATATAACGCCCTATGAGAATGTTTCAATGATTGAAATGAGAGTTTAGACAATAACCATTGGAGGATATAAGCATTGTTGTGGAAAAACATATATGTATAAGTCCTTGTTCCTTGAACCAAAGTTTGCGAACTTTGTTGATCAAGTGAAATTGGAGTAGTACGTGAACTTCAGTCCGCAAACTCATTCCGCGAACTGGCGAAGTTCTCGAACCCGAGAATTTCTGCTGGAGTTTGTGAACTCCATCCGGGAACTTAAGTCCTTGAACCCAGTCTGCAAACTTGAGTAGGTTATGTCTAAAAACGATGTTTGTGAACTTATCTTAATAAACTAAGGAATACTATTGCAAACCGTAGCTTTATTGTTCATGAATCGATTCGAGTGAATCACATTGTTTTTGTTTCGATTGTGTCTTGTGTAGTACATAAAGATCAAAGAGATTGAAAAACTCTTTAACTAGTTCATTTGAGTCATTTGGACTAGTTATGGTGAAGAAGAAAATGGTTGATATGAAAGTTATCATGTGGCTAACCTTTTAGTTAACTATTGTTGAACCAACTAATGTACAAGTTTGGGTACGGTTACACAAGCCTAGAAACATGCATTACATGTGTGTATAACAGGCTATGTTTTCGATCTAACGGTTGATAAATATTAGCTTGAATCTAATCAGGTTTTCATCTAACGGTGAATATTGAATGCTTTGTTAGTAAGCTAACATTGATTGCAAACCCTGATTTGAAGATTATATAAGGGAGAACTCTAGCAACTGGGAAACCTAATCCCCGCACATTTTGTGTGATACTAGTTGTGCTAAGCTAGAGTCGATTCTCCTGTAACCTTTGGTTTTCTTCTTCTAAACCAGGTTAGCGACTTAAAGACTTCATTGGGATTGTGAAGCCAGACCGATACTACTTTTATCGTAGTTGTGTGATCTGATCTTGCTATTTCTATCGTACGAGTACAATTGTAATAATTGGTTTGAGATTTTTATCTCCGATATGCAAGATATAAAAGTAGTCACAAACACTTCGTATCATCGTTTGTGATTCCACAATATCTTTTTTCGCGGCGTCGATTAAGACTATTGTGAGGTGATTGATAAAGCTGAGTTGTTCTTCGGGAATATAAGTCCGGTTTTATCTATTGGTTCCTGTTCACCTTGATTTATAAAAATACGGAACAAAAACTCGTAAGTATATTTGTGGGAAACGGATTTATCTATTACCGTAGACTTTTTTGTGTGATACAGATTGGTTTATTAAAGTCTTCGACTTTGGGTCATAGCAACTCTTAGTTGTGGGTGAGATCAGCTAAGGGAATCAAGTACGTAGTATCATGCTGGGATCAGAGACATAGGAGCATAAATGTACCTTGGATCAGTGTGAGATTGATTCGGGTTCAACTACAGTCCAGACCGAAGTTAGCTTGGAGTAGGCTAGTGTTTGTAGCGGCTTAATACAGTGTATGTTTAATCTAGACTAGGCCCCGGGGTTTTTCTGCATTTCGGTTTCCTCGTTCACAAAATTCTGGTGTCTGTGCTATTTCTTTTCCGCATTATATTTTGTTATATAATTGAAAGAATACAGGTTGTGCGTTATTCAATCAATTAGAATATCCGACCTTTTTGGTTGTTGATTTAAATTGATTAACACTTGGATATTGGTCTTTCGTACCATCCAAGTTATCTCCTTGAATTTGATAAAGACTCGTAGATTTCTGTTTGCTTGAGTAAAGATCAAATCAAGTGAGAGAGATATAAACTCTTTGATATATTTTCTATTGATTGAGTCTGAATGTCTAGTTGATTCTCTAAAAAGTATATTGGAGTTTGTCCATACAGTTTACAAATTCGAAATATTGGGTGTGGTTGTTAGACCCCCGTTTTTTTAGTTTAGTCCAATTCGATTCCAGATAAGATAAACTAAGTTAATTTTGATCTTTGTTAGACTTATCAAAGTGGAGGTTTCGGTTATTCAAGTCTAGCCAAATGCCTAAACAAGGAAATGCTAGTTAACTAACCTAGTATTTGGCTTGTATAAAATCTAAAGGTCTAAGTTATATGGATAATTAGAACCTGATGAGAAAAATGGAGTTTATCTTTGTTTTGGTCTTACTGAATGAAGCAGTTGTATTTATACAATCGGTTTAGCAAAGGAACTAAGTTTCTTAGTTGACTTTTGGTTTGCTAAACTAGTTGGGAAAATTTCTTCGGGCAATTATTTCCATGATAACATATCAAAACATAATTACTTTATAGTTTTGGTTTTGATATTGGTTATCAAAAAATGATATGTGGAACCCTCGTGCTTGACTCAACAGGTTGCAAGTCTATTTTAAGATTTATAAGATCCTTTTCTTGTTGTCCTTTATTTTTTCGTTTTTTTGTCATTTTTGTGACAAAAAGGGGGAGAAATATATGGAGTAAACAGGTGATGCTGGTATCAATTTTATATTGATTGGTGTCACTAGGGAAGAGGAAAATGGTGCTTGAACGTTGTTCTAACGAAAGAGAAAAATCACAGACTAAGGGGGAGTAACATATCATATGATTGGTATAACAAAGACTCGCGGATTGAAAATCTACCTATCTCACCTTTAGGGGGGGGGGGGTATGAGCTTTGTTATTATAATGTCAACAACGGCATTTTAAGGATTGAATTAATGCAGGTTATGTGTTGTTGAATTCGGGAATCAAGCGTATGTGTAATGAATTATTGTAATTTGTTTATCCATATGATTGTAAGAGTTTTGTCACTAAAATTGAAAAAGGGGGAGATTGTTAGAGCATAGCTCAGTTGAACCCACCAAGCGTTGGTATGTCAAGTTTGGTTGTCATATTATAGTGAGACAAAACTCATTTGAGAGTCGCTTGATTTAAATGTACTAGAGTCGAGTTCGTATAGGTTAGCTTGAAAGTATTAGGATGAGACATTACAAGTATTGCAAAGACTTGAAGAAGTGAATAAGTACGGATCTACAACCACAACATCATCCTTCCACTTGAGGTTAGTGATATTTTACTTGAACTGTTTCATTCCCTAACGTATCTTTCAAGTCGTTCATATTGAAAGCATAAAACGGCGAAGCATGAACACTCTAGATAGACATAGTATTAAGGAATACAATATGAGGTTTATTGCTTAACCATTAAACTTTGTATATAAGATATCAACATAATCGTATGAATGCTATTGTGATTATGTATGGGTATGAGGTGAGGATTTCATCCTAGGAAACAATATTTTTACATGCGTTTTAAGGAAGTAAGTTCATGATATGTGTTGTGAACCGAAAAGGAAATCGCTTGGAGTTATTGGGGCTGTTCTTCATTGCATATCTTATGAACGACCAATATGTGTGATTAGTATAACCGCTCATGACTTGTTTGTGTTCTAGGTAAAACTATTCATATGAGGCCTGACTTATGTATTGGTTTGACTTTTATTAGTGAATCTGATCTTAAGTAATCACTTGGGGTATGATCGGGTTTGTGTGTGTCTGACCAAATTTGGGAGAGGGGAACCGATCCTAGTAAGTGATATTGTACATCACAAGGGGAACCGATCCTTGTATGAGATGTGGGAACCGATTCTAGTACCTAGTCTGTCGAATCTTTGGTAAGCTAGCGTGACTATGCACAATACTCACATGGAGGTAGAACCGAAACTTGTTTTGGTAGAACCGTTACACCCATGACTTGTGATTGAGTGTTACTTGATCAATCACATAGTTCTTGAAAGTCATCTGAACCAATTCTAAACTTGTTTGGAAGTGTGGTAAATCAGTTTCGAGTGAGTAAGTACGAAAAAGGACTTACAAGAGGAAAGATGTCGACACACTTTGAACACGCGCATTAATGTGTATCTTTTATTGTTCAAATATATTCCTTAACTTCTAAGAAGGTTTCCAAGGATATTTCGATCATAAATTCGGACAGTGCATTTTCAGGAATTATGAAAACCGAATTTGGAAAATATTGAATATCTTGAGAATATTTTCGGTTTTGGAAATTCCTTGGTGTCCAAACTTCCTTGTCTATAAATACTTTGAGTTTGCATTTCTAGCAAACTAATCCTTCGTGAAAGTAAACTTCCTATGTTGTACTGTTATTGGTGAAGCCGCCTATTCGGAGAGGAGAGTAACCTAATTAGGTGAAATCTCTTACGGCCGCTCAGTTTAAAGTCTTCTTTGGGATTGAGAATCTCTAGTGCGTAACGTTGGTGGGAAACTAGATAATTGGGTTTATCTTTAGTATTCATATTGATTTGATTGACTAACTGTGGTTGAACTTTGATTGCACCTAGTTTGTTTATGCTTGAGAATCTTCTCTTCTGATATAAGATTCACTCAAACTAGTTCAAGGTTTTGACAGGGATATTTAGACTGTTGTTAGATATAAAGACGATCATGTGGTAATCCATTGTTAACAGAATCCGTTCTGTGTGTGATTGATCACAAGAGATTCAAGTAGTTGTGTGCAGTTGTTTATTGAAGATCTAAGAAGATTTGGAGACAAAGAAGAGATAGAAGATTTCAGACTTGGTTTTATAATCTTTGGTATGCACAATACTTGTTTTGGTAAAAGAGGTTCCAATTAATAATCGGTTTATCCTTGTGATAGATTGGATTGATTATGTAAGGACCCTCAAGCTCGTCGACGTTATTAGACCGGTCAAGTGTCGATTTAGCCGATAATAATTCGATTAATTAGAGACGAATGTTAATTACTAGAAATTAATCTAACAACGATTTAGATACGAAACTAGTATCATTGAGTAGGTCTTGAAAATTTACGCGAAATAGACTACTCGAACGTGTCATTCGGATATCGGGCGAAAAAGATATCACACTCGGAAATTTGGATGTCGAAGTTTGACAAAAATCAACCGGTGTTGACTTCACCGTTGAAGGACGAACCCCTGAATGTTTGACCTTTGACCGGACCTCTATGTTGACAGGTCCTATGTTTAGAAAAGAGTTATCCCTTAGCTGACTTTGAGGATTGGAGATAGTGATCGGTGTAAATGGGGTGTAATTGAATTTAAATTTTCATGCATATCTCTTTTTCACGTGTGACCGAGTAAAGAAAGGTGGTGGTGTTGTTTTATAACAACAACAGAGAGCTAGTGATGGATTGAGATGAAATATAAAACTTAGAGAAAAGGAAATCGTTTAAAGAGTGTGAGGAAAGAAAGATAGAAAGAAAGAAAAAGGAAGGATGAAGGAGAGTTCTAGTTCGATGGTGTTGTTGATGTAGAGATGATGATGATAAATTTTTATGTTCTAGTGTTGTTTGAGAGAATACTAGTGTTTAAGAGTGTGGTAATAATCAATCAGGAATACATGTGTGAGAGGTAGTGAAGATAGAAAATGGAAATAATCATGGTGATAGTTTTGATGAATATTCTTATGATGAGGAATTAATTGTTAAGAGGATGGGGAGGATGGAAACAAGTTTAATAAACATAGGTAACATTTTTAAACTACTCTAGAATATTTTTGAAGAATTGGGTAGTTGTTAGATAGAAGATTAGAGTAGAAACAAGCAAATTCTTCATTTGATAGTCATGATTCCATGTAATTATTGTTTTCACTTATTTCTAATTTCTAGACATCCTATAGGTTGATTTGATCATGGTTTATACTTTTTAATTGTAGTATATTCAATTACCAATCCATAGGAACTTAGTTTGTTCATTTTGGAGTTGAATTGAGTGAGTTATGGTGATTTTAGTGATTATTATGAAATCTGGAAATTTCTTGTTGTTGCGGTGAGTAGACATGTTCATGGTCGTTTTTAGGTATGATAGAAACAAATCTAGCTCTGTCTCAACACTAGAAAGTTGTAGTAGAAGATGCTATATATTTTTATAGAGCTAACAACTACTTAATTTGGAAAGGAAACGAATGACTTAGAGACCTCCAAAGTTAGACCCTCGTGCTGTTTACAAGGGTTGTTAGAGGTTGAAGATGAAGTGGGTTATAGTGAGTCAACTCACCTTGTCAACCGAGTTAGATCAACTCAGTGAGTCAGACCAAACGGGTCATGGACCATTGTACGGGTCGGATCATGGGTCGACCTGATGAGGCAAGTTATGGTTTAATGGGCCGGGTAAGCGGGTTGTCACGGGTCAGGCCCAATGGGCTTGGTCTTAGGGCATAAACCTTATTTTGATGTTTTGGACCCTTTATGGTCCGAATTAGCTTTCAGTTCCTTTTGTAAAGTTGTAGGGATTTTCAAGTGCTTTCTGATGACACCAAATGTAACTATTTGGATAAGTAGATATTGTTTTATACCAAAATTACTTATTACCAGGTTATAAATAGAACTATTATTAGGATTAGAGCCATAAGTTATTTTCACTTAGACTTACTAGAGAATTGTATGAGATTATGTTATGAGCCTTGTGTGAACCTTTTGGCTCATCTCTTAGATGCTTGTGTGATTAACAGTTAGTCTTTATTAACAACGATCGAATCAAAGGATGAACCAGTGGATCGTGGATCTCGAGGTAGGCGAGGCTTTTCATCAAAAGAGGTGGGAATCGATAACGAACTCTCTTGTATTCATTATTGTTTTACAAATCAATCTTTGTGTTGTGAAATTCATGCATATCTTTGTGTGCTCTGTGTGGTATGAGATGTGTTCCGACACAATATCAGTATTCTATGGCTAGGGCGATACACCGAAATATTATTCTTCCTTTATATATATTCAGTATTCTATGGCTAGGGCGATACGCCGCAATATTATTATGGCTAGGGCGATACGCCGCAATATTATTTTTCCCTTATGTGAGGAAACACACATCTCATACATGGATGTTTACTGTTATTTATAAATGTCTATGAAGAAGTCTCTATTTTATGTTTCATTGTCTTTCCTTGTATTACCGACTTTCGATTAAACCTGCATTGTCTTCGAATCATATTAATGATTACTTGAAAGCTAGTTCTTATTTCTGCTGGGCACCACTTTTAGGGATGATGTGCTCACCCATTCCCACTTTCAGTTTCAGTGACAGATCAGAGTAGCGCAGCAAAAGCTTCAAGTGTTGAGTTCGCTAGATAATTAACTTCTGTTATGTTTATTGTTGCATATTCTTTGTAAACCAAATCACTATTGTATATGTATCATTTGAGAGGAGATTTTATATATATGTATATTTCAGAGCGGGGCTAGTTTTGGGTTAAGTTGTAGTAGATTTTCTTAATTGAATGCTTAAGTGTTTGGTTTAGATTCGTTATTGCCTCTTTATTTAGTTAAATTCTTGGTTTAGTCAGTTGTTAGCTTAGGGGGATCTACAAATTAATTGTGTAGATCGGCATCAACACAATTCTTTGGATTAAGAGTATTGTTGGCTTAATCTTAATGATTACCTTTTGGTGATTGATCATAAGATAAATCTTGGAACCTGGCAAAGGAGTTTATGTTAAGATAAACAGAAGAGCCTTTGTGCAACTCGTATCACTTGGTTGAAGAGAGTTGATACCAAACAGATTTGTTTTTCCTTTACTATTTGGAATATGAACCTAAGGAATTGGTCCAAGTACGTGACTTGTTTATAGGTTGGAGGTGTGGGAATACAGACGGAACTAGGTGAACTATATGTTTAGTTGCCTGGTCTCAACTATACGAAGTTGGTTTATCTTGTATAGCGGCTTAATCCTGAGAGTATTCAATTCTGGACTAGGTCCCGGGGTTTTTCTTTATTTTCGGTTTCCTCGTTAACAAAATCTTGCTATGTCATTTACTTTATATTTCCACATTATAATTGTTTTATTATAATTAAATTAAATTGCACAAACGTTAATTCCTATGTACTTGATATGCAATCCTATTGAGTTTGGTTAAGTTCGAACCTTTGTATCAAGTAAACACACTTTGTTGTTGTATTATCTCGATCTCGTATCCATAGAAAATCACACAAAGTGTGAACCAATTTATTGTATTGTCTCGACTCAGTCTATAGATAATCACTTTCGTAGAAAGGACTTATAAGAAGGAAAAATTATAGCTTGAGGTATATTTGGGTACCCTCTCCTTTTTAAGGTGGCCTTCTCATCACCACATTTCGTTTCTTGTTTCTTATCAGCGTAAATAGAAATCAAGCAGCTGTTCACAGTAGTTTATTTCATTAAGATTAGTTAAAGATGGTCCATTGATGATTGCCTGTGAAGAAAATAAGATGAGTAAATTGAGGATTTCACACATCAACAGATTGAATTTTGGCTTCTTAGTTCCGCAGAGACAAGCCACGGTTTCTGGTAGTCCATTATAGAGGATTGAATCATGAGGAGTTGTTACAGTTTCAAGATGAAACTCAGCTGCATAAAGGGATTGGTCGATTGTAATGAAGATGGAATTGCTCTACGATTTATTATATGGTTCGTTATGGCTGAAATAATAGCCAGTGATGGTTTTGAAGTTGTCGACTTGGTGGAGAAGTGATGCTCAATGGACATCAAATATGCTTGAGAGAATGTCACAATGAAACCAAACAGGTGAAGTTGATGGCTTGATGCTGTGTCCGAATCTGAGAGAGGTTTTGGTTCGATTGAAGGGGCATGAATCGATTACAGGTTGAGAAGAATAGAATTGAGTGGAATGGAGCTAGCGATGGTGGCCGTCTGGCAACAACGGTGTGTAGTTTCTCATACCTATAATGGTTTTAGTTTAGTAATGTTGTTGAATGTATGAACAGCTGCCAGTGGTGATGGATTTCGTATGGGGTATCAAGAGACAATAACAACAACGAGATATGGTTTACGAAGGAAAACCAGCTGGATGGTTTCTGCCGCTGCCATCAACTGGGTTTGAATAGAAGTTGGCCGAGATGGTTGCATTCAGAGCAGTAAGGTGCTTTGGTCTGAGCTGCTTGGTGGTGGTGGAGGATTAAGAATAGGATTTGGAAGTTGAGAAGAAAAGCATGAATGGAAGATGGTTGCACGTGATGATTACATGGGTTCTGCTCGAAATCTTGTATGTGTTCTTGGCATGGACTGGTGGAGATGGATTTGTCTATATGGGTGAAGTTGGTCGAGCTGGTTCAGACGAAGGTACGAGATGGTGATTTGATTGGCTGAAGTTAGATGGTCAGTGTTGGTCTCCGGTATTTATTGGTCAGGGAGTAGAAACTGATGCTGTAGCCGGTGGCAGGGAAGCATCGGACCGATAGAGTATAGAAACTGGTGTTGGGATGAGTACGAGGAGAGTATTGGACTGGGACTTGGTGATTTCTAGGTCTTATTTTGGTCTTCTCGCAACATTTATAGATACAACACAGTGCTGAGAGAAAGGGGGGGGGGGGGAAGAGAGTGTTCAGCCAGTTTGGAGGCGGACGAAGGTGAAGAATATTTAAATGAAACAAAGGTTTGAAGTTCCTTTATCACGATTCCGTTTTGAATTGCTAGTGATTTTCTTTAATATATTTGTGGCTTTTGAGAAAGCCGTGTTTTGCTAGACTTTTTGTAGCTAGGGTTTATGTTGAAACCACATGGAGTTTTAGGCTACTTCGAATTGAATAAAATGGAGCAAAAGAACATAATGATTTGAATGTGATTAGTTCTTGAATAATTATTTAATGATTAATCAAAAACGAGTTGTTGTTTCACCGGTTTTGTATACAATAACCTTTGTGCCTAATTGTTAGGTTCATAATATATTTTTGTCTCATTATTTGATAATTCCATGCTTGGGTTAATATCTTTGATTGGTTATGCTTAGAAGAGCCGTATAATAGTTGTGAATCAATATTTTAGTTTCGTATAATTTTCTCGCTAATGCAATTTGATGGTGCATGCTTTGGTTTAATTTTTTGATGTATCATGCTTAGGGCGTCCCAACGATATTTGTGACTCTAATACCTATAATAAGTGATGTCAATAGAATGGTCGATAAATAATTCATGGATTATGTTTCATTTTAGTGATTGAATAGAAATAGTGGTGGATACTATAAACCCTGGTTACCGTCTTTCCCATTGAATTTGTTTTATTCGTTTAGTTTATTTTTCTGTTATTCTTCTTTCAAAAATCCAAAAACATCTTTTCTGGTTAATTTTTATTAGAGATATTGATTAGAGTATTTCCACCGCTCCCTGTGGGAACGACCCGTACTTGCCTTTGTCTACTAGTTGGAAACCGTGCGATTGCAGTTATTTACATATATGGGTTCCCGAAATCCTATCAGTAGCATAATAAAAACACCTCTCATCAGCTACAAACTCTTTTCCGCGATCAAAAAGCATACGACCATGCTCAGAACTAGGCAAAACAACAGTCACATAAGTAATTCGAAATTTTTGTTGGATGGAAAATACCTTAATAATTTTGAGTGGGTAAGAATCAAATTGATTAAGGTTGTCAACAATGACAAACTTCCAATCTTCAAATTGTTGAAGTTCATCATTAACATTTGGGTTTAAAGCACTGAAATTATTTACCTCATGAGTTCCTGCTCTTTTACTTTGAAATTCCACCACAAATTTAGTTCCAGGAATGAAAGGCTTACCTTTTTGGTAATCCAGAAACGTCGAATTTCCATTGCGTTCCTGAACTTCAACTTCAAAACTAGCATCATGCCTACTCGAGAATTGAGTTTTGGTAGATCTACTATTTCCTTCACCTGCTACTGCTAGATTTAAATCTATATAAATTGAGGAAAGGAAGGTGAAATCACTCACTAATTTTGACTCAATAGGAATTACTTCCAAATCTGCGTCGATTTCATGTGTAAAATCAGATGAGGATCTGAGTGAATCATCATCTAGTTTCATCTTATCTACACAATCAAGAACATCCTTCCACTCAGCAGAGAGAGCTTCTAACGTAACCTTCAAATCAGCAAATGAATTCTTCATTGTAGCTTCTAATTCAATCATCGATTCGGAAATTAAATTCTTCACTCCAGCTTCAAACTCAACCATTTTGATCATATTTGTCACTCAGTCACACAGGAATCGAGTGCTCTAATACCAATTGTAAGGACCTACCTTACAAATTAGCACAAAAGTTACTCTTGATCTCTAAGGATAAAGATAGACTGTGGAGAACATAAGATTTAGAGAGAAAAGACTAATTTTACTGATTAATTTTTTTATGATGAGTTCTACAACAAGGAAGGGAATATAACTGATAGGGTTTGGAGTGCACACACATACACTCTACTAATCCTACTTGCCAGCGTCCATTTTAACTAATTATAATAATTAATTAACTACTAATTAAACTAAACAGGTTATTAGACCCCCATAACCCAGGTGGCACTTAACTGAACTTGGCAGGCCAAAGCAGGGTCCTGAAAATGGTCACCCATCCCTGGATTGCTCCAGCCCGAACATGCTTAACTGTAGAGTTTTCTGCCAACTCTGGAGCTAGTTGTGCTGAAAAGGCCTTGGTGTTAGGAAAGAACAAATCGTTACTTATATTCCATTCAGCCAACCACTGCTGAACATTGGGGTATTACATATTTCTTATTTTATGGTAACGTAAATTTATACTTCATCTAAATAGTAAATTTTGCCAACTGTTTTTGAGATTTGATATTCCAGATTTCTAATGTATAAGTAAGAAAGAGCTTAAAATGTAACAGATTTATTAAAAACTAAATATAGTAATTAAGTTCCCGTAATTTAGCTTTTCATATATTACGGAAGGTATGTAGGTTTCCGTCAGCCATTTCTTAGTTATAACGCGAAACAGATCTGTTTTCCTCTTATGTCAAGCGAAGACATATACCACATTATGGCCAAGCGATGGCTCGTAGTGGTTAGTATTCGCTATAATGTGGCTATAGTCAAGCAAAATGCATTACTATGTCTGTTACATTCAGTGCAGCGCCATGATGGTGCTACATTGTATAGTCTGTGGTTCAGCATGTACTACATTGGTTGAAATCATAGCTAAGGACAAGCAATGCCATTTGACATATGCAGTATACCGTGTTTCAATTATGCATGTCCGAAAATTCGGAGTTGGAACAGTTCAAGGAATAAATTAAGGACGCGATACAAGTTAGGAAAATGACTTAGACATTGACCTAAGGCTTATCTAAGGCCTTGAAAATGCATGTGCAACAGTGGTAATACGAACCATGTTATTGTTGCATATCTATCAGCCAAAAGAATATGAGTGATGTGTATACCATAGGATCTGAGCCAAGCAACATCAGACCAAGGCTTGGAGTAGCGTAACTTTATTCATATGATAGTATCCAAGCGATTAAAGTGCATAGTCAGACCAAGTGTTGCGTAATCATGGTGAAAAAATGGCTTAGGCTGGCGGATAGGGATCAGTTATACGCATCACACGCATGACAGAGTTTAGAGACGGGTTGGAACATTTATGTACATGGTTGATAATCTTGGTTTGGCAACAACAACTACCAAGGACAAGTGTAGCATTAATTGGCGTACATCATTAAATCGTGGCAGTTGAAAATCTTGATTGGCGGTTATAGAAACTGCTCATGGACAAATGGTTGTCCATAATCCTGCGCACATGTTAACACACGATTTTTTCACTATAAATAGACTTATAGAACAAGGAACTCAGTAGTCTTCGTTTTGGAGAAGAACCCCTTGTTAGTAGATTAAGAGTTAAGCTTAGTTCAAGTGAATAAGCTTGAAAAGACCCTTGTTAGGAAAAGCTGTTATCTTCCCCTTTATGTGATGAAACCGATTTTATTACATAGTGATAAGTGCATAATTCATATGATTTTAGTGTCCATTCCATACTTGTTTTAGCTATTATTCTAGCATGTATTCGTATTATTACCATTGTTTTCTCTTATTTTCCTCTATTAGGTGAATCATCCAAAAAGGATCTACAAAGTGCTAAAAAGATCTACGAACATAAGTATTCCAAGTATCCAAGTGCCCAATTCCAAGAGAATGCGATGAAAAGGAGCAAAACACTAAAAATCAAGAGACGGGCCAATTACCGAGATTAACTCATTCAAATTAAGGATTTCTCATCACCATCTTGAATAGAATTGAAATATAAAAAGAATTCAAAAATAATGAGGTCATTCCGAGTTCGGACGAAGAAGTTGTTTCCAAAACGAGTTTTATCGAATACCGAAGACAATAAAGTATGCAAAAGGGTACGCATACCTTAGTTTCGAAAATTTCTGCTGGAATTTTAGGTACGCATACTTAACAAGTATAAAAACGGGTATGCATACCATGGAAGGCCAAAACTCACGGTTAGGGTCCTTATTTCGTATTTTTGGGTCGAGTTATTGAACCGATTTAAATACTTGATTGCCAAGCAATGTGAACCTATAAAAATGTACTAGGTCATGTATGGAGATATCGATAATCTCATATCACAAGTTCTACATCAAAACCTAGGGTTTACCCCTTTAGGGGGAAACCACCATTATTCATCTTCTTTGTAATATGAGTAGCTAAATCCTTTGTTGATTAAGGGTGAATTCAATGTTCTAAGCGTGAAGCTTTATTAATAATACAAATCTATTGAGAGTTTTTATCATCATCGTTTGTCTTTACCATGTCTAGTGTTTATGAGTGATTCTTAGATTGATTTGGGATGCATACTAGATTAGTCTATTGATTGTTCTATCACTAATAGAAGTTATGAGATAAGTAATCGTTGATTAACTCTCTACACAAGTAGAAGTCGCGAGACCTTACAGAGGGATTTTTTGGAGCAATCGTGTGTGAAAAAAACACCAACAAGTAAACCTTGATGTAAGAGTTTAACTACTGGAATCAGCCTAAATTCACAAAGCTTAAGGCGCTCGATTGGATTACAACTTGAGTGATCTACTACTTGGTGGTTCATAGGATAAAATCTGGTAGTCGAGAACTTCCGTATCCAGTGATTGAAGGAGTTTTGGGGATAACATGATCTAGCTGTTATTCTACGGTTGGTGATGAATGGTTCGTACGAACAATATATAAGTATTATAATCCTATTAACGATTGGTAACGGCGAAGGATTCCTTAATCATCCCTTTCTTATTATTGTATTTCTATTTATCTTACAACCAATACCCCTTTGTTATTTACTTTATTTTGTTATTTCAATTAACCTATCAATTACACAGATCTCTGTGGGAACGATATATTACTACCGCTATATTACAAGTTAATTAGTGGGAAATATCTTTATTAATTTGATTGCACTAACGACACACATCAAATTTTGGCCCCGCTTCCGGGGAGAAGTTGCTAATTGATTTTTTATTTGTTTAGCTTGTTTTTATTATATTTTTGTTTTTAGATTTTTGTTTGGATTTTCTATTTCTTGTGAGTCGTCATGTTTCCTTACGGAAATAACATGTACGGAGCACAAGATTACACATACAATAATGGTAATCAATATGGTTTTCAATCTTATTCATATGACAACTACCAACCATCCTATGGGTATAATCAAAACCAATCTTTTGGCTATGATCAATATTCTACGGAACCTTATCGGTACTCTCATGCATATCAACAACCTTATAATGGGTATGTAAGTGAGCAACCACGAGGATGGGAGGATAATTTTTCTTCTAATTGTTTACCTTCTACTGATGAGCAGAAGCTTGATTGGTTGATTCTTCAGTTAAATACCAGTTTGTCCATGCCGGAACCCATTTGTTTGTGGGTGAAAACTGTTTCTGCTGATTTTGGTAAATTCGTGTGTGTGGAGTGAGAAACTAGTCTAAACCCTAAAAAATGTACTTGTAGATTGGGAAAAATGATTTGCTGGTTTTACGGAATTGAAGAGTCGACCGTGTGGATACTTCTTGAACCGTGCAAAATATTTAACCTCACACAGATGCACTGCAAGAAGGGAGTGCTTTAAGTTCGAGAGATCAATCTGTAAGACTCCGGCCTAAACCAAGAACAATGGCCGTTCTAGAGTCAATTCGGTCACAAGAGAGGATGGGTTGATCTGTATGAGAGAAGCTGAGAAATGCGTGAGATCAATGGTAATCTGATATTGTTGGTGTGTTGTGAATTCAACGTGAAAATGCTCTGAATGATTGAAATTTGATCAATTGAGAGTGATTTATCTGAGTTCGTATAGACGAAAGATTGTCTGTATGAACCTTGATGAGTAATTGCTAGATGAATGTTCGAGTGTTCAAATCTTCAAATGTTATTATTTCAATCAGGATTCAGAGATATTTTATAATGCCGGAGTTGAAAACACCATGATCTCATGAAGTGTGACAGTTGCTGGAATCAGAAAGTGGGGAAGTGGGAAATCATGTTAAACCAATTACTCATCGTGCGGGGACTTGGTTAATTTTCCATTCACTACTTTTTTGACTCTTCTAACTGATTGCACGACTTTCTCACATTCTCATCGTGGGTGAACACACGTGCCGTAGACCACCATACCAAAACCCTAGTTAATATCCCCCATGTGACACGATTGAAATCTCGTAATTGTGGAGTCAGTTGATGACTTTGTGGGACGATGAGCCCATGTAGTGCTGAGTTGAACACGTTTTAGCAAATGTTCTGAAACTAATGAATTAAATGTATGTCTTCTGAGACGAGGTATCATTATAACCTAAAACAAGCAAACTGTGTTGCTAAATTATCGAAAATTGATAGTTGAACCAATATTATTTGATCTGAGCAAATATTGCTAGTCTGAGCAAATATTGTTGGTTCGAACAAATATTGCCAGTTTGAGCAAATGTTGCTCGTTTGATGAACTTATTAGTAGCAGGACCAAATAAATTATTAATTTAATTTACTGACTGATGGGTCGAGCAAAATAAATAGAAATGTTAATCATGGAATCAACATAAAATTATCAGAGTGTTTGAATCTGCTCAGAATCACGTTTCTGCAGAGCACTGGATTCAAAACCCTAATTTTATCGAAATGATGATTTACAGCAAATCAACACGGGACCGTCTACATGGGATGACGGGTTCACCATATAAAGTCTAGATGCTCGAATGAGAAAAAATTCCAAATTCTCTTGAGGACCAGTTGGTGAAAGAATGATTAAATGATGGTTTAATCACTGAAATAATGCTCGTGTGGGCGACAAATCATGAAACCTGATGTAGAAAATATGAGGGACCGGCCAAGAGGTCATGGGACCGGCTCTTGGTGGCCATGGGAACAATAGATGGTCGTTTGAGAAAACTCCCAACTGTTTGGAAAGAGTTTGAACCTAATATGAGCAACTGAGCAAATTAGGTTAAAATCATTAAAACATGTGGGACCAGCTATTTGCAAGCCTCAGGGTCACCCTTGGTCGGTCAAGGGGATATTCCCATGTCACCATGATTTCTGCACTTCAGTCCTGAGAATTTTGATATTTTCTGGTCCACGTTTGAGCAACATTTGGAGAAAATATGCAAAATCCATGGTTTTGCTGAAATTGGGAAAAATACATGAGATGATGAAAATAAATAAAACAAGGAATTAAAAGGTGTGGGACCGGACACGGCTAGGGCATGGCCGGCCGGCTGACACACGGTCCCACATGCTTTTCCGAGTTTTATGTGATTTTATGTATTTTTCTCTGATTTAAGGAAAATTCCATGAAACTGGAGAGTTTGGAGAAATTAGGGAACTTCCATAAGATGAGAGACATAAATTAATAAATATAAAATAGGGAATGGGAGTGTGGGACCGGAAATGGCCACTGCATGGCCGGCCGGCCAATGGGCGCGGGTCCCAAGCCACTCTTTTACCAAATTTTGATGATTTTAGATAATTTTCATAAAATCAAGGATATTTGTTGAAAACCAAGATATTTTGTTGAAATCAGGGAGTTTTCATGAAATCATGAAACAAAACACCAAATAATAATAAAACAATGGGCATGTGGGACCGGCAAGGGCATGGCTGGCCGGCTAGAGCCCGATCCCACAAGTTTTTTCTATTTTTTTTTATTTTCTATGATTTTAGAGAAAATACATAAAATTAGGTAATTTTAGGGAAAATTCATGAAATCAAGGAATTTCCATAATTTAAGAGAAATAAAAAAATAATGGGGACGTGAGGTGTGGGACCGGCCACGGCCAAGGCATGACCGGCCGGCGGTCCCATGACACCTTTCCCTGATTTTATTATTTTTTGATAAAATCAGGTCATTTAGATAAAAATACATGAAATTAGGTAATTTTCATGATTTTAGAGAAAATTCATAATTTGAGAGAAATAATAAAATAATGGAGACGTGAGGTGTGGGACCGGCCACATCCAAGGCATGACCGGCCGGCCGGCGGTCCCATGACACCTTTCCCTAATTTTATTATTTTTGATGAAATCATGTGGTTTAGATAATTTCTTTGAAAAATATGAAAATTTGCTCGAACGAGAGGATTTTCATGAGATCAGGAAAATAGTAAAAATATGATAAAATATAAAATTGGGCACGGGACTGGTCACGGCATGACTGGCCGGCTGGTGAGCCCAGTCCCCTGGCTCTTTTTCTAATATTTTATTATTATTATTTTTCCTTCCTATTTTGCATAGGTTCCTCGTTCATTCATATTATTTTTGAAATGCTCGTTCATGCATACAAAATGCTGGTCTGTGCATTATTTGCTAATTACACTTGCACCATTTTTGTCAGGGCTTATTCGATGCTTAGATGCCTGTTTTTGTTGAATATTTATCACTAACTCGTGGAATTCTGCTGGGAAGAACCACGAATTGAAGTAACGAAATATAACAGAGAATCGCAGAATATTGCTGGATATTCAGGCGATTAATTAATGATTCGTAGAATATTGCTGGATATTCAGACGATGACTCGTAGAATATTGCTGGATATTCAGACGATTTAAGATAATTAATTAATGGCTCTACACTAGAAGGGCTTCCTGTCTAGGAGGATTGAGCAATATGAACTTGCTGGAGTGTCATATTCCTCTTGTATAGTCAGGGAAAACCTGGTTCCATCCCGAAGACGTTGTCGCTCTATACTAGCAGGCATGCTGTCTAGGAGCCATCCAATCTTTCGATTCTATACAGTATGAGATGTGTCGTGATCTCAGCTAGGAGACTGCACATCTACATCTTCTCTGAGAGAATTTCTCCATCAGAGGTTTATGGCATGAGCTTTCATGCTTAGAGACATGAGTCTCAATACTCATATGATTGCCTGATCCGGAGTAATTACTGAAATTGCTCAGTATTCATGAGATATGCCATGGCCTCGGCTGAGAGACTACACATCTACATGTACTCTGAGAGATAGCCTTCTCGGTCAGAGATTTACGACATGAGCTTTCATTCTTTGATGAGAGACATGAGCTTTAATACTCATCCGATTGCCGAATCTGGAGTATAGTTTTACAATTTTATCCTTTGTCGAAAATACACCATCTATATTAAGTCCCCTGCTTAGTGAGGAACAGTCATGTTCCTAAGTCATCATTGAATGGTGATTTTCCAGGTATAAATAAAAATAAGTAATTGAACTTAGTTATAAGATAAGATATTACCGGATTTCGACTGAATGAGCAAACCATGGTTTGAGCGGAAACCCCAGTGGCATAATAGGGTGTCATCCAGTGAAAATGAATTGGTGTAGAACCGCTGATTCGATGTTGGAACCTTGGTTCGTTTAGGATTCACGAGTCGGACCCGAGAAGGAAATCCTTAAGGAATTAGGTTTTGAAAATAAAATTAGGTATAAAAGGAATTAATTCCATTTTTTTTATTTCTCACGTCCACCACCTCCTTTACCTTCTTCATGTCCGAGTTCAACAGGAGATGAAAAAATTATTGCCGGAAACCGCATGAAACCGCCAGCGTTCGATCACCGTCCGGCCAATTTCCGGCCGGCGCCGTCAGGTGCGTCAATCAATTTTTTTTTCATGAGTTGATCATGCCTTCATCATGTCAAAACTTTATACACGTGTATATGTTAACGTGAGTTTTGTAGAAAAACCCTTATTTTATTAAACGTATGTTCGTTAAATCGTTAGTTTTGAAAACTAATAATAATCCCTGATTTAGGAGAGATTTCTCTTTGAAAATAAACCTGTGTCCAGTGATAAAATTTTGTTTATGAGCTTTCATGGAAAACAAAATCTTATGTTAAGACATGTGAGCTTTCACAAAACCGAAATAAACCTCGTTTTAGAAAATAATGCTCATACGAGGGAAAATAGATTTTTTCTTTATGTATATAAACTTATGTTCTATGATAAAACCTTTTTATGAACTTTCATGAGAACTAATATTTTATCACAAGATGTGTGAGCTTTCACCAAACTAGCATAAACCTTCGTTTTAAAGAAAATGCTAATACGAAGAAAAATAGATTTTTTTTTTCAATATATGCAACCGTGACATATAATGTGGGATGTGATGACATACCTTATTCACATAGATTTGTTCTCATTAGATAAATTTTTGAAAATTTTACGTGAATAAATTGTACTAATCATTGTTTTGTAAAAATCAAGACGTGGGTTTCGAGTAACCTTCGAAACTAGACAATTTATTTATGATGAAATAATGTCTTGTTGTAAATTTCATAGGTCAGTTGTGTGAATGTTCACATTATGAAAATTATGTCTATGATTTTATGAGAATTTTTTTTTTTATGAATTAATGAAGTCTTGTTCGTTACTGCAGGTTTCAAGGAACGAACTAATTTTGTGTGCTAACTCTTACAGCACAATCACTATTGTTAGTGA
Source organism: Papaver bracteatum (assembly GCA_023529315.1). Classification (NCBI taxonomy): domain Eukaryota; kingdom Viridiplantae; phylum Streptophyta; class Magnoliopsida; order Ranunculales; family Papaveraceae; genus Papaver; species Papaver bracteatum. The sequence continues at coordinate 2,815,328 of JAJJWX010002811.1, read as the reverse complement.
AATTGGAAAAGGTAGGATTCAAGAATTACCATTTTGTCGATGAATTTATCTGCATGTTGATAATTCCGTGTTCATGGTTTCAGAAAATTCCGACTTCCAGCAGTAGTTTTTCTGACGAAGCCCCCAAAGCTTTTGTAGCTAAATCGAGAGCCAAGGAAATTCGCAATGAATGAGCAAATCCTAACATCCCCTTGAATGAATGAAGGGTCACCTTTACTGAACTCAGGAAAAGGAAAGCTGAAGATGATGCAAAAGAAGCTCGTCAGTGTGAAAAGGATCGAATCCGGCGCAGAATACAAAGAACTGAGGAGAAACGTCAATTCTTGGATGGGAGGACTACTGACTCTGATGCTGATGATTCTTAGGAAGACATATGGGAGGTACCACAGCACAAGATTTGGCTTGATCGACGTGAAAAAGAGTACCGGAAGTCCATGAAGCAAATTGAAGCTGAATCGGAAGAAGATTCGGATTCAGATGATGATTTTTATGCTCGTCCAGCTGTCACCAATAATTATGACAGTGACTCCGAAGAAGAAGATTCTGAGAAGGATAGCAATGAAGACTCTGAGAAGGACAGTGATGATGAATCTGACGAGTATCTTTACTTTTGATTCTTTTTTCTCTTTTAGTATCTGAATACTTTCAATTTTCGTAGTAGATGTCTTCATTCAAACAATCTTATTGAAGTAGTTAGGTTTTCCTTATGAATGAGAGATTTTTATTAATGTGAGTTCTTCTTGATCAAATTAAGCAAATCTTCAATGCCGAACCCATTGTAATCTCCCTTAACTCTTGTGGTTTTTCATTTCACGAAAATACCCAATCATAACCGTATAGCACATGAGGCCGTGTGCCTTGTTGATCATGACTGACTTCGGTCAGTCCCCAGTGTACTAATTTTACTCCGCATCCCCAGTTTGACTTCGTTCAAGACTTAGGGTTTCAGCAAAACTCGCAACTGAATTGGAGATAAGTGTCTGACGTAGCTTGTATATATCTTCAAGATTTAGGGTTTACCACTTGCACAATTACTTCCTCTATACTTAAGTTAGTTTCATCACAGAAGAAATTTCAGTCGCCATACCTCTCACATCATGTCTAATGATAATACTTCTTCTCAAAACGGACTTCATTTGAAGCATGGAGTAGAAACGCCTATCTTGGTAAGCTATACACCTTTTTTTGTCTCTGTTTGATCGTGGTTATTGACCGTAAGGAATTGATTTGGTGCAAGATAACCAGAAGAATTCTTCCTCTCGCAACTCAAGACCTAGGCGGACTGTTAGAACCCCTTCCTGGTACAGGTCGGCTTATGCTGAGGCTGGATCATCTGTAAGTGACTCCATAACTTCTTGAAATTTCGTTATGCTTAATTTGGCGAAATTAAATGCTTCTATGTCTCATCGTAGGCGGATGTTCGTGTCGTTGTTGACGCTAGAAGGAGAAAGAGCGGAAAGTACGTGACCATGGTTGAGGTTGAAGATAGTAGCAATCAGGCATGTGAAGATTCTGCAGAATCCGTGGAGACGGAAGCTGGTGTTCATGCTCGTGAATTCCCGACGGCTCGACTCTTGTTTGAAGCTTCCTTGATCAATACTTTCCCATACAATGAAGTAGTCGGTGGATTCGTCATTCCAAAGTTTCATGCGCCTCTGTATACTAAGATCTGGAAAAAGTATGGGCATATTTCTACTACGAAAGTGTGGAAAGGTTTTCCACCAATCCTCTTGACCACAGTTGCAGGGTTGCTGGCAATCATCGAAGAGATGAACCAAATGCACTTACGGGATGTCAAGAATCAGGAACTGCACAGGTGGGATAAAATGATTTACAACTGTGAGATATTGCTATTCAATGTAGGCTGGCTCCGTCGTCTGTTTGAGATAATCAAGATTCATAAGGCGGCAGAGGCTGTTGATGCAATTTCCATGACTACTTCTTTATTGGAGGATGAGAAGATTCTAGCTTTGGAGTCGGCAAGGGTTGAGAAAGCTGTTGAGGATTTGAGGGAAAAGACTAGGATTTTTCAGAAAAAATTTAACAGAGTTTCTTATTGGGATTATCCATTGCTGGATGGTTTGCTCTGAGCAATCAGGAGAATTGAGATATAGGTTTCTAATGAGGTAGAATAGTCTAGAACTTTGTTCAATTGAGAATGTTTGGTGAACAAACGAGCATCTTGCGTGCTCTTTGAAGAAAATAAATTATATTTGAGATGTATTTGAATGAAAGATTAATTGTCTGTTGTTGATCAAGGATAATAGGCTTTGAGCCATTTACCATTGATAATATTTTCTTTCCTTCCTCCATTAATTGCTAAAATTTTGTAGTATCCGCTAGACACTGCTTTGGTGATAACATACGGTCTTTCCCATTTCAGAGAGAATTTGGGAGCGGACATATCCTGTTGAATGTGCTTTTCCATCTTCAATACCAAATCTCCTACTTGGAAAGTTCGAGGTTTTACCATTTTGTTGTAAGCTATGGATATCCACTGTTTGTAGGCTTCTACGTATTTTTCCACTTTGGTTCTCCTTGATTCGAGCATGTATATTTCAGTAACTCTCGACTTGGACACTTCAGATTCATTCCATTGTATTCCACTGGCCGTTTAATTCTTGTTGAAGGAACTTTTATCTCAGTCGGGAGTATAGCATCAGCCCCATAGACGAGCGAATATGGTGACATTCCGATTGAGCTCCTTAGTGCAGTTATATAGGCCCACAAATCCATGGGCAGTTTATCATGCCACGATCTTGGATTGTCATGAATCATTCGGCTGATAATCCGGATCAAAGTTTTGTTGGAGCTCTCCGCTTGTTCGTTCCCTTGGGGGTAATATGGCGTGGAGAATATTTGTTTGATCCCGTATTCTTTGAGTAATTTCTCAACATCCTTGTTGGCGAAAGGAGTTCCATTATCTGTGATGATATGCTTAGGGACGCCGAACCTATATATGATGTGTTCTTTGATGAAGGTTCCAACAGTCACCCCTGTAGTACCTCTGAGTGGGATTTCTTAGACCCACTTGGTAAAATACTCAGTAGCAGTGATGATGTATTCATGCTGCTTTGAAGATGCCGAATTGATCTTTTTGATGATATCAAGTCCCCAGCTGTAGAAAGGCCATGGACTATTCACAGAATGTAATAGAAGATATGTGGTATGAATAAGGTTACCGTGGACCTGGCATCGGTGACACTTCTGAACATAGGCGGCTGCATCGTCCTCCATAGTTGGCCAGTAATATTTCTCATGAATCTGGAGAAACAATTTCTTTTTCCCTTGATGTTCTCCTTCATGTGTTTTCTTCAGTACCATTAGAACTTTATCTCCAGCTAGACATCTCAGCAAGTCTCCTCCGAAACTCTTGCGGTATAAAATTCCATTAAGAAAGACAAATCTCTTAGCTCTTTGTATGAGCTTGATTGCATCTTTATTTTCCAGGGGCGACTTGTTATCTCGAAGGTATTCGATATAATGTTGTCTCCAGTCCTCAGTATGAAGTAGTGTCAGGACATCCAAGTGGTGAGGCAGCGCATGACAATTAGGACAAGTTCTCTGTAGATCCCTTGATTGTGTTTCCATGGAGGGCCAGTAATATCCGAGTCTTTGAAGCCTTCTGTAAAGTGTCATTACTAGAGTCTGCCCACATACTCCTTGATGTACACTTTTGAGTTTTCCTCTCACTTATTCATCTCCAAGGCATCGTGATACAGAAGCATCGGGGTTGTGATGATACAATGCCCCATGGAGTAGAAAGAAGTTATTCCATCCTTTGAGGTTGATCGTTCCTTCTGTAATGGAGTTTCTTAGCTCACGGATAATAGGTGCTCTCTAGTCACTTGATGGAGTATCTTCAGGTTGATTGAGCCATGTAGATGATACAACTCATCTCTGCACTATAATGGCTTTCTCTAAACCTTCGAATTGCAGCTTGGAGGCAAGGGTTGCTAAGAAATCAACATGCCTATTGTTGGTCCGGCCGGTGTGGTTGATGGTCGCATCGGCAAAATGAGTCTGGAGTCATTGTGCTTCATCCCTGAATGGAGAAAGCGTTATCTCCTTGAGAGAATATATCCCATTCATTTGATTGACCATCAGATGTGAATCTCCTCTGATCTCCAGATGCATTGCCCCTGCTTGTTTAGTTAAGGATAATCCTAGCAAGAAGGCTTCATATTCTACTGAATTATTTGTACAGTGGAATCCAGCTTGATTGAATATAAAAATACTTCTCTTGATGGCGAGACCAGGACTATGCCTGCTCCTCCAGTATCATTGCTAGGAGTAGCGGATCCATCAAAGTATAGCAACCATGTTTCCTCTTTGACGACTGAGATCTCTAGAAGCTCTCCTGGTACGTCATCTTGTAATGTTGGGGAGTCCTCTCTTGGAAAGGCATCCCGTAAATCTTCCACTGCTTGACCCTTGATTGCTTTGGGAGAGACACATACTATGTCGAATTCTGACATCTGCAACAGCCACTTCACAGGTCTTCCCATCAGTGACGGCTTTGAGAGTAAAAACTTTATGGGATCAACTTTGGATACGAGCACAACTCTGTTGGATAGTAAGTAATACCTGAATCTTTGCATTGCATGAGCTAATGCCAGACACGTTATTTCAGCTTTCGGGTATCTGAGTTGAGCATCCTTCATAGTTCGGCTGTAGTAATAAATTGGATGTTCGACGCCTTCTTCATCTTCTTTAGCTAGCAATGCCCCAATAGAAACGTCACTGGAAGCTATGTATAGTATCAATGGTCGTCCCTGCACCGGGGACCTCATGACTGCAGGTGATAAAAGTATCTGTTGTATCTTCTGAAATGCTTCTTGTTGAACGTCCGTCCAGGTAAAACTTGATCCTTTCTTCAGCAGAGGAGTGAACGAAGCAATAAGTTGAGCCAATCTTGGTATGAAGCGTCTGATATAATTTACCTTTCCCATGAAGCTCTGTAGTTCCTTCACAGTGCGTGGAGGAGGCATGGTGGAGATTGACTTTGTTTTGTCTGGATCGACTTTGATACCTTCGGCAGTGACCAAGAATCCTAGAAACTTTCCAGAAGAAACCCCAAAAGCGCATTTTAGAGGGTTCATCTTTAACTTGTATTATATGCATCTTTAGAAGACTTGTCTCAGAACTTCTAAATGGGATGCTCGAGCTTTCGATTTCACCACGATATCGTCGACATAGTCTTGTACTTGCTTGTGCATCATATCATGAAATATTGCTGTCATGGCTCGTTGGTAGGTAGCACCTGCATTCTTCAATCCAAAGGGCATCATTGTGTAATGAAAATTCCCAATGGGAGTACGGAACGTGGTCTTGGCAGCATCATGTTCGAACATCTTGATTTGGTTATACCCGCTATAACCATCCATGAATGAGAACATACCATGGCCACTGGTCGCATCAACGAGCATATCAATGTTGGGTAAAGGAAAGTCATCCTTCGGGAAGCACTTATTCAAGTTTTTGAAATCTACACAGCACATGATTTGACCATTTTTATTTTTAACCGGAACAACATTAGCTAGCCATGTTGGATGTTGAATAGGCTTGACGAATCCTGCGACCAGCAATTTTTGAATTTCGACCTTGATTTGCTCCTCGACCTCATGCCTGAACTGCCTAGGTGGTTGTTTGACAGCTCTGGAACCGGGTATGATATGTAGGCGGTGAGTGACCAGTTTTTCATCCAGGCCAGGCATTTCTTCATACGTCCAAGCAAATATATCTCGATACTCCTTCAATATCTCTACTAGGCCTGCCCGTTCTTCCGGTGATAGTGCAGAACTGATCAAGATTGGTCTTGGATCTTCCTCGGTGTCGATATTAACCGTTTCAAGATCATCAGTAGTAGAATTCGTGCCATCTTTCAACTGTTGTGGAGCTTCCTGAACTTCCTCCTCATGTAATTGTTCGTTCTGACACGATTCATCAGTGTGGGGAGACTTTTGATCAATCTCCCCTATTAATTGCTAATATTTGCATTGCCAGTAAATGACCATTCCTTCTGCATCATGAGTGGTCATAAAATTGGATCCTGGGATCGTGATCTTATCTTTTCGGCATTTGACTGGCTTAGCAGGTGACTTGACCGGTCCTGCCTCTGAAGGTGATGATGACGCGTCAGCAGCAGATACTTCAATCGTCTTCTAACTTAGAAGTGGAGTAGTGTAGATTTTCTTAGGAGGCTCAGGGACGCTCCTCTGGGATTCAATGAACTCAGCATCGCAGGACAGAGCGTAAGGAGGTGATGAAGCAGCTATGCGAACAATTTTGTTGTTGAGTAAGGCCTTCATGCATTGGTGGTAGGTTAAGGGAACCACCTTGTTGTCATGGAGCCATGGTCGTCCAAGTATCATGTGATAGTCAGGTTCTTGCTCGATCACATGAAATTTCACCTTCGACTGAATTGGGCCCACCCTCAAATCTATGTACGCATATCCATATGTATGACTTTGGCTTCCTTCAAATCCTGTCATTAGAATGGGATGGCGAATGATTTTACCTTGTGGTAATCTGGCCATCCTAAGAGTCTTCATAGTGACAATGTTCGCGGAAGCACCGGTGTCGACGAGGGCTCTTCTAAATTTGATGCCTTTGATGAAACCAGTCACGTATAGAGCTCGATTGTGTCCTTCGTCTGCCATGCGACCTTCTTCTCCAAAAGTGATGTTGTCGATCGAATGTTCAGACACCAAAGATGCTTCTTCAACTGCTAGCGTTGGTGAAATTATTTGCATGTCAGATGATATCCGCTGAGTGCAGCAAATGTGTCCGTGCGTTGATCCTTGGAGAAGTGTAGGAGTTCACATAAATTTTCAATCAGATGTGTAACTTCCTGTTCCACTGGCTTCTCATATGTGGTGAAAATGTTGGTCTGAGGAGGATCACCAGTCGAGGTATTTGGAGGTTCCACCATCTCTGCTCCTAAAATCCTCGTCACATGTACCAGGCAAGTGAACAGATTATCAATTTCCCTTTTCAGCCGGTCCACATTCTTTGACAAATCTTCTTGTCTCCGTGCCAACTCATCCAAGCTTAGGGTTTCTCCATTGATTTGTTCAATGGAGATAAACGGAGTTGTAAAATATAATAATTCATTGTGACCATAATTTTTCGAAGGAGTGTGAGGGACATTACCGTTCGAGCGATTCTGGTTGGGATCTGGAGTAGTTGACTTATTCCTAAGACCGACCATCCTTGTGAAACTGTGAGATTGCAACCGAGAGATTAATCTCCCACTGTGGTCGCTAATCTGTAGATGGGGAAAAAAGATTTGCTGGTTTTTACGGAATTGAATAGTCGACCTAGTGGAGACTCCTTGAAACGAGTGAAATGTTGAACCTCACACAGATGCACTGCATGAAGGGAGTGCTTTAAGTTCGAGAGATCAATCTCTAAGACTCCGGCCTAAACCAAGAACAATGGCCGTTCTAGAGTCAATTCGGTCACAAGAGAGGATGGGTTGATCTGTATGGGAGAAGCTGAGAAATGCGTGAGATCAATGGTGATCTGAGATTGTTGGTGTGTTGTGAATTCAACGTGAAAATGCTCTGAATGATTGAAATTTGATCAATTGAGAGTGATTTATCTGAGTTCGTATAGACGAAAGATTGTCTGTATGAACCTTGATGAGTAATTGCTAGATGAATGTTCGAGTGTTCAAATCTTCAAATGTTATTATTTCAATCAGGATTCAGAGATATTTTATAATGCCGGAGTTGAAAACACCATGATCTCATGAAGTGTGACAGTCTTTGGAATCGAAAGTGGGGAAGTGGGAAATCATGTTAAACCAATTACTCATCGTGCGGGGACTTGGTTAATTTTCCATTCACTACTTTGTTGACTCTTCTAACTGATTGCACGACTTTCTCACATTCTCATCGTGGGTGAACACATGTGATGTAGACTGCCAGATCAAAAGCCTAGTTAATATCCCCCATGTGACACGATTAAAGTCTCGTGATTGTGGATTCAGTTACTGACTTTGTGGGATGATGAGCCCATGTAGTGCTGAGTTGAACACGTTTTAGCAAATGTTCCGAAACTCATGAATTAAATGTATGTCTGTTGAGATGAGGTATCGTTATAACCTAAAACGAGCAAACTATGTTGCTGAATTGTCGAATATTGATAGTTGAACCAATATTATTTAATCTGAGAAAATATTGCTAGTCTGAGCAAATATTGCTGGTTCGAACAAATATTGCCAGTTTGAGCAAATGTTGCTCGTTTAATGAATTTATTGGTAACAAGAACGAATAAATTATTAATTTAATTTACCGACTGCTGGGTCGAGCAAAATAAATAAAAATGTTAATCATGGAATCAACATAAAATTATCAGAGTGTTTGAATTTGCTCAGAAACACGTTTCTGCAGAGCTCTGGATTCAAAACCCTAATTTTATCGAAATGATGATTTACTGCAAATCAACACGGGACCGGATACATGGGCTGACAGGTTCACCATATAACGTCTAGATGCTCGAATGAGCAAAAATTCCAAAGTCTCTTGAGGACCAGTTGGTGAAAGAATGATTAAATGCTGGTTTAATCACTGAAATAATGCTCGTGTGAGCGACAAATCATGAAACCTGATGTAGAAAATCTGAGGGACTGTCCAAGAGGTCATGGGACCGGCTCCTGGTGGCCATGGGACCAATAGATGGTTGTTTGAGCAAACTCCCAACTGTTTGGAAAGAGTTTGAACCTAATATGAGCAATTGAGCAAATTAGGTTAAAATCATTAAAACATGTGCGACCAGCTGTTTCCAAGCCTCAGGGTCACCCTTGGTCGGTCAAGGGGATGTGACCGTGTCACCATGATGTCCGCGCTTCAATCCTGAGAATTTTGATATTTTCCGGTGCACGTTTGAGCAACATTTGGAGAAAATATGCAAAATCCATGGTTTTGCTAAAACTAGGAAAAATACATGAGATGATGAAAATAAATAAAACAAGGAATTACAAGGTGTGCGACTGGATGGCACATGGTCCCACATGATTTTCCTAGTTTTATGTGATTTTATGTATTTTTCTCTGATTTAAGGGAAATTCCATGAAACTGGAGAGTTTGGCGAAATTAGGGAACTTCCATAAGATGAGAGACATAAATTAATAAATATAAAATAGGGGAATGGGAGTGTGGGACCGGAAATGGCCACGGCATGGCCGGCCGGCCAATGGGCGCGGGTCCCAATCCACTCTCCCCAATTTTATCAAATTTTGATGATTTTAGATAATTTTCATAAAATCAAGGAGATTTGTTGAAAACCAAGATATTTTGTTGAAATCGGGGAGTTTTCATGAAATCATGAAACAAAGCACCAAATAATAATAAAACAATGGGCGTGTGGGACCGGCAAGGGCATGGCCGGCCGGCTAGAGCCCGATCCCACAAGTTTTTTCTAATTTTTTATTATTTTCTATGATTTTAGAGAAAATACATGAAATTAGGTGATTTTAGGGAAAATTCATGAAATCAAGGAATTTTCATAATTTAAGAGAAATAACAAAATAATGGGGACGTGAGGTGTGGGACCGGCCACTGCCAAGGCATGACTGGACGGCAGGTGGTCCCATGACACCTTTCCCTAATTTTATTATTTTTTGATAAAATCAGGTGATTTAGATAAAAATACATGAAATTAGGTATTTTTCATGATTTTAGAGAAAATTCATAAAATCAAAGAATTTTCATAATTTGAGAGAAATAATAAAATAATGGAGATGTGAGGTGTGGGACCGGCCACGGCCAAGCCGACCGGCGGTCCCATGACACCTTTCCCTAATTTTATTATTTTTGATGAAATCATGTGGTTTAGATAATTTCTTTGAAAAATATGAAAATTTGCTTGAACCAGAGGATTTTCATGAGATCAGGAAAATAGTAAAAATATGATTAAATATAAAATTGGGCGCATGACTGGTCACGGCATGACTGGCCAGCTGGCGAGCCCAGTCCCCTGACGCTTTTGCTAATATTTTTTTTAATTATTTTTCCTTCCTATTTTGCGTAGGTTCCTCGTTCATTCATATATTTTTTTGAAATACTCGTTCATGCATTCAAAATGCTGGTCTGTGCATTATTTGCTAATTACACTTGCACCATTTTTGTCAGGGCTTATTCGATGCTTAGATGTCTGTTTTTATTGAATATTTATCACTAACCTGTGGAATTCTGCTGGGAAGAACCACGAATTGAAGTGACGAAATATAACAGAGAATCGCAGAATATTGCTGGATATTCAGGCGATTAATTAATGATTCGTAGAATATTGCTGGATATTTAGACGATGGCTCGTAGAATATTGCTGGATATTCAGACGATTTAAGATAATTAATTGATGGCTCTACACTAGAAGGGCTTCCTGTCTAGGAGCATTAATCATCTGAGGATTGAGCAATATGAACTTGTTGGAGTGTCATATTCCTCTTGTATAGTCAGGGAAAACCTGGTTGCATCCCGAAGTTGTTGCCGCTCTATACTAGCAGGCACGCTGTCTAGGAGCCGTCCAATCTTTCGATTCTATACATCATGAGATGTGTCGTGATCTCAGTTGGGATACTGCACATCTACATCTTCTCTGAGAGACTTTCTTCATCAGAGGTTTATGGCATGAGCTTTCATGCTTAGAGACATGAGTCTCAATATTCATCCGATTGTCGGATCCGGAGTAATTACTGAAATTGCTCAGTATTCATGAGATGTTCCATGGCCTCAGCTGAGAGACTACACATCTACATGTACTCTGAGAGACAGCCTTCTCAGTCAGATATTTACGGCATGAGCTTTCATGATTTGATGAGAGACATGAGCCTCAATACTCATCCGATTGCCGAATATGGAGTATAGTTTTACAATTTTATCCTTTGTCGAAAATCCACCATCTACAGTACTGCACATGAGTACTTTTGATTTGAGAGATCAATCTGTACAATCCTGGCCTAAACCAAGAAATGCACATTCCAGGTTTTCTTCGGTCACAAAGTGAATGAGAAGGGTTGGTCTTAGGGAGGGAAGCGAAGAGAGTGTTGAGACCAGAATAATTGATTCTGAAAGTGTGGGTGTTTCGTGACTGGTATCAGAAAGTTGAACTGGCTAGCTGGATGAAAAGCTATCAGATGATTTCTGGAAGTTGTATTGTTCTCCTGACCAAAACTTTTCGTTTGGTGGAAATAGGTGAGACCTATTTATACAAGTCACAAAAAAAACATACCCTGGTCTCGTAGGAAGTGGAAACGATTGAGTAATGGAAGAAGGGAGTAACAGGTAATGCATGGAATTTATGGTTCCTTAATGAATGATACATTTACACCATTACTTCTAACCATTTATAACCGCCCAGCTTTATGACTCTTTCCTATAACGGGCATATTGCACGCCGCATGCTGTAAATCGCCAGACTCCCTTAGTTTGTGACATGTTTTGATATCTCGAGTGTTTTCGTTGAAAACATGTAGCACTTTGCTACGTGTGGCAAGTTGAAATTGAGAGGTTTGCCGTATGTAAATAGCCTATGTGATGCTAGTCTCGTTTTTGGGCTAGATGCCTAAACTTCTCACGAGCTTACTTGATTGGTGGCGAACTTCGATGGACGAGATTGTATCTTAGGAATAAGGGTAGCCGTTGATGGTGGCTACCCTGCGTTGGTGCCTGTCAATGGCGCGGTGGCATGGATGGCATGGTTTGTGCATTCCATTGGCACAGTTGCGTAAATGTTGCCTGGCGTGGCCAAGGTGTCGTGGAAGAATTAGGGATTGGTGTGACCATGGCGTCGTGGAATAATTAGGGCTTGGCGTGGCCACGGCTCCGAGGAATAATTCGTCGTGGAAGAATTAGGGCTTGGCGTGGCCAAGGCTCCGTGAAAGAATTAGGGCTTGGCATGGCCAAGGTGCCGTGGAGTCGGACCCACATGTGGTGTGGCAATATTAACATTGTTTCCACACCAATCTCATTGCTCTGGGAAACGTTATTTGTCTTTGGTAGAAATTTGCCCAAAGTAGGGTTTCGCATGTCGAAACCCTAATTAGTGCACGTGGGACGCGGCTGCGGCATGGCGCTAATTTTGTGCAAATGGCGCCATGACCATGCCAAAGGAACTATGGAAAGGCCATAGTGTGGAAACGGCCACGGGAGTAGGAATTGTCGTGGGTGGCTATTTATGGCAGGTTACCGCGGTAGAGCGGCATGTTGGCATGCCGATCGATATGTTGTCATGGTAGAGCATGTTTGGCTTGTTAGTTTTAGCATGGTAACGCGGAAGGGTGCATTTGGCCTTTAATATATGGTGGCAAGTTTAGAGAAACTTGATTGGCCACAAAAGGGGTCCGGCCAAACATAATGCGCGACCACACTTCTGGTGAGAGTGTGACGACTTTAGAGCGACCTGATCGATCGATTAAAAGTGGGGCCGACAAGCATCATGGGGCCGGCCTCATTCAGAATGCGCATGGAGCATTTAGGGCGACCTGATTGGTCAATGGGAAATATGGCCGGTTTAAGATAGGGCGTGGCCAGTGGCGCCAACTATCCTAAGGAATGGCCATGCCTCTCTTTGCTGTTGCGGCTCCCAGTTTTTCTTATTCTAGGCGAGGTTGCACCTGTCAATCCATGGCGGATTAATTTCTTAGTTTGTTTAGGCTTAATTTTGACAAGCAAGGTCTGGTATATTGCGCGAGGCGCGAAACCCTAACTTCTGCAAGTTATTCAGGACGATTGATTGAATTCAATTTGTTAACACAGAGCTCTTTTAAGTTTATTGCCATAGAGCAGCATACTTTGCTGATTGAATACCTTATGCAAAGATCTTATCTTTTATATTTGGAGATTCGTGCTACTCTGCTGCGAGTGAACACAAATCGTCATGCCATATCAACATTAAAAGTTAAGTCGAAGAACATAGCATAGAAGGCATTCAGAATAACTTATATTAAATGAATATACGCGAGGTGCCGAAATTTACAGAACATCTGGGATGGTTGCTACATTCACCAGTCTGGATAAATTTCATGTAAGTATATTGAGAGGATCAATAAATTTTCCAGTTGAGAGGTTAGCACACGTGGCTATGTTTCCTTGCAGAGTGATGTCACATCATATGCAAGGTTTTACGATTTTAACCCTAAGCTAAAAACCACCATCAACACCATTAATGAACAACCAAGCGTGGAGAGTAACCCATCAACCTGATATTACTACAATATATCTAACCAAACTCCTGATAATTTTTATGATCGTTCACCTATTCAAAAGGAGGAGACTCGGTCTGGAAATAGTGTGGTGAGTGAAAGTGTAGGTTTTAAAGAATGTTTTGACGAACTAATCCAAGTGATGACGCAACATCAACAAGGGTTGGACCAACACATTCAAAAGATGGAAGAATTTCAACAACAAAGGGAGGAGTCATATCGACAAATTCAAAGGAATTCGGAGAAATTATACGAACAAATTGCTCAACTCGGTAAAAATAGGAATGAAGAAGAAGTTTGGTCTCAAAGCCGAACTGATTCTGAAACTAGTAAGGACGATGACAAATATTTTGGAGATGAGAAACCTTTGGAAATTTCTTATAACAATGGTAAAATTATTCAAGCTCCGGATCTTAATAATGATCATTCGCCTATTCAAAAGTATGAGCCTTGGTATGACCGAACTATTGTTATGAACGGTGTGACATACTCAAATGCATATTAATATTACAATGAATATCCAGATTGCAATATTTTTAGGCCGATTGATTTGCAAGAAGTAGACCCGAATATTCCCTCGACGGAGACTCATACAGAATACCCCAAAATTTATACTGAAGAAGAGTTCATGAGAGTAGAATTTGATTCGGATGACGAGAGTATTGAAGAGATGGAGATTGAGAATGAAACCAAATTGATTGAAGTCGTGGAAGACCCAATTGAGCTAGATAATAATAGTTCGATAGAGGACCACGATATACTTGAGGTAAATAATTCACTATTAATTACGAATGAGGATCCGAAACAAGGTTTGTCTAATCCTTTGCATAATTATATATCTACGGTTCCTTTTCCTCTAATCAAAGTAGCTTCTCAAAGGGTTTATAGCCCAATTTTTAGGAAAATACCTCACTTAGGATTGGAGTTGTGTGCTTCTAAAGTTTTAACGGATTATTTTACTTCGAAGTATCCACCACTTGATGTGTTTGCTTCGAGTATTGTGCAGGTTCACCAAGCTGAGGAATCTTTTGATGTTCCCGAATTTTATGTTTTGTATCCACTTTCGAGTGTAGAAAAGACTAAATGTGGGGGAAACTTCAATAAAATGATAGCTTCTATATTTATGTTTTGTGTTAATGTTTTTGTGAAGCTGTTATTTGAATTGCAAATTATTATTTGGAAGGACTACCAAATTTTCAGATTATTGATCTACGAACGATAACAATAACGTCGGGCTGACGACGTTAAACCAAGCACTGCGTGGGAGGAAACCCATCGGTTTTGTATCTCGATTCTTTTTGTTTTTAATTTTCTTAGTTTATCATATCATATCTTGCATTCCCATCTTAGATTTTACAAAGTCATATATCTATAATGAAAGTTTTGACGAAGCTATTCTTGTTAGGAAAATTCTAACTGGCCAGTTGTCACAAAAATGCTCTCTAGACTTTATACGGAGTCTGATTTGAGTGTGAAAAAATGGGGGTCTAACAACCTCACCCAATATTTCGATTAGCAATCTGTATGGACAACTCCGGGTTGTTTTCTATAGAATCAACTAGACACAATCAATAGAAAATACTCAAGGAGTTATTATCTCAATCTCTCAATTTGATTTACTCAAGCAAATGTGATTCGCGAGTCTAATCAAAGAGAGATAACTTTGATGGTACCAAAGACCAATATCCAAGTGTCAATCAATTTAAATCAACAACCAATAAGGTAGGATATTCTGATTGATTGAACAATGCACAACCTGTATTATTTCAATTATATAACAAAATATAATGCGGAAAAGAAATAACACAGACACCAGAATTTTGTTAACGAGAAAACCACAAATGCAGAAAAACCCCGGGACCTAGTCCAGATTAAACATACATTGTATTAAGCCACTACAGACACTAGCCTACTCCAAATTAACATCAGTCTGGACAGTAGTTGAACCCAAATCAATCTCACACGGATCCAAGGTACAGTTATGCTCCTACGCCTCTTATCCCAGTAGGATACTGCGCACTTGATTCCCTTAACTGATCTCACCCACAACCAAGAGTTGCTACGACCCAAAGTCGAAGACTTTAGCAAACGATGAGACGAAGATGTTTGTGACTACTTTTATATCTTGCCTATCGGAGATAGAAATCTCAAGCCAATTATTATAATTATACTCGTATGATAGAAACAGCAAGATCAGATCACACAACTACAATAAAAGTAGTATCGGCCTGGCTTCACAATCCCAATAAAGTTTTTAAGTCGTTAACCTGGTTTTAGAAGATTAAAACCAAAGGTTAAAGGAGAATCGACTCTAGCTTAGAAAACTAGTATCACACATAATGTGTGGGGATTAGGTTTCCCAGTTGCTAGAGTTCTCCCTTATATAGTCTTTCAAATAAGGGTTTGCAACCAATGTTAGCTTAGTAACAAAGCATTCAATATTCACCGTTAGATGAAAACCTGATTATATACAAGCTAATATATCTCAACCGTTAGATCGAAAACTTTGCTTGCCATACACACATGTACTTGCCGATTTTGGATTTGTGTATCCGTACCCAAACGTGTACAATAGTTGGTTCAATATTAGTCAACCAAATGGTTAGCCAAATGATAACTTTCATATCAACCATGTTCTTCTTCACCATAACTAGTCCAAATGACTCAAATGATCTAGTTAGAGAGTTGTTCAATTGCTATGAGATCTTATGAACTACACAAGACACAATTGTATCAAAAACGATGTGATTCACTAGAATCAATTCATAAACTATAAAGCCACGGTTTGCAATAACATTCATTAGATAATTTAGATAAGTTCACGAACATCATTTTTAGACATAACCACTCAAGTTCGCGGACTGGGTTCGCGGACTTAAGTAACCGGTTGGAGTTCACAAACTCCAGCAGAAATTCTCGGGTTCGAGAACTTCCGCCAGTTCGCAGACTGGGTTCGCGGACTGAAACCGATCTACAACTCCAGCAGAAATTCTCGGGTTCGAGAACTACGCACATTCGCGGACTGCGTTCCCGGACTGCGTTGACTGCTCAAGTTCCGTTTTTCACTTGATCAACAAAGTTCGCAAACTTCGGTTCAAGTGCTAAGCCTTTATACATATATGTGTTACCACAACAATGTTTATATCCCCCAGTGGTTATATTTTCTAAACTCTTATTTCACTCATTGAAACATTCTCAGAGGACGTCATATAGTTGTTAGTCACAAACTAGTTTTCATCAGAGCAATTTTCAAAGTGATTGAAATATAACATGACTTTCGTCACTAGGAAAAGATGAACTTGGCTAAAGAGAAAGATTTACCAACACATTTTGATAAATAGATAAGCGAGATATATCTTTAGTCTATACAGTAGATAGACTTTTGTCTCAAAGGATATAGAGTAGATAGACTTTTGAGTGATAGATAAGTTCAAGTCTCCACATACCTTTTAGTCGATGAATATCCACTGGTTCCTTGAGTAGTACTTCGTCTTGTATGATGATTGCCATGGAGTTATTGAGCTCAACTACACTTTCTATCCTAGTTCGAGACCTTAGCTATAGTAGACTATAAATCAAGACTTTATAGTTTTGATCACTAACATTGACAAACATGCTTGAGATAGCAACACATGCGAGTTCGGCCGAGCAATGCTCTAACAATCTCCCCCTTTGTAAATTTTAGTGGCAAAACTATTAATACATATGGAATACAAAAAATATATAAATAAACTTTGTAGCTCCTATTCCAATGTCTAATCTTCAACAATACTCGAAATCTTCGTCACTTCCAAGTAGTCCAATGATCCCAAAGGTTATAAGTTTAGCATCATCGTTGTTGAAAATCCGTAGCTATAACAATAAGAAAAGCATCGGTTCTCAATCATTGTTATACAGTGTCATAGTATTATTACACAGCGTCAAAGTCCAATTGCATCACAACTTCAACAACAATACTTTGGTGATACTTCACTCCCCCTTAGTCAATACTCCATATCACATGTAAACCACTCCCCCTTACATAATGATCCGAAAACCATATGTATTTATAGTGTGAACTACATATTAATTCCCCCCCTTTTTCTCAATAAAATTGGCAAAGGTACAAGAGAGGGATCCTAATGAAATTTGCGTAAGAGACATTTCATGACCAAAGGTAAATGTATATCATCTTGTTTAGATGCAATCATAAAGCCGAAGCTAAATGCATTCATCAAGGAGTTTATAAAGACGCAAGATAACCCCTATAATATTCCACATCCGCACTCCCCACAAAGATTTGGCAATTAAGCACAAGTTCAAATGAGAACTCTCCCCCATAATATGTCATTCCCTAAGGAACAACAAGAGCGACCTTAATTTCAAAAAAATAATAGAAGGGTTTCTTTAGACTCAACAAATTACATACCAGTATAAATTTGGAATCCAACAAGAAATATTCAATCAAATTAACCAAAGCGAACAAAGATTAATTTGACTAAATATGCTCAACACAAGTAAACTTATGGAGACTTAATAAGTCAATTAGATTAATCATAAGAAAACTGGCAAATAATATAATTGTCATACTCAACCAAACTAATTACAAGAGTAATCAATTTAATTGGCCACACTCGACATAAGATCATTCTATGGAGCAATGACTAAGTTAATCATAAAAATAACCATCCTAGTCAATCATGCTCAACATGAGAAATTTATGGAGTGCTAACTAAATAACCATACTAGATGATTGATTTAGTTCATTTGGGCTCAACATAAGAGATTATGGAACCCCGACTAAGATTATCATAAGACATGACAACCTTAACCGTACATGTACTCAACATAAGAAAACTTATGGAATACAAACTAAATAACCACACAAGTTGATTAATTTAGTTCTTAATGGTCAACATATAACATCTCATGGAACAACCAACCATGCTAATAAGGAATCGACTTAGTCGTATCGTGCTCAACATAAGATACACAATGGAGCCTTCACAGTAATAATAATATGGATCAATAAAGCTCTATACCATGGATAACACAAGGATCCATTCTATGTTTCCATTACTATTTTCACAATGACATACAATAGACATAATCCTTGAATCACAAAAGATTTTAACCTATCTTACATCAATAATTGACAAAATAGGCTTAAGTTTTGTGTTTTTCCAAGGGTCTATTCATTCTTTTATCAATATTTGCATATCAATTCACGAACGACTTTACTTTTGACAAAATATGGGACAATCAAGTTCACGGACGTAAACACACATATCCCATAATAATATTGCAATATCAAAATATTAATACTGCAAAAATCATCTTCCAAAACAACTTTAGAATTTAAATGAATAAATCTAAAAGCATTGAAGATGAATACTTTGGACATAGCTATGTGAAATCACAATAATTTCTATTCCAAACTCTTGTAATCCTTCTCAAAAACAAGAATAAATTCTCATAAGAAGTTTCTTAGGCACCAAGACAAACTCGTAATGCACATATAAGATGATTTGTCCTTAGAGGGTAGAATCAATCTTTTTCGCTCGGATTTATACCAATATACCAAAGGCATATAAAAATATTTTCCAACAACATTCTTGTAAAATCTAAAAATTAGTTTAGAAGAGTAGTACTCCAAGAATCCAAGTGCCCAAGTTCAAGAGAAGTGGAACAAGTGCAATGAAACAGAGCAAAATACTCAAAAACAAGAGACAGGACAGATACCAAACTTAACTCATCCAAATTCAAGGTTTCTCATCTTCCTTTTGAATATAATTTAAATAGGAAGAGATTGCAAAAAGAATGAGTTCATTCCGAGTTCGGATGAAGAAATTACGACCAAAACAAGTTGACCGAATATCGACGTCTACAAGCAAGTCCGCGAACTTACGGGTTTGTACACGAATTTTCAAGTCTGCGAACTTAAACTCCTGGATTTTGGTTTTAAAAAATGTTATTCATACTTGGTATGTGTACCATGAAGTCCAAACATCCCGAACCACTATTTTCAAACCTAAACATTTAAGAACCTTAAACACATATCAAGTTAGGTAGAAATGAACGATAATCAAGGTACATGGATCATTATAACTACTCTAATAAAAACACAAATATTTCTCAAGTTTATAGACATACCTTTCTAAACGAATCCAATCAACTTATCAAACATAATATGTGTGCCCCAATTCTCGTGCTTTCTTCACGTATTCATAGCAGGGAATTCCTTGGTGATGATGCACTTACAACACAACTAAGTTGTGTTGGGGTGAAGAATGTCATGCTTACCACAAGTGACCTTTGGATTATCATGAAAGAGATCGCTTTTAGAACCTTTCACATCCAGTTCCATTTTTTTAAAAAATTTGTTAAGTTCCAACATCATGGATACTTCCTTCTCCATAGTCATGGAATTTTCTGGAAGATCATTCCTTTTCACACTCAAAGCATCATTGGCTTTCTTTGGTATCCACTTTTGAGTAAATTTAGGAACAACCATAACTTTCTTCCCATTATTCTCTTCTAGAATTCTCGAAAGAGAATTGGATTGACTATTCTTTTGCAAGTTAGTCTTTCTCCAATTGGGAGCATCAGATCTTGTCTTCATCTTTACGAAGTTATCCTTTTGATAACCATTACGATTGTGAAAAGGCTTCGTATGATGTTTATAGGAAAATCTAGGTTGATCACAGTACTGATTCCTTTGCCTAAAGGTTAGAAAGTTACAACCTGTAACGTTAAGGGGATTAGTCTTAACATATGATCTTGGTTTCACAACTTCTTGTGATGCCCAAATAAGAACATCATGAAGTTTCTCATTCCTTGTACGAAAACGGCATCTCCTTTCCAGATGTCCTTTATTTCCGCAATAGTGGCAAACGTAAGGAATGTTCTTACCTCAATCTGTATGTGTTGGCTTTGGAGGTTGATATACATTGCTCTTTCGAACTTTTACTGTCGGTGGAGGTATTTCACTTTTTCCGTCAGTGAAAACCTTTTGTTGATAAGAATCACTAGCCTTGACAATTTTTTTCTCTTTGCTAATACTTGGAGCATTTATTTCCTTATAGCCCAATCCTCGTGTATCACGATGATTTTTACTTGCTCCTAGCATAGTGGTTAATTTGCTTGAACTAGTGTTGAACTTTTTAAAGTCATCTTCCAACATCTTGATTTTATCAAGAACAACAGCTAAATCAGCCTCAAGGCGTTTTTCTCGAGCGAGATAAGTGCTTTCTCTGTCATCAAAACTTGCTTGATGTTCTGCAAGTTTCTCTTCCAACAAGAAATATTTTTGATAAAAATTATCACATTCAATTGACTTCATACGTAGGTTCTCCTCAGAATCCTTGAGGATCGATTCGTTAGAACGATTCGAAACATAAAAACATGCGTACCATCTTCTCAATTTCTTGTTTTCTCGACAGAGAGGAGTCAGAAGAGGTGTGACATGAGAAGTTGTCATCTTCTTCTTTTCCAATAAATTCAAAACCTTAACATACTCTGAGACTTCCTCATCAACATCTCTATCAATATCTGAATCACCTTCATTAGAAAGTTCATCCAACTGTTCTTCTAGGCGTATTTCCCAGACTTCAGCATGTTCTACATTAAGAGACTGTTTATATACTGATCTAGATGCGATAGTTCTCTGAGGTGAATCCAAGCTTTGAAAATCATCTGGTGATTTATGAAATGGTACGTTATTAGAGATAGACTCGTCAGTA
The DNA here is from genome assembly GCA_023529315.1 of Papaver bracteatum. Classification (NCBI taxonomy): domain Eukaryota; kingdom Viridiplantae; phylum Streptophyta; class Magnoliopsida; order Ranunculales; family Papaveraceae; genus Papaver; species Papaver bracteatum. The sequence goes on along the minus strand of JAJJWX010002811.1, from coordinate 2,794,397 downwards.
AAGTCATATCGCTACAAATACAGACTTGTGAGGTCTTGGACGTGTTTTCCAGCTCTGATACCAATTGAAAAAGCGGGGTCTAACAACCTCACCCAATATTTCGATTAGCAATCTGTATGAACAACTCCGAGTTGTTTTCTTGAGAATCAACTAGACTCAATCAATATAAAATACTCAAGAAGTTATTATCTCAATCTCTCAATTTGATTTACTCAAGCAAATGTGATTCGCGAGTCTAATTAAAGAGAGATAGCTTTGATGGTACCAAAGACCAATATCCAAGTGTCAATCAATTTAAATCAACAACCAATAAGGTTGGATATTCTAATTGATTGAACAACACACAACCTGTATTATTTCAATTATATAACAAAATATAATGTGAAAACGAAATAACACAGACACCAGAATTTTGTTAACGAGGAAACCGCAAATGCAGAAAAATCCTGGGACCTTGTCCAGATTAAACATACACTGTATTAAGCCGCTGCAGACACTAGTCTACTCCAAATTAACTTCAGTCTGGACTTTAGTTGAACCCCAATCAATCTCACACTGATACAAGGTAAAATTATACTCCTACGCCTCTGATCCCATCAGGATACTACGCACTTGATTGCCTTAGCTGATCTCACCCACAACCAAAAGTTGTTATGACCCAAAGTCGAAGACTTTAGCAAACAAATCTGTCTCACACAGAAAAGTCTACAAGATAGATAAATTCGTCTCCCATGAATAAACCTATGAGTTTTGTTCCGTATTTTGATAAATCAAGGTGAACAGGAACCAATCAATAAAACCAGACTTATATTCCCGAAGAACAGCTCAGATTTATCAATCACCTCACAATAATCTTAATCGACACAGCGAAAAAAGATATTGTGGAATCACAAACGATGAGACGAAGATGTTTGTGATTACTTGTATATATTACCTATCAGTGATGGAAATCTCAAGACAATTATTACAATTGTACTTGTACAATAGAAACATCAAGATCAGATCACACAACTACAAGAAAAGTAGTATCGGTCTGGCTTCACAATCCCAATAAAGTCTTTAAGTCGTTAACTTGGTTTTAGAAGAAGAAAAACAAAGGTTAAAGGAGAGTCGACTCTAGATTAGCAAACTAGTATCACACAGAATGTGTGGGGATTAGGTTTCCCAGTTGCTAGAGTTCTCCCTTATATAGTCTTTCAAATCAGGGTTTGCAATCAATGTTAGCTTAGTAACAAATCATTCAATATTCACCGTTAGATGAAAACCTGATTAGATACAAGCTAATATCTCTCAACCGTTAGATCGAAAATTTAGCTTGCAATACACATATATACTTGACGATTTTGGGTTTGTGTAATCGTACCCAAACGTGTACAATAGTTGGTTCAATATTAGTCAACCAAATGGTTAGCCAAATGATAATTTCATATCAACCATATTCTTATTCACCATAACTAGTCCAAATGACTCAAATGAACTAGTTAGGGAGTTGTTCAATTTCTATGAGATCTTATGTACTACACAAGACAAAATTGAAGCAAAAGCGATGTGATTCACTCGAATCGATTCATGAACTATAAAGCCACGGTTTGCAATAACATTCGTCAGATAATTTATATAAGTTCACGAACATCATTTTTAGACATAACCACTCAAGTTCGCGTACTGGGTTCGCGGACTTAAGTAACCGGTTGGAGTTCACAAACTCCATCAGAAATTCTTGGGTTCGAGAACTTCCGTTAGTTCGCAGACTGGGTTCGCGGACTGAAACCGAGCTACAACTCCACCAGAAATTTCCGGGTTCGATAACTACGCACGTTCGCGGACTGGGTTGACTGGTCAAGTTCCGGTTTTCACTTGATTAACAAAGTTCACAAACTTCGGTTCAAGTGCTAAGGACTTATACATATATGTGTTACCACAACAATGTTTATATCCCCCAGTGGTTATATTGTCTAAACTCTCATTTCAATCATTGAAACATTCTCAGAGGACGTCATATAGTTGTTATTCACAAACTAGTTTTCATCAAAGCAATTTCCAAAGTGATTGAAACATTACATGACTTTCGTCACTAGGCAAAGATGAACTTGGCTAAAGTGAAAGCTTTACCAACACATTTCGAGAAATAGATAAACAAGATATACTTAGCTCGAAATGTCACATGTGTATATCTTTAGTCTATATAGTTTTAGATGGTGGATTTTCGACAAATGGTAAAATTGTAAAACTATACTCCAGATTCAACAACTGGATGAGTATTGAGGCCCATGCCTCTCATTAAAACATGAAATCTCATGCCATAAATCTTTGACTGCGAAGGCTGTCTATCAGAGTACATGTAGATGTGTAGTCTCTCAGCTAAGGCCACATCACATCTCATGAATACTGAGCAATTTCAGTAATTACTCCGGATCCGGAAATCATATGAGTACGAGACTCATGTCTCTAAGCATAAAAGCTCATACCATAAATCTCTGACTGAGAAGGATGTCTCTCAGAGTACATGTAGATGTGTAGTCTCTCAGCTGAGACCACGACACATCTCATGAATACTGAGCAATTTCAGTAATTACTTCGGATTCGGAAATCATATGAGTATTGAGACTCATGTCTCTCAATAAAGCATGAAATCTCATGCCATGAATCTCTGACTGAAAAGGCTGTCTCTTAGAGTACATGTAGATGTGTAGTCTCTCCGCTGAGACCACGACACATCTCATAAATACTGAGCAATTTCAGTAATTACTTCGGATCCGGAAATCGGATGAGTATTGATACTCATGTCTCCATGCATGAAATCTCATGCCACCTCTGATGGAGAAAGTCTCTCTGAAAAGATGTAGATGTTTAGCTTTCCAGCTGAGGCCACGACACATCTCATATTGTATAGAATCGAAAGATTGGGCGGCTCCTAGAAAATATTCCTTCTAGTATAGAGCAACAATGTCTTAGGGATGCAACTAGGTTCTCCCCGACTATGCAAGAGGAATATGACATTCCAGCAAGTTCATATTGCTCAACCCTCAGATGATTAATGCTCCTAGACAGAAATCCATTTTAGTATGGATGACGAACTAGGAGAAATCTACAAGGAATCTGAGGATGAGTTATATACAATTTTTTTTGTATGGATATCCTCCATGACATGTCAAAATTTCATAACAATCTGATGAATTGGCAAGGGGATGCGTTCAAAACATTAGACAACGTACAATCTGAAAAAGTTCTGAAAGTCTCCTGGAAGTTTACTGTTTTGCCTTTTTCAGGCCCTGAACATGCTCAAAACTTAAAAATCTTCACCGCTAAAGATTGGAAATTTTCTGGGCTTGAAGATACACATGCAGATCGCGAAAATCCGACTTCGAACGAAGACTCCAAGGTGTTTCTTCTAAAATGCTGAAGTCTGAAATTTTCTGGCTCGGCAATGCAAGAATCTCTATTGACGACGCCGCTACCTCCATTTGGTTTGGGATTTCGGGAATTCTCCGTATTTCCATATCCCAAAGAAGAGCACACTTCATCAACATGAGGCTTATCTACAATGATTTCTTTCTGGATTCATCAATGACAATTATTATCATTCAAGGAGATGCCACGATCACCTGCACGAAAAGGGATACTTATATCGACTTCTTCATTAGTGCTGGATTCATGAATTGTTTACCCTGTGAACAATTTGAAGACCATCCATAATGGATCAAAAGTCTAAAATAAATAACAAACCTTGGTTTCATGATCCTAATTGCACGGGCAAAGTCATGACACAAAGAGCGGTAACAACTCGTCAAACAAACGGCTGGGGACTACACGTCATTTGCTAGCATCCTGTAGTCCTTACTTATGGGTTCTCCGCTCCTGTAGACTTTATTACATTTCCGTGGATTCTACATTGATCCAGTATCTCACTTCGCAATTATCCTATGGTAAAGCCAATGAAATATGAAGAATCTGTCACCATCACTCAGAGGTTCCATAAGTACCACTTCTTAAAAGTTTAGTCCATAGAGATGTTATCTCTGGAAACACCATCTTTGAAAGTATCATCATGGGAGTCAGTCATTCCCGCAAAGTGGATACTTCAGCACATCGTTCATACAAAGCGCAGGCTTCGATAGAACAATGAATCATGGAATAAAGGTGCTCACATCAACGTCTACCAAATGGTAACGATCCAACTCTTACCTATTTACAATTTCACTAGCTGTAGTGATATTAGCATCATAATTTCGAAAACTTGCTCGTTCCGTCAAACTTGCAAAGACGAGCAAAATTCATTATTCAAAATCATGACTTGATTTTCATAAAATTGTGAACAACCTACACAAATTTTTACTGTGTGAATATTCACTGGTTCTTCAAAATTGGACAAACGACCATTCTACAATTTTTAAAACTCACAGACATCATTTCACCATGTAAAATTGTCTACTTTCAACAGTTGTTCAAAATCAAAACATTGATTTTACAGAATATATATATTTAACGTGAAACTCACGTAAATTTGAAAAATTTATTTATATATTTTTGCTCCCTCGCACGATCATCTGTCTTTGAAGCGAGAGTGTATTTTCAAATATTTCTGAAAGCTCGAAGATAAAATTTTCCATGAAAGGTCATATACAAAATTTTATTACTAACAGACGCACGTCTATTCAAAAAAAAAAAAACTTTTCTCTCGTACGAGCATCCACCTTTGAAACGAGAGTTTATCCACTTTGTGAAACTCACATATTTAAAAAATAAAATTTCGGTTTTCATGAAAGATCATAGATAAAATTTTATATCATTAGACTCAGGTCTATTTTGTTTGTTCCTTAAACTTACGAACGAACCAGCGTCTATTCCTAAAACAAGGATTTATTTTCATGGGCCTGGACCCATGAATCCAAAATCGACCAAGGTTCCGTCATCAAATCAGCGGTTCTACACTAATTTATGTTCACTGGATGATGTTCTATTATGCCACTGAGGTTTCTGCTCAAACCATGGTTTGCTCATTCAGTCGAAATCCGGTAATATCTTATCTTATGACTAAGTTCAATTACTTATTTCTATTTGTACCTGGAAAATCACCATTCTATGCTGACTGAGGAACATGACTGTTCCTCACTAAGCATGGGACTTAATGTAGATGGTGGATTTTTGACAAAGGGTAATATTGTAAAACTATACTCCAGATTCGGCAACCTGATGAGTATTGAGGCCCATGTGTCTCATTAAAGCATGAAAGCTCATGCCATAAATCTCTGACTGAGAAGGTTGTCTCTTAGAGTACATGTAGATGTGTAGTCTCTCAGCTAAGGCCACGACACATCTCATGAATACTAATCAATTTCAGTAATTACTCCGGATCCATCAATCGGATGAGTATCGAGACTCATGTCTCTAAGCATGAAATCTCATACCATTAATCTCTAACTGATAAGGATATCTCTCATAGTACATGTAGATGTGTAGTCTCTCAGCTGAGACCACGACACATCTCATGAATATTAAGCAATTTCAGTAATTACTCTGGATCCGACAATCATATGAGTATTGAGACTCATGTATCTCAATAAAGCATGAAATCTCATGCCATGAATCTCTGACTAAGAAGGCTGTCTCTCAGAGTACATGTAGATGTGTAGTCTCTCAGCTGAGACCATGACACATCTCATGAATACTGAGCAATTTCAGTAAGTGAAAAATACTAGAACCCCCCTACTATATGGGTTCAATATATAGAAGCCCTACTAAATGGATCCTCCCCTATCAACTCCATACTTTAAGAAAAGGATATTATTAGGCCCGAAAAATCAAATTATCTTCAGATCAGGCCCATAATTAATTATTCTGAATTTTAATAATGGCAACATTGCCTTTTAGTATTTATACAAGAGGAATACATAAGATATTTTTCATTTCTCAGTTCTGTTTCTCTCTCTTCTCCATTCATTTTCTATGTCGGCTGCATCGAATTCAGATCGACGAAAGAAGAAGACGAATCGATCTGATTAGGTTTTAGTTGGATCTAGGTTAGGTTGATCTACAAATTTGAATAAATCATTCAATCGATTTCATTTCATTTAATCAATTTCATTTGAATCTCAGTTTTAGTTATTTCTAAGATGCATCAGGTTAGGTTTTCGTTGGTTCAGCTGGTTTTTTTTTTGAAGATTTTGAATTGAATCTAAGTTTCAGTTGATTCGAAGTAGCAGAAATCATTTCCGATTAGGTTTTTGATCAGGTTCATCATTTTTGTTCGATTAGGTTTTTGATATTTTATTTCGTTTGATTCTGTTCAGATCTGAGAAGAAGAAGAACCTGATTGTTTTTGAATCAATGGAAGATCTTCACAGTCGTTTTAACCTTAATTACTTACTTTTTGTGCAGATTCAACAATGAAATCAAGATGATCTTCAACAGCAGCAAAAATGAAATCATCGTATGAGCAAAGATCCGTAAATCAGTAAGATTTCTCTTGTTTTTTCTTGAATCAATAGGTTTTAAATCTAGGTATGCACTTAGATTATTGTTTTTTTTTTGTTGATGATTACATGTTGTTATCAGTAATTGTAGAGTGTATTGATGTTCATCAATAGTGTTTATAGATTGTATGTATCATTTGAGTATTTATGGATGTCATAATTCCTTTTAATTTTGAGCATCTACTTATTACAGGAATTTGAGAGATGAAAATGGTGTTGATTCTGACAAGGGGAAGAAAGTCGATACTGTTGGCGATGAGATGAAAATTTTAGGTGATTCAAGTGTCAGCAAGGCTGCTGATATGGCTGCTTGGTAATGCACTACTGTCTAAATTATTTGGTTTTCTGTATATTGTGGTAAAATGTGTATCATGCATGCTAGGGAGTTCCATACTTTGAAGATTCTGTTTCATGGACCTATATTTTGGTACTGACTCTTAGCTTTTAGTATGATGCCTTCAGACTCTACGAGTATGCAATGATAATTGGATGTGTAGATACTAGTTACACATGTTAATTATATGTGTAACTGCGAGTTACACATGCTAATTATATGTGTAAAAGTTTGAGTAAGCCCGAAATGATGAGAAGTTCTGTTTATTAGTTTCATGCGAAAACTAAGTAGATGCCTTCAGATTTATTTTGTGTTATGATGGATGATGATGTTGTATGTGTGTTGTTGCTCATAGTATGATGAAAAGGTGTTGCACTTTTATCCTGGATTCATTTACTTTTACTATTTATTTGTTATTGCTAATTTAATGTGATTAGGATTTGAAAGTATGATTTGTTTTAGTGTTTTATAGGTTTGTGTTTTTGGAATAATGTGTATTATTGTAGTTTTGAAATAATTTCTCAACTCTCACATTCAAAAAGACATGTAGGTGGTTTGACTGTAAAGTAAACAAATTGATATGTGAAGTAATGGTGATCTTTAACTTGTCTTATCTCTTATTTGCAGAGGGAAGTTCACTTGCATCGGTAAATCTAAAAGGAAACGCCTGGAAACATGATTCCTTGGTAACCACAATTCTTCAGAAATATCCATATTGTTGTGTATCTTCTAGTTACACAAGATAAAGTGGATGTGTAACTTCTAGTTACACATGCTAAATATATGTGTAACTTTTATTTACACATATTGACTGAATGTGTATTTTTTAACAGAATCATTTAAATCACTCTCAAACAATAGTCAGAATCTATTTGTTCATCTATTTACTTGAAAGTGTTACATTATTTCCATTAATGTTGCATTCTTTTCATTCTGGTTCGATTTTAGTTTGCTTATCTTGAGTCTTGGCCTACAAATATGTTGTTTGATTAAAGAATTTATGGTGGTGTTGATGGTGGAGGTGCAGCTGCAGGTTTTGGAAGAGGATAAGGAGGCAGGGGTGGTAGTGCATCAGGTTTGGAGTTAGTGGTAGTGTTTTGGTATGAAGCAGAGAGGTTTGCTACGGATGACGGAGCTGTACTGGACACTGTAAGTTGGATCTACTTTACATTCTGCTTGTATTGGATTTTTTTATATGTTGGTAGTCATGATCTTGCTAGAACATGTATGAACAATAGTAAGTTGATACTGGTTCTCCAGGTCGATTATTTATTGGTTTTAAATGCCAAATAGCTTTTAGCATTTGTTGAAGTAAGTGTAGGAGAAACTAGTGAAACAACAGAAATGATCAACTTGTTGTGATCGCTTATAAACTATTAGATTTAAGTATGATTCCTTCAGACTTTACGAGTAAGCAATGATAATTGGATGTTGGGAGTATTGTTTATGGTTGTTTCTACAGAAATATGTGATATAATGGACTTTTCTTCCTGGAGCTGTAGCAAAACCAGGAGCTAAATATATTCTAAGTATATGTGTAACATATATGCTCTGAGTACACAAGGCATATGGATGTGTAACTGCGGGTTACACAATCCATATGCATGTGTAACTTCAGGTTACACTAGCCATATGAGTCAGGCTTCTCTTTGCTCAACGTATATATTGTCTGAAGCTTGGTAATAACAAGTAAATTTGTTCAGTACCATGGTTGTTCTTGAAACACAAGTGGTCTTCTAGTTTGTGTGTTTTCATAGTGTTGTAATAGATGTAGTAGCAAAAAATTTCTTGTTTGAGCTTATGCTGGTTGGATAAGTATTAGTTTTGAGTGTCTCCAGATTACATTGAGGTATTTTCACAGTGTTGTAATGCTTAGTTGTTTTGCTTTGTCACCGGTCTTGCTGAGATTGTATTTCAGTAGTTATATGGATGTGTAACTACTAGTTACACAAGCTATATGGATGTGTAACTTCTAGTTACACATCCTGTAAAACCACATATACTACTCAAGAAAACTTGAAAGATGGAGTTTATGATTCTTCTGTAAACGTCAATGAAACAACTAATCACGTAATTATGTTATTCATACAGGATACAACTGTGCAGCTGAGGAGTCGTGAAAATATGGGTTCTGGTGGAGCAACAGTCCAAAAAACACAGTGAAGTATCACATTTGCTGACATTGCAGGAGTCGATGAGGCTAAAGAGTAGTTGGAAGATATTTTGGTATGCCTAAGAACTTTCTTTATTGGTTGGTAGACTGTAAAAGTAGTTACACTAGCATCTACTAGTTATATACCTTTCAAATTATTATGTTGCAATTTTTAGTTGATTAAGTATATTTTTCTGTTTAAGAATCTCAAGTAGCTATGTGTGATATCCTTTTTTATAGCCTTAATGAAGAATATGTTATGAGTACACAAGGCATGTGGCTGTGTAACTGTAGGTTACACAAGCCATATGGATGTGTAATTGCAGGTTACACAAGCCATATGCATGTGTAACTTTAGCTTACACGTGTTAATTATAAGTGTAACTAATGATTACACATGCATAACTGTTGATTTTTGGGTTTAACTAATGATTACCCATACATAACTATTGCTTGCATTCTTCTTGGTTTTTCGTATGATGGAGTGCGTTCAGTTGAATGATTACAGGTACTGGTACAGCTGCAGTTAAGACAGTGGTAATAGAATAGAGGAAATGAAGCTAGCTGGTGCTGAGATTTGTACTCAGTTGGTGTTGGTTGCAGTTACAGAACATGGTTTCCGATGGAATTGATATGTGGTCATCTATGGCCTGAGTCTGAGAACTCAATTATTGTAAATTATTTCTTGGATTTCGCTTTCCATATCTCTTGTTTTAATTCGTTTATTGTGTTCAAACAACCAATTACTATGATTGTAGTAATTGATGAACGAACAAATTATTGTAAATGAAAATTAAAGTAATACATGTATTTTATGATGAATAACTTGTAGATAACCTTACATATAGCATGTGTAATAAAAAGTTACACATGCATATGGATGTGTAGCTTGTAGATACACATGTCATACGCATGTGTAATTTCTGCGTACACATGTGTAACTACATAGTACACATCTATGTACAAGTGTAACTTTGCATTACACATTTTATATGAATGTGTAACTTCTGGATACACATGTCATATGCATGTGTAAGTTCTGTGTACACATCATGTTGGTGGTGGTCGGAAGTGGTGGCGCCGCCGCCGTCGGTGGTGGTTGGCAGCGGTGGTCATAGGTGGTTGGTGGTGGTGGTCGTCGATGGTGGTTGGTGGCGGCGGTTGGCGGCGGCGGTGGTCGGAGGTGGATGGAGGCGGTGGTCAGAGGTGGATGGCGGTGGTGGTCGGAGGTGGTTGGCTGTGGCTGTGGTGGTTGGAGGTGGTTGGAACATCATCACATAATATTTTAATAATTTTGGGCCTAAATTTAAATTTTATTTAATTATGGGCTTGACAATATGCATAAGGGTATCAAGGTATTTTAATAATTTGGGGCCTAGATTTAAACTTCTTTTAATTAAGGGCCTCATATTATGGGTTATCCATGGGTTGTGCCTTAGCCTAATTTTCCCTTTCAGTAATTACTTCGGATCCGGCAATCGGATGAGTATTAAGACTCATGTCTCCATGCATGAAAGCTCATGCCACCTCTGATGGAGAAAGTCTCTTAGAGAAGATGTAGATGTGTAGATTTCCAGCTGAGACCACGACACATCTCATACTGTATATAATCGAAAGATTAGGCGGCTCCTAGACATCATGCTTGATAGTATAGAGCGACAACGTCTTCGGGATGCAACCAGGTTTTCCCCGACTATGCAAGAGGAATATGACACTCCAGCAAGTTCATATTCCTCAACCCTCAGATGATTAATGCTCCTAGGAATCCATTCTAGTATAGAGCCATCAATTAATTATCTTAAATCGTCTGAATATACAGCAATATTCTACGAACCAGCGTCTGAATATCCAGCAATAATCTACGAATCATCAATTAATCGCCTGAATATCCAGCAATATTCTGCGTTTCTCTGTTATATTTCGCCACTTTAATTCATGGTTCTTCCCAGCAGAATTCCACGGGTTAGTGATAAATATTCAACGAAAGCAGGCATCTGAGCATCGAATAAGCCCTGAAAAAAATAGTGCAAGTGTAATTAGCAAATAATGCACAGACCAGCATTTTGAATGCACGAACGAGCATTTCAAAAAATATGAATGAACGAGGAACCTATGCAAAATAGGAAGGAAAAATAATAATAAAAAAATATTAGCAAAAGCTCCAGGGGACTGGGCTCACCAGTCGGCCGGTCATGTCGCGACCAGTCCCATGCCCAATTTTGTGTTTTATCATATTTTACTATTTTTTCCCTGATCTCACGAAAAATCTCTCGTTCGAGCAAATCTCATATTTTTCAAAGAAATTATCTAAATCACATGATTTCATCAAAAAATAATAAAATTAAGGAAAGGTGTCATGGGACCGCCGGCCGGGCGGTCATGCCTTGGCCGTGGCCGGTCCCACTACTCACGACCCTATTATTTTATTATTCCTCTCAAATTATGAAAATTCCTTGATATTATGAATTTTCTCTAAAATTACCTAATTTCATGTATTTTTATCTAAATCACATGATTTTATCAAAAAATAATAAAATTAGGGAAATGTGTCACTGGACCGCCGGCCGGCCGGTCATGCCTTGGCCGTGGCCGTTCATGCCTTGGCCGTGGCCGGTCCCACACCTCAAGTCCCCATTATTTTATTATTTCTCTGAAATTATGAAAATTCCTTGATTTCATGAATTTTCTCTAAAATTACCTAATTTCATGTATTTTCTCTAAAATCATAGAAAATATTAAAAAATTAGGGAAAACTTATGGGACCGGGCTCTAGCTTCCGGTCATGCCCTAGTCGGTCCCACATGTTTATTATTTTATTACTATTTAGTGTTTTCATGGAAACTCCCTGATTTCAACAAAATATCTTGGTTTTCAACAAATCCCGTTGATTTTAGGAAAATTCTCTAAAATCATCAAAATTTGGTAAAATTTGGAAGAGTGGCTTGGGACCTGCGCCCATTGGCCGGCCGGCCATGCCTCGTCCATTGTCGGTCCCACACTCACATTCCCTATTTTATTAATAATTTATTTCTTTCATCTCACGGAAGTTTCCCAATTCCATCAAACTCTCATGTTTCATGGAATTTCCCTTAAATCATAAAAAATACATAAAATCACATAAAATTGGGAAAAGCATGTGGGACCGTGAGTCAGCCGGCCTGCCATGCCCTAGACGTGGCCGGTCCCACACCTTGTAATTCCTTGTTTTATTTATTTTCATCATCTCATGTATTTTTCCCAGTTTCAGCAAAACCATGGATTTTGCATATTTTCTACAAATGTTGCTCAAACGTGCACCAGAAATTATCAAAATTCTCAGGACTGAAGCGAGGACATCATGGTGACACAGGCACATCCCCTTGACCGACCAAGGGTGACCCTAAGGCTTGCAAAAAGCTGGTCCCACATGTTTTAATGATTTTAACCTAATTTGTTCAATTGCTCATATTAGGTTCAAACTCTTTCCAAATAATTGGAAGTTTGCTCAAACGACCATCCACTGGTCCCACACCCATCAAGAGCCGGTCTCATGACCTCTTGGTCGGTCCTTCATATTTCCATAATACCAGGTTTTATTATTTGTCGTTCACATGAGCATTATTTCAGTGATTAAACCAGCATTTAATCATTATTTCACCAACTGGTCCTCAAGAGGCTTTGGTATTTTTGCTCATTCGAGCATCTGGGCGTTATATGGTGAACCCATCATCCCATGTAGCCGGTCCCGCGTTGATTTGCAATAAATCATCATTTCGGAATAATTGGGGTTTTGAATCCAGAGCTATGCAAAAACGTGATTCTGAGCAGATTCAAACACTCTGATAATTTTATGTTGATTCCATGATTAACATTTTTATTTATTTTGCTCGACCCAGCAGCCAATAAATTAAATTAATATTTCATTTGGTCCTGCTACCAATAAATTCATCAAACGAGCAATATTTTCTCAAACAGGCAATATTTACATATCCCAAAAAAGAGCACACTTCATCAACATGATGCTTATCTACAATGATTTCTTCCTGGATTCATCAATGACAATTATTATCATTCAAGGAGATGCCACGATCACCTGCACAAAAAGGGATACTTACATCGACTTCTTCATTAGTGCTGGATTCATGAATTGTTTACCCCGGGAACAATTTGAAGACTGTTAATGATGGATCAAAAGTCTAAAATAAATAACAAGCCTTAGTCTCATGATCCTAATTGCACGGGCAAAGTCATGACACAAGGAGCACTAACAACTCGTCAAAGAAATGGCTAGGGACTACACGTCATTTTCTAGCATCCTGTAGTCCTTACTTCTGGGTTCTCCGCTCCTGTAGACTTTCTTCCATTTCCGTGGAGTCTACATTGATCCAGGATCTCACTTCGCAATCATCCTATGGTAAAGCCAATGAAATATGAAGAATCTGTCACCATCACTCAGAGGTTCCATAAGTACCACTTCTTAAAAGTTTCGTCCATAGAGATGTTATCTCTGGAAACACCATCTTTGAAAGTATCATCATGGGAGTCAGTCATTCCCGCAAAGTGGATACTTCAACACATCATTCATACAAAGCGCAGGCTTCGATAGAACAATGAATCATGGAATAAAGGTGCTCACATCAGCGTCTACAAAATGGTAACGATCCAACTCTTACCTATTTACAATTTCACTAGCTGTAGTGATATTAGCATCATAATTTCGAAAACTTGCTCGTTCCGTCAAACTTGCAAAGACGAGAAAAATTCATTATTCAAAATCATGACTTGATTTTCATAAAATTGTGAACAACCTACACAAATTTTTACTGTGTGAACATTCACTGGTTCTTCAAAATTGGACAAACGACCATTCTACAATTTTTAAAACTCACAGACATCATTTCACCATGTAAAATTGTCTACTTTCAACAGTTTTTCAAAATCAAAACATTGATTTTACAGAATATATATATTTAACGTGAAGGTCACGTAAATATGAAAAATATATCTATATATTTTTGCTCCCTCGCACGATCATCTGTCTTTGAAGCGAGAGTATATTTTCAAATATTTCTGAAAGCTCGAAGATAAAATTTTCCATGAAAGCTCATAAAAAAAATTTATTACTAACAGACGCACGTCTATTCAAAAAAAAAAAAAAATCTCTCGTACGAGCATCCACCTTTGAAACGAGATTTTATTCCACTTTGTGAAACTCACATATTTAAAAGATAAAATTTTGGTTTTCATGAAAGCTCATAGACAAAATTTTATATCATTAGACTCACGTCTATTTTGTTTGTTCCTTAAACTTACGAACGAAAGAGCGTCTATTCCTAATACAAGGATTTCATTTCATGGGCCTGGACCCATGAATCCAAAATCGACCAAGGTTCCGTCATCAAATCAGCGGTTCTACACTAATTTATGTTCACTGGATGATGTTTTATTATGCCACTGAGGTTTCCGCTCAAACCATGGTTTGCTCATTCAGTCGAAATATGGTAATATCTTATATTATGACTAAGTTCAATTACTTATTTCTATTTGTACCTGGCAAATCACCATTCAATGCTGACTGAGGAACATGACTGTTCCTCACTAAGCATGGGACTTAATGTAGATGGTGGATTTTTGACAAAGGGTAAAATTGTAAAACTATACTCCAGATTCGGCAACCGGATGAGTATTGAGGCCCATGTGTCTCATTAAAGCATGAAAGCTCATGCCATAAATATTTGACTAAGAAGGATGTCTCTCAGAGTACATGTAGATGTGTAGTCTCTCAGCTAAGGCCACGACACATCTCATGAATAATGAGCAATTTCAGTAATTACTCTGGATCCGACAATCGGATGAGTATCGAGACTCATGTCTCTAAGCATGAAAGCTCATACCATAAATCTCTGACTGATAAGGCTGTCTCTCAGAGTACATGTAGATATGTAGTCTCTCAGCTGACACCACAACACAACTCATCAATACTAAGCAATTTCAGTAATTACTCCGGATCCGGCAATCAGATGAGTATTGAGACTCATGTCTCTCAATAAAGCATGAAAGCTCATGCCATGAATCTATGACTGAGAAGGATGTCTCTCGGAGTACATGTAGATGTGTAGTCTCTCAGCTGAGACCATGACACATCTCATGAATACTGAGAAATTTCAGTAATTACTCCGGATCCGGCAATCGGATGAGTATCGAGACTCATGTCTACATGCATGAAAGCTCATGCCACCTCTGATGGAGAAAGTCTCTCAGAAAAGATGTATATGTGTAGATTTCCAGCTGAGGCCACGACACATCTCATACTGTGTAGAATCGAAAGATTGGGCGGCTCCTAGACAACGTGCCTGCTAGTATAGAACGACAATGTCTTCGGGATGCAACCAGGTTTTCCCCTTTTATGCAAGAGGAATATGACACTCCAGCAAGTTCATACTGCTCAAACCTCAGATGATTAATGCTCCTAGAGAGGAAGCCATTCTAGTATAGAGCCATTAATTAATTATCTTAAATCGTCTGAACATCCAACAATATTTTACGAGCCAGCGTCTGAATATCCAGCAATATTCTACGAATCATCATTTAATCGCCTGAATATCCAGCAATATTCTGCGATTCTCTGTTATATTTCGTCACTTCAATTCGTGGTTCTTCCCAGCAGAATTCCACGGGTTAGTGATAAATATTCAACGAAAGATGCATAGATATTCATCAAGAGGTTCCGCACTCAGGAAAGTCTCATTCCATGTCTATGTCATTTATTTCATCACATGCTATCCTAGCATGGGGAATTAATTGTGCTAGCAACTCTACAAGATGTTATGAATAGTAGCTTCACCACATTAGTATTTTACCAAGTGGTTGAATCTGACGTTTCTCCGAATCAAACACCAAAACATTCATTACTGACGTCCAAACATGGCAAAGAACACTTTGGGAATTTCTCCTGCAATTCCATGTGTTCCACAAAATCAAAAAGCTCTGATGTCGGCACAAGTGTCGAACCCCACTACCACAACGAAAGGGATGCTGAATCAACAGAAGAAACTCCAGGGCCGAGATAATCAAACCCCTAACGCATTTGATGCTTAAGGAGTATATGCTTCAACACTCAAGCATATGAGAATCCGTTAAATTGTACTCCCAATCAAAGAGTACAGCTTCAGCACAAATATCTAGATGATGACACATTAATTCAACACCATAAGTCTTCATTATCCCATGATAAGACATCTGAAGCAGATGCAACATCATTCATACATGGATGACACTAACTCCTTCAATGTATACTGGCAACCTGAGGTGATTCCATGAAACTTCATCAACGGGATTTCTCTACATCACAAGCCCCTGCATAATTGAGGAACTTTCTCTCTTCACCAATCACATCCAATATGAAAATTGATAACGCTGTCTACCGCAACAATTTCGACTCACTTACAAAGCCAGTTCATGTTAAATTTATGCTTTCAGGAGTCTTCAGGTTGGACTCTCAGTATACCTTCATCTTACGGACTCTCAACTCATCAACTAGTTGGACTCTCAACTCATCAACTAGTTCGTAGGCTCACTGGAGGAAGGAGCAAGGATCACATCTGTAATCATGGTTCTAGCCTTTTCGGTCGTTGGAGCAACTTCAACCATGGTATCAGCATCAACAATAATCTCTAGAGGAACACCATCCATGATCCCAGCAATCAACAAGGATCTCTGGAGCGTAATCATTGATGGTTTCAGCACCAATAACTCAAGAGCAACATCCTCAGGGCTTCATCAACTATCCATTTTATGAAGTGTTACTCGATGGATCGTACTTCTCCAAGCCCTAATGATTCATATCAAGATATGTATACATGAAAAAATGATAACATGAACATCTTCCCAAAGCTTGCATGATGGATGGGTACAAATCAAAGTCTTCTGCAAGATGTTCTCATCGCTTCTACAAATGAGATACGACGTGCTCCAGGCCATGGGTTTACAAAAACGTACCAATGGGTGAGGAATGTGACAATTCTTCCTCAACGAAAGATGTTCGTATATGTATCTTCTACAACATACCAAAAGGGCGCATTAATCGAGCATACGATCTGAAAGACATGACCTTTACCGTCAGGTCTACGAAACCTGAAAAATTTGTACGTGATTACAAATTATAGATGTGCACGCTTTGTTGGTTGATATCTACAACTCCAAATTGAGTAATTCTTGTCTCATGAGATAACTCAGTCTCTTAGCTTCAAAAGTTGGGGTCAGGCATAAAATTACGACGTCGTATGAGGTTCCTCCAGCTTCCAGAGCATACAATATGCAAGCAGAAATTTGTAGACAGGTTCGTAACCCCACAGTCGATCGATCTCCACCAGGTCTTTTCGCTAAGTTCTTCATCAAGGTACCTCCAGCTTCTACCATCTGGATCTTTACATCGATTTTCTACCCGGGTCCTCTATCTAGGTCTTGTCATAAGAAAAGAAAACGAAAAGAAGAGGTTTAACAAAACATTGAGGACTGACGCTCCATTGCAACAGTTTCTTCAGTCTTCTCTACTGGTGGCTCGATTTCTTCTATCACTGAAGCAGCAACAATCGAGGTTTCCATAACTTCAGTGACAACCTTCTCATGTCCTTGAAGTGCAGGGATAGTTGTCTCTTCATCAATAACTCCAGGGCAGCTCGAGTTATCCTTATTGGTTTCAATATCCTCAACTTAGGTATTTGGCACCTAATACAAAGATTACATGAGGTTAGAGCAATATAAACATGAGACCAAATGAGATCATAAAATACATTATACAAGCAATCCAACATCTTCAGGCTTCATCATTATACACTCGGGGCACGAGAAAATAGCATTAAAGTCATGAAACGTTTTTGCGGCAAGCTCGTCTGAAGAGACATTACTCTGCCATGTACAAGATAACGAACTGGGAGCAATCTACAGGGAATCTGATGATGAGTTATATACAATTCTTTTTGTATGGATGCCCTCTACGACATGTCAAAATTTCATAATAATCCGATGAACGGGCAAGGAGATGCGTTCAAAACATTAGACAACGTACAGTCGTAAAAAGTTCTGAAAGTCTCCTGGAGGTTTACTGTTTCGCCTTTTTCAGGCCCTGAACGTGCTCAAAACTTAAAAATATTCTTCGTTAAAGATTAGAAATTTTCTGGGCTTGAAGATACACATCCAGATCCCAAAAATATGACTTCGAACGAAGATTCCACGTTATTTTTGCTAAAATGCTGAAGCCTGAAATTTTCTGGCTCGGCATTGCAGGAATCTCCATTGACGACGCCGCTACCTCCATTCGGTTTGGGATTTTTGGAATTCTCCATATTTACATATCCCAAAAAAGAGCACACTTCATCAACATGATGCTTATCTACAATGATTTCTTCCTGGATTCATCAATGACAATTATTATCATTCAAGGAGATGCCACGATCACCTGCACGAAAAGGGATACTTACATCGACTTCTTCATTAGTGCTGGATTCATGAATTGTTTACCCAGGGAACAATTTGAAGACTGTTAATGATGGATCAAAAGTCTAAAATAAATAACAAGCCTTAGTCTCATGATCCTAATTGCACGGGCAAAGTCATGACACAAGGAGCGCTAACAACTCGTCAAAGAAATGGCTAGGGACTACACGTCATTTTCTAGCATCCTGTAGTCCTTACTTCTGGGTTCTCCGCTCCTGTAGACTTTCTTCCATTTCCGTGGAGTCTACATTGATCCAGGATCTCACTTCGCAATCATCCTATGGTAAAGCCAATGAAATATGAAGAATCTGTCACCATCGCTCAGAGGTTCCATAAGTACCACTTCTTAAAAGTTTCGTCCATAGAGATGTTATCTCTGGAAACACCATCTTTGAAAGTATCATCATGGGAGTCAGTCATTCCCGCAAAGTGGATACTTCAGCACATCATTCATACAAAGCGCATGCTTCGATAGAACAATGAATCATGGAATAAAGGTGCTCACATCAGCGTCTACAAAATGGTAACGATCCAACTCTTACCTATTTACAATTTCACTAGCTGTAGTGATATTAGCATCATAATTTCAAAAACTTGCTCGTTCCATCAAACTTGCAAAGACGAGAAAAATTCATTATTCAAAATCATGACTTGATTTTCATAAAATTGTGAACAACCTACACAAATTTTTACTGTGTGAACATTCACTGGTTCTTCAAAATTGGACAAACGACCATTCTACAATTTTTAAAACTCACAGACATCATTTCACCATGTAAAATTGTCTACTTTCAACAGTTTTTCAAAATCAAAACATTGATTTTACAGAATATATATATTTAACGTGAAGCTCACGTAAATATGAAAAATATATCTATATATTTTTTCTCCCTCGCACGATCATCTGTCTTTGAAGCGAGAGTATATTTTCAAATATTTCTGAAAGCTCGAAGATAAAATTTTCCATGAAAGCTCATAAAAAAAATTTATTACTAACAGACGCACGTCTATTCAAAAAAAAAAATCTCTCGTACGAGCATCCACCTTTGAAACGAGATTTTATTCCACTTTGTGAAACTCACATATTTAAAAGATAAAATTTTGGTTTTCATGAAAGCTCATAGACAAAATTTTATATCATTAGACTCAGGTCTATTTTGTTTGTTCCTTAAACTTACGAACGAAAGAGCGTCTATTCCTAATACAAGGATTTCATTTCATGGGCCTGGACCCATGAATCCAAAATCGACCAAGGTTCCGTCATCAAATCAGCGGTTCTACACTAATTTATGTTCACTGGATGATGTTCTATTATGCCACTGAGGTTTCCGCTCAAACCATGGTTTGCTCATTCAGTCGAAATATGGTAATATCTTATATTATGACTAAGTTCAATTACTTATTTCTATTTGTACCTGGAAAATCACCATTCAATGCTGACTGAGGAACATGACTGTTCCTCACTAAGCATGGGACTTAATGTAGATGGTGGATTTTTGACAAAGGGTAAAATTGTAAAACTATACTCCAGATTCGGCAACCGGATGAGTATTGAGGCCCATGTGTCTCATTAAAGCATGAAAGCTCATGCCATAAATCTTTGACTGAGAAGGCTGTCTCTCAGAGTACATGTAGATGTGTAGTCTCTCAGCTAAGGCCACGACACATCTCATGAATAATGAGGAATTTCAGTAATTACTCTGGATCCGACAATCGGATGAGTATCGAGACTCATGTCTCTAAGCATGAAAGCTCATACCATAAATCTCTGACTGATAAGGATGTCTCTCAGAGTACATGTAGATATGTAGTCTCTCAGCTGACACCACGACACAACTCATCAATACTAAGCAATTTCAGTAATTACTCCGGATCCTGCAATCAGATGAGTATTGAGACTCATGTCTCTCAATAAAGCATGAAAGCTCATGCCATGAATCTATGACTGAGAAGGATGTCTCTCGGAGTACATGTAGATGTGTAGTCTCTCATCTGAGACCATGGCACATCTCATGAATACTGAGCAATTTCAGTAATTACTCCGGATCCGGCAATCGGATGAGTATCGAGACTCATGTCTCCATGCATGAAAGCTCATGCCACCTCTGATGGAGAAAGTCTCTCAGAAAAGATGTAGATGTGTAGCTTTCCAGCTGAGGCTACGACACATCTCATACTGTATAGAATAGAAAGATTGGGCGGCTCCTAGACAACGTGCCTGCTAGTATAGAACGACAATGTCTTCGGGATGCAACCAGGTTTTCCCCTATTATGCAAGAGGAATATGACACTCCAGCAAGTTCATACTGCTCAAACCTCAGATGATTAATGCTCCTAGACAGGAAGCCATTCTAGTATAGAGCCATTAATTAATTATCTTAAATCGTCTGAACATCCAATAATATTTTACGAGCCAGTCATTCAATATCCAAAAGAATATTCTACGAATCATCATTTAATCGCCTCAATATCCAAAGAATATTCTGCGATTCTCTGTTATATTTCGTCACTTCAATTCGTGGTTCTTCCCAGCAGAATTCCACGGGTTAGTGATAAATATTCAACGAAAGCAGGCATCTGAGCATCGAATAAGCCCTGACAAAAATAATGCAAGTGTAATTAGCAAATAATGCACAGACCAGCATTTTGAATGCACGAACGAGCATTTCAAAACATATGAATGAACGAGGAACCTATGCAAAATAAGAAGGAAAAATAATAATAATAAAATATTAGCAAAAGCTTCAGGGGACTGGGCTCACCAGCCGGCCAGTCATGCCGCGACCAGTCCCATGCCCAATTTTGTGTTTTATCATATTTTACTATTTTTTCCCTGATCTCACGAAAAATCTCTCGTTCGAGCAAATCTCATATTTTTCAAAGAAATTATCTAAATCACATGATTTCATCAAAAAATAATAAAATTAAGGAAAGGTGTCATGGGACCGCCGGCCGGGCGGTCATGCCTTGGCCGTGGCCGGTCCTACTACTCACGACCCTATTATTTTATTATTCCTCTCAAATTATGAAAATTCCTTGATTTTATGAATTTTCTCTAAAATCATGAAAATTACCTAATTTCATGTATTTTTATCTAAATCACATGATTTTATCAAAAAATAATAAAATTAGGGAAAGGTGTCACTGGACCGTCGGCCGTCCGGTCATGCCTTGTCCGGTCCCACACCTCAAGTCCCCATTATTTTATTATTTCTCTGAAATTATGAAAATTCCTTGATTTCATGAATTTTCTCTAAAATTACCTAATTTCATGTATTTTCTCTAAAATCATAGAAAATATTAAAAAATTAGGGAAAACTTATGGGACCGGGCTCTAGCTGCCGGTCATGCCCTAGTAGGTCCCACATGCTTATTATTTTATTACTATTTAGTGTTTTCATGGAAACTCCCTGATTTCAACAAAATATCTTGGTTTTCAACAAATCCCGTTGATTTTAGGAAAATTCTCTAAAATCATCAAAATTTGGTAAAATTTGGAAGAATGGCTTGGGACCTGCGCCCATTGGCCGGCCGGCCATGCCTCGTCCATTGTCGGTCCCACACTCACATTCCCTATTTTATTATTAATTTATTTCTTTCATCTCACGGAAGTTTCCCAATTCCATCAAACTCTCATGTTTCATGGAATTTCCCTTAAATCATAAAAAATACATAAAATCACATAAAACTGGGAAAAGCATGTGGGACCGTGATTCAGCCGGCCTGCCATGCCCTAGCCGTGGCCGGTCCCACACCTTGTAATTCCTTGTTTTATTTATTTTCATCATCTCATGTATTTTTCCCAGTTTCAGCAAAACCATGGATTTTGCATATTTTCTACAAATGTTGCTCAAACGTGCACCAGAAATTATCAAAATTCTCAGGACTGAAGCGAGGACATCATGGTGACACGGGAACATCCCCTTGACCGACCAAGGGTGACCCTAAGGCTTGCAAACAGCTGGTCCCACATGTTTTAATGATTTTAACCTAATTTGTTCAATTGCTCATATTAGGTTCAAACTCTTTCCAAATAATTGGAAGTTTGCTCAAACGACCATCCACTAGTCCCACACCCATCAAGAGCCGGTCTCATGACCTCTTGGTCGGTCCTTCATATTTCCATAATACCAGGTTTTATTATTTGTCGTTCACATGAGCATTATTTCAGTGATTAAACCAGCATTTAATCATTATTTCACCAACTGGTCCTCAAGAGGCTTTGGTATTTTTTCTCATTCGAGCATCTGGGCGTTATATGGTGAACCCATCATCCCATGTAGCCGGTCCCGCGTTGATTTGCAATAAATCATCATTTCGGAAAAATTGGGGTTTTGAATCCAGAGCTATGCAAAAACGTGATTCTGAGCAGATTCAAACACTCTGATAATTTTATGTTGATTCCATGATTAACATTTTTATTTATTTTGCTCGACCCAGCAGCCAATAAATTAAATTAATATTTTATTTGGTCCTGCTACCAATAAATTCATCAAACGAGCAATATTTTCTCAAACAGGCAATATTTTCTCGAACCGGCAATATTCACTCAAATTAGAAATATATGCTCAGACTTGCAATATTTGCTCAGATCAAAGAATATTGGTTCAACTATCAATATTCGACAATTCAGCAACATAGTTTGCTCATTTTAGGTTATAATGATACCTCGTCTCAGCAGACATACATTTAATTTATGAGTTTCAGAACATTTGCTAAAACGTGTTCAACTCAGCACTACATGGACTCATCGTCCCGCAAAGTCAGCAACTGACTCCATAATCACGAGATTTCAATCGTGTCACATGGGGGGATATTAACTTGGGTTTTTTTCTGGTGGTCTACGACACGTGTATTCATCCACGATGAGAATGTGATAAAGTCATGCAATCAGTTGGAAGAGTCAGCAAAGTAGTGGGTGGAAAATTAACCAAGTCTCCGCACGATGAGTAATTGGTTTAACACGATTTCCTACTTCCCCACTCTCTGATTCCAGCAAACTGTCAGACTTCATGGGATCATGGTATTTTCAACT
Source organism: Papaver bracteatum (assembly GCA_023529315.1). Lineage (NCBI taxonomy): Eukaryota > Viridiplantae > Streptophyta > Magnoliopsida > Ranunculales > Papaveraceae > Papaver > Papaver bracteatum. The sequence goes on along the minus strand of JAJJWX010002811.1, from coordinate 2,770,929 downwards.
TTGCATTATAAAATGTCTTTGAGTCCTGATTGAAAAAGAGGCAAGAGTTTTCGAACATTCGAACAACAATCTCCTAAACGAGCAATTTCTTATCAAAGTTCATACAGACAATCTTTCGTCTACATGAACTCACAGAAATCACTCTCAATCAGGCAAAACTCAATCATTCAGAGCATTTTGACGCTGAATTCACAACACTCCTATAATCTCAGATCACCATTGATCTCACGCATTTCTCAGCTTCCTTCCTACATATCAACCCATCCTCTCTTGTGACCGAATTGACTCTGGAACTGCCATTGTTCTTGGTTTAGGCCGGAGTCCTACATATTGATCTCTCGAACTTAAAGCGATCCCTTCTTGCAATGCATCTGTGTGAGGTTTAACATTTCGCTCGGTTCAAGGATCTACACACGGTCGACTCTTCAATTCCGTCAAAACCAGCAAATCGTTTTTCCCTATCTACAATAGTAAAATGACTTTTGTCTCAAGATAAGAGATAGAGTAGATATACTTTTGAGTGATAGATAAGTTCAGGTCTCCACATCGTTTTAGTCGATGAAGATCCACTGGTTCCTTGAGTAGTCCTTCGTCTTGTATGATGATTGCTACGGAGTTCTTGAGCTCAACTACACTTTCTATCCTAGTCCGAGACCTTAGCTATAATAGACTAGAAATCAAGAATCTATAGTTTTGATAACTAATATTGATAAATATGCTTGATATAGCAACGCATGCGAGTTCGACCGAGCAATGCTCTAACAGAGTGGTTGACCCCAGATTTTAAAGAGGACATACTTTCCTTTCTTTTACAAAAACAAAATTTGATTTCGGAGTCTGTTAGGTTGGACTGATTTGCTTGGACATTTGAGTTTCGGTATTTTTCCAGAACTTTTTCAGATTGCATGTCAGTCAGTATGCAGTTTGTGGATGGGGAAAAACGATTTGCTGGTTTTTACGGAATTGAAGAGTCGACCGTGTGGAGACTCCTTGAACCGAGCAAAGTGTTGGACCCCACACAGATGCACTGCAAGATGGGAGTGCTTTGAATTCGAGAGATCAATTTGTAGTACTCCGGCCTAAACCAAGACAATGGCCGTTCCAGAGTAAATTCGGTCACAAGAGAGGATGGGTTGATCTGTAGGAGGGAAGCTGAGAAATGCGTGAGATCAATGGTGATATGAAATTATAGGTGTGTTGTGATTTCAGAGTAAAAATGCTCTGAATGATTGAATTTTTCCTGATTGAGAGTGATTTTTGTGAGTTCGTGTAGACGAAAGATTGTCTGTATGAACTTTGATGAGAAATTGCTCGTTTAGGCAGTTGCTTGAATCTTAGAATTGTTCGAATCCCTTTCAATGTTGTTCGATTGCCTTTCAATCAGAATTCAGAGATGTTTTATAGTGCCGGAATTGAAAACACCATTGATCCCATGAAGCATGACAGTTGCTGGAATCAGAGAGTGGGAAAGTGGGAAATCGTGTTAAACCAATTACTCATCGCGCGGAGACTTGGTTAATTCTCCACCCACTACTTTGCTGATTCTTCCAACTGATTGCACGACTTGCTCACATTCTCATCGTGGGTGAACACACGTGCCATAGTCCTCAAGACCAAAACCCTAGTTAATATCTCCCCATTGTGACACGATTGAAATCTCGTGATAGTGGAGTCATTTTCTTACTTTGTGGGATGATGAGTCCATGTAGTGCTGAGTTGAACACGTTTTAGAAAATATTCCAAAACTCAAAATGTATGTGAGCTGAGACGAGGTACCATAACCTAAAACGAGCAAACTATGTTGCTGAATTATCGAATATTGATAGTTGAACCAATATTCTTTGATTCGAGCAAATATTGCTAGCCTGAACGAATATTGCTAATTTAAGTGAATATTGCCGGTTCGAGAAAATATAGACAGTTTGATGAATTTATTGGTAGCAGGACCGAATAAAATAATAATTTAATTTACTGACTGCTGGGTCAAGCAAAATAAATAAAAATGTTAATCATGAAATCAACATAAAATTATCAGAGTGTTTGAATCTGCTCAAAATCACGTTTCTGCAGAACTCTGGATTCAAAACCCTAATTTCACCGAAATGATTATTTATTGCAAATCAACATGGGACCGGCTACATGGGACTGGCCACATGGGATGACGGGTTCACCATGTAATTCCCAGATGTTCGAATGAGCAGAAATACCAAAGTCTCTTGAGGACCAGTTGGTATATAATGATTAAATACTGGTTTAATCATTTACCGAAATAATGCTCGTGTGAGCAATGAATAATAAAACCTGGTATTATGAAAACGTGATGGGCCGACCAAGAGTTCATGAGACTGGCTCCTGGTGCGTGTGGGACCAGTGGATGGTCGTCTGAGCAAACTTCCAATAGTTTGGAAAGAGTTTGAACCTAATATAAGCAGTTGAGCAAATTAGGTTAAAATCAGTAAAACATGCGGGATCAGCTGTTTTCAAGCCTCAGGGTCACCCTTGGTCGGTCAAGGGGATGTGCCCGTGTCGCCACAATGTTCGTGTTTCAGTCCTGAGAATTTTGATATTTTCTGGTGCACGTTTGAGCAACATTTGGAGAAAATATGTGAAATCCATGGTTTTGCTGAAACTGGGAACAACACATGAGATGAGGGAAAATAAATAAAACAAGGAATTACAAGTTGTGGGACCGGCCACGGCTAGGGCATGGTCGGCCGGCTGACACGCGGTCCCACATGCTTTTCCCAGTTTTATGTGATTTTATGTATTTTTCTATGATTTTAAGGGAATTTTACATGAAATCAGAGGGATTTATTGAAAACCAAAATATTTTGTTGAAATCAGGGAGTTTTCATGAAATCATGAAACAAAATACCAAATAATAAATAAAACACGTGGGACCGGCTAGGTTGAAACACTAGCTAACGTCCTTTAGTAGAATTGACGTAGAATTCTCATACGGGCTCGTATTTTAATGGTCCGCCCCTCTATTCTGTACGGAAAAGAATTTCCAATCTCCCTACGTGGGAATATTTAGGTTTTAAGCTCGTTCGGGAGGTGAAAGCATTCCGAGAGTAAAATTCAGGAAGATTTCAAGGGATCAGTCCCATGGTATTTTTTCCTAATTTTATCATGTTTGGTAAAATCATGTGATAAAAATACATGAAATTAAGTAATTTTAGGAAAATTCATGAAATCAAGGAATCTTCATAATTTGAAAGGAATAATAAAATAATGGGGAAGTGAGGTGTGGACCGGCCGGCCGGCTGTCTCATGTCACCTTTCCCTAATTTTATTATTTTGATAATTTCTTTGATATAAAGAAACTTGCTCGAACGAGAGGATTTTCACGAGATCAGGAAAATAGCAAAAATATGATAGAATATAAAATTGGGCACGAGACTGGTCACGGCATGATTGGCCGGCTGGTGTACCCAGTCCCCTGGTGCTTTTGCTAATATTTTATTATTATTATTTTCTTTCCTATTTTGCATAGGTTTCTCGTTCGTTCATGCTAGTCTGTGCATTATTTGTTAATTACACTTGCACCATTTTTGTCAGGGCTTATTCGATACTCAGATGCTTATTTCGTCGGATATTTATCACTAACCCGTGGAATTCTGCTGGGAAGAACCACCACAAATTCAAGTGACGAAATATAACAGAGAATCATAGGATATTGCTGGATATTCATACAATGGTTCGTAGAATATTGCTGGATATTCAGACGATGGTTCGTAGAATATTGCTGGATATTCAGACGATCTCAGATAATTAATTGATGACTTTAGAAGGGCTCCCTGTCTAAGAGCATTAATTATCTGAGGGTTTGAGAAATATGAACTTGCTGGAGTGTCATATTCCTTTTTGCATAGTCGGGGAAAACCGGTCGCATCCCGAAGACGTTTTCGCCCAATCTTTCGATTCTGTACAATATGAGATGTGCCGTGGTCTCATCTAGGAGACTGCACATCTGCATCTTCTTTGAGAGACTTTCTCCATCAAAGGTTTATGAGATGTGCCATGGTCTCATCTGGGAGACTGCACATATGCATCTTCTCTGAGAGACTTTCTCCATTAGAGGTGGCATGAGCTTTCATGCATAGAGACATGAGTCTCGATACTCATCTGTTTTCCGGATCCGGAGTAATTACTGAAATTGCTCAGTATTCATGAGATGTGCCGTGGCCTCAGCTAAGAGACTACACATCTTCATGTACTCTGAGAGACAGCCTTCTCAGTCAGAGATTTATGGCATGGGATTTCATTCTTTAATCGAGAGACATGAGTCTCGATATTCATCTAATTGCTGAATCTGGAGTGTAATTTTACAACTCTACCCTTTGTCAAAAATCCACCATCTACATTAAGTCCCCTGCTTAGTGAGGAACAGTCATGTTCCTCAGTCAACATTGAATGGTGATTTTCCTAGTGTAAATTGAACTTAGTTATAAGATGTGATGTTACCAGATTTCGACTGAGTGAGCAAACCACGGTTTGAGCGAAGCCCAGTGGCATAATAAAGTGTCACCCAGTGAACATGAATTCGTGTATAACCGCTGATTCGATGGCGGAACCATGGTTGGTTTAGGATTTACGGGCTGGGACCAAAAAAGAAATCCTTAAGGAATTAGGTTTTGGAAATAAAATTAGGTATAAAAGGGAATTAATCCTTTTTATTTCTTCACGCGCGTCCACCACCATCTTCCTCTTCCTCACCTCACGTCCGAGCTTCAGCAGGAGAGAGCAGGTGAAATTCGCCGGAGTTCCACCGCCGGCGCCGTCCGTTCGATCGTCCGGCCACGTCCATGTGTTTTTTTTTTTTTCAAACACTTGCAGATTTCATGAGTTGCTCATGATTTTATCATGTCAAAAATTTATACATGGGTATATGTTAACGTGAGCTTTGTAGAAAAACCCTTATTTTATTAAACGTATGTTCGTTCGATCATTAGTTTTGAAACTTAATAATAAATCTCTGATTTATGAGAGATTTTTATTTGAAAATAGACTTGTGTCCAGTGGTAAAATTTTATTTATGAGCTTTCATGAGAAACAAAAATTTATGTTAGGAGTTATGAGCTTTCACAAAACCGAAGTAGGCCTCGCTTTAGAAAAAAGAGTTCGTTCGAGGAAAAGTAGATTTTTTTATGCACATAAACTTATGTCCAGTGATAAAACTTTATGTATGAGCTTTCATGAGAATTAGAATTTTATCACAAGAGGTGTGAGTTTTCACAAAACTAGCATAAACCTTCGTTTTTAAGAGAAAATGCTAATACGAAGGAAATAGATTTTTATAAATATGTAGCCGTGACATATGTATATAACTTGTGTTCAGTGATAAAACCTTATGTATGAGCTTTCATGAGAATTAGTATTTTATCACAAGAGGTGTGAGCTTTCACAAGACTAGCATAAACCTTCGTTTTCAAAAGACGAAGGAAAATAGATTTTTTTTTTACATATGTGCAACCATGACATATAATGTGGGATATGATAATATGTGTTATTCATATGGATTTATTCTTATTAAATAAATTCTTTAAAATTTACGTGAATAAGTTACATTAATTATTGTCTTTAGTAAAATCAAGACGCGGATTTTGAGTAACTTCCGAAATTATACAATTTATTTATGATGAAATAATGTCTTATTATAAACTTCAAAGTTCAGTTGTGTGCACATTCATATTGTGAAAATTATTTCTATGATTTTATGAGAAAATCATTTTTATGAACTAATGAAGTTTCGTTCGTTACCGCAGGTTTCAAGAAACGAACTAATTTCTTGTGGTAATTCTCACAGGCGCAATCACTGTTGTTTAGTGAAATTGAAAGAGGTAAGAGTTAATAATTACCATTTTGAATGCTGGAATTCCCGTTTGCATGAACCAATCATCTCGCCAAATTTGCATTCAGACGACTAAAAATAATCATTGTTGTGGATTTCACAGCTGCTTTGCAAGGATGTCTGATTCCCCAGCTCATGATGTATCCAGAGATGAAATGTGTGTAGATGATGACGCCTCCAGATAAAAAACATGTATGGATGAGACTTATGTTGGCGAAGAAGAAGAAACACCTGGAGTCAAGAATGTTCCAAACATAGATGATGCATTCTTCGAGGTTCTGGACACTGAAAATCGTCTTAAGTCCCCGGTGTATCATCTTTTGATTAATCCCCGAACAGTTACTCAGAAGAAACTGGTGACTCCCTGAGCTGCTATCCGGTTTTGTCTTGAACGAGGTCTCTTCCAAGCTTCAATGACCGAATTCAAGCTCTCTCGACGACCTTTAGAGAAGTTTTCTGGATGGTCAAGGCACATGATGGGATTTCCTCGTGTTAGAGATATGTTATATAGAGCGCAAGTTACCAAGGCCATTCAGACAGCTGGAGACTTATATATCTTTCATGACATACGAGGTATTGTAGCTCTTCTTGATCGCTGGTGTATCCCAACTCACACCTTCATATGCAGCTGGGGAGAGTTTACCATCACTTTGGAGGATGTAGTTGCTTTATTGCATCTTCCAATTACAGGTAACTTTCCTAAAGAGCTTTGGACGGCAAAGGAGAAAGCAGTTTCCAAAACCTTAACAGCTGAGATGGAGAGGATCAACAAGGTTTTTGGTAAAGGTTGTTATGCTCATTGGCTAACACACTGGTGGCCACGAGACGTCCCTCTTGATGAACTCGACGGTATGTTGTCTATTGCCGCTTTCTTGTGCTTATGGTTGTCCAGGGACGTGTTTGACGATGCTGGGACCTTGTTAAAGCCGTTTGTAATCCCTTTTGCTATTAAGATAGCTTAAGGTGAACAACTCCCGTTAGGTAGCTTATTCCTGGGCTCTTTGTTTTCTAACCTGGATTCTTTGGTTATAGACTCCAGCGTTTCGAACGGCTTTATGAAGATTGAATACTACGCCAATACGATGTTTCTCCAAGCTTTGATGTGGGAACGTTTCTAAAATTATGCTTCTATTCCCCGTAGTATCTTGTAAGGTCGAAACTCTGCTGATGCTCGACGTATTTTCCATGAGAAGGACAACACTAGGATCATGCACTGGTCTACAAAGCAAACTCAGTCGAAGACGCGCCTTATTGATGTGTTAGATAACGAGTCCGAGTTCAATTTCCGTCCTTGGGTGGTGATTCCTCCTTACATTTCTCAATAGACAACTTTCAATACTGGAGAAAGTAAGTATTTGAAATCCGGTGCTGATTTAAGCGATGGAGAAAGATCTTTCATGTTGAGTTGCACTCCCGGTCATCTATTATCAGCTACATATGGAGATTTTTCGGTGGAGGAGTATAACATTGACAGGTTTGCTCGTCAGATGAGTATGGACCAATGCATTCCAACTTTCCGGAGGAGAAAACCACGGAGCAGATTAAGACTTGTTTAGATCATACACATGTTGCAGGAAGCTCTTATTGGTTCCCTTGTGCTGATCGAACCACGTATGTGACTCCGGGTTACATAGAATTTTGGGACCAGCAGCTTGAGCGTCTGAATAATTATGTGACGGCGGTCCAACCTTTAGTGAAGGAACCTCCTTCTTCTGAGATGAGCGCTTCCCGTCCAAGATTGAGAAGTATTTCTGGTGGTGAGAAACGAAAGACATCTCCAGGAAGTTTACCGGTATGTATTTTTGCGTATTCTTCATATAACCTGTATAATTGCCTTTAATTATCACATCAATGTCTTCTTGCAGGATGTTCGTGCCGTAAGATCCCGAATTAAAGTGAACTTCTCAGAAGCAGAGGAGATTATTCACGGTGGAGAAGGTAGGAGCAAGAATTGCAAGTTGATTCCAAACACCATAAAGTCCCCAGTTGCTTTTCTGGTAAGTTGTTGATACTTTTCCGCTGTGACTTCTTCTACCCGCTTTACCAGGACTAACATTTGTCATTTGGTTGTAGAATTTTGCTCCATCCGTTATTGATGGTCTTCATTTCTCCCATGGTCAAACAACCCAGGGACACAATACTGATGAGGAAGTTGATGTAAGTATCCTTCTTCAAATTAAACCATCATGATATGTCTCGGGATGATTTGATAGTGACCATTGTTGATGTATTCAGGAGGAATTCATCGTGGATGAGGAGGATGTTGATGTACTGCCCTCCTCATTGAGTGATAAGAATGTGGAAAGCTCCCGAAATTCTGAACCAAATGAAAATATGGAGATTTCTCAGATTTACGAACCAAATGGAAATAACGGAGTTGTCGATGATGATTCCATCACTGCCGAGCCCTTAAGTGGTTTGGAGCCTCCCCTAGTAAGTATTTCTCCTGTGGCTTCTCCATAGAAGTATAAATTTGCTGATTTGTGCATGAATGAATGAAAACCCATGTGACCATGTACATAATTTCGGCGAAATACGTCGTCAGGAAATTTCAAGCTTCAATTTTTAATGAAAATACCGTAAATCCTTCATCTGGAACCGGAATTTCAATGTCTGCATATTCATTTTCAAGCCCGCGAAATTTCCCAGCTTTAGTAAAGAAGAATTTTTAACTTCTGAGCACGTTCAGGGCCTGAAAAAGGCAAAATAGTAAACTTCCAGGAGACTTTCAGAACTTTTCCAGATTGCGCATTGTTTAAAGTTTTAGACATATCTCCTTGACCGTTCATCCAATCATCATGAAATTTTTATATGTTGTAGAAAACTTCCATACGAAGAGAATGGTATATAACTCGACCCTTGATTTTTCACCAATTGCTCCCAGTTCATCACGTCATATAGGGCAGTGTAAAATCTTCTCAGGTGAATTTGTTGTAAAACGTGATTTTATGACTTTCAAATTATTTGTTGACATCTAGCACATTTAATAAGAGATTTTAATGATGCTTGACCATTTGTATGTTGTAGTTCATGACTTCCTTTGGCTTCATACTTGTATGATCCTAATCTCATGTAATCTTCGTATTAGGTGAAAAATACCGAAGTTGAGAATAAAGGAACCCAGAATGATGAGATGAGCGACCCTGAGGCTGTTGATAAGGAGGAAAATATATCTTCTCTTCAAGGCCATGAAAGTGTTGTTGATGGAGTCGTGGAAACCCATATTGTTGCTGCTTCATTAATATAAGAATCCAGGACACCAGCAGAAAACACTGGAGAAACTGTTGCTTTGATTGCAGAGGCCGCTCCAGTAATCGAGAACCGTATAGTTTTACATGAATATCCAAGTGCAGGAGTGGCTTTTGATCCTCCATTCGATGCCTCACTCCCGTATCATGAGTTAGTTGGTGGATTCAGCGTTCCCATTGGGTATGTGGGTTTGTATAAGAAAATATGGGAGAAGTTTGGCCACGTAATTGTCGACAGGAATCCTGGGCGTGCTTATGCTTTAACAATGCAGGTAGGTGTGCTCTTGCGTGTTGTAAGCGATATATGCACTAGAGATAGAAATGTTGTAACTCCAGATGTACTCTTTGATTGGGAGTTCAACTTGGAGAATTCCGAGAGACTTGGATTCAATGTGGAATGGCTTCATAAGAAAATGAATGCTATTAAGGATTCATTTGAAAATAACATACTCTTTCCCAATGATGATGTGATGGAGAAGGAAGAAAAGATTGCTAGACTGACTGAAGAGCTGAACAAGGAGAAGGCAGCCTTACAAGTTTTGAAGGATGCAGAGGCACAAAAATCTTTCTTTGCTGATTTTCTTTAATGAATTTCTGAGAGATGTGAGGTTTTATTTGGGTTTTGATATCATGGTTTTGGATTGGTAGATGGTTAAGGATTTTCTTTTGAACTTGATAGGAATTTTCTTTTAAGGAATATGAATTTAATTTTGATAAATTGTTGAATTCAAATACTGATTGCAAGTATTGCAAACGTTTTGGAGGAATTGAAATACAATAAAATAAAATCCTAAAATGACAAATCCAGACGTCATGAATGCTCAGACGCCCAGTACCTCAAATTCCCAATAGTCTCAGATAAATTCCTTAAGCCAACTCTCGTGAATTATTGGTAAGGTTCGCCCATCCATGTTGATCAGTTTGTAGTATCCTCCAGTGATGGACTTAGCGATCATGAATGGTCCTTCCCAATTATAGCTCCTTGCAGAATGGAGATCCCATTTAGTTTCTTTGAGAACTAAATTACCTTCCTTGAATTTGTTTGGCTTTGCAGTCCGTACCTTGAATATTTTGCGATGATTCCATGGATGTGGTACATATGGACATTCGTGCAGAGACGAGTATCCAACATATTTTCTGTCATGCTTAGCCAGGTCTTCGGTAATAAATCTTTTGACGGAATGATCAGCATGGAGCTTCCCTGGACCCAACCACTGGGTATAATATTGCTGAGGTGAAGTTATCCATTCATAACTCCTAATCATTGCTAAATTGTTCAGGGGAAGGAGTCCCTGGATCAATGTAGCATATTTGAACATTGGTAATATTGGAGTGTGAGGAGGGATAAGACTTTCCTGAGATTGAAACCTTCTGACAAAGGTGTGTAAACTTTCTCCAGGTTCTTATGTAAGTCCTACTAGAGTCTTGATTTCCTCCAGACGCTCAAACGGTGGAACATCTTCCACTTCCTCTTCCGACTCAGAGTCTTCATCAGTGGTGGATTGTTCTAAAGGCACCAGAGTTATCCTTCCATAATGGATCCAAGTCCTTCCAAGGATCATGTCATATCCAGGGTATTCTCGGATTATGTAGAACTTGGTCTCAGTGCAGACCAAATTCTCTGTAACCTTGAGAGTGATGAAGCCATATGCGTCTCTGGAAATACCTTCATGGTCTCTGATTGCTATGGGAGCATGAGTAGCTTCTTGTCGAGTAATGCCAGCATCCCTGAGAGTTTTCAAAGGGATGATGTTGACAGCATTTCCAACATCAAAAAATGCCCTTTTGAATTCATTTCCTTTAATGTGCACTGTGGTGAGCAGTCCCCAGTCATACATTTTTTTGTCGGTGGCTGAAGGTTCAGAAGGTACATCTGGAATCAGCAAGCGTTTCCCGGAAATTATGTGATTTAAAGCCGTGAACATGTCCCCTCTTTGCGCTTTTGACAGATAAAGAAACTCGCAGACATGCTCTATCAATGAATGAACTGCTTCTTTGACCGGTGCTTCGGAAATAGAGAACTTCCGGACAGGGAGGGGGTCTCTGTGTACCCCTTCGGATCCAAGATTAAGTTCTTCTGAATCAACCTTCTCTCTGAATATGTGTTTCAAAACTTTACAGCTGCTTGTCGGATGATTCACGAATCGGTGGAATCGGCAATAACGAGAATTTTCCATATCTTCCTCAGTTGGGTCCCTCATAACGTATGGAAGTTTGATTGCACCATCTTGGATCTAGGCATCTAATAGTTTGAGCACTTCTCTAATGGGCAAAGGAAAGTCACGTGCATCGTCGTCAGGAGATTTTGTGCGTTGGCCAGAAGTATATGCTTGCGCCTCTGATTTGTCCTTCTCTTGGGTCTTCAAAGGAGCGGCAGCATGCTTATCTGTGGATTCGGCTTTGTGCTTGCTTCCTTTTGAAACAACATTTGTAGAGGGCTGTAGGTTGTACTGTTTGTTGACCAGACGCCTACTACCTCGAGTGTCACATGCGTCCTCAATCTTTATGGGTTTTGATCTTTCCAGCAGAGCAGGTGCGGTGGTTGCTGATCTCTTAGCTGCTTCATGAAGTTCTGAGAAAGTCTGGAATCGAAGATTCTCTAGCAGAGCTCTGTATACCGGGAGCATGCCGTTGATGCAAAAACTACTAGCTGTTGTTCTGTGACATTTGGGTCATGATAATCCAGGGCTTGGGCTCGGAATCTTTTCACATAGTCATTGGGATTTTCACTGACCCTCTGAGACATCCTTCCAAGGTCAGATAGAGTAACTTGTTCTGACACGAAGAAGTATTTCTTGTAGAAGGCGCTGATCATTTCTCCCCAGTTGTTGATAGTCCCTGGTGCAATGTTTTTATACCAGGTATATGCTCTGCCTTTTAATGACTTTGAAAACTCCTTGAGTCGAACAACATGGTTATGTTCATGTTCTCCCAAATCTTCGAGGAAACGGGAAGCATGTTCTCGAGCGTTGCCGGTTCCATCATACAGAGTAAAAGTTGGAGAAATGTAACCTTTAGGAAGAGGGATCCTCTGTGTAGAGACGGGATAAGGAGGTTGGTGACGATGGACGTGTGATGTGTTTCCCTTTCCACGGTTTTCCAGAAGACGCTCCAGGTCTTCACGAGTGATGAAGTTTGATGACTTCTTTGTTGACGAATCGCCTGTAACTTTGCCGGCTTCGTCATCATCCACTGTATGAATTGGAATTACCTCAGGATCAGTGGCATCTGAGTACTTCTCCTTTTCTTTCCCTTTTTCTTGAGGCTTCTCTGACAGCTTATCTGTGAGAGTCTTCAGATGGTCCATTAATTTCTGTTGTGCTGCAGCCATGTCCGTATGATTCTTTGCAATAATCTCTTGTGTTTCCATGGTAGGTGGTGGATTTCCTCTGATTTCTTCGGGATTTCGACCGAACAAAGGATGACCTTATGCGTTGGTGTGAGGAGGAGTAACGTCACCACCATTAGTGTTAGTGACCGGAACAGTTTCCGGGATGTCCTCATTGTTGCTAGTGCTAGCGATATTTGCGTTAGGATTTGTGACCGATCCTGACCTAAGACCAACCATCTTGTGAAAATGAGATTGCAACCGAGATATTAATCTCCCAATGTGGTCGCCAATCTGTGGATGGGGAAAAACGATTTGCTGGTTTTTACGGAATTGAAGAGTCGACCGTGTGGAGACTCCTTGAACCGAGCGAAATGTTGAACCACACACAGATGCACTGCAAGAAGGGAGTTCTTTGAATTCGATAGATTAATCAGTAGTACTCCGGCCTAAACCAAGACAATGGCCGTTCCAAAGTAAATTCGGTCATAAGAGAGCATGGGTTGATCTGTAGGAGGGAAGCTGAGAAATGCATGAGATCAATGGTGATCTGAGATTATAGGTGTGTTGTGATTTCAGCGTGAAAATGCTCTGAATGATTTAATTTTGCCTGATTAAGAGGGATTTATGTGACTTCGTGTAAACGAAAGATTGTCTATATGAACTTTGATGAGAAATTGCTCGTTTAGGCAGTTGCTTGAATCTTCGAATTGTTCGAATCCCTTTCAATGTTATTCGATTGCCTTTCAATTAGAATTCAGAGACGTTTTATAGTGCCGGAATTGAAAACACCATTGATCCCATGAAGCGTGACAGTTGCTAGAATCAGAGAGTGGGAAAGTGGGAAATCGTGTTAAACCAATTACTCATCGCGCGGAGACTTGGTTAATTCTCCACCCACTACTTTGCTGATTCTTCCAACTGATTTCACGACTTGCTCACATTCTCATCGTGGGTGAACACACGTGCCGTAGACCGCCATACCAAAACCCTAGTTAATATCCCCCCATTGTGACACGATTGAAATCTCGTGATAGTAGAGTCAGTTTCTGACTTTGTGGGATGATGAGTCCATGTAGTGCTGAGTTGAACACGTTTTAGCAAATGTTCCAAAACTCAAAATGTATGTCAGCTGAGACGAGGTACCATAACTTAAAATGAGCAAACTGTGTTGCTGAATTGTCGAATATTGATAGTTGAACCAATATTCTTTGATTCGAGAAAATATTGCTAGTCTGAACGAATATTGCTAATTTAAGTGAATATTGCCGGTTCGAGCAAATATTGCCAGTTTGATGAACTTATTGGTAGCAGGACCGAATAAAATAATAATTTAATTTACTGACTGCTGGGTCGAGCAAAATAAATAAAAATGTTAATCATGAAATCAACATAAAATTATCAGAGTGTTTGAATCTGCTCAAAATCACGTTTCTGCAGAACTCTGGATTCAAAACCCTAATTTCACCGAAATGATGATTTATTGCAAATCAACATGGGACCGGCTACATGGAATGATGGGTTCACCATGTAATTCCCAGATGCTCGAATGAGCAGAAATACCAAAGTCTCTTGAGGACCAGTTGGTGATATAATGATTAAATGCGGGTTTAATCATTTACCGAAATAATGCTCGTGTGAGGAACGAATAATAAAACCTGGTATTATGAAAACGTGATGGGCCGACCAAGAGGTCATGAGACTGGCTCCTGGTGCATGTGGGACCAGTGGATGGTCGTCTGAGCAAACTTCCAATAGTTTGGAAAGAGTTTGAACCTAATATGAGGAGTTGATCAAATTAGGTTAAAATCAGTAAAACATGCGGGATCAGCTGTTTGCAAGCCTCAGGGTCACCCTTGGTCGGTCAAGGGGATGTGCCCATGTCACCACAATGTTCGTGTTTCAGTCCTGAGAATTTTGATATTTTCTGGTGCACGTTTGAGCAACATTTGGAGAAAATATGCAAAATCCATGGTTTTGCTAAAACTGGGAACAACACATGAGATGAGGGAAAATAAATAAAAAAAGGAATTACAAGTTGTGGGACCGGCCACGGCTAGGGCATGGCCGGCCGACTGACACGCGGTCCCACATGCTTTTCCCAGTTTCATGTGATTTTATGTATTTTTCTATGATTTTAAGGGAATTTTACATGAAATCAGAGGGATTTATTGAAAACCAAAATATTTTGTTGAAATCAGAGAGTTTTCATGAAATCATGAAAGAAAATACCAAATAATAAATAAAACACGTGGGACCGGCTAGGTTGAAACACTAGCTAACGTCCTTTAGTAGAATTGACGTAGAATTCTCATACGGGCTCGGATTTTAATGGTCCGCCCCTCCATTCCGTACGGAAAAGAATTTCATATCTCCCTACGCGGGAATATTTAGGTTTTAAGCTCGTTCGGGAGGTGAAAGCATTCCGAGAGTAAAATTCAGGAAGATTTCAAGGGATCAGTCCCATGGTATTTTTTCCTAATTTTATCATGTTTGGTAAAATCATGTGATAAAAATACATGAAATTAGGTAATTTTAGGAAAATTCATGAAATCAAGGAATCTTCATAATTTGAGAAGGAATAATAAAATAATGGGGAAGTGAGGTGTTGACCGGCCACGGCCAGGGCATGACCGGCCGGCCGGCGGTCTCATGTCACCTTTCCCTAATTTTATTATTTTTGATAAAACCATGTGGTTTGGATAATTTCTTTGAAATAAAGAAAATTGCTCGAACGAGGGGATTTTCACGAGATCAGGAAAATAGCAAAAATATGATAAAATATAAAATTGGGCACGTGACTGGTCACGGAATGACTGGCCAGCTGGTGAACCCAGTCCCCTGGTGCTTTTGCTAATATTTTATTGTTATTATTTTCTTTCCTATTTTGCATAGGTTTCTCGTTCTTTCATGCTGGTCTGTGCATTATTTGCTAATTACACTTGCACCATTTTTGTCAGGGCTTATTCAATACTCAGATGCCTGTTTCGTCGGATATTTATCACTAACCCGTGGCATTCTGCTGGGAAGAACCACGAATTGAAGTGACGAAATATAACAGATAATCGTAGGATATTGCTGGATATTCAGACGATAGTTCGTAGAATATTGATGGATATTCAGATGATGATTCGTAGAATATTGCTAGATATTCAGACGATGGTTCGTCGAATATTGCTGGATATTCAGACGATCTCAGATAATTAATTGATGACTCTAGAAGGGCTCCCTGTCTAAGAGCATTAATCATCTGAGGGTTTGAGCAATATGAACTTGCTGGAGTGTCATATTCCTTTTTGCATAGTCGGGGAAAACCGGTCGCATCCCGTAGACGTTGTCGGCCAATCTTTCGATTCTATACAATATGAGATGTGACGTGGTCTCAGCTGGGAGACTGCACATCTGCATCTTCTTTGAGAGACTTTCTCCATCAAAGGGTTATGAGATATGCCATGGTCTCAGATGGGAGACTGCACATCTGCATCTTCTCTGAGAGACTTTCTCCATCAGAGGTGGCATGAGCTTTCATGCATAGAGACATGAGTCTGAATACTCATCCGTTTGCCAGATCCGGAGTAATTACTGAAATTGCTCAGTATTCATGAGATGTGACGTGGCCTCAGCTAAGAGACTACACATCTTCATGTACTCTGAGAGACAGCCTTCTCAGTCAGAGATTTATGGCATGAGCTTTCATGCTTTAATCGAGAGACATGAGTCTCGATATTCATCTAATTGCCGAATCTGGAATATAGTTTTACAACTCTACTCTTTGTCGAAAATCCACCATCTACAGAGGCCATCAAAGTCAGACTGTTTGTCGAAACAGTGTACCATTTTAATACCTTATAGAAAAGACATAGGCAAACAACTTTTGTGTAGGATGTTTTTCTCAGTTCCCTACCCATTTGTACAGTTTTCGAGTTTTTCAGGGTTGTTATGTCAGAAATCAGAATTTTCGATTTTAAGCATCGAGGATAATGTTGAGTTTAAGTGTGGGGGAGTATTTAGTATCATACTATATGCATATGCACATAATAAATAATACTCTTTGATTTCTTGCATTCTTGAGACTTTATATTTTGAAGTTAATTATGAGATATTTAGGATGACACTCTAAACCTTTTCAGGTTGAAACAGTTCTTACAGTTATAGATTGAGTTCCATTTTATCATTCTACGATCCTTAAATATTTACGTTCATAATTGAATGTGAAACTCAGTTATGGTAGTATTTTGAAAGATTCATCCTCGCAATTAATCATTACTGAATCACTTTCTTTTTATTTTTGCAGTTTATGTTTCTCAAAAGTGATTTGGTGGGATCATGATAGTGTTGTGGATGTTATAGCAAGGTAATCATTGGTTGAGTATATGAAAGCCCCATAAATAGTTGTTTTACACTCATAAAGACAATTGGGCCACGTCAGTTTAGTGGAATACTTGGTTATCGTCTTGGTATTCCTTTGTTTGCTGTTAATAGTTCTTGTCTTTGCTGTAATAGAGGTATGGATGTTTTTGGTGATCATGCACTTCATTGTGCGAGTGAAGTTGGTTATGAATTTAGACATGATCTTGTTAGAGATACCTTTGCAAATATTTTTTACCGTGCGAGTGTACCTTCTAGAGTTGAAGCTACTTTGGGGTTTCTTTCTCATGATGGCGGTGATGCTAGGCCGGCTGATCTCTTAGTCTACAATTGGGAGGAAGGGTGTGATAGTATTTTGATGTGACGGGGGTTTCCCCTTTTTCTAGGGGTGGTGTGAAAGCTTTTGCACCGGGTCTTGCCTTGGCTAAAGCCGTTGAGCGCAAGAAGATTAAGTACCTTGATGTATGTAATTCCAAAAAAAAAAAAAAAATAGAAAAAAAAAATTTATATAAGGCTCCTCTTCATTTATCGACATTAATAATTCTATGAAAGGTCCGGAATTGCGGACTAATCATGTAGTCGATGAAAATAAAAACCATATCATCATTATATAGCAAGTCAAAAAGACTATTGATGAGGTTCTTGACACTTGGATAGCAGTATGTGTGAAATGTTGTCCCTATCTCCGTCGCCTAAACAAGCGTGGAATGCAGGATCCAAGGCAACTATCATGTACTTCTAGAAAAGGAACATGCGCTTAGAGTATCTAATCAAGTGGTCGAGTTAAATGGGTGCTTCTCTCAACTATTGCGCTATAAATAATCCTTTGACGACATTCATACAAGTATTGTGGGTAACATCTTTCACTTTAATCAGTATTTTCACACTTCACTTTTCTATTTCCATTTTCTTATCTGTACATGTGATTTCAGTATGCGATTGTTGTGACAAATGTTGCAACAAGTACGATGACTATCTTAGTAGAGTTTTGCAATCAGGTTGAATGTCATACTTGTAGATGGGAAAAAATGATTTGTTGGGTTTTAAGGAATTGAGGAGACGACCGTGCGGAGGAGACTCCTTCAACCGAGCGAAATGTTCAACCTCACATAGATGCACCGCTGCAAAGGGGGTGCTTCGAATTCGAGAGATCAATTTGTAGTACTCTGGCCTAAACCAAGATAATGGCCGTTCTACAGTAAATTCTGTCACAAAAATAGGATGGGTTGCTCTTTAGGAGGGAAGCTAAGAAATGTGTGGAATCAATGGTAATCAAAGATTGTAGGTGTGTTGTGAATTCTTAATAAGATAAGTTCTGAGTGATTGCAATTTCTCAGTTGAGAGTAATTGCTCTATTGATGAGTTGTTGATCTCGTGTTGTCTGTGAGACGTGAAATCGTTGTTGTATTTCTCGTTGTCGTTTCAATCATGATTCAGAGACTTACTTATATTATTGGAATTGTAGACACCATGATCCCATGAAGTGTGGTAGTTTATGGAATCAAAGAGTGGGGAAGTGGAAATCGTGTTTGAAACCAGTTGCTCATCGTGCAGAAACTTGGTTGATTTTCCATCCACTACTATGTTAACTACTTCAACTGATTGCACGACTTGCTCACATTCCATCATGTGTTTGAACACACGTGCCGTAGAATGCCAGACCAAAACCCTAGTTGATATCCCCCAAAGTGACATGACTGACGTCTCGTGGCTAATTAGTCAGTTGCTGACTTCATGATTTAATGGGACGATGAGTCCATGTATTGAATCGAACGTGATTTTGTAAAATGTTCCAAAACTCATGAATTGAACGTGTCTCTGAGACAGTGGTGTAATTCCTATGTTGAGATGAGCAAGTGTTGCTCATTAAATTGTTGAATATTGATAGTTGAATCAATATTGCTCGTCTGATGAATTATTGGCAGCGTGACCAAAATAAAATATTAATTAAAATACTGGTAGTTGAACCGAGCATAATTAATAAGAATATTGATCATGAGATCGTTGTAAAATTATTAGTGTTCGAATCTGGAGTTATGATCCTTGGACTCAGAAAACCTAATTTGATCAATTGATGACCAATTAATGGTTTATTTGAAAATTAACCATGGAATGAAGAAGAACCGGCTTCATGGGACCAAGGGTCGACCATGAATCTCCCATATGCTCATGTGAGCAAATACCAAGGTCTCTTGAAGAGTTGGTGATTTGTTGATGAAAGAATGATTAAATGCTGGCTTAATCATTTATTCAAAAATGCTCGTCTGAGCCTTAGGTGATGAAACCTAATTAATTATGAAGAGTTGAGGGACCGACCAAGGGGTCATCAAACCGGCCCTGGGTGGTCACGGGATCAAATAATTATCGTTTCATGAAGTTTCAAGTTGTTTGGAAGAGTTTTGGACCTAATACATGCAGTTGCGCAAATTAGGTCAAACCGTGAAAATACACGGGACCGGATCATTGCGAGCCAAGGAACCAACCTTTATCGGTCAAGGTGACATGCTCCTATCACCAAAGTGTTCGTATCTCAGTTCTGAGAATTTTGATATTTTCAGATGTGCATTTGATCAATATTTGAGAAAATATGAAGAAATTAGGGATTTTTGATAAAATCATCCAAACTTCATGAGATGAAGGAAAAATAATAAAAAAGTGAAAGAATCATGAAGTATGGGACCGGACGTGTCCAGAGCATGGCCGACCGGCCAAAGGACCCAATTCCACACGTTTTCCAATTTTTTATAATATTTTCATGATTTTAAGGAAATATGATAAAACCAAGGAATTTCTTAAAACCAAGGAGTTTTGTTGAAATTAAAGAGTTTTGTTGAAATTCATGAGTTTCCATGAGATGAAGAAAACATGAAAAATAATAATAATAAAATAAGGGACATGTGGGACTGGCTTGAGCATGGTTGGCCGGCTAGGGCCCGGTCCCGTGAGTTTTCCCTAATTTTATGTATTATTTTATGATTTAAAGGAATTTTCATAATTTGAAGGAAATATCATGAAATCAAGGAATTTCATGGGATTAAGAAAACATAAAAAATATAATAATATTAAAATGCGACATGTGGGACCATCTAGGGCTTGACCGGCCGGCTAGGGCCCGGTCACACGGGTTTCCCTAATTTTATATTATTTTTTCATGAGATCAAGGAAATATCATGAGATTAGGGAGTTTTCATGAAATTAGGGAAATAATAATAAAATAATAAGAAACCCTGAGGTGTGGGTCCGGTTGGGATCGAGACATGGCCGGTTGGCCAATGATCAAGGCTCTACCATATTTTCCCTAATTTTATATTATTTCCTTGGTGTGAAGGAAACACCATGAAACTGAGGAGTTTCCTCAAAACGAAGGATATTTTTTCAAGTGAAAGTATTTTCATGAACTCAAGGAAAATAACAAAAAATATGATAAAAATATAAAAATGGCGTGGGATTGACCACGGTACGTCCGGCCAGTCAGTGGGCCCATGATCCCAGCGCCTTGGTCAATTTTTAATTATTTATTATTTTCCTTTCTATTTTGCATAGGTTCATCGTCTCGTCGTATTTTGAAATACTTGTCCGTACGGTGATTGTTGGTGCATCGTCGTTGAATACACTTGCACCATTTAAATCGGGGCTTACTCGGAGGTAGCTCAGACGCCCGTATGTTGAATATTTATTACTAACCCATGGAGTTCTGCTAGGAAGAACCATGGTTTGCAGTAATGAAATACTGCGAAAATATTTGAATATTTTTGGAAATTCAGTGGATGAATCCAAGAATTTAGGAATAACTAACTTATGGCTCTATACTAGTAGAGCAAGCTGTCTAGGAGCATTAATTACCCCAATATGAACTTGTTGGAGATTCATATCCTTTATATAGTCAGGGTAAACTCGTTTTTTGTATCCTTAAGACGTTATCGCTCTATACTAGCAAAGCAAGCTGTCTAGGAGCCGTCCATCTTGTGATACTATATAGAAATAATTACTGAAGTGTTCAATATTCATGAGATATGTTGCTCCAAGCCGTGAGACTACATATATACATGTACTCTGAGAGAAAGTATTCTCAGTCATAGGATTCGATGAGAGACTCGTGTCTCAATACTCACGCCTGACAGCTGGATCAGAGGTTCGTATAATTATGGGTTTACGATTTTAGCCTTTGTCAAAAATCCACCATCTACATTAAGTCCCCTGCTTAGTGAGGAAAGCCATGTTCCTCAGTCAGCATTGAATGGTGATTTTCCAGTCATAAATAATATAAGTAATTGAACTTAGTTGTAAGTTAAGATGTTACCGGATTTCGATAGTACGAGCATACCATGACTTGAATGAATATCTCAGTGGTATGACAGAGCATCTTTCAGTGAAAATAAATTGGTGTTGAACCGCTGATTTGGATGACGGGACCTTGGTCGTTTAGGATTCGCGGGCCGGGCCCAATAGGGAAATCCTTAGAACATTAGGTTTTGGAAATAAAATTTGATATAAAAGGAATTATTCCTTTTTTTTTATTTCCCACGACCAATACCTTCATCACCTCTCCATCACCTTCACGCCAGTAGCAGGAAGGGAGAAATATTTTTTGTCGGAGCGCCACCGTCCGGTCAGTTCCCGGCCGGCGCCGACCATGTTTGGTTTTTTTTTTTTTTATGTTTGCTGATGTTCATGAGTTCTATGATTTTTTCATATCTTGGTCATGATAAAGATATGTACATGTGCATATATGAGTGTGGGTTTCATCGAAAACCCTTGTTTTTGAAAACGTATGTTCCTTTGATCATTAGTTTTGAAAACTAATAATAATCCCTGATTTAGGAAAGATTTTTCTTCATATATAAATATTTAGGTCCATTGATAAAACTATGTTTATGAGCTTTCATGTAAACCAAAGTTTTATCATGAGAAGGTGAATTTTCACAAAACCGAAACAAACTTTCGTTTTAAAGAATGACGATGATACGAAGAAAGGGTTTTTCTTCTTTATATATATATGAATTTGTGTCCAGTGATAAAATTTTGTTTATGAGCTTTTATGTAAACCAAAACTTTATCTTATAATGTGTATATTTTTACAAAATTGGAATAAACCTTCGTTTCAAAGACGTATGACGATACGAAGGAAAAGATTATTTTTTTTTAATAAAACCATGGTCGATTCATGGATTTTTAAATCGTGGAGTGTCCACAATTTTTTTTTTCGTGAGTCTTGCTCACGTAAAAAAAAATTATTTAGCTCTTCTGATGAGGATTCCAAAGCTCATGTAGCGAAATCGAAATCTAGGGCTACTCAGGATGAAGGAGCGAAGCCTAGCATACCCTTGAATGAATGAAGGGTAACTTTTGCTGAACTTAGGAAAATAAAAGCTGAGGAGGATGAAAAAGAGGCTCGTCAGCGTGAAAAGGATCGAATCCGGCGCAAAACACAAAGGGCTGAAGAGAGATGTAAATTCTTGGACGGGAGGCCTTCTGACTCTGATACTGATTCTTCTGAAGAAGAGAATACATGGGAGGTACCATATCACAAGATTAAGCCTGATCGATATGAACGAGAGTTTCAGAAGACCATGAAGCATATTGAAGCCTAAATTGAAGCGAAAGATGACTCGGACTCATATGATGATCCTGAAACTTATCGGAACTCTATCGCTGCTGATTCTGACGAAAAGGAAGACAGTGATGACAATTCTGATGACTCAGATAATGAGAAGGATAGTGATGACGAGTCCGACGAGTAGCTTTAATTCCATCTTCTTTTATTTTTAAAACATTTGAATATTCCTTAGGCTTCGTAGTAAACATTTCTTCAATGATTTGAATGACTTTTGTTTCAGATTTAAGGTTTTCTTCTGAATAAACACTTTACTAATGGTGATTCCTTCGGATCGAACGAAGTGAACCAATGTTCATGCGTCAAAATCCATCATAATCTTTTCCGATGATTTTCGTCTTATGAGAAGTAGCATAACACAGTTAAGAGACATGTGACACGTGCAAAGCCCCGTGGATTTTTTTTTCCGGCTATGTTATTGTCAGTCCCCAGTGTATTATTTTCCTCCGCGTCGTCAGTATCACCTTTGAAACTTAGGGTTTCAGTGAAACTCATAACTGAATTGACTATTCGCAAAAGATAAGCCTCCACCGTGTCCGATATATATCTTCAAGACTTTGAGTCTATCCTCTACGCAAATATTTATCCCACTCCTGAGTCAGTTTCATCGCGCAAAGAATTCTTGATCATACCTTGTTGTTGCTATGTCGAGCAATAGTATTTCTTCTCAAGATGATCCCCAGTCGAAGCGTGAAATAGTAGCGTCCATCTCAGTAAATTGTATCTATTTTTCATCTTTGTTTGATCATGATTATTGATCGTAAGGAAACAATTTATTGCTGGATAATCATAAGAATAATGCTTTTTCGAGGCCCAAGCGAACTGTTAGAGCTCCTGTCTGGTATAGATCGGCTCGTGCTGAGGCTGGATCATCTGTAAGTAATCTTATAACTCTTAAGATCCCACTGTGATCCATTTCGATGAAATTAAATACTCCTTCATTTTGTCGCAGGCGGATGTTCATGTCGTGGTTGATGCCAGATGAAGAAGCGGAAAGTCCGTGACTATAGTCGAGGTTGAAGATAACAACGACCGAGTTGGTGAAGACGATGTAGAATCTGTGGAGATAGGAGACAGTGTTCACGATCGTGAATATCCCACAGATGGACTCCCATTTGAAGCCCCTTTGACTAATACTTTCCTGGACAATGAAGTGGTTGGAGGATTTGTCATTCCCAAATGTCACGCATCTCCGTATGCTAAGATCTGGAAGAAGTATGGCCACATCGCCACTATGGAAGTATGGAAAGGTTTTCTTTCAACCCTTTTAACAACATTAGATGGGTTATTGCCGATCATTGAATAAATAAACGAGATGCACATGCGAGATGTCAAGAACCATGAGCTGCATAAATGGGATGAGATGATCTCAAACTGTGAGACGTTGCAATTCAATGTGAGCTGGCTTCGTCGTCAACTCGAGATAATCAAGATTCATAAGGCGACGGAGGCTGCTGATGCGATTTCCATTACCACTGCTTTATTGGAGAAGGAGAAGATACTGGCTCTAGAATCAGCTAGGGTTGAAAAGGCAGTTGAATATTTGAAGGTAAAGACTAGGATCTTTCAGAGGAAACTTGACAAAGCTTCTTATAGGGATATCCGTTGCTGGATGGTTTGCTCTGAATGAGCATTTATGATTGTTGTTTTTGAATAGGTTTAGGATTTTCTTAGGTAGGGTGATTGATGATGTCATGAGGCAATTTTTCGTTCATTTATGGAATATTTTAATGAACAAAGGAGCATTTTTCATGCTCTTTGGAGGAAAATAAATTACATTTTGAAAATGCTTGAAATGATGGAAAGGTAGTTGTTTTCTATGGATTAAGCGTAATATGCTTTGAGACATTTGCCATTGATTTCCTTCCACTCTTCCATCAATCTTTAAGATTTTGTAATATCCGCTGGATACTGCCTTGATAACTATTTATGGTCCTTCCCACTTCGGAGAGAACTTGTGAGCAGATATATCTTGTTGAATGTGCTTTGCCGTATTTAATACCAAATCCCCTACTTGAAATGTTCGAGGTCTTACCATTTTGTTGTAGGCTCTGGATATTCTTTGTTTGTAGGTTTCTACGTATTTCTCCACCTTAGCCCGCTTCAAATCGAGCATGTCCAGTTCAACAACTCTTGAGTTGGACACTTCGGCTTCGTCCCATTGTACGCCACTGGATGTTACAATCCATGCTGAAGGAATTTTGATTTCCGCCGGTAGTATGGTGTCAGCTTCATAGACGAGAAAATATGGTGAAGTTCCAATCGAGCTTCTTGGCGCGATTCAATAAGCCATAGGCAACTGTTCATGCCAAGTTCGAGGATTATCATGAACTGTTCGGCTGAGAATCCGGACCAAAGTTTTGTTGGTGCTCTCTGCTTACCCGTTTCCTTAAGGATAGTACGGTGTGGATAAAAAAAATTTGATGTCGTATTCCTCGAGAAATTTTGTCACGTGCTTGTTGGCAAAAGGAGTTCCATTATCCGTGACAATGTGTTTGGGAACACCGAATCTGCATATTATATATTCTTTGATGAAGGCTGCAATCGTGACTCCAGTGGTGCTTCGAAGAGAATAGCTTCAACCCATTTGGTAAAATACTCAGTTGCTGTGATGATGTATTCATCCTGCTTCGAAGATGCTGGATTGATTTTCCCGATGATATCCAGTCCCCAGTTATAGAAAGGCCACGGCCTATTCACGGATTTCAATGGAAGACAGGGAGTATGAATGAGGTTACCATGGACTTGGAATTGATGACACCTTTGAACATGTGCAGCTGCATCATCTTCCATGGTCGGCCAATAATATTTCTCATGAATCTGGAGAAATAATTTACTTTTTCCTTGATGCTCTCCATCATGCATCTCTTTTAAAATCATTGGGATTTCATGCTCAGCTAAGCACCTCAGCAAGTTTCCACCAAAGATTTTGCGGTATAAGATTCCATCAAGAAAGACAAATCTCTTAGCTCTCTGAATGAGTTTGATTGTTTCTTTCTTTTCTGACGGCAATTCATTGTCCCGGAGATATTTGATGTAGGGTTCTCTCCAATACCCAGTGTGATGGGCTGTCAGAGCTTCTAAGTGGTGAGGAGGCATCTGACAATTGGGACATGAATTTTGCAGCATTCGTGATTGAGCCTCCATGGAAGTCCAATAGTATCCCATTCTTTGAAGCTTTCTGTAAAGTGTTATCACCAGTGTTTGTCCGTATGTTTCTTCATGTATGCGCTTGAGTTGTTCGTCCGCTTCGTCGTTTCCAAGGAATCGTGATAATGACCCATCAGAGTTCTGATAGTATAATGCTCCATGAAGTAATAAATAATTATTTAGTTCTTTGAGACTGATTTTCCATTCTGAAAGAGAATTTTTCAGTTCATGAATAATAGGTGCCCTCCAATCGTCTGCTTGAACGTCTTCGGTTTGATCAAGCCACATGGATAGTACAGTAAGACTTTGTACAATGATTGTTTTCTCTGCTCCTTCAAATTGCATCTTAGAAGCAAGAGTTTCTAGGCATGAGGCATGTCTATTGTTGGTTCGTCCAGTATGGATAATTATTGCATCAACGAAGTAAGTTAACAGCCGTTGAGCTTCAGTTCTGAATGGAGCAAGCATGATTTCTTTAAGGGAGTATGTTCCATTTATTTGATTGACCAGTAGTTTTGAATCTTCCCTTATCTCAAGGTGCATTGCTCCTGCTTGCTTGGCCAGGGATAACCCAAGTAAGAATGCTTTGTATTCTGCTAAATTGTTGGTGCAATGAAAATCCAGCTTGAATGAATGTGAGAAGACCTCGCCAGATGGAGAGACTAACACTATGCTTGCTCCTCCAGTGTCATCGCTAGGTGTGGCAGAACCGTCAAAGTATAACATCCACGTCTCTTCTTTGATAACTAAGATGTCTGGAAACTCACCAGGTACATCTTCATGTAACATTGTTGCATCTTCTCCTGGAAAAGTAACGAGAAAGTCTGCTACTGCTTGGCATTTAATTTCTTTAGGAGGAGTACATGTTATGTCAAACTCTGACATCTAGAGTAACCACTTTGCTGATATTCCTATCAAGGCTGGATTTGATAATATGAACTTTATAGGGTCAGCTTTGGAGATGAGCACAACTCTGTTAGATAGCAAATAGTTCCTGAACTTCTGAATTGCATGTACTAACGCTAGACACGCTCTCTTAGCCTTTGGGTATCTGAGTTGAGCATCTCGCATGATACGGCTGAAGTAGTAGACTGGTCGTTCGATGCCTTCGTCTTCTTCTTAAGAAAGGAGTGCTACGATAGCAACATCACTAGAGGCTGTGTAAAGTATTAGTGGTCGTCCTTGCACCGGTGATTTCATGACATCAGGTGATAACAGTATCAGTTGTATTCTTTGGAATGCTTCTTGTTGCACAGTAGTCCATGTAAAACTAGCTCATTTATTCAATGGAGGGGTGAATGAAGCAATAGGCTGAGCTAATCCAGGGATGAAACGTTGAATATAATTTACCTTTCCCATGAAACTTTTGAGTTATTTCACAGTGCATGGAGGAGGCATGGTAGTAATAGATTTCGTTTTGTCTGGATCGACTTTGATTCCTTCTGCTGTGACCAGGAATCCTAAAAACTTTCCGGAAGAGACACCAAAATCGCACTTCAGAGGTTTCATCTTTAGTTTGTATTCTCGACATCTTTCAAAGACTTGTCGCAGAACTTAAAAGTGAGATGCTCGAGTCTTCGACTTCACCACTACGTCATCAACATAGTCCTCCACTTGCTTGTGCATCATGTCGTGGAATATGGCAGTCATGGCTCGTTGAAAGGTAGCACCAGCATTCTTTAATCCGAATGGCATCACAGTGTAGTGGAAATTCCCAATAGGAGTACGAAATGCGGTTTTGTTGGCATCATGTTCATACATTTTGATCTGGTTGTATCCACTGTAGCCATCCATGAATGAGAACATACCGTGACCACTGGTTGCATCTACGAGCATATTGATGTTGGGTAGAGGAAGGTCATCTTTCGGACAGCATTTGTTCAGATTCCTAAAATCAACACAATATCTGATTGGGCATTTTTTGTTTTTGACAGGAACAACGTTCGCCAGCCATGTTGGGTGTTGAATAGGTTTGATGAACCCTGCTGCTAATAGTTTCTGAATCTCGACCTTGATTTGCTCTTCGACTTCGTGTCTGAACTTCCTAGGCGGTTGTTTGACAGCTTTGGAGCCAGGTGTGATGTGCAGATAATGAGTAACCAATTTATCATCTAGACCAGGCATTTCCTCGTACGTCCAGGCGAAGACATCTTGATACTCTTTCAGTAGTGCTATTAATTCCGTCCTATTTTCCATTGACATTGTTGATCTAATTAGAATCAGCCTTTGATCATCCTCTGTTCCAATGTTGATCGTTTCAAGATCATCAGTAGTGGAGTCAGTACAGTCTTGTAATTGTCGAGGAGCATCCCGAACCTCTTCTTCGAGTGATGATTCATTCTGACATGATTCTTTGGGGCGGGGAGACTCTTCGTCATTTTCCCCTGCTAATTGTTAATCTTTGCATAGGGAAATGATTCTTCCCTCCGTATCGTGACTGGTGATGAAATTAGATCTCTGAGTTGAAATATGATCCTTCCGGCACTTAATTGGAGTAGTAGATGACTTAGCCGACTTGATTCCCGAAGATGATGGTTTGTGCGCAACCTTTTCGATGGATTCCCAGCTTGGGAGTGGAGCACTGTAAATCTTGTTTGGAGGTTCGGGGATGTTCGTCATAGACCGGGGTGTAAGGAGATGATGAAGACGCAATAACTACAATTTTGTTATTGATTAGATCTTTCATGCATTGATGGTATGTTGAAGGAACCACCTTGTTGTCATGGATCCACGGTCGTCCGAGTATCATGTGATAGTCAGGTTCATGTTCGATCACGTGGAATTTAGCTTTTGATTGAATGTGCCCCACCTTCAGATCAAAGTAGTCGAAATCGGTCTCCTCGGCCGAGTAATCGGCGAGTACTCGCTACAAGGAGAATGAGAGAGGCGATTTCCGAGTCCAAGGTCATTCCGATGAACAGACGAGTAATCGATCGAGGAGACCAAGTAATTGGCCGAGGAAACCGAGTACTCGCCGAGGAGACCGAGTATTAGATATAAATCATCCGAGTACTAGGTATAATTCATGACTCATGTGTATGATATATAAATATCTAATAAATAGGTTCCGAGTATGATGCCGAGTATTGATGATTTCCAAGTCCGAGCTCATTGCTCCTTGCTACAAGGTACCTCACCAAGTAGGACCGCGGAACGTTTTCGATTACTTTGCTTCAGATCTATGTATGCATATCCATATGTATGGATCTAGATTCCCTCAAAACCCGTCATCAAGATGGGATGACGAATAATCTTGTTTTGTGGAACTTGGCTGCCTTAAGAGTCTTCATAGTGACAATATTTGTATAAGCGCATGTATCAACGAGAGATCTCTTGAATTCGGAGTCCTTGATAAAACCGGTTACGTACATGGCTCGGTTATATCCTTCATCTTCTATACCTTCCTATTCTCCAAATGTGATGTTGCTGATCGAATTCTCAGACATCATGAACGTATCTTCCGTTGGGTATAAGGAAGTTAATGGTACCTCAGATGATATCTGGTTGAGTGCAATGAATATGTCTGTTCGCTGCTTCCTGGAAAGGTTTAAGAGTCCACACAAGTTTTCAACTAAATGTGTAATCTCCTGTTCCACAGACTTCTCATAAGTAGTGAAATTGTTGCTTTGAGGTTAACCATGTGGCGAGTCAGTCCCCGGTGTTGGGACTTCTAGAGCAGAGATTCTGCCTAACTCGAATGTCAGTTTGATGAGAAAATTGAGTATGTGATTCATTGTATCTTTCATCAGATCCATGTTCCTGGTGTGGATTTCTAAAACTCATGTCAACTCAGTTAGAGTTGGGGATTCTCTGTTTTCGTGCTGCCAGACATAGCGTTAGAAGGAGGAATATCGATGTTTGAAAGATTCTGGATTGAGTTTGGAGCAGTCGAATTACTCCTAAGACCGACCATCCTGTGAAAATGAGAGATTGCACCCTAGAGAATGATCTCCCACTGTGGTCTCCAATCTGTAGATGGGTAAAAACAATTTGCTAGTTTTTAAGGAATTGAGGAGACGACCGTACGGAGGAGACTCCTTGAACCGAGCGAAATGTTCAACCTCACACAGATACACCGCTGCAAAGGGGGTGCTTTGAATTCGAGAGATCAATCTGTAGTACTCTGGACTAATCCAAGACAATGGCCGTTCCAAAGTAAATTCGGTCACAAAGAGAGGATAGGTTGATCTGTAGGAGGGAAGCTAAGAAATGTTTGGAATCAATGGTAATCAAAAATTGTAGGTGTGTTGTGAATTCTGAATAAGATAAGTTCTGAATTTTTGAAATTGCTCAGTTGAGAGTAATTGCTCAATCGATGAGTTGTTGATCTCGTGTTGTCTGTGAGACGTGAAATCGTTGTTGTATTTCTTGTTGTCGTTTCAATCATGGTTCAGAAGCTTACTTATATTGATGGAATTGTAGACACTATGATCCCATGTAGTATGACAGTTTATGGAATCAAAGAGTGGGGAATTGAAAATCGTGTTTGAAACCAGTTGCTCATCGTGTGGAGACTTGGTTGATTTTCCATCCACTACTTTGTTAACTACTTCAACTGATTGCAAGACTTTCTCACATTCTATCGTGTGTTTGAACACACGTGCCATAGACCTCCATACCAAAACCCTAGTTGATATCCCCCCAAGTGACACGACTGTCGTCTCCTGGTTAATTAGTCAGTTGCTGACTTCATGATTTAATGGGACGATGAGTCCGTGTATTGAATTGAACGTGATTTTGTAAAATGTTATGAAACTCATGAATTGAACGTGTCTCTAAGACAGTGGTGTAATTCTTACGTTGAGGTGAGCGAATATTGCTCGTCTGATGAATTATTGGCAGCGTGACCAAAATAAAATATTAATTAAAATACTGGTAGTTGAACCGAGCATAATTAATAAGAATACTGATCATGAGATCGTCGTAAAATTATTAGTGTTCGAATATGGAATTATGATCCTTGGACTCAGAAACCCTAATTTGATCAATTGATGACCAATTAATGGTTTATTTGAAAATTAACCATGGAATGAAGAAGCACCGGCTTCATGGGACCGTGGGTCGACCATGAATATCCCATATGCTCATGTGAGCAAATACCAAGGTCTCTTGAAGAGTTGGTGATTTTTGATGAAAGAATGATTAAATGCTAATTTAATTATTTATTCGAAAATGCTCGTCTGAGCCTAAGGTGATGAAACCTAATTAATTATGAAGAGGTGAGGGACCGACCAAGGGGTCATGAAACTGGCCATGGGTGGTCATGGTATCAAATGATGATCATTTCATGAAGTTCCAAGTTGTTTGGAAGAGTTTTGGACCTAATACATGCAATTGCGAAAATTAGGTCAAACCGTGAAAATACACGGGACCGGCTCATTGCGAGCCAAGGAAACAACCTTGGTCGGTCAAGGTAATATGCTCCTGTCACCAAAGTGTTCGTATCTCAGTTCTAAGAATTTTGATATTTTCAGATGTGCATTTGAGCAATATTTGAGAAAATATTAAGAAATTAGGGATTTTTGATAAAATCGTCCAAACTTCATGAGATGAAGGAAAAACAATAAAAAGTGAAAGAATCATGAAGTGTGGGACCGGACGTGGCTAGGGCATGGCTGGCCGGCTAAAAGACCCAATCCCACACATTTTCCAATTTTTTATAATTTATAATATTTTCATGATTTTAGGGAAATATGATAAAACCAAGGAATTTCTTAAAACCAAGGAGTTTTGTTGAAATTAAAGAGTTTTGTTGAAATCAAGGAGTTTCCATGAGATGAAGAAAACATGAAAAATAATAATAATAAAATAAGGGACGTGTGGACCGGCTTGAGCATGGTTGGCCGGCTAGGGCCCGATCCCGTGAGTTTTCCCTAATTTTATGTATTATTTCATGATTTAAAGGAATTTTCATAATTTGAAGGAAATATCATGAAATCAAGGAATTTCATGGGATTAAGGAAACATAAAAAATATAATAATATTAAAATGCGATATGTGGGGCCAGCTAGGGCTTGACCGGCCGGCTAAGGCCTGGTCACACGGGTTTCCCTAATTTTATATTATTTGTTCATGGGATCAAGGAAATATCATGAGATTAGGGAGTTTTCATGAAATTAGGGAAATAATAATAAAATAATGAGAAACCCTGAGGTGTGGGGCCGGTTGGGATCGAGACATGGACGGTTGGACAATGATCACGGCTCTACCATATTTTCCCTAATTTTATATTATTTCCTTGGTGTGAAGGAAACACCATGAAACTGAGGAGTTTCCTCAAAACGAAGGATATTTGTTCAAGTGAAAGCATTTTCGTAAACTAAAGGAAAATAACAAAAAAATATGAAACTGGCGTGGGATTAACCACATCACGTCCGGCCAGTCAGTGGGCCCATGCTCCCAGCGCCTTGGTCAATTTTTAATTATTTATTTTGCATAGGTTCATCGTCTCGTCGTATTTTGAAATACTTGTTCGTACGGTGATTGTTAGTGCATCGTCGTTGAATACACTTGCACCATTTAAATAGGGGCATACTCGGAGGTAGCTCAGACGCCCGTGTGTTGAATATTTATTACTAACCCATGAAATTCTACTGGGAAGAACCATGGTTTGCAGTAATGAAATACTGCGAAAATATTTGTATATTTTTGGAAATTCAGTGGATGAATCCAAGAATTTAGGAATAATTAACTTATGGCTCTATACTAGTAGAGAAAGCTGTCTAGGAGCATTAATTATCCCGATATGAACTTGCTGGAGCTTCATATATTTTATATAGTCAGGGTAAACTCGTTGTTTGTATCCTGAAGAAGTTATCGCTCTATACTAGCAGAGCAAGCTGTCTAGGAGCCGTCCATCTTTTGATACTATATAGAAATAATTACTGAGGTGTTCAGTATTCATGAGATATGTTGTTGCCTAACCGTGAGAATACATATCTACATATAATCTGAGAGAAAGTATTCTCACGCCTGACTGTTGGATCAGAGGTTCGTATTATTATGGGTTTACGATTTTAGCCTTTGTCGAAAATCCACCATCTACAACACTGTTTATGGGTAAAAAATGTTTCTGCTATTTTTGGTAAATTTGGGTATGTTGATGAGAAACGAGTTTAGACCTAAATAAATGCACTGCACGGGATTACTTTAGATTCGAGAGATTAATTTGTACAATCCTTGACTAAACCAAGAAATGGTCATTCCAGTCTTGCTTCAGTCACAAAGTGAAGGAGAAGGGTTGGTCTTAGGGAGGGAAGCGAAGAAGGTTTTGAGACCATAATGGTTAATTCTGAAGGTGTGGATATTCTATGACTTGTATTAGAATTTGGAACTGGCTTGCAGAATGTAAGCTATCAGTTCTTTGGTATTTTTCTGGATACTGTGTTGTTGTTCTAACCAAAACTTTTTTTTTTGTGGAAAAATAGGTAAAACCTATTTATACAAGTCATATTGAACGCACCCTTATCTCGTAGAAAGTGAGAATGATGGAGTGATGGATAAGTGAAGTCATTTGAAGAAACCACATTCCCACTATGAAGGAGACGGGTTAGTTTACACCCACTACTTCTTGTCTCCACTAACTGCCATGTTTCCTAATACTTTCTTATAATGGGCGTGTTGCACGCCGCACGCTGTAAAACTCCAGACCAATACCCTGATGAGTATCCCCCAGTTTGTGACATGTTTGATGTCTCGAGTGTTTTCATGGAAAACGTGTAACAAGTCAAAGTCAAGAGCCTTGCCTAAGGAAATAACATGTGATGCTATTAGGATTGTCTTGGCTGGTCGCCTAAGACTTGCCGCAGGCCTGTCAATTTTGTGGCGAATTTGGACGGATGAGATCGTAACTCATGAGAAAGGGTGGCCATGGATTATGGATACATTCTGTTGACGCCTGATAATAGCACAGTGGCGTCATTGACATGTGTGCCCATGGCGTAGTGGCATATTTAGCGCATGTCAGTGTCACGGTGGTACAAGTAGCGCCTGGCGTAGCCATGGCCACTAGATTTTGGCACATTGGTGTTAGACCCATATGTGGTTTGGCAACATCATTTCCAGTTGCCACATCAATCCCAATGCTTTGGGGAGCATTATTTGTCTTGGTTGCGTAGCAACTTTTCCTAAATTAGGGTTTGGCATGTCGAAACCCTAATTATTGCGTGTGGCATGTAGTCGCGGGACGGTGGCATTTTTGTGCAAACGTTACCATAGCCATGCCAAAGGAGCTATAGCAAAGCCATGGTGTGGAAACGGCTACAGGAGCAAGGGTTGCTATGAGTGGCTATGGTATGGCGCCATTCTTAGGGTTTCCTGGATCCCGCATGGCTCGTGGTATGTTGTGGGTCTCGAAGTGGCGTAATTTGTGCCACGACTGGAAATTAGGGTTTCGACAATCGCCACTAAAACAAGGTCTTGTTTCTGATTAGGATAATCTAATTGAAGTCTGTTATGACGTTGGCCAACAAAAGGTGGGTCAGCACGTAAGTGCGCTATTTATGGTACGTTTCCACGTTCGACATGCTTATGTGGAAAAATGGCATGTTTAGCATGTCACTAGTATGCTGGAGCGGAATGGCATGTTTGGCATGCCAATTAGCGTATTAGCGCGACTTGAAAGCTAATTTGGCATTGTGACCATCTGGCGCAATTTTTCCTCTTTTAATACTATGGCAGGTTTAGAGCAACCTGATTGGTCGATTAAAAGAGGGGGCCGGCCAAGCATGGGCATGGACACACTTCTATTGTACGTGTGGAGGATTTAAAGTGACCTGATTGGAAAAACCTAATAGAAGCAGTTGGATTGTTGGAACCCAAGTCTAAATGATGCCTTGTGGTGGACTTTGCGAGAGAGTATAATCTATAAATGAATTGATAATGAAAATTCAATTTAATAAATTGGAGAAGTAATTATTTTAGAACTTGTAACTAATCATAAGGTTCCCATGAGGTGAAGCAAGTTGTAGACATATTTTCCGAACTGTTATAGTTTGAATACTCATAAGTCCAATACCATTGATAATTCCTTACAAAACTGTTGTAGTCCGAATACTCATAAGTTCACGATTCTTTAGAAAACTGAATCATGAGATCTTAATTGCCATGGTTCGGCATAAATGGTAGTAATGCTTTATCCAAAATTAGTACAAAATTGGGCCTGGATAGTTGAAGACGTATAGGATAGCTAGTACAAAGTCTACTGTTTAAAAAAAAAAACAAATTCAATTGCTCACTGTCAGCAAAAATTTCCTTGCTTAGGGGTAAGTTCAAATAGTAGTAGAATTTTTTGTTGTTGGCTTATATCCTTTCTCTAATATCTTTCACAGGTCACTTTGATAATCCCATTTTTGGTTGTTTTGCCTATGCAAACACCTCGTCACAAGAGATAGAATGAAACAACCGATCTTACCTAGAAATATCATAACTTATCCAAAGGGTAAAACAAACATCTCGACAAAAAACTTACCCCTTCGTAAGTATATACACCAAAATTAATGAAAAAATACATGTATATTATATTTTCTTCGCCACCACTTTGTGGTTCTGGACCGACAATCTTCCCCCTTAAAGGCCTTGACAAAATATGCTCTCACGTTAAACGGTGATGAAATCCTCCCATTATATTGGCTTAGAAAGGCCTTTTCTAATGTAGAAGCTACGATGAGAACATTTGGCAAAACTCTATTGGTTGGAATATTTAAAATTAGGTTACACTTGGTTTACATCAAGTATTTAACTGTTCGTTAGTAACGGCGTCTACAAAATAGTAGGTGGACAACACTTCGGTCATAATTTTAGCCTAATTATGCAACTACACCATGGTTACACCAATACTTAATTGTACATTAGTTAAGGTGTACAATACTTACATCAAAACTCAAAATTACGTCAATATAAGGAAATCATATTTTTCCGATTGTTACATGAACAGGAAATCATATTTTCCCAGTTGTTTACAGCTTAATTAAGGAAATTTGAAATTCCTAAACCGTGTAGAATTCTCTAATGAGATAACAATACATAAACTCAAGTTTAGGAATCACTGATAAACGGTTGCCTCTGTCAAGTCCATAATACTAACCCAACCTTGGCGCCTAGAGTTTCCCGTCATCATCAACATATATTCCTTATGTTTCTCCATTCATCAATGAATATTATCAAATTAAGGAAATTTGAAATTCCTAAACCGTGTAGAATTCTCTAATAAGATAAAAGTACATAAACTTAAGTTTAGGAATCACTGATAAACGGTTGCCTCTGTCAAGTCCATAACTAATTCTAAGCCAACCTTGGCGCCTAGAGTTTCCCATCATCATCAACATAGATTCCTTATCTTTCTCCGTTCATCAATGAATATTATCAAAAAAATAATATGGATGAGGAATGATGGAAACAATAATTATTTCTTCATCATCAGAATATACCGTAACTCAGAGATTCATTAAAGAAGTAGATTGCACCAGGTATGATATAAAGAACTATTCTTCAAAAGCAAATATAGTGCATGGATGTTACATTGTTTTTTTATTTTTATTTTCTATTTTTGCTTTTGTGGTTCGATATATTTATAAGTATTGTAAAAAGTACATTCGATCAAAAGAAATAATGTGCGTTTTTCAGTTCAACAATAGTTGTGATGTTTGGAATCTTAAGAAGTAACAGTTCTGGATCATATATCAGTTTCAACAATATATGCTTTCAACTGGAAAATAGGTACCTAATTTCAACAATATCTTCTTTCAACTGGAAAACAGGTACCTTACTCGTATGATATCTTTAAATATCATGTATTATATGATTTTTTTTTTTAACTCACAGATTTTCTAAGGTGGTTGACATGCGGCCGGAGATGGAAGAGACCTTCTGGTCAGGAATGCTGGATGCAAAAACTGACCATACAGAACCTAACGTACATCCCCATCTTGACCTACCTGCACTATAGTATTAAATATTTGTATAAATTTTTAAGTGGTAGGATTATAGCAAAAAATCAAATATGACAGGATGCAAATTCAATATCATCCTTTCGGGAGATTGTATCTAACCGATCGATTCTAATCATTATATGGTCACCAGTGGTAATTTCTAATTTTCGCAGTCATCCACATGTGTCAGGAAATACCTAAGTAATTATTCACGTTCCATGATGTATTACTTAAAAATAAAATAAAGCAAAAACCACAAAACACTGGCAGGGAGTCGTTGTATTAGCACGCTCATAAGAAGGAAATCGTTAGTTGCCGTATTTAGATTTTTATGCAAAATTCAAAGCTTGACTCAAAAATATTTTAGCAAGCCTAAATTGTTTTATCACGAAAGTGTACAAAACATAACAAAGACGGAATTCTCTAATGTAACCTTATGGGGAATCAGTTCACGTTGACAACTTTCATCAAATACGCACCATGATTCGGTTGCAAAAGGAGAAACATAGGATCTCTTAATATTCATTCAAAATGGTTCAACATGCGCTAAATAATGCACTCAAACAATTCCTTAAAAAGTAATACTCTTGATGCCATGTATTGCTAAGAGATACAAATTAAACTGAAGGTCTTTTCTGGTGGATGTGACGCCTCTTTCCTTTCCTTATTTTGCTTTGCTATTTTGTAACTTTTATTGTCTTTATCATTGTTAGCACTTTAATAGTGATGCTTGATTTTTCTGATTAGAGAATTGTTTCCTAATATGTCGACTTGATTGCAGTACCAATGGTTGTATGTTATATTAGGACGACCTGTACAGATTTCTTCCCCGTTCTATTGCACTCTATACCTCTAAGGCTTCAATGAACATCGATACCAACAACCTGTAAACACATAAATCACGATCAGTATCTACATGTTCACAAACAATGTTCGCACACATTGGAATCCACAGATTAGATATAATATGCGTAAAACGAAGATATTATACCGGTTCATCGACTCTGAGTCTTAGGACTCGTCCTTGTCTATCGGATGTTTATCACTAACAATGCTCGTACATCGAAATAGATAGCATCCCGCAGGTTGTGCGAAGCAAATCATGGATACAACTGAATATAACGTGCGGAATGTAAATGAGACAAGTATTTACGTGGTTCAGCACTGAGGCCTACATCCACGGGGTAAAAGGTGGTTTCATTATATGTGGATTGGTTACAAACGTAGTCAAATGACTTTTGGGGTCTTAACTGAGGCAGCGGGATTAGGGTCACTACTTACTTCCTAATTCTCTCTCCTTTTTTCTCCTTTTTCAAAACAACTTACCCATCTCTCTTAGTGAGGAGGAGTTTTTATAGGGGTTCTGACGTGGGGTCCACTGAGGGAGTCGTTGCAACCCTTATCGTCTTGTTCTTTGTGCCAGTGCGCGGATCTTCTTCGGTCTTTACGATGCCCCCATCGTTTATTCATTATTTCCGAAGAGTCATGGTCGTTTCTTACGTTGGATGGCTGACACGTGTGCTGCTCAAGGTGTTTAATGCGGGTGGTTAGGTCTCTGCATGCGCCAGACCACAATCTTCTGCTCCAGTCGCATCCGTGTTAGTTAGCTTCGTCCTAGACGTCGATCTGGTATTTGCCTCGGGATGGGATAAAGTGATCCCGAAGGGGTTTCCAGTCCTTCGCAGTGGTGCTTTATCTTGGTGCTCCTTGATTTGGAGCCGTCAGATATGCTAGATGAAGGCCCTTTATTTATCGTACGTGTCTCTTGGATGCATGCCTGCGGCATCATCTCTTGATGCCTCGCGTCATATTCTCCCTACGTGTTTAGGCGAGGACACGTGGCGAGTGGTGAAAATATGTGCATACAATTTTCCCCTTTTCTTTCGACTTAAGGCGTCAGTTGAAGTGAGAGGAAAACCGTCACATATTTTCCACTCGCCCAATAACTTCCCATAGATTCCAGGGCATGTTTCCCATTATGCAATAACTCCTTGTAATAACTCCTCCTTGAGAGAAAGGATGGTTTCAAATTTCTTTGATGTTTATATGGGGGGAGAGAATGTGAAATAAATTTCAATCTGTCGGTCCTTCATTCTTTCCTCTTGTTGTTCTTCATTCTTCATTTGTGTTTGGATGCCATTAACTGCTGCTACTACTGCGACCTGCTGCTGCCCTGTCTTGAATACGACCAGTCCTTGATTCTCTGTGTTCGTCTGTTGTTGTTGCTCGTTCTTTATTGGCCGCGTTCTTTCGTTGTTTGAAGCTCCTGGTACAGGTAAGAGTTCGACCTTCGGATTTTTTTCTTGATTATTAGTTCGACTTCTGCTGCTGTGCTTTTGGTTTTAGTGATGAAGAACACAAAGGGAATTCTTGCCTTTGTTTTAGTGTTAATATTTGCCTTTGTTCTTTGTTTTTGTCGAAAAAGTTCTCCCGGCAACGTAAGTCGGTTAGGGTTTTTATTCTGCTCTCTGAAAACTTTCTAATAAGTTTAGATTTTTGACCTTTATTTGTGATTCTGTGGAACTCACAACTTGTTCATATATCCGTAGATATGGCTGATCGTCCATGGATTCCTTACCAGACTCCGCCATCGAGTCCTCCTAGATCTCCTCCGTGCAGATATCAGGACATATCTCCACTAGGAGGCTCTAGGGCCTCGCAGGATGATCTTCGTTCCCAGAAGGTTTCATCTTCTTCGGGTCATAGACATTCGTCTTCCAGGAAAGAAGATCTTCCGAGGGATCCCCCTGGTTCTAGGTACGCTACTACCCGCTCTTCTTCCCGCACACGTGACGAGCCTAAAAACATGCAGGCTATTCCTGTAAATAAAGCTTTGGATGTTCCTCCTCTTCGTTCCATGGCTTCTACGATGCCTCAACTAAATCCTCTACCTCCTCCTCCGATGATACCTTTCAGAGGAAAGTCTATCAGGGGTACTGCCTCAAAGGTTGAACCGCCTAAGAATGTTCCTTTAAAAAGGAAGGCCCCGGATACGAGCCCTTCAAAAGACTCCGTGCAGGACCCTCCTGATGAGAAAGACGCTACACTGATAATACGGAACGTCTCGGTTGGTAAGAAAAATGTCACTTTTAAACACATTGATCTGGAGATGTTCAAGGAGAAACATGAACTTCAAGCCTTTGAGGTTCGTTTCTATGCCCCTGATGATGACATTACTTATGATCTCATCTCGAGTTATCAATTCGATGAGTTTCATATGCTGACTACCGTGGGGGCCTTCGAGGCGGGTCTCATGTTGCCTTTGTACAAGTCAGGTGATTATTTCTACTACGACGTGTTAGCTGATCGCGAGGGTTCTTCTACGAATACCTACAGTCGTTCTGTGTCACAGTTGACGGGGAATTATCTCCGTGCTATGAAGGAGTGCTATCTTCGGAGCAAGGGAGAAACGATGATGACTTGTTATACCCCTGATCTGGCTGAGAGGGAATGGTATACTCCCCAGAATTTTAATAATTCCTTCGGGGATTATATTAACAGTAGGTATCGTAAGTCGTGGAGTGTGGGTCTTCGCAACATTTCTGCTTCCCGTGGCGAGGTTCGTCTCTTAAGTGAGGTGAGTGATGCCAAGTTGAAGTACGTTCCTAGAACTGAAGGGTCTGCTAACAAGAAGATTTTTCCTCCTCATGAGAGGATTAAGCGCGATCATGACTATGATTATCATGCCACCGTCATCGAGGTTATTGGTCCGTGGGATTGGGGTTGGATTCCTGGTCCTCATGGGTGGCGTCCTACTATTGGTAGTATTCCCCATGAGGTTCCCCCTGTACGTTACAGAGATTTCTTCCCTTGGCATCTGAATTTCGAAGGTATGAATTTTCTGTATGCCTTCGATGTCGTTGATGGCGATGAAGAAGAAAGTTCAGGCACTGTTCTTCCTTCGAAGAGTACTGCGACTGTGAAGGTGCGGATCCTTTGGTTGCCCCTTTTTTTTATTTACCCAAAAATAATTTTTGAGTAGAGGAGAAAAATGTTGATTTGTTTCCATTGTTGTTCTGTAGGTTGTGAAGAAAAGGAAGATTGGTCCCAAGCGCTCCTCCACTCTCGTTTTTGATGAGGCAGAGGTCCAAGAGGAGGTTACCAGTCCTACTAATGACGACTTTGAGGAAGAAAACGACTTTTCCGATGGAGAGGAGCGCACTGATACTTCTCCCCCTACCCACGGAGAAGGTGGTGATGTTGATGGTAAAAAGGGTGCCCCTGGTGGTAATGATGCTGAAAATATCACCGTTGCTGGTGATGGTGGTGGGGACAAGACTGTTCAAGAATTCTCCTTTGGCCGAGTCCGTTCCACGGGGGAGAGATTTGATGTGAACGCTGCCATGGGTCTTGCCGATGAGTTTTCTATACTTTCCCCAAATGATGATTGGGACGTGCTGGACACCTATGGCAAGGGGAAGGCTTCGGTTAGAACAGCCGCGGATGTTGATGATGATGGGACCTTTGTTGATGGAGGGGAGGGAGATGTTAAGAGTGCAACAGCTGGGAAGGTTCCCGCCGCTGGGGAATCTTCTACTAGGTCCCCTTCGGACGATTTCCCACAATCTTTGATTCTGGAAGGCGACGATGTTGTTCTTGCTTGGCTGAAAAAGAAAAATTTGATGTTTGTTCCGAATCCCGCTCCCGTGATTGTTGGGGAGAAGGATTCTGATGCCTATGATCGTAGGATGATGCAGTTAACCACAATTTGTGGGACAAGAATTTGAGGTCGCTGGAGGCTACCGTAGTGGTTAACCCTCCAACCACCGTTGTTAACATGATGGCCATAGATGATGGATATCAGTATGGTTATCCTCACCAGCGAATGCTAGAGGTACGTCGTGTTTTTTATATTTCTTTTCTGTGGGTATTCCACGGTGCTTTGACATGGTGCCTTTTCCTGGAACGTAGATAATGAGGAGCGAATACTGCAATCATAACTTGTACCAGTTTTTTAAAGCCAAGTCTCTTAAGTTAGAGGGTAAGCTTCGTCACAGAGAGGAGGCGAAGCTGGCTGCGGCTGAGACGGTTATCTCTGCCCGAGATAAGGAGATAAGTAAGCTGAAGAACCATCTTAAAGGGAAGGAAAAACTTGGCAACGAAGAAAAGAGGCTTCATCTGGAGCTTGCCATGGTGCGTAGTGAGTTGGAGGCTGTTCGGGAAAATGCTTCATCTTTCACAGGTTTGTCTCTTGTTTTTGTTTATCGTTGTTCTCCTCTATCAATTTCTGTTCTGTCTGAGTATCCCCAACCTATCTTCAGTGGGTGGAGTCCCTAAGTTGATATGGCTTCGGAGAGAGAGAGAACGGAAGAAGATCCGTATTGCCAAGCTAGTAGAGCAAATTAAGAGTGAGGCCGAAATATGGGATGCCAAGGACGAAGTATGGTGTTTAAGTCATACTCAGATAGTTGATATGCAAAATAAGTATAACGCGGACCGTTGCCTTTTTAATGGCACTCTGATGTGGACGCGTGATAATCTTCGTGAAGCAAGAGAACTTGCTTCGTCTTTGTCGGCTAAGATGAATCTTATGGAGGAAGAGCTACGACAGGCTCGTTTCTCCCATGATTCCGATGTAAGGGGGTACATACAATATCTTGCCAAAGAAAGGGATGATGCTCGGGCTGAAGCCTCTGCCCTTGGAAAGGCCTTGGCCGCATCCCAGGCCATCGTAGCTCGTCGGGATGAGTCTGAGAGAAATCTCGAAGTTAATATGTACAGACTCAACAAAGGAATGGAGGAGCTAAATAATAAAGTCAACCATCTTCGTCATTTGGACTCAATGAAGCATGTAGATTTAGACGTTATTCAATTTGCTCTTTCCACTCTTCAAATGGATTATAAGAAAATATCTGACGAGTATGACTTTCTTGACGAGGATCGAGATGCGGTTGTTAACGAGTATGAAATAGCTTCGGCTAGAGTCGAAGGTATATATTTGGTTTACCGGGTGTGATTTTGTGTTTCGTGGCCCTAACTCTTCGTCTTCTTTTTCAGAGCTCCAGGGACAGCTTCTTGCTGCAAATGAAAAACTTGACAAGGCTCAATCTGAGCTAGATAAGGCTCAGACTGCCTTGGTGCAACAGGAGGGTCAGACTTCATATTTCAAAGTCTTGGCCACGTCTAACGAACAGGCAGCTCACTTGGCATCCTCGGAAGTGAACCGTCTGTTTACTCTGTTGTCCCAGGACGAAATGTGAAACACCACTATTACATACAAGGCTCGTTGTCAACTTGCAGAAGAGACGAACAAGGTTTTTTCCAAGATAGAGCATGACCTTAAAACTGAGCATGGTATCATCCAAGACTATCCTCGTCGTCATAAACCTCCAGTCCTATCCGGTTCTTCGGGGCCCTCTTCAGGTGGGAGCGTACCTTCGTCGCAGTGGGAAGACCCCGCTGGTGGATCTGAGTTATCCAAGTAGATTTTCATGTTAGTTATATAGAGTTGATCCTTGTTGATTATAGAGTTTTTGTGGAATCTGTCGAACTTCTTTTGTTTTTTTTTTTTTTTTTGTTGCTTATTTTGTCGAACTTGTAATCAACTTCCATGGAATGGATCATCGTTTGTTGGCTATGTTCGCCCGTGATCTTCTTTTAGCTGCGTTATTTAGTTAACCAAATGAGGTAGTGAAAATAAAAGAACGAAGTTTTTGAGTGAGATGCCGAAGGTATGTACATTTGTGAACATCTTGAGACCTGTCACCCCGCTGGCTAATCCTTGGACATAGGATTCCCAGACGGTGGTGGTTGATGAAGCGTTCTAGGATATGGGGTATTACTATTTACATGTCCCCATTGCGTCGACCCGCTGACTTAGAATAGTTGGAGATCTCTTTCTGCTAGATACCCCATGGTCTTTACACTTATAGACGCTGATAGGGGAGTCCTGAGAGATCTTTCCAATATAGGTGTGTCATTTTTGTAGTATGTTCGTAAATGTATTTACAAGTATTGGTTATGCTAGTACGCCGCCCCTTGTATCACCTTAGGTTAATTTCTATTTAAAGATATACACAAAATTTTGGTTGATTGATTCGTTGAGGTTTGATATTCCTCGTCCAGAGATAGAAACATATTGACGAGAAGCGTCGTCTTCTTCTTCTGGAATTCTTCGCGTAGTTGCAACATTGCACTGTAATTTAGGGATGGTATGGCTTGAGGTATTTATCGTTCCATGGATATCGGAGGACTTCCCCTTTTAGGTTGCGCAAGTAATAGGATCTATTTC
Source organism: Papaver bracteatum (assembly GCA_023529315.1). Classification (NCBI taxonomy): domain Eukaryota; kingdom Viridiplantae; phylum Streptophyta; class Magnoliopsida; order Ranunculales; family Papaveraceae; genus Papaver; species Papaver bracteatum. The sequence goes on along the minus strand of JAJJWX010002811.1, from coordinate 2,727,208 downwards.
CCGCGATATCTTGTATGATAAAAGGTCCTCCCCATGTTGGTGCCAATTTGCCCCACTTCTTTTCTCATTGGTATTGGGGTATAGTTCTTAGCACATACTGTCCTTCTACAAAATTTCTAAGTTTAACCTTTTTATTGTACTCCCTCGCTAATTTCCTTTGATAATTTTCCATTTTTTGTAACGCTGTTTCCCTCCTTTCCTCGAGATCGTCGAGTCTTTCTAGCATCATGTCCGTGGTGAGGTTATTTTCCCATGCTTTCTGTCTTCGTGGTTGGTATGATGATCTCTGTGGGGATGAGAGTTTCGGCTCCGTAGGTTATCAAAAAAGGAGATTCCCCTGTGGCTGACCTTCGGGTTGTTCGGTATGCCCATAAGACGTTATGTAGTTGTTCGCACCATCGTCCTTTGTGCTCGTCTAATTGTTACTTGAGAATGAGAGCGAGGGTCTTGTTTGTGGCTTCTGCTTGGCCATTGTTTTGATGGTATATCGGTGTTGACTTGTTATTTCGGATTTTAAAAGTGTCGAATAGTAAATCGATGTTTTTACCCTGTAGTTGCTTACCATTGTCAGAGATGATCTCTGCTGGGATTCCGAACCGGCATATTATATTTTGAAAAATATATGTGAAGACATCCGAGTCGCGGATTCTAGCCAAGGATTTAGCTTCTACTAATTTACTGAAATAGTCCGTGGCCACTATAAAAAATCTTCTCTTCCCTGATCCTTCGATCAGGGGTCCCATGATGTCTATGCCCCATTTTGAGAATGGCCAAGGACTATCTACTGAGTTTAGCGTTGTTGCAGGTGTGTGGATTCTTCTAGCAAACCGTTGGCATTCTTCGCATCTTCTTGACATCCTGGCAGCGTCTCGTATCATTTTTGGCCAGTAATACCCTTGGGTATTCGCCTTATCGGCCAGGGACCTCATCCCGCTGTGATTTCCCGTGTCTCCTCGATGAATATCTTTTAGCACCATGTGACCTTCGCTTCTGGATAGGCAGCGTAGCAAAGGTCCGAGGAAAGATTTTTTGTATAAAACCTCTCCCCTTAAGTCGTACCTTCCTGCTCTTGATTGTACCTTCCTGGCCTGCTTTAGGTCCGCGGGCAGTGTTCCTTCCTTGATGAAGCGGTGGATATCGTACCTCCAGTATTCTTCTTTGCCGAAGTATTCGTCTTCATCTGCTCTTGTCATGATGTCGTCCTCTTGAAAGCCATCCGCGATGTATTCTCCCACATCACTGTCTGCTACGTCCCCTCCCGCGATACCCTTTTGGCTTGTAGTGAAGAGCTCCCGGGAGGGGATTGAGGGTTCGCAGACCCTGGTGATTTTAATTGCCTCTAGATCTCTGTTTTTTAACATAGATGAGATGTATGCCAAAGCATCTGCATGCCTAAGCTCCTTTATGCTTAAGTTCCGGAATATAATGTTTGGTATTTGATGTGCCAGTGTCTAGACTAAAGTCATGTATGCTGACAAAGTTTCGTCGTATACATTATCTTCCAGCTCTATTTGTCGGATGACCAGTTGTGAGTCACTGGTCAAGCGTACATTGGTAAAACCCTTTTCTATTATTAGACGCAAAGCATGTACAACAGCTTCGTATTCGACGATGTTGTTGGTGTGCTCTTTGAACTCTTGTCTGAAAGCATGTATGATTCGGTCTCCGGAGGGGGTAGTGATTACCATTCTGATGCCTTCTCCTTCCTTATTCCTCGAGTCATCGACAAAAACTTCCCATTGTCTTGGGTTAGCCGGCTCGAGTATATCGGCGGGATCTTTGCTTCCGTCACCTCCTGGTAACCCTGCTGTGTTGAGCCCATTGATGAGGATTTATTCATCGTTGTCTAGTGGTAGGTCATCCAGGAAATCTGCTAAGACTTGGGACTTATGGGAATGTTGGAGCTCATGTATGGTGTTGAATTGGTCTAGATGAGTGTTCCATTTTGCGATTATCCCAGTCTTTCAGGCGCTTTTGAGGACAGCCACTAGTGGGGATTTTTGTGTGGCCCCTACTAATGCCAAGATGAGTTGTTCGATCTTTGTGTAATTTATTTCTGCTGTATTGAGAGTTTTGCTGACGTAGTAAATGGTTTGTTCTATCTTCGTGTTGGTTTTAACCAACACCGCGCTGACTGCATTATCCGTTGCTGCAATGTACAGGGCCAAAACCTCATCGTGATCGGGTTTTTACAGAATGGGGATTCCAGCAAGATAGTCCTTGATTTATTTGAAGGCTTCCTCACACTCTGCTGTCCATTCAAACTTGCTCCCTTTTTTAAGGATGTTAAAAAAGGGCTTGCATCTGTCTGAGGATCTGGATCTAAACCTCCCTAGCGCCGCTAGGGAGCCATTGAGTCTTTGGAATTTTTTCAGGTTCCTTGGAGATGGCATTCCTGCAATGGCCTGAATTTTGGCAGGGTCCACTTCAATGCCCCTTTTTGTTACCAGATATCCGAGGAATTTTCCCGAAGTAACACCGAAGGTGCATTTCTCCGGGTTTACCTTCATGTTATGTTCTCTTATTTCCTGAAAGATATCCTTCAGATCTTGGTGGTGATCTTTCCACAGCTTTCTTTTAACTAGCATATCATCCACATAGACTTCCAAAGTGTTTCCAATCCATGGCTTGAAAATAGCATCAACCATCCTCTGGTACGTTGCCCCTACGTTTCGGAGCCCGAAGGGCATCCTTACGTAGCATTAGAGGTCATGCGGGGTGTAGAATGATGTATGCTATTGATCTTCTTCTGACAAGAATACTTGGTTGTACCCGGAGTATCCATCCATGAATAACATCTCTTTGTACCCTTCGACCGCTTCGACCAGCTGGTCGATGCTTGGTAAAGGGTAGCTGTCCTTGGGTCACGCTTTGTTGAGGTTGGTGGAATCGATGCATATTCTCACCCCCGCCGTTTTTTTTTGGTACGATGACCATGTTTGAAATCCATGTTGGATATTTGACTTCTTTGACAAATCCAGCTTCTAGTAGCTTACAAATCTCTACCTCGACAGCTTTGTAATATTCGGGAGCTACTTTTCGTACCTTTTGCCTGAAAGGTGGCGTGCCTTGATTTATGCGAAGCTCATGATGGATAGTCTTAGGGTTGATTCCTGGCATGTCTCCTAGCTTTCATGCGAAAACATCTGCATATTCCGTGAGCAATTTTTTTAAGGATGCCTCGCGCTCCTTATCCATCAGCGTTCCGATCTTAATCATTCTTGGTTCTCTTTCAGCTCCTATATTTATTTATTTCACAACTTTTACAGGTGTAAACGTGGGTTTTGATTCCCCTAGGAGAGGAATCTTCTTTGATTGTTATTTGGTAGACTCCTCGCCTTCTTTCGTGGCTGAAGTACTTGCCTCCGTGTTCCCAATCGTAGGTCCCTTTGAAAGGATTCTTCCGGAGATTTCTTCTAGGTAAGCGTCGATTGCTTTTTCTTTCGCGGCTCCCTTATTTCGGGATCTTCGGTTCTTTCGCTGCTCATCATGTTCGTTGTTGAGCCTATTTTGCATAGTTTGACACTCCCGTGCCGTGACTTGATCTCCTTTTATCTCCATTACCCCTAGGGGGGTTGAAAACCTGAGGTACTAGTGGTATGTAGCGGCCACTCCCTTGAGTTTATGCGCCCATATTCGGCATATTATGGCATTGTATGGCGAAGGTGCGTCCACCACGCTGAACCGAGTGTCGACCTTCATTGGACATGCATCAACTTGTAAAAAAATATCCCCTAAGGGTTTTGTGGCTGTATAGTGTAGTATGAAGATAATAATTTCTCATCATTAAGTTCCATTCGTTTGAATGTATCGTAGAATAGAACATTAACGGAGGTTCCCCCGTCAATGAGGATTTTCTTGATATTGCATCCTGCAATTGGTAGTGTGAGAACCAGGGGATCTTTATGATGCTCCATATCTTCTACATCATCTGTGTCGAAGATCATGGGTGCGTCCATCCATTGTTCGTGTTCGTCCACTTCTTCCCCATCAATTTTGTATAGCTCACAATAGTATTCAAACTGCTTCCTCAGTCTCTTTCCTATCTGAGACGTTAGGGAGGGTCCCGCGGACTCAGAACATGAGATGGTGTTAAGGGTGCGGTTCCCTTCAGGCAGTTGGACCTGCTTTTTCCGCTTGGCTTTATCTTCATCGCACGTCTTTTGCACTTATTTCTTGAGGTCTCCCGCATCTACCAACTTTTGAATCATCATATTCAGGTTCTTGCATTTCTCTGTCAAGTGACCATTGAAGCAATGATATTCACACTATTCTTTGGAATGTTCTGATCTAGGGGGCTGCTTCCCCTTGGACCATGGCCAATCTAGGTTTTCGCGGCCCTTGATTTCTTTCAAGATGCGCGAGTAACTGACATTCATCTTTGTGTAGACCTAGTCTTCGAAATTTTCGATTATCCCCTCGTCGATCATCCCTGCTCTCTCTTCTGTCTTCGTTAGGTCGTTCACCTAAGTTGCCATTTTTTGGTCCGCTGGATTGTTCCACGGAGTTTGTGCGTGATGGACGCTGGGTCTGAGCTCTGGGATTTTCCCGTTGGATTTCTTCTAGCCTGGCATGTTTTTCTATGATTACTCGAAGGTCTCCCTCAGTAGCAGGGACGATGCCGTGGATCTCGACAAACAGGGGGCTCATCCTGTCGAGCCCCCACTTGTAACAGTTAATGCTGACCACAGGGTCTATGTTTCCGATGGCTTGGCAGATCTTGTGCCATCTATCCGTGTATTCTCTGATCGTTTCTTTGTACTTGACTGCTAGTGAGAAGAGCTTGTCCATTCTGGTGTTCACAACTTTGTTGTACATATAAGTTGTCAAGAACCTCTCGGTAAGTTGATCGTACGAGTTAATGGAATTTGGTGGCAAGTTGTCGAACCAGGAGAGGGCAGATCATTTCAAACTTGAAGGGAAGTATCTGCACAATATGGCTTCGTCATAATTCCATCGTTCCATCATCCGATTATAATAACGAAGATGAGCGGCGTGATCGTTGGATCCATCGTAGCATTCGAAGGCCGGGACGGGGAATTTCTGGGGAATGAGAGCCTTGGCTAAGTGTTGTGTTAGGGGGTGGTGCTTGCTTCCTTCATCACTTGCTCCAATCTCCCCCCCCCCCCTTCCTAGCTTTTAGTTGTTTGATCTCCGCCATCATCTCGGCGCGGAGATCTTCCATTGCACGCTGATGTTCTTCTTGAGCATAGGATCGCTCCGTCCGCTGGGCATCGCTGTCGAAGTACTCCAAATTATGGGGGTTGTAATGTGGGTCGTATCTTCGTCCCCTTCTCGTATCTTTTTGGTTCGATGGGTATGGGTTGTTGTCCAGTACCATCCTGCGATCCCGATTCGTTATTGATGCCATTGAGCTAGCCTGGTCGTGCTGGACTCTCACATCCATGCTATGGGTAGCTCTATCCCTGAGTTGCTGATTTTCCTATGCCAACAGGGCTAACGCTTCCGCGTATGTCTTTTGAGTTCTTCTTAATTCTTCTAGCTTTCTCCTCATCTAGGCAGATTGATTCAATTCCTGATTAGGGGTTCCCTCCTGCATCTGTCCTTCCACTGCTATCATTTGATCTTCGTCGATAATTTGAATCAAGGGTTCGGGCGGATCCGTCTGCGGGTTTTGCTACCCCGTTGGATGCTGAACGTGTTGGCTCGTTATTATGAGCGTTTGGTTGACTTGGAGTAGCACATTTTATTCGTTGGTGAGAGGCATCCCGTAGAGAGGCTTCCGTATTCCTGACTATGCCATCCCTTCACGCGGTTCGTGCGGTCGGGTGACAACGGTCAGTTTGGAGGCCCCTCCCTTGGATGCCCCGGTCTTGGAAGATACAACTTTTGCAGCCGCGGCCTTTAGAGCTTCCTCTGCAATAGCGCTGACATCCAAAGGCCTTGAGCTTTCTGCTCCATTTTGCGTTTTTTCTGTGGCTTTGAGATTTTCGCCATTTTGCTTGCTCCGGGTCATTACCGGTGTTTTCCTCGGTGTTTATTTTGATGAGACCCTTGTTTTTCCTGTATCTTTGTTCTTCTCCATTTCTGATGTTTTCTGCAAAAGTTACCACGCACAAAAGAAAGGAATGGTTCAAGGGGAACCCGTTAGTAGAGTCCTGGAACTCAAACACCAGAGGTTTGGAGAGGTTTGGAGAGGTTTTCCGGCTGTTATTGCTCTTTTCAGGGGTATCAGATCTCTTTATTTCATTGGTTTATTCCACAAAGTTTGACCGCGAGCAGGCGGGGTTTTCACAAGTAAAGTAGATATGATGAAAGGTATATCCGCGCAGGGACTTATTCGTTAAATGCTTTCGAAGATGTAGATCTACCAAAACATACGTGGATTTAAACACACGTTTCATTTTTCAAAGACAAAAGCTTAAAAACACTTTCAAGGATGTAGATCTACCAAAATATACGTGGATTTAAACACACGTTTCATTTTTCGAAGACAAAAGCTTAAAAACACTTTCAAAGATGTAAATCTACCAAAATATCCGTGGATTTAACCGTACGTTTCATTTTTCGAAGACAAAAGCTTAAAAACACTTTCAAAGATGTACATCTACCGAAATATACGTGGATTTAACCGTACGTTTCATTTTTCGAAGACAAAAGCTTAAAAACACTTTCAAAGATGTAGATCTACCGACATATACGTGGATTTAACCGTACGTTTTATTTTTCAAAGACAAAAGATTAAAAACGCTTTCAAAGATGTAGATATACTAGACAATTCGTGGGGAGACCCATAAATAAGTTATATGTGTGTTTTCTACGATTGTTAAAGGGACAAACAAAATACTCAAAGCACTGCTATTTTCAGAGAGCGATGCTCGGAGCGGTCGGAGTGTTCAAATCACAGGATAAGATAAATCACAGTCTTCTGCTCCAGTCTCTCCCTGTTTCTAGTGCCAAATTATAAACACATAAATCACGATCAGTATCTACATGTTCACAAACAATGTTCGCACACATTGGAATCCACAGATTAGATATAATATGCGTAAAACGAAGAGATTATACCGGTTCATCGACTCTGAGTCTTAGGAATCGTCCTTGTCTATCGGATGTTTATCACTAACAATGCTCATACATCGAAATAGATAGCAGCCCGCAGGTTGTGCGAAGAAAATCAGGGATACAACTGAATATAACGTGCGAAATGTAAAGTGAGGAATGTAAATGAGACAAGTATTTACGTGGTTCAGCACTGAGGCCTACATCCACGAGGTAAAAAGTGGTTTCATTATATGCGGATTGGTTACAAACGTAGTCAAATGATGTTTGGGGTATTAACTGAGGCAGCGGGATTAGGGTCACTACTTACTTCCTAATTCTCTCTCCCCTTTTCTCCTTTTTCAAAACAACTTACCCCTCTCTCTTAGTAAGGAGGGGTTTTTATAGGGGTTCTGACGTGGGAGGGAGTCGTTGCAACCTTATCGTCTTGTTCTTTGTGCCAGTGCGCGGAGCTTCTTCGGTCTTTACGATTTCCCCATCGTTTCTTCATTATTGCCGAAGAGTCATGGTCGTTTCTTCCGTTGGCTGGCTGACACGTGTGCTTTTCAAGGTGTTTAATGCGGGTGGTTGGGTCTCTGCACGCGCCAGACCACAGTCTTCTGCTCCAGTCGCGTCCGTGTCAGTCATCTTCGTCCTAGCCGTCGATCTGGGATTTGTCTCGGGATGGGATAAAGTGAGCCCGAGGGGGTTTCCAATCCTTCACAGTGGTGTTTTATCTTGGTGCTCCTTGATTTGGAGCCGTCAGATCTGCTAGATGAAGGCCCCTTCTTGATCGTACGTGTCTCTTGGTTGCATGCCTGCGGCATCATCTCTTTATGCCTCGCGTCACATGCTCCCCACGTGTTTACCCAAGGACACGTGGCGAGTGGTGAAAATATGTGCATACACAACCCAAGAGAATACGAAAGGAAAATAATAGCGATAGTTGTTACGATCAAAATAAGGACAAACAGAGAATAAACAGGATTACACCATTGAACTGAATTTTCTTATCGGCACTACCACAATTCAATTTGTGGTGTGGTCATACATACTTGCATGAACAGTAATCTATAATTTTTATATCTGAAAATCAAGGTCCATTATACCAAAACTGGTCCCAAACCTCCGACTAGCTGGAAAATATATCTCATCCGGAAAGTTTGTAATTGAAGGGACACAACTTTAAGCCCCCATCTCATTTCGTGCTTTCATGCATAGAATTCAGTCCATAATTTCTAAGCGGTCCTAATCCTAATGGCTTTGCCTCAATCGAAGTTAGGAACCTTTTGTTCTGCCGCCATCAGGATCTCTCCTTCGCTTTTGAACGAGACGAGTGAAACTAGTAACTGTATATGTCTTCCAGAAAATTGTTATCCGTGAATTGGATTCTTATATCTTGTTCTTTAATGCATCTCGAACAACATTAGGATCTGGAACTCATTTTCTTTGACGAATAATGGGAAAAAAAACACACGTACTTCACACATTTTTTCTGTGCGAAGATAAAAGGAGAAAAATAAATGTAATCCCACATATTTCTTTTATTTTCTCCACCTATTTAATGCATCCGTTCCCCACACCAAATAGAAAATGATGTCCCACACCAAATCAAAAATATAGTTAACAGAAAATAAATACATACCCAGGTCATGGGTGTCTGAATTTTTACCGAAGTCCAAATTCAATTCGGAAGTTAAGTACCTATCGTATTAGGACTCTTATTTCCAAATTAATACGTAAAGAGGGAAACACCCATGTATTTCACAGATATTTTTTGTGGAAATAAAATGAATAAATATATAAATCTGCACATACTTCCGATGTTTTTTCCACCTATTGAATATAATCGTCCCGCAAAACCAAATCATCGCCACCGAGCGGGCTGAAGCCCCGCGCACACCATATAATGCATTCACAAGGTGCGGGACGAAACCCAGTGCAGACCCAAGTTGAAAAAAGAGAAATGCCCGCTGCGGAGCACGGGCACAAATCTAGTAGCTACTAAATTGACTTTCTCTGGCGACCTCTACTAACTCTAATACTTAAGAAATTCAAGAAAATAGGGTTAGGAGCAGTAGCCAGGATAAGGCAAGCAGCTAAAACATATATTATGGACCCATTAGCACAAACCAACTGCATCACGATATCAATTGCATATCTTGCACAGCAAAATAATGCGAAATAAATATCATTGGTGGATTTTGTGAATGAAGTCGATACTAATGTGGAGTGGAGAAGTAGTGATCTTTTTGTAGACTGTCGGAATTTACTTTATAGTCGTTGTGTCTTTAAAATTGTGTATATAAAACGTGTTAAAAATAATCTAGCAGACCGGCTTGCACGTTGGACTAGAAAATATTGTATTAAGGGTCTTTGGAATTCCTTTACTTTTTTTTGGACAGCCTTGCTAGAAGGGATCCCTTAACTGTAGTTTGCAACTCTCTACTTCTTTAATTCCATGGCGTGTTTCTCAGCAAAAAAAAAAAAAAAAAAAATCTAGCGAAGCACGCATTCTAGATACTTGTGTCCCGAGAAAGAAAAAACAAACAAAACCAAATTAAGATCATACATCTACATGCCAGTCAATTCTTCAATGTGCTGATTAAACATATGTTGACTTTAATCACGATGGAGACTTCCACATGAGCTTAGCAGGGGATATCACCTTTTTTAGAGTTTAGGAAAACGTTGGTGGTATGATTTTTCTCATATTTATGCGGTTGAAAATATGAACTAATACTTATGCCTGTCAATTCTTCAACGGCGATTCCATCACCTTGCAAATGGCTCCCCAAGCATCAGAACCAAGACAAATGAAAAGCAAAACAACGAACATACCTGCACTGCTAAACCATACATATGTGCGGCAAAGGGTTCAAAGAAAAAGGAAAAATCTAAGGATCCATTTGCTCTACAAATGCAACGCTTGTGACTTGATAATAGACACTATTAACTCATTTATTCATCAATGAGCTAACCTCCAAAACACTAAAATAAAAAATGCACAAAAATACACGCCATCGATCAAAACAAAATACATGTTATAGGGATGGATTGATTTCTGATTTCATTCTCTCGTTGGTTTGATTCGTCTCTTCTCTCCACTTAGAGTTTCAGGTAGCAGAGGTTTTTATTGGCTTCCAATGCCGAGAGTCACTCGCACTTCTTTCTGTGCATCGTCACACACGCCTTGCTCCCAGATTTCCCCTTCCTCCGATATGATACGCATATACTCATCTTCATCGTACTTAGCAGTTTCAGACAGCATCCACTGCCCTTTCAAAAACATCCATGATTGCTCTGATGGTGTTCATGGCAGAGGGTATGTCAAGGGGTCCTTTCTGAAGCACCTCCATGACAAACATTTATCCTCGAAAGGCAGCAAGAACATGGTTCGAGACCTGATTGCTAAGGACTTGAGCATATACGTAGCTTTGGAAAGAGTTCTCTGCAACTTACGTATGTGGTTGTGTTGCAAGTGCTTATACCTGCATGACTGGTCGAAATCATGTAGAGGTTATGAAGGTTCGAAACATGATTTCATTTCAGGGCCATTCAACGGAGATGTAGCAGAATTTTTGATCTACGGGGTGGAAAAACCAGTGGAGATACAGACTGTGTCACAGGTGGATGGTGGTGGAGATGTTAGCGTGGTGGATGTTGCTGTTTCTGAGGGGGACGATAGTGGTTCTGTTGAGCTTATCACCACTGATCTTCTTAATACCTTGTTCCAACGACATTTCCCCACCGTTAAGTGCATTCCCCACAAATGTCGACTCGCTTTTTCGAAGGCATTTAAGGTTTGTCTTGATCGGGTATTTGCAAGTCCGAGCTCCTTGAAAGGTTAGTTACACTTACTTCTCCTTTCCATTTGCACTTTGTCCTTATACCAGCCGAAGAGTACTGCCGAAACAAAATCCGGCAATCGTAAGCGTTTGCAAGTTGCGGCTATTTTACATGCGCTCAATGTTTGGAGAGAGCCGAATGGCTGTTTTACTTTGTTAAATAAGCTGCTACAGCAACCTATACGGTGGGGTTCAAATAATTCAGATGAGAAGAAGGATGACGATAAGAAGCAAGGAGCTGTTAACATTGCCGCATGCCAGAGGAATATTTCTTCGGGGCATTTCACAGCTGCAATATGTGTCCTGTCATCGTCTGGAGTCGCACCTTTTGAAGAAAATACTTACTTGGACTTGTTGGACAAGCATCCATTAGCCTCACCTCCGGAGCTTCCCATTGATAATATCACTACAGATTCTATTTTGGTGGATTCCAAGGCGGTTTTGAGGGCTATTAAAAGCTTTCCATAGGGTACGTCGTGTGGTCGTGATGGTCTACGGGCGCAACACTTAGTTGATGTGCTTAGCGGTGCGGCGGCTGCTGTGGAAGATGACTTGCTTATGTCTATCTCTGGGGTTGTCAATCTTTGGTTGGCTGGAAAATGTCCTAGTGAATTGGGCGAATACATTGCTAGTGCCCCTCTGACACCCTTTCTTAAGCCGGGAGGAGGGCTTAGGCTTATTGCAGTTGGTACAGTATGGCGGAGACTGGTATCTAAGGTGGTTGTGTTTGTTGTCGGAAAGGACATGACTTCCTATTTAGGAGACTATCTATTTGGGGTTGGTGTTCCCGTAGGAGGCGAAGGTATTTTACATGCTGTAAACCGCCTTTTAGATCTGAAGGGTCATTCAGACAAAATGTCAATGTTACTAATTGACTTCTCCAATGCTTTCAATATGGTGAGCAGAACTCAGCTCATCAAGGAAGTCCGCCTTCATTGTCCAGGTATTTCTCGGTGGGTAGAATTTTGCTACTTACGTCCAGCTAAGCTTTATTATGCCCAATATATTTTGTCTTCTTCTCTTGGTGTGCAACAAGGGGACCTCCTCGGTCCCTTGATTTTTTCATTAACACTTCACCCCTTGGTGAAGACTATTGCTTCTCGATGCAAGCTTGATCTGCACGCATGGTACCTTGATGACGGCACGATCATTGGTGATACTTTAGAGGTAGCTAAGGCTTTGCATATAATCGAAACTGAAGGGCCATGCAGAGGGATACATCTCAACATAAAGAAGACCGAAGTCTTTTGGCCTTCCATCGATCCCAGGAGTATTGAAGATGATGTTTTCCCTCTGAATATTGGTAGGCCTTCTAAGGGTGTTAAACTTCTGGGTGCTCCAGTGAGTTTAGATATGGACTTTATTAGCGACATGGTGTTGAACAGGGTTTACAAAACCATTCACCTAATGGATGCGATAAAAAAACTCAAGGACCCTCAAAGTGAAATGTTTTTACTTCGCAATGGCACTGGCGTGTCTAGACTTTATTTTGCAATGCGAACTACCAATCCTTCCGCTCTACAATCCTCCACTGATCTTTTTGATGACCATTTATATCATTATCTGAGGCTCCTAATTACTGGTGATGGTGCGGGTTTTGGTACTTTGTAGAAGAGATTAGCTACCTTGCCTTTGAAGGATGGTGGACTTGGTATTTACACAATGGCTGACACTCGTGCTTACTGCTACCTTGCTTCTCAGAGCCAGACTACTTCGGTACAGAAGGCGATTCTCGACAATTTATTTTGAACTGACAAAGGTTCAGCTCATCAGTTGGCTCTTCAGACTTTCACTCAGGTATGTGGATTACCGTCTACTTACTGTGTCGATGACACTGCCCCCCCTTCCATGCATTCCTTGGCAGTTGTTTATTTTGATGCAGTTAAGAAGAAAATCCCAAACCAATTTCTTATGTCTGAAAGAGACTCTATCTTATGGCAATGTAATCGTGTGATACATGCACAAGACTATCTCTTGGCGGTGCCCGTTAGTGGGCTCAATCAATATATTAGTCCTAGACAATTCAGAGCTGTGCTTTGCTATCGCCTTGGTATTCCTTTGTTTGGTGAGAATAGTTTATGTTCAAGTTGTAACAAGCCTATGGACACTTTTGGGTATGATGCGCTTCATTGTGCTAAAGATATTGGGTATAAGTTTCGCCATGATGTTTTCCTTGACATTTGTTACAAAGCTAATGTACCTACGCGCAAGGCAGCTTCCCTTAGTTTGCATACGGATGACGGAAGAGATCTAAAACCTGCTGATATTCTTGTTCTTAACTGGGATAATGGGCAAGACGTTTGCATGGATGTTACAGGTGTTTCTCCATTCACTGGGGATGGTGTTCGCTCCTTTGCTCCTGGATAAGCTATTTCTGGCGCGGTTTCACGTAAACGTACCAAATATCTGGACAAATGTGTTGCACATGGCTATGGATTGGGTGTTCTAGCTTTCTCTACTTTAGGGAACTTGGTGAGGATACTCTTGTTTTTTTCAAGCGTCTAAGGAATTGTTTGGCTAGTAATGACGCTAGTAGTGGTTTAGGTAGTTTTATTTTTCATCGTTTAGGAGTGGCTATTCAAAAAGGAGTTGGGGCCCAGCTTGTCGCTAGATTACCAACTAAAAGCTCTGTGTAATCATTAGAAATAATGAAAAATTTAAAAATATACTAAAAAATAAACAAAAATAAACAAAGAACTACATAATTTCATTTGAGCTCCCACACTATTAACTCATTTATTCATCAATGAGCTAACCTCCAAAACACAAAAAAAAATTGCACAAAAATTGCAAAAAATATACACCATCGATCAAAACAAAATACATGTTATATGTAATTAGGTGTAAGAACTTCAAAAAAAAAAAAAAAAAAAACTACAGAATTTCTTTTGAGCTCCCAAAAATAGCAAGATTAACGAAAATCCAGTTTTCATGAGCACATAATACGGCATCCATTATTGCTAACTGATTATAGTTCTAATGCTATGTAAAATCATGAACTGCGGGAAACAGAAGAAAAACAACAACACAACCCTAAAAAGCAAAAAGAAACGTGCATGTAAATTTATCACCTTATCAACAAGCGACGTCGTTTATCTGAGAAGAGATACAGAAGCAGCCCTATGATAAAGCAAAACCCTAAAGAGGTACAGCAGCAGCCCTATGATAAAGCAAAACACTAGTAAGAAAAGGAAAAAAAACGAAAGATGTTACCTTTGCTCTAGTGGTTTATATAGAGAGCATCAAGAAAAAAAACATTATAAAACTTCTAGTTTAGGAAAAAAAATCTATAGTTTAGGAAACAACACCCTTAAAATTATAGAATTTTCCTAATTTTGGTTAGCTACATTATTCTCCGTATCACAGTAATTAATAGTTGCAAATATTTTTTTACGAAAAATAGAATACATATCAAGAAATAATAAAAATGCTTATTTAACTCAACTTTTTATTTTAGACTTATTTTATTCTTAATTATGGTATGAAAAAAATTAAGAAATTATGAAAATAAGGTTTATTGTTTTGTTATTGCTTCAATTTTTTATGCTCGTTTTTGTATTGCTTCAATCTTTTGTTTTAATGTCTAACCGTGATTTTTTACTTTTGTACAGGATCATTAAATAATTTATTTGGAAGAAAGACATAGCGTTTTATTCAAAGGTTAGTGCACACGATCATTTTTCTACATGATCATTAGATAATTTATTAAGAAGAAAGATATAGCGTCGGGTTCAAAGGTTAGTACCCATGATCAATTTTATTCTTTACTTTCAATTGATAACATTTAGATGTAATTAGGAAGAATGATTCTGAAAACTGTAACCGGATGTTGGACATTTTTTTTATTCATTAATAATGCGATTGATTCTCTGATTGAAGCATGATTGATTATTTTTTTACGATAAAATCGTGAATGTGCGATTGATTTTTTATTTAATATATTTTTGGCAACATTATATTTTTCAAAATATTTTTTTTAGGCAACAAAAAATATGTTTCCATTAAAAAAAATGTCGTGGAATATAATTCCTTTAAAAAAAATTGGTGGGGCCAGAATCAACCAGAAGCGAGAATTAACGTGGAGCTCCGGTGAATAAGAACGCTTTAAAAAACTCTGTTATTATATAGAGAATTATCAATGTTATGAAAATACATGCACTTTGACTTTGAAATTTAAGAATCATTAAACGGTCAGGATCTATCAAGGAGGGTCATCTTGCGGTCCAAAATATCCGGATCGAGTTTTTTGAGTTGATGGGTCGATTTTTTGAGGCGACTGTGGACGTCCAGATATACCGAGATACTACCCCCCCTAAGATCTAGAGACCTAAGACGACTGTGGATGATTTGTTTCACATAAAACCTTTTACTTTTATGTTGTTACGGTTCTTCTCTCTAGCGCAGGAACTCTTGAATTTTGAGAATCAGCTTTTATTTCCAAGGTATTTGGATCCTGCAGTTGATGTATTGTACCGAAAAATCCCAGGAAGAAAGGTTTAATCAAAAGGACGATGCAGAGGTAATGAATAAGAAGGTACACATGTTGAAACCTATTTTTTTTTTATCTGTATGTATTTATTTTTAATCCTTTTGATCGACGTTGGCCGATTGGTTTACTAAATATATTTTGTGGATGTCCAGATATTCCGATTGGTTTACTAAACTGATTCATCTTGATGAGAGGAAGAAGAAGGAAACCCTAGAAGTTTCAAATCCGTATTTATTTATTTTTTACTCTTATTGATTTTTGATTTGTGTTTGCTTTATGTGCTTGATGTGGTTCAAGGGACAAAGTTGACAACATTGATTTAGGAGGCAAAGTTTAATTTCAAAGACGATGCAAAGGAAGGAAAGAACAAGGTAAACATGTGGAAACCCTGTATTTTTTTTAGAAATTAGATTCGGTTTTAATTTGGTGTACCCATGTTCAGATTGGGTTTTAATTTGGTGTAGGCAAATTGATTATACTCAGGTTTGGTTCTCATAGAATCCAAAAAATCAATCTTGCAGCACCTTAAACATACATTTTCACTGCACGGTAACAATATGAAAATCAAACAAAACCCAACACATCTTCTTAAGTTGCTAACGATGTTTGTTCCAATGAACGTCTATGATGAAATCAACCCTTAGTGACAACTAATTAAGCCAAATTTGGTAGTTCAAATAATAGATGTTTATTTTGTAACCTTAATATGGATTACCGTTGAAAAATAAACACACGAATCCTTGAAAACTAATTGTTAATATTGTTGTTATTACTTCTAATAATATTGCTCATCTTTGTGTTCTTTACCGTATTTGGAATTATGTAAGCTCGATTCGATTAGCAGGGGTTTGATGGAGAACACAGTCTTCGGAATTATGTCAGCTCGATGTCGGTTCAGGTTTGTTTAGGATTTGAAAGAAGAGTGGAGGTGTTGATGCCAACAAGTTCAGGTCTAAGAATTCTTTCACCGGGAAGTCGTCGAAGCTTTTGAATCTGCTAATGCTCTATGATACATCTGAAATATGAGATATTGTTGGCTAGATCCTGAGTTCCATATCTTATTCAGGTATATATGATATTTTTTTAGTAAATCGTTTGTGCTACCATGTCTTTGCAGAGTTTCTCCGACCACTCCAATGATTGTGATAATCTGATGGGTGTGAAACATATTTCAATTGATGGTAGCTCTTTGTACCACAACGAAGGCAAAGTAGAATATTCTATTTTAGTATTGTTATCAACGGTTAGCTATTAGCCAAACTTTTCTACCGGTGATGAGCATTTGCAAGATTTTATTCATATGTATGAAACCGTTGATGTGGTGGTTGTTTTATTTTTTGGGTTCATTATCTTTACTTGAGCTGATAATTTGAACATTACAATTTTATTCATATGTTTAGTACTCAAATCGTTGTTTGTTATTGGGTTGCATCAGATAGAACTAATTGCATCAACTAAAGTGGCTAGCCACTGAAATCCTTCAAATTCTACAAGACTGCGGAGGCTCCCAACAAGGGGCTTTGAAGAACAGAGAAAGCTCAGGACATCAATGGGGACAGACTTCTCATGCATGACCAAGCGGGTATGGAAAAATTATAGACGTTAGTAACATTTTGGGATGTTTTTTTTTGTCTAAAATGCACTCATTTATCAAAAAACACAACGCCGTCTGTGAATCTATCAAGGTATGTTGTTGGTTTGATTCGAAGCTTTACAAATGCATAAATAAATATAATTAACGTATCCAGATCATACCTGTAATTACATTACTTGATTTTTATGATAGAATCATATCACAACTTCGATGATAAAGATTTATATCAACATGCTAGATTAGTGACATCAGCTGCTGAACTCCCCAAAAACAAATACTCTAAAAGCTAGGCCTTTTTTTCTTTGTCTTCTCGAGGATTCCTTACTAAGGTGAGGTTCTATGTTGGCTTCAACTGAAGAAAGTACAATAAAAAATAGTTAACAATATATTACTATTGTAGTATGTGTATAGATTATAGAGTCATTCAATAAATAGCTTCTATGCTATCCCGAAATCAGGTAGAACTTTGAAACAAACCATGATTTTATTTTCTATTCATGTTTGTTGGATTTGCAGTTGATACACATAGCTCTGGAGTATGGAATGCCTGGAAAATTTTATTAATATGATATCCTTAGCTTCATCGACTTGATTGTAGGATAGGAGCACAATAGTTTACAAGAACCAAAGTTTGTACTGGATCTTCTTAGCTAGGCGAGTACACAGAGTGCTTTTAGGGTCTGATCCATTCTCATTTTTCCAATTAATGACCCTGAAGTAAGGAAATATGAAATATTTGCAGGCATAGAAGGCAGTGGAAAAATAGGGCATGTCAATGGCACAACAAAGAATTTTAGGTTCAACATATATCAACTTTTCTTAAGCTGATGCAGTAGTTCCCAGCTTCATTACTCTCCTTTTTTATTGGATAGTTCGAATGTTGGTTGATCTTAGCCATGAATCTCAGCAGCAAGCCTTTCGTTGCTAATTTTTCTTGTTGAATTTCTAAAGTTAATCATTCTGAAGAGTAACGTCTATCATTCGCACCATTGTAGGAACAAACATCAAGCAATGATATGAGAAGTACTGGCGAATTGCATAGAAGAATCGATCTACAACATTAGTAATGGATTGAGACTGTCCTATGTATTTTTGATCAAAAATAATAATTTATGACATACATGTGAAGATATGGAAGAGCTCAAGAATGGTTACAACATTGTTGGGCTTCACAGGTAAATAATAATATATATGGAACTGCAATCTGCAAATCATCCTTAATTACTATACATATACATGAACCGATAAAACGCTGGTTGTGGCGCTTCTCCATTTGTGCAGTCTAACATCCAAATCAAGCAGTATATCCTACTGTTGGGTTAGTAGTGTATCTAGCTTGGAAACCATCTACGTCAAGGATATATAAAGGTACAGTAGTGTGTTAATGTATCTCTTAATCCATGGATCCTATAATGGCTATTGTTAGTTACCTAACAGTACACGATGTAATCCATAGATCACTAGGTAATGTTTAGTCATCCATTTGATAACATTTAGTTTAGGAATCCTTGCTCAAACTAGCTAGGTATGTGTTAAACTAAGACTAAACTAATCTATGTCTTCGAAAGAAAGAAGTTTTTAGTTTCGTGGGCAAAATGTTGCGTTTCCCAATACTAGAAGTATATGTTAACATTTGGGAATTCGAAATTTTACAAAAATAAAAAAAATAAAATGAGAAGTCGTTAACTAAGACATTCCTGAGAATGGAAGTTCTTCCGCTCACCACTTTGGTAGATGAAAGTTCTCTCCTTTGTTGGTAAGCTGATATTAGTTTGTCATTGATGGACTAAGTTTGTAGTTTGTGAACTATTTTAAATTGATTCTTTTGGTACTCCCTAATCATGAAACTGTTTGTGTAGAAGTATATATATGTTTACATATAGGAATTTGAAATGTACATATGGAAGTTCTGCCACTCACCACTTTTGTAGATGGAAGTTCTATCCATTGTTAGTTGCTGAAATTAGTTTATCATTGATGGACTAAATTAAATGGGCCAAGTTTTAGTTAGTGAATTGTTCTAAATTGATTCTTTTGGTACTCCCTAATCATGAAACTGTTTTTGTAGTACAAAATTTCGTTTTGATATGTGAGGTTATATTCATATTGCTACTTTAAATTTATAAATGGTAAATGCTTTTTAACTCCTTTTATAAACAGGTTCAATTGCCATCTGACAAATAAGTTCTTTCCACTAGGCATAATATGAAAGTTTATTCTATTTCTGATCACTTCTATAGTTTTATTTCCAGGTTCTTATAAATCTAGGAAACATTGAATTTGTTTTTTTTCCGCTTTCTTTTTGTACATGTACACCCCTTCTCCTCTCACGCAAAAACCCTAAATTATTTGATTCTCAATTTTTATTTTTGTAATTCTTCTTTGCTCTGTGTGCTTTTGGTTTTTATGTTTTATGCATTGACATGGTATTTTTTTTTGTGCGGGTAGAATAAGAAAGATGATGCAGGGGAATAGAAGAAGGTAAACATATAAAAAGCCTAAAAATTTATTTTAAGATTTTTTTTTCTTTCTTCTTTTTAGCTTCGTTTGATTATTGGTTTAGAGGCACCAGACTCATCATTTCACCTTTCCTTTTCTTTTGCAATCTACATGATATTTCTATTGCTACCATCTCTAAGTGATATTGTTTGAGATACTTAGGTTGTTAGGTCTATCAACCATGCGGTATTTGCTTGAGGTTGTGCTGAAAGGATTAGTTTTTATACTGTGTTTAATTGGTGAATGGAAGCATATCCACAGAAACAACTGAATAATAATTATTTTACCTAGGCTTTTAGAACTTTTTCAGGTATTTTTTTTCACCTCAGATTTAATCAAATTCATTTTTTTTATTCGGTCTCTATAAATATTCTGTTTTATTCGTATATATGGTTTATGATGATTTATGTCTGGGTACTAAAATGTAATAATATTATTAAAATAAAAAACATTATGTCAAACTGAAATCCAAAGGAATTTTCAGACTTCGAAGGAGGTGTTCTCGGATGCACATTATTCCAATCAAGTTTCAGAGCTACACAAGGTGGTTTATCACTGACCATCTGTAGGTGCTTCCACTGATGTTTCATGAGTAAGTTCTGTAACAATTATATGTTTATATCAATTGAAGATGTAGATAATACAGCCTAGACATGGTGGAACTTTCCCATAATTATATTTTTATTTTAAGATGTGGAAATGTTCAGTTTCTAAATTATATCCATAGATTCCAAGCCAAAATTTCTAAAAGGTAATAAGTATTTGGTTCGTCTTGAATTTAGGGTTTTAAGACAGTGTTACTTGTTGTCTTAGCTCAATTGGTAGAGCACATGGTTTACAACCATGTAGTTGTGGGTTCGACTCCAGCAAATGGCACATAATCATGTGATTAGAAAATATATAATGATGAATTATGAGTTATTTGGATAGCTTTCCATTTTGAAACCAATAGACTTTGAGAACTCATCAAGGTATGTCTCACATAATTATGGTGTTTAATTATAACATAAATTAGCATAGATTGGAGATGTTTCCGCACTGAGGTATTTATCACTCCACGTGTATATGGTGTTTAATTCTAACATGAAGTCACATAGATTAAAAATGTTTCCAGATTCCCATCAACAAAAAACTTAGTTCACATATTATTCAATGGTAAAAACAGTTGTCAATATGTTTGTATCGGCTAACTGATTATTGCTTTATCTATGGTAAA
The DNA here is from genome assembly GCA_023529315.1 of Papaver bracteatum. NCBI lineage: Eukaryota > Viridiplantae > Streptophyta > Magnoliopsida > Ranunculales > Papaveraceae > Papaver > Papaver bracteatum. The sequence goes on along the minus strand of JAJJWX010002811.1, from coordinate 2,706,560 downwards.
GATCAGTTTAAGTAAGATTATTATCTAGGCTTATTTTCGAAGAACTTATTTTGACTAATTATATGTGTCTTTTATATTAGAAGAAGGTTTTCATAGCTATGAATGTGTGGGATGTGCAACGATCAACCTTCTACCTGGATAAAGCTTTGGCTCTTAGATGAATTTATGTGGGTTTTTGGTAGAGGATTTCTAGGTTTATTATCCAACGTTATTATCCCCAGTAAACATACCCCTTCAAACAAATAGAGCAATTTCAACTAACTTTTAGGTCATCCAGTTACGTAGATGAAAGATATCATTTCACCTTGTTGTAGATGGGGAAAACGGTTTGCTGGTTTTTATGGAAACGAAGAGATGAGCGTGTCATCGAGACTCCTCGACCAGGAAAACTGTTGAACCTCACACAGATGTACTGCAAAGGGAGTGCTTAGATTCGAGAGATAAATTTGAAGGACTCTGGCCTAAACCAAGTCAATGGCTGTTCCAGAGTCAATTCGGTCGCAAAGAGGGAGATCGGTTGATCTGTAGGAGGGAAGCTGAGAATTTTGTGGGATCAATGATGATCAAGGATTGTGGATGCATTGAAGGTTTCTGCAAATTAAAGAACTGCTGAATGTGAGTTCTGTGAATAAGTTTTAATCGAGTTGTTGACGGATGATGATCCTTATTTGTTGTCCTCGATTTGGACTTATTTATATTGCAATAATGATGAACCACTGATCCCTGTAAGTGTGACGGTTTCTTGAGTGAAAGAGTGGGTGTTAGAGAACTGCTCGGTCGAACTCGCATGCGTTGCTATCTCAAGCATGTTTGTCAATGTTAATGATCAAAACTACAAATTCTTGATTTCTAGTCTACTATAGCTAAGGTCTCGGACTAGGATAGAAAGTGTAGTTAAGCTCAAGAACTCCCGGGCGATTATCATACAAGACGAAGGACTACTCAAGGAACCAGTGGATCTTCATCGACTAAAAGGTATGTGGAGACTTGAACTTATTTATCACTCAAAAGTCTATCTACTCTATCTCCTATCTTGAGACAAAAGTCGTATTACTATTTAGACTAAGATTATACAAATATGGTATTTCGAGCTCAGTATATCTCGCTTATCTATTTCTCGAAATATGTGTTGGTAAAGCTTTCGCTTTAGCCAAGTTCATCTTTACCTAGTGACGAATGTCATATTATGTTTCAATCACTTTGAAAATTGCTCTGACGAAAAATAGTTTGTGGATAACAACTATATAACGCCCTCTGAGAATGTTTCAATGATTGAAATGAGAGTTTAGACAATATAACCATTATAGGATATAAGAATTGTTGTGGAAACACATATATGTATAAGTCCTTGTTGCTTGAACCAAAGTTTGCGAACTTTGTTGATTAAGTGAAACCGGAGAAGTACGTGAGCTTCAGTCCGTGAACTGGCGGAAGTTCTCGACCTAGAATTTCTGCTGGAGTTTGTGAACTCCATCCGGGAACTTAAGTCCGCGAACTTGAGTAGGTTATGTCTAAAAACGATGCTTGTGAACTTATCTTAATAAACTAAGGAATGTTATTTCAAACCGTGGATTTATAGTTCATGAATCGATTCGAGTGAATCACATCGTTTTTGCTTCAAATGTGTCTTGTGTAGTACATAAAGATCTAAGCATTTGAACAACTCTCTAACTAGTTCATTTGAGTCATTTGGACTAGTTATGGTGAAGAAGAATATGGTTGATATGAAAGTTATCATGTGACTAACCATTTGGTTAACTATTTTTGAACCAACTAATGTACAAGTTTGGGTACAGTTACACAAGCCTAGAAACGTGCATTACATGTGTGTATAACAAGATATGTTTTCGATCTAATGGTTGATAAATATTAGCTTGAATCTAATCAGGTTTTCATATAACGGTGAATATTGAATGCTTTGTTAGTAAGCTAACATGGATTGCGAACCCTGATTTGAGAGACTATATAAGGGAGAACTCTAACAACTGGGAAACGTAATCCCCACACATTCTGTGTGATAGTAGTTATGCGAAGCTAGAGTCGATTCTCCTTTAACCTTTGGTTTTCTTCTTCTAAAACCACGTTAACGACTTCATTGGGATTGTGAAGATAGACTGATACTACTTTTCTTGTAGTTGTGTGATCTGATCTTGTTGTTTATATCGTACGAGTATAATTATAATAATTGGCTTGAGATTTCTATCTCCAATAGGCAAGATATAAAAGTAGTCACAAACACTCCGTCTCATCGTTTGTGATTCCACAATATCTTTTTTTGCTGCGTCGATTAAGACTATTATGAGGTGATTGATAAATATAGGTTGTTCTTCGGGAATATAAGTTTGGTTTTATCAATTGGTTCATGTTCACCTTTATTTATCAAAAGACGGAACAAAAACTCATTTGTATATTCGTGGGAGACGGATTTATCTATTATCGAATACTTTTCCGTGTGATACAGATTGATTTATTAAAGTCTCCGACTTTGGGTCATAGCAACTCTTAGTTGTGGGTGAGATCAGCTAAGGGAATCAAGTACGTAGTATCCTGCTGGTATCAGAGGCGTAGGAGCATAACTGTACCTTGGATCAGTGTGAGATTGATATGGGTTCAACTACAGTCCAGACCGAAGTTATCTTGGAGTAGGCTAGTGTCTGTAGCGTCTTAATACTTTGTATGTTTAATCTGGACTAGGTCCTGGGGTTTTTCTGCATTTGCAGTTTCCTCGTTAACAAAATTCTGGTATCTGTGTTATTTCATTTTTCGCATTATATTGTTTATCTTTATAATTAAAATAATACAGGTTGTGCGTTGAAGATCAATCAATTAGAATATTTAACCTTTGGTTGTTGATTTACATTGATTGACACTTGGATATTGGTCTTTGGTACCATCCAAGTTATTCCTTATATTTGATTAAAGACTCGCTGATTTCTATTAGCTTGGGTAAATCAAAACAAGAGAGAGATAATAACTCCTTGAGATATTTCTATCTAGATTGAGTCTGACTGTCTAGTTGATTCTCTATAAAGAAACTCGGAGTTTGTCCATACAAATTGCTAATTCAAAATATTAGGTGTGATTGTTAGACCCCCACTTTTTCAGTGGGAAAACGGAAGATCGTGGTGAAACTAGTTTCAAGTCATGCGGAGACTTGGTTAACCGTCCACCCACTACTTTGCTAACTCCTTCAACCATTGTACGACTTACTCACATTCTCATCGTGGATGAATCCACGTGCCGTAGGCCGCCAGACTAAAACCCTAATTAATATCCCCCATTTGTGACGTGATTGATGTCTCAAAAATCGTGGAGTCTGCATGACAGACGTGTATTTATTTTGTCAGTTGTTAACTGATTAGACAATGAGTCTAGGTTTTGTTGAATCGAGCATGTTTGACAAATGCTCAGCAATTAATGAATGTTAACGTTACTCATCTGAGCAAATATTGTAAATTTGATGAGTTGTTGAATATTGATGAGTTACTGAATATATGTGGATTATTCGAGCAACTGAGCAAGTATTGCTCGATTCGACGAATTATTGATAAATTACTGAATATTGATAGTTGGATCAACAATTGAGCAAGTATTGCTCAATTCGACGAATTATTTATAGGTGACGTGACCAATTAAAATATTGGTAGATTACCGAATATTATATATTTAATCCCCGTGGATCAATATAAACTTATTTAGTGTTTGAACTTGCTCAGAATGATGATTTCGCGGAGTGTTTGTTTGAAACCCTAATTTTTGATCAATTGCTCATTAATTGATAAATTACTGAAAATAGGTCATGAGCGAAGGAGGGACTGACCACATGGGACTATAGACATCCATGTGATTCCCAATATCTCAAGTGAGCATACACCAGGATCATGAGTTGATCGAATGAGGGACTGACCACATGGAACTATTTCATCATTTACTGAAATATTAATGGGTTCATAATTAGGTGATAAAACCAACCTATGAAAGATGGGACCGAACAAGAGAGCATGGAGCCGGCTCTTGGTGGCCACGGGACCAGTTATTGGACGTTTGAGCAATCCCCAGGTTGGTTGGAGAGAGTTTGGGCCCAATATGAGCGATTGCGCAAATTAGGTCAAAAGTGTGAAAACATGTGATACCGGATTTGTGCAAGCCCTAGGGATGACCTTGGTCGGTCAAGAAGGCATGCACATGTTACCATGACGTCCATGTTTCTGTACTGAGAGTTTCAGTATTTTTTGATGTGCATTTGAGCAACATTGTGAATTTTCAGAAGAGTTTTATCTTTACTGAAATTCTTGATTTTGATTAAAATAAGAGCATTTTAACATCTAAAATTTCCGTGAGAGGCTAGCCGGTCGTGTGACCATGTTGGCTTTTGGATTTTCATGATTTGAGCAAAATTTGAGAAATTATGAAGAAATCATGATTTTTGCTCATACTAAGGAGTTTCATGAATTGAGGAAAATAATAATTATAAAAGACTAGGGATTGCAAGGTGTGGGACCGGTCATGGCCTAGGCATGGAGGGACGTCTAGGTTTCCCGGTCCCGCACACCTTTCCCTAATTTCATATTATTATTTTTTCATGAATCCCTGAAGTTATGGAGAATTTATGAAAATATGGAGAAACCATGAGTTTTGCTAAAACAAGGAAAGTTGTTAGAATTGAGGAGTCTTCATGAGTTCATGAAAATAAAAAAATAAGGAAAATAATGGAGGAAGCATGGGATCGGCCACAGCTAAGGCACGGCCGGCCGGTGGGCCCGGCCCTTGGGCGCTTCTCCATTATTTGAATATTATTATTTTCTCTTTCCTATTTTATGCAGGATTCCTCATTCGTTCATATTTTCAAATGCTCGTTTGTGCATTTGGGTGCTCGTTCGTGCATCATTGTCGAGTACACTTGCACCATTTTTTATGGGGCTTAATTAGTGATAGTTCAGATGCCCGATTGTTGAGTATTTATTACTAATTTATGAAATTCAGTGGAGAATGATTCATGAACTGAGTAATAAAAGTGAGTAATTACTTATTATCAATCCATAGGATCAGCCATGGATTCGACCATGGATTCAGAATAATAAAGCGAATATTACCATTTTGTGGGATCGTGGATTCAACCACATAATCGGAGTAATAAAGTTGTGTATTACCATTCCATGAGATTAGCCGTGGATTCGATCATGAAATAGGAGTAATGAGATTATCTATTACCATTCCATGAGATCAGCCGTGGATTCGATCATGAAATCAGAGTAATTAGATAAAATAGATTATATTCTAGGAATTCAGTGGTGAATGTCACGGTAGAACTAATCTATGTGCATAGTCAGGAGACGGCTGATATGCTGAAGGCGTTCTCAATCTTACAGAGAACCGCCTGAGTCTATACACGGTCTCTTTACATAGTCAGGAACAGTGAGTGTCACCATCCTGAAGGCGTTGTTGCTCTCAATCTTTTGGAGAACCTCCCAATCGTTGTTTTATGTATAGGTGGGTCTCTCTCCTGTAGTCAGGGAACAATGAGTATCACCGACGTCCTGAAGGCGTTGTTTCTCTCAATCTTACGGAGAACCTCCCAATTATGTTATTCTACATAGAGGTCACAATGAAATGACAGGGATCGAACGCTCAGCTAGTGGAGGCTTTTCGAAATACATGTTCATCATGTATTCGTAAAATATGAATCGTCACATGCCTAAAGCCGTATCAGAAACACGCAGTGTCATGATTTTACGGTTTTGACCTTTGTTGAAAATCTACCATAAACACTTGTCTTTCATAACGATAATTGATATGTAAGACTCCTAATATACATAAGGCTCGCTCTTTAGTGTTGTAACTCTTTTCTTACCAACAAATGCTAGCAAATGTCTTTTCTTCAAAAATTAGTGTGACGAAATTTTCTCTTCCATGGATTCTTATCGTTATTACTTCTTTTAATGGGTTAGTTGTAAATCATTTATGTTTACATGTAGCATGTTTTTTAACAGCTTGCACAGAATTTAGGTAACGGATTACTGTACCCATAATTCCTAGCAAAATAAATACTTACTCTCTTGTTTGCACCAGAGGGATGACTAGCAGCTATGCCACCGAAGAAAGACTTTCTCCAGTTAAGATAACACATTTGTCAGGAAATTTCGATATCATTTAAATCTCCCAAATATCTGTCCACCCTAAAGTTTAGATTTTAACTATAGTCAAGCAATCATGATGGAAATATATGGAGGACCTTTCAGAGATGATTGCAAATTCAGAAATAATAGTTGGTCATCAAAACAAAAAATTACGAAACATAAACTTTAGTTGGTTAAAACAATCAGTGATGTTCATTGTCGATATGTCGCACGAAATTGGAAGCTGCTGCAAGTTTATAGGATGTGATTGCTGCAAAGAGTTGTAGATGGGTTTAAAAGTTGTGGCATAAGATGACTAGAGTTCACTGTTAGAGCATAGCTCGGTTGAACCCACCAAGCGTTGGTATGTCAAGTTTGGTTGTCATATTTTAGTGAACCAAAACTCATTTAAGAGTCGCTTGATTTAAATGTACTAGAGTCAACGTCGTATAGGTTAGCTTGAAAGTATTAGGGTGAGGCATTACAAGTATTACGAATACTTGAAGAAGTGAAGAAGTACGGAGCTACAACCACAACATCATCCTTACACTCGAGGTTAGTGATATTTGACTTGAAATTTTTCATTTCCTAACGTATCTTTCAAGTCGTGCATATTGATAAAATAAAACTGCAAAGCATGAACACTCTAGATAGACATAGTATTAAGGAATACAATATGAAGTTTCTTGCTTAACCATTAAACTTTGTATATAATACATCAACATAATCGTATGAATGCTATTGTGATTATGTATGGGTATGAGGTGAGGATTTCATCCTAGGAAACAATTTTTTTACATATGTTTTAAGGAAGTAAGTTCATATTATGTGTTGTGAACAGAAAAGGAAATCTCCAGGCGTTATTGGGGTTGTTCTTCATTGCATATCTTATGAACGACCAATATGTGTGGTTAGTATAACCTCTCATGACTTGGTAAAACTATTCACATGAGGCCTGACTTATGTATTGGTATGACTTTTATTAGTGAAACCGATCTTAAGTAATCACCTGGGGTATGATCGGGTTTGTGTGCGTCTGACCAAATTTGGGAGAGGGGAACCGATCCTAGTAAGAGGTTCAGTACATCACAAGGGGTAACCGATCCTTGTATGAGGTGCATAAAGGTTTATAGAAGAAAGGCGAACCTATCCTATGAACATGTGCAACACGTTTTTAGGCAAAGGGGAACCGATCCTATGGACATGTACAACACATATAAGTTAGATACCAAATATATGTGGGGCACCGATCGTAGTACCTAGTCAGCCGAATTTTTGTAAGCAAGTGTGGCTATGCACAATACTCACATGGAGGTAGAACCGAAACTTGTTTTAGTAGAACCGTTATACCCATGGTTTGTGATTGATTGTTACTTGATCAATCACATAGTTCTTGAAAGTCAGATGAACCAATTATAAACTTGTTTGAAAGTGTGGTAAATCGGATTCAAGTGAGTAAGTATGAAAAATGACTTGCAATAGAAATATGTCGACACACTTTGAACACGCGCATTAATGTGTATCTTTTATTGTCCAAAGATATTCCTTAACAGCTAAGAAGGAAGTAAATCCCAAGATCGATTAAGGAAGTAAATCCTAAGTTAAGAATCTTTTAATTAAGGTTTTTAATTATATATGGAAAATAAGAATTAGTAATGTGCATTTGCTAGTTAAAGATTTTCCAAGGAGATTGTAGTTGCAGGATTTCCCACACTACACCCTTGTTAAGATTTTGCTATAATCAACTCATAATTGAAGATGAAAAACGACACTTTATTATTTTGGTTTCAGAAATGTTTACATAAATGGAAGAATTCAAGATTACAACTATTCTCTTGCAATTTCTCTCTCCTCAAGACTTTCTTAACTTAAAAAAAAATACATCATCCTTTTCTGGATACATTGAGTCTATATTTATAGGATAGTTACATAGTGGATGACAGCTAAGTTTTCCTCTTATTTCGGGTTGATTCTGCGATTGTACCGCGATAGTTACAATGTTAAATCTCGCAAGTTTTGTAACCATCGCAAAACTAACATGATTTTCTCAAGTTTTCTTCAGTCGTCGGGTATTACGTCTCTCTTTTGAAGGCTTTTGTGACACTTTGAAATGTTGATATAAAATCTTGCGGTGATGCTCGCTGTGAAGTGTTGTTAAACTCGCAGAAAATAGATGTAGCGATATTCTGGTCCTACATCTTGCCTCTTCTCATGTCTTTTCTGCGAAGAAGAGAAGATCAAGAGAATTTTGAAATGCTGCAACTATTTATCTTTTCATATTTCCCTGTTCTGACACGTTTCTGTACCCTTCGCCAGCTATTTTCACATATTCTCTCTTCTAATGAATTTATGACACGTCCTCTCTAACCGTTGCGATCTGACCGTTCATGTCTTTTCTTAGCATTTACTGCGTTCATCTTCTCGAGAAACCTCTTCTTCTATAAATACTCCTTTCATTCTTTTCTTTTCCTCTTTTTACTTTCTTCTTCTTTCTCTGCGTAACTTCTCTGCAAGTTTACTGTCCTTCCGTGAATTGCTCGTCTGTCTGTCATCGCTGTGATTTCTTTCTTATTTTTCAACCTTTTCTTTCATTCCCATACTCAAAAATGGTTGTTGCTGGTGCTAAAAACTTGACTGATTTTAATGAGATGCGAGAAAAGCTCAAAAGTAAAGGTTTTACCTTGTCTACAATTCCAGGTCAAAGCCCTAAATCTGAACTTTCTATCAAACTATTTTCTGATCATCAATGCTCTCGCCAGAAAATCATAGTATTGCTAGGTCAACTTGAAGATGGTCTTCCCCTTCCTCTCTATGACCCAGAACTCCCATTATTCTATCAAATAATATCTGACGAGAGGTTCTCGCGAGCGATATATCAATTAGGTGGAGACTGTATCCGATTGCTACTTGAATATGCTTCTTTTGCCACTTATCTTACCCACGAAACAACCTGTTGGTAGACACCTCAACCAACCATCAAATTATTGGCGTTGTTAGTAGCTTTCAACCACGAGAATTTGACAACTACAAAGTACACTAGAAGGTAAATACTTCAAGACACTATGTGCCTCCAACCACCAATTCAAGCTTTTGGTAGTCAACCAACCATTGTACCAAGACATTAGTTTGTTGGTGTGGTTAGTAGCTTAGTTTGTTGGTGTGGTTAGTAGCTTTCAGCCACCAAGATATGATAACTACCAAGTTTCATGGTTTATTAATTAAGTACCCTTATTAAAAATAAATAAAGTAAATATTACATATTGTGAAAATGACCATATTACCCTTGTTGGAAATAAGTGCAATAAATATTATGGAGACTGTGAAAATGACCAAACTACCCTTATTGAAAATAAGTAAAGTAAATATTACAGACTATGAAAATGACCATATTACCCTTATTAGAAATAAGTGCCATAAATATTATGGAGACAGTGAAAATGACCAGACTACCCTTATCGGTAATAAATAAAATAAATATTACCGACTGTGAAAATAACCATATTACCCTTGTTGGAAATAAGTGGAATAAATATTATGGAGACTGTGAAAATGACCAGACTACCCTTGTCGAAAATAGGTAGAGTAAATATTACAGACTGTGAAAATGACCAGACTACCCTTACAGATTGGACTCACATGTCTCCATAATATTTATTCCACTTATTTCCAACAAGGGTAATATGGTCATTTTCATAATCGGTAATATTTACTTTACTTATTTCCGATAAGGGTAGTCTGGTCATTTTCACAGTCTGCACAATATTTATTGCAATAATTTCTAGTAAGGGTAATATGGTCATTTTCACAGTCTGTAATATTTACTCTACCTATTTCCGATAAGGGTAGTCTGGTCATTTTTACAGTCTCCATAATATTTATTCCACTTATTTCCAACAAGGGTAATATGGTCATTTTCACAATCGGTAATAATATTTATTGCACTTTTTTCTAATAAGGGTAATATGGTCATTTTCACAGTCTGTAATATTTACTTTACGTATTTTTGATAAGGGTAGTCTGGTCATTTTTCACAGTCCCCATAATATTTATTGCACTTTTTCCAATAAGGGTAATATGGTCATTTTCACAGTATGTAATATTTACTTTATTTATTTCCAATAAGGGTAGTTTGGTCATTTTCACCGCCTACATAATATTTATTGCACTTTTTTCCAATAAGGGTAATATGGTCATTTTCACAGTCTGTAACATTTACTTTATTTATTTTTGATAAGGGTAATATGGTCATTTTTACAGTCTCCATAATATTTATTTTCGATAAGGGTAGTATGGTCATTTCAACAATCTCCATAATATTTATTGAACTTATTTCCAATAAGAGTAATATAGACATTTTCACAGTCTGTAAAAATTACTTTATTTATTTTCGATTAGGGTAGTATGGTCATTTTCACATTCTCCATAATATTTATTGCACTTTTTTCTAATAAGGGTAATATGGTCATTTTCACAGTCTCCATAATATTTATTGCACTTATTTCCATCAAGGGTAATATGGTCTCATTTTCAAAGTATGTTTTACATTCCTTATTTCCGATAAGGGTAGTCTGGTCATTTTCACAGTCTCCATAATATTTATTGCACCAAATCTGATAAATTTCATCTTCAGTTCACCTGAATGAGAAACTCGGGTCGAACTCTAGTAATCTTTGAACCGGTGATTTTCAAATCTGATAAATTTCATATTCAGATCATCCGAATGAGAAACTCAGGTCTAACTCTAGTAATCTTTGAACCCGTGATGTTCAAATCTGATAAATTTCATATTCAGTTCATCCGAATGAGAAACTCAGGTCGAACTGTAGTAATCTTTGAACCCGGGATGTTCAAATCAGATAAATTTCATCTTCAGTTCACCTGAATGAGAAACTCAGGTCCAACTCTAGTAATCTTTGAACCTGTGATGTTCAAATCTGATAAATTTCATATTCAGTTCATCCGAATGAGAAACTCAGGTCCAACTCTAGTAATATTTGAGCCTGGGATGTTCAAATCAGATAAATTTCATCTTCAGTTCACCCGAATAAGAAACTCAGGTCCAACTCTAGTAATCTTTGATCCCGGGATGTTCAAATCTGATAAATTTCATCTTCAGTTCACCCGAATGAGAAACTCAGATCGAACTCTAGTAATCTTCGAACCATGGATGTTGAAATATGATAAATTTCATCTTCAGTTCATCCGAATGAGAAACTGAGGTCCAACTCTAGTAATCTTTGAACCTGTGATGTTCAAATCTGATAAATTTCCGAAAGAATATTCCGGTTTGTTTAAGGTTTCGGGGAATATTCCGAAAGAATCTTACCTGTAAATGGATGGATTCATCGTTCTTACCAAGTTTCCGACTTATAGTAGTCCACTCACGGCCAGGTTTCGATCTCGGAGCCAGGGTATGCATGCAATATGCCATAATAGGGTTTGTTTAAATTTTCGGGGAATATTCCGAAAGAATCTAACCAGTAAATGGAAGGATTCATCGTTCTTACCAAGTTTACGACTTATAATAGTCCACTCACGGCCAGGTTTCGATCTCGGATCCAGGGTATGCATGCAATATGCCAGAATAGGGTTTGTTTAAAATTTCGGGGAATATTCTGAAAGAATCTTACCAGTAAATGGAAGGATTCATCGTTCTTACCAAGTTTCCGACTTATAGTAGTCCACACTCACGGCCATGTTTCGATCTCGGAGCCAGGGTATGCATGCAATATGCCATAATAGGGTTTGTTTAAATTTTCGGGGAATTCCGAAAGAATCTTACCAGTAAATGGAAGGATTCATCGTTCTTACCAAGTTTCCGACTTATAGTAGTCCACTCACGACCAGGTTTCGATCTCAGAGCTAGGGTATGCATGCAATATGTCAGAATATGGTTTGTTTAAATTTTCGGGGAATATTCCGAAAGAATCTTACATGTAAATGGATGGATTCATCGTTCTTACCAAGTTTCCGGCTTATAATAGTCAACTCACGGCTAGGTTTCGATCTCGCAGCCAGGTTCAATATCGAAGTTGACGAAAGGGGTGTGTTTAAGGTTTCAGGGAATATTCCAGTGGAAGCTTGCCTATAGATGGGTGGATTTGTTGTTCTTACAAATTTTCCGACTTATAATAGTTCACTCTCGTCAAGGTGTCAAGCTTGGAGCCATGTTCAGTATCGAAGTTGACGAAAAGGGGTGTGTTTAAGGTCTCGGGGAATATTCTGATGGAATCTTACCTTTAGATGTGTGGATTCATCGTTCTTACGAAGTTTCTGACTTATAGTAGTCCTCTCCCGGCCAGGTTTCGATCTTGGAGCGAGGTTCAATATCGAAGTTGACGAAAAGGGGTGTGTTTAAGGTTTCGGGGAATATTTTGATGGAATCTTACCAGTAGATGGGTGGCTTCATCGTTCTTATGAAGTTTCCGACTTATAATGGTCCAACGAACTAAGTTTCCGTTCTTACGGGTGGATTCGATCTTGGAATGAAATCTTACCTCTAAAAGGTCTTATTATTTCTAATTAAGTCACTAGAATTTAAAGTACGTTTATTCCTATAATAGTCTTATTGTAATTGTTTATAATCCAACGAACTAAGTTTCCGGCTTATAGTGATCCAATCACGGCCAGGTTTCGATCTCGAAGCCAGGTTGTGCCTCGAAGTTTCCAGAAGAGGGTTTTAAGAAATAACCCACCCAAAGCTTCATGGTTCATAGTTTGTTTGTCTTTATACCGAATTTGAAGTTCGAATCAACACCGAGCTTCATATTTATCGATTTCGATGATGTATCATGCTAAGTTTGAAGTTAGAACCATCGCAGAGCTTCTTGGTTCATCGTTTGTTTGTCGTTATACTGAATTTGAAGTTCAAATCGACATTGAGTTTCGAATTTATCAATTTCGATGAGTATCCTGCTAAGTTTGAAGTCAGAACCCACCTAGAGCTTCATGGTTCATAGTTTGTTTGTTGTTATACAAAATTCGACTAGTCAAAATGACTTCATGAACTATCAGGGGTTTACTCAATAAAAACATTCGTAGATTTGTTAAGATTTTACACATCAAGGCAAATATATACACAAAAGTCACTCAAAATCTTGAAAATAAGTAAGTATGCAAAGTCTTTGAATTTTCAAGTTTACAATGAGTAACACAAACTTTATAAGACTTTTTGACAATCTACAACGAGTAACATAAACTTTGAGAGAGATTTTAAAAGTATACAACGAATAACACAATACTTTGTAAATCCATTAAACTCTTTGGAAATCAATAAAAGTATTTATTGAGTAAACCCCAGTAAGTGACTAGTCGAAATTCAAACCGGAAGCACAAGGAGAAAGCACAAAAATACAAAGAAACATACCAATTATCGAATTCATTTATTTTTTTTTCAGCATCAATCCCATATATTTTTCGGAATTTTTTTATAACCGAAAGTCCATAATAATATCTTAAATTTATTAATATATTTTTTGGATTTTTTTCATATCCAAAGTTGATAATAAAACCTAATACACGAGTTTGTACTAGCACAAAGAGAAACACACAAGCTTTCCTAATCCGTATGATTATCTTAAAGTGAATTTACACCGTCCGATAATTTCTTCAATCCGTATGAGAATACCAAAGAGAATCTACACCGTCCAAATCTGTTTACCTTATCCACACTAAATCAGAGAGAGAGAAATCGCCCACTCATTCTCCTCCTTTCACTCTCTTCTCTGTTCTCACCCTCTTTTCTCTCTCAGCCTCACTTCTCCGTCTTCTTACCATCGAACCAAAAACTGAAAGAAATCATAAGAAATCAAAATAAATTACTAAAATCATTTATCCCCAACCTAACCCCTTTCCCCATATTCTTCATCTCCTGCACAAAATCGAAGTTCTCCCGTGAACCCAATCTTGTAATCACAAAAAAAGCAAGGAGGTAAGATTCATTTTTCCTGAACCATTTTCTTCTTTTCTTCTTTGCTGTTAACTTCAAACTCTCTTAAAGTTGAAGTTCTCCTGTTATATCTTGTTTTGTTGTTGTTGAGAGAATGAGATAGATTAGGTTTTGTTGAGTTTGTTGTTTTCATCAAATGATTGATTGATTCTAAGTAAAAAAAATTTCTCCAATTAATTCGTTTTTTTCTGAGTAAATAGGTATTGTTCAGATCTGAAAATTTCAGTGGTGGTTTTGATTGTTTGCTTCTTTATTCGCATATGTACGTTTTTGGAGTGAACGATTTCATGATTTGATGGATTTTCTCTCTTTTTTTTTTTTTTTTGATTTGTTGAGGTTGAGTTCATAGTGTGTATCAAGGGTTTTCAATTTATGTGTCATAAGTCTGAATTTGTTTGACTGAACGGGAATCAAGATAAATAGGAACATGGGTTTTCCATGGCTGAGTTCATAAAAGCATAATAAGATAGCAATGCACAGCCATAGAGAAGCAATTGCTGCTGGAAAAATGCAATTCCGCAGATACAATATATTATTTTGATCTTCTCTGGCCAATTGGTTATTAGATTTTTGTAATTGATGTTTATGGAAGATGATTCAATGATGTTTTGAGATTTTTGTAATTGATGTTTATGGAAGTTTTTAATGATTTCTGCTGGTGTTCAATGTATTGGGAGGATATTATGGAAAAAAGTTAGATCCATAAATAGGTATATGTAGGAGAAGAGATGGTAAGAAATGGAGGTGTGCTAAAGATGCATTCCCTGATTCTAAATACTTCCAACGCCAGATGCACAAACGCAAGAACAACTCAGCCGGTTCAAGAAAGCCTGTGGAAATCCATACTAGTATCCATTCATTGTTTCCTTCATCATCCTCAAAGATATCAACCTTGACATCAATAAACACACTGGTGTTGAGAGTGTAAACAATGGTGGAAGCTTCTTTCCGTTACTTTGGATGGGTGGTAATAACAATGAACAAAGGTACATTTAGTATTTCACTATTTATATTACTTCTTGCTTACTTTAGTCCTTATGAGATTGTTTTTGTTGCTAATAACACTGTAATGTGGCTTTATGTACCAGTACCATGCTTAGTTCAGCTTAGGAATAACCCTTATTGATAACAAGTTTCAAAGATGATCAATTTGGTGAAATTTGGGATATATGTTCTTACCTGTGGTACAAGTGCAAATATCAACTGTTTGTATTACTACTTGGTGTCTACATGATTAGTTGTTTAAACCGTAATTATATCTAAAATGGCATGTGTGATTCGTAGATTTTTTTTTATTAGTTCAATGGTATCTTGTTTCTGT
Organism: Papaver bracteatum; assembly: GCA_023529315.1. Taxonomy (NCBI): domain Eukaryota; kingdom Viridiplantae; phylum Streptophyta; class Magnoliopsida; order Ranunculales; family Papaveraceae; genus Papaver; species Papaver bracteatum. Next base: position 2,691,175 of record JAJJWX010002811.1, on the reverse strand, counting down.
GCTAAAATTTGAAGTTAATATTCTTGTTTTTGATTTGCAGGGGTCCATAAGAACCACTACCATATGTACAAGGCGTACCTGGAAAAACTTCATTGTAGCTGCCTCTATAGTTAGTTCATCTAATTCGTCTCGTCCTTCTACTCCAGGTGGTGGTAGTTCGTCGTCTAGTTTTAATATGAAGCAAAGGCCTTCTTCATCTAGTTCTTCGTCTAGTTTTAATATGGCTTAAGGATCTTGATTCTAAAATTAAAAGTTTTTTTCATATCCCAGATGTTTTGTATGATCCATGGCTTAGTTTATTAGAATTTAAGGTTTTTAAGATTTCTCTACAGTTAGAAGCGGTTAATTATATTTCTTTTGAATTTTTGTCAAATGTCAAATGCAGGTGGGGAACTTTGTATTCTGCACGGATAGTCAAAATTAAGGAGGAAGAAGGTATCGGGTAAAGTTTAGGTCCAAATTGAAAATACCAATGTCAATTTATGTTGTTTAATCACAAAATTTCATTGTTTTATTCCTCCGTTGTATTATTGAACAACTATTTTAATATCATGTGACAAATTCTTGATCTTTTCCAGGAATTACTACTTCTATGAGTACAGACTAGAGTACCAACATTTTGCAGTAGTAGTTGTTGTTAGAGGAGGGAAGGTAAGCTTCTTCGTATAAGTTTTTGATTATTTAAAGATTCATGGAACCAACTTGGAAACCTGAAAAACATTTGTAGGCCCCTCTTAGTGGGAGGGTACTCCAATTCACTGAGATTAAGGGAAACTAAAAATGAACCAGCTCTCTACTCTTTCATATTTAATGGTGTTCCTAAGCAGTTAATGTTTATGCAACGTACTATATGTTGTATTGTAGGCTTACATAGCTGGAGCAAGGTGTGAAGCATCGTTCTGCTGCAACCAAGGATAAGCTTCCATAAACATCACCTCACTTCAACCAATTATCTTTGATTTATAAGCTTTATTTGGAGCCAACAGATGCAGTTCCTAGCTTGGTAGACCATGTAAGTTGTCTGCTTCACCTAAATATCTTTCACTGTGTAGCTTCTAATTTGTATATTTTTTTAGGCTTTATGCTTGTTTGGTTTCTGACTACTCTTCAAGTCTTCCTTTTGTTTTGTGGATTGCTATACCTGACAAAAGATTGAAGTTTCAGGAGAAAACTGTACATCTGAAAAATGTGACCATGGGTTTATCAATATTTTTACGCAGTAAACCTGTGTTATTGACTTTAAGTTTGTAAGGTGAAATATCCATAGTGTATGCATATTGGCGTTCTGAGGATTCCATAGAATTTTTGCTCATGGGTTCTGCAATTACAAACTTGGGTTATGGTGTATCCACTGTTTGGTGAATATTTGTTTTATATTCATTCTGTGACACTGAACCAGGCACTGTCTTTATTTGGATATTCTGTTTTCTTCAATAAAAATTGTGTTCTCTCATATTACCTCTTCATGTGCATGAGGTCATGCTTTAATGGATTTCTTAACGACTTAACCTGATTTTTGTATGGTAGGTTCGTCTTAAACGTGAATACATGAATAAACAAGCTTTGGCACAAAATAATGGACAAAAGGTTAAAACAATCTGCCCAGATGTGGATTTACACATTGTTCTTATTGGTTATATTGAATTTAGCTAGTCATATTGTTTAAACCAATGCCTGAGTGAGTGACCCATCATATTGCTGTTGCAGATGATATTGGACCTGATGATCCCCACTCCATGGGAAGATGCTACTTTAGGTACCCTAGATCCAAACATTTCCGTAGTGAGAGCATATCCAAGTAAAGATCCAAACTTCAGCTGTTGCTCAATCACCGCTTAGGTCCATTTGTTCTATGTATATATTGTAGTTTGATGTTTTGTCTGGGATGTTTGAATGTTAATGAGTTAAATTTTATTAAAGTTTACATTTAGTTTTTCATGATAGTCTCGAGAAACCACTCTCTAGTAACTCAAATCTGTAGAGGGACAAGACTTTAACCAACAATAATAACATCTTGACCAACTGATTTGTAATGTCTCAAACCCATAAGTATCTAAAGTAACCATGTGTGTATAACTTTTCACCAACTCAGAGCTAGCACTTGGTCCAACCAGAAAACTGGTGTCTAGAAACCTTGACCAACAAAAAGTTGGTGGCATAACCCTTGAGCCAACTGCAAAAACAGCGGATGAGATTCTCATCCAACAAACATTACGGAAGTTTAAATTCTTGATCAACTAAAATTAAATGGAAGGAAACTCTCTTCCATCGAGAAATATAACGGCTTCAACCCTTCACCAGCACCCCCAACGTCGCTCCTTATCCAGCCGACTATTCTGCTGCTAGAATCCCTCTGCCAACAAAGATCTAGTTGATAAAATTCTTGACCGTCAATACATTCAATGATAAAATTACTTGACCAATGACATCAAACACCTCCACCAGCCATCCAACTATTATGCTTCTAGAACCCCTTTACCAATAAAGATCAAGTTGATAAAACTCTTGACCGTCAAAACATTCGGTGATAAAATTGCTTGACCAACTACATCAAACACCTCCACCAACTGAAAAATCAATAAGTTATGATCTTTAGCAGCTTACAACATTTTATAACATCCTACCTATATCAACGATGTGTTAGTCTTCATCAACAACATAGTTTGCGGGTGAAATGTTTCAGCAACAAATGTTTATGCTTCTAACAACGATAGTTAATGGTTATTGGAAACTTGTGTCGACTAAAAATTTCGTCGTTTCATTTAGTTGACAGATATCTCTTCCAGCAGCATGGTTGGTCCAAGTCTTTAGCAAAGAAGCCTGTAGTCACCGAGCATATCTGTTGCTAGGTTGGTTGCTGCAGAGATCCATCCGCCGAAAATGACCATGTACCAACTGAATCAAGGTAGTCGCTAAATCCTAATTTTCTTGTAGTGTTATATATCTGGTTCTCTCCCATTACCTGCGAATCTCTCAGAGTATGAACCATGGGTCTTCAACTGGCCTGAAATATCTAAAGAAGTATCTCCTCTCAACTTTTTGCATTATTATTATTCACTATCTTCTTCATGTTTTTATATTCTCGCTAATTATTTTGATCTTTCTCAGATTGAAAGAATGAAGCTCAGCTACCAATCTTTTAGGAAGCCCAACACTTTCTTAGCTCTTAAATCTTTCACGGATGAAGTAAAAAATATCTCTTCATAAATTTTAACAATATATTGTTGCCCCTATTTCTTATCTTCGTCTGTGCTCGCAGGAAATTGAAGAACTAGAGCCAATAAAACCTGTAAGAACTAAGGAGAAACCTTCAAAGGATAAATCTATTGTCCCCCCCCCCCCCAAAGGAAAGTCTTCTTCCCCTCGCGTTGAAGAATCTGGCGATCAGGATAAATCTGATGTTCCTACCAAAGGGAAGCCTTCTGCCCCTCGTGGTGAAGAATTTGGCGATCCTCCTTTGAAGAAAAGGAAAACCCGACCTTCTTCTTCTTCAACTCCTCAACCCACTCCGGAAAATCCAAGTATTGATTTTGACAAGGATAATAATGACGAGGATTTTAATGATAGCAGCTTCCCTTCTATAAAGAATTCTTCTTCTTCTGATTCTTCGATGGCTCATTTATCCAAAACTTTTGGCAAGAATATGTTTGGTATACCAAATGAGTATGGAGATGAAGCTGTTAATGAAATATCCCAGTCCCTCGCCAATGTCTGTGATGCTCCCATACTAGATGACAGTGATACCCTTCGCGGGGTTTCAATATCGCTGACTCCAAGTCTTTTGAATTCACTTGGTATCCTGGTAAGTTTTTACTTGTTCATCCTATTTGTGTATCTACTAATATCTTTGTCAAACATTGATTTATATATTTCTATCGCAGGTTGGAAGAGCCGCTTTTGCTGTTGCTTCTGATTTAGACAATAGGCGTATTACTTATGAAAAGAAAGCTGCTAATCTTCGTCAAGATAAAGAAAAATTAGAAGCTGTAGTTATTGAGCTTCGCAGAAAAAATAAGCAGTTGAAGACTGAAGCTTCAGTTGACAAGCAAAAAATCTCTGATCTTGATAAAGCCAATCAACAACTTTATGGTATGATTTATTTATTTTCTCTTTTAATTATTCTCACCCTATCACAGCTTGTTCAAGCAACCATTTTTGCAGATATTTATGGTGTTACTGATGAGGCTACACTCTTACAATCTTTTCCTGACCCTGTAGATGATAATACCCTTCTTGGTCGCCTTAATAATTCTTTAAGTAATTTCTCAGATGATAAGATTGAATCCCTCTCCATAGATGAACTTAAATCCAAATTTAATCTCTTAAAAATTGAACACAGATTCAATTTAGGTTTGACCAACAAGTATAAGCGCTTTTATCTTGATTCGAAGAAATAAGTAGATAGATTAAGAAAAAGGAATAGCGATCTTATTGACGAGAAAGATCTTGCCGTTAAAAATGGCTCCAAGACCCTAGAAAACTTCCATAAAACTCTTCTTAATGTTCAAATGGAAAGAGATAAGCTTATCCGCGAGAATGAATATCTTCTTGCGAGGGAAACTCAAGTTCGATCTCGTCTCCTTATTAATAGCGATGATGATTTTGCTTGGGCTGCGAAGATTCTTGATAACGCCAGAACTAATTTAGGTGTAGATGTTAGTCTTCATGCTGATCAAGCGGCTTTAATTAAAGACATGATTTCTGAAAGAGAAGGTTATCACTCTTATGATTTCCCTGAATTATTTTCTAATTGAATCATCCTTATATGTACTAATTTTGTTGTCATTTGCTCGCATCATCCGAAAAGAACTATCGTAAAAGATTTGATGAGTTAGAAGAAGAGAAAAACCAACTTGCCGGAAGTCTATCTTCTCGCAATGAAAAGTATTCTAGACTGAAGGAAAAATTGAAAATCTCATCTTAAATTTTTTGCCATGCCTTTCTCCGTGTTCGTAATGACGTTGTTAAACTAGTCTATAATGATCATGGTATCCCTCATTCTATATACCCCGATCTTGCAAAGGAAATTCCAGCTGATTCCCCAAATTTAGTTATCTCTGATAGCGAAGCTGAGGAGTCTAGCGAATACGATGAAGAATTATCTGACGAGGAAGAGAGATCTGACGTGGATAGAGATAATAATAATAATGATGGGGAAGATAAATCCGGTAATGAAGAGAAATAAAAGAGCTCTGATGAAGGTGGTGATGGATCTACTTAGTCTTGTTTCTTCTCTGTTTCTTCATTGTAAATTTTGTATATTTATTTTTTTGCTTCTCGTAACATCGTTACGAGCTTCTCCAACTTGATGTGTAAACTTCTTTTGCTTTTACCTGTTATGAATTAGAAAACAATTCTTTTTTCTACAACATAATCAATCAATCATAATTATTATCCTTTAATTATTTTTATAAATGTATCATCTATGCAATTTTATCATATGATGGATGAATAATAATTTCATCATTCTATGCATTCCCATACTTGCCTCTATTATTCATCTGCAATATGAAAAAATTGAGTAGAGATTAGATATTAGTTGTGAATCAAATTAAATTTGCCTCGTTATCGGCGATGTTATCGCTAGAAATAATTGCATAATTTTATGATTGTTGCGTAGAATCGCAAATCTCATAAATTCTGCGATCATTATCGCAATAATCTTATGGTCTTATTATGCCTTCCTAATTAAAGGTCTTATTTTGCCACATCTTTTCTTTTTGCGACAAAATCGCAGGACGTCTTTACATTTGCATGTATTGACCCATTGATCTTGTCTTATCAATATTTTTTCAACATCTCTGCGACAATATGATAAGTATAAAATCTCTTGCAAGAATTAATTCTTATGACATAGACGTCTTGCGATGAAATCGCAGGACGTCTTTACACTTGTTAAATGTAAAAACCCATTGATCTCATCTTAAATTTTTCTCTTTTGGCTATTTTCCTTTGTATAACTTTCGTCACGCGACAATATGACAGGCCTAAATGTTCTTGCGATCATAAAGCCCCATGACATTGCCGTCTTTAGACACTTATCAGCTCCCTAATGGAGGGTGCCGCCCTTATCTTCCCCCTGGTAGCCCCTTCAAGGAGGGCATATCGGCCATACAAGACTAGCTCCTCCCATCCATATTTGCCAACAACCAGCTGTTTTCGCAGCCTCTTGTCCTTTATGCCTATATGGCTTATAGTTATAAGACTGCACCCTAAGTGGGGTTTTTTTTCAGGCCAAGTGCATCATAGCCAAGAATTACCAAGAATGGTCAGGGTAGTTTCGTACGCCCCTGGCACCCTTGGATCAACCGTGTACCTCAGCGCCTTGGTCATACTTTTCACTTCTTAGAAGAGGTCCTTAGTCGTCCAATCAAGGTATAACCTTATATAATTGGAAATCCAAGATCCCTTTTCTGGATAGGTTTTATTTAACCCCAACATATGCATAACTCAGGTTCCAACAGCGGTATAACCTTTTCTCTGAGTCATGTCAAGAGATGCCCCCTTATATGAGGCATTATTAGATCTTACATTTGCCTCTTGCGAAATCGTATTCGCGAACTAGGGTGCACGCCATAAAGGTTCGTCCCATTCTATTAATCTCTGCGAAATTTTATTCACGTTTCTCACGAGCATTGTAGCTGATAAAATTTTATTTCGTTGATTTTCTTGTAAAATTTTGCAATTCTTTCATACAGGGTACTCTTTTCAATCGCATTTTCTTCAAACAAATTCTGCATAAGCTTCTTTAAATTTTATCATTTTACCTTTCTACTTACTATCTTTTGGTTCTGCTCTTCTGTAACGTTTTGCTGTTTTTTCTTTATCTGCGAGCTGCTCGCCATTATCTTCCTCTCGCTGCTCTATTGAATCAATCTTTCACATATCTGTCGTTGCTTGATGTTGTACTTCCAATTGCTCGTCTTCTCATCTCTTTCCTCGCAAGATTTTATATCAATCTCATAACATTTATTGCTTTCTCCCCAATCTCTCTTAATAACTCCAACACCATTAGGATGAGGAAATTTAATACACTGGTGGAAAGTAGATGCTACACCTAATATCCCATGTAGCCAAGGTCGACCAATCAGGGCATTGTACGGTGATTCAATGTCGACAACACAGAACAAGATCTTAGAAGTTATCCCTTTCAATGGAATCCACATTTCAATTTCCCCTTTGGGTTTATTGGCAGTACCATTAAAACCATAGATTTTATATGTTGATGGAATTAGATCTTCGTCTCTTCCACCCATGGTTTTATAGGTATGATAAAATAATATGTCAACTGAGCTGCCTGTGTCTATTAGAACCCTATTGATAGCCCAAGAGTCTTCATTTTCATCATTATTTCCTTCATCTTCTTCTTCTTCTATTTGCTTTGGATTTATCTCTAATCTTACCACCAATGGATTATCATGCTGCTCGCCAGGTTCTGGTACTTCTTGTGCACTGAAAGATATAATTTGTTTCTACCATTCTTCTAATGGTGAGGCTCTCGCGATATTCATTATCTCTCTTCCATCTGTGTCTCTCGCGAAGACTCTACTTAGAACATTATCATGGAAATCCTCTATTGTTTTGTGTGAATGTACAATGTAATTACAAAACAAATTCTTTGCTTTAGTCCCAACTTCTATCACGAATGATTCTGCTCCTTTTACAGTATTTACCCTGCGAATTTCTGGTGCTGGAGGTAATCGCTGAGATTATGGTTGTCTTACTAAAAAGTGGTTTAGATTTCCTTGGTCAATCATCCTTAAAATTATTCTCTTTACATTTCTGCAATCATTTACTGTGTGACCATGAAAGTGATGGTAAGGACAAAATTCTTGACTACGATTATTAGGATGTGGTTCTTTTCCCATGTTCCAGGGTGATGGTATATTTTCCATCAAAATGATAGCTTCCCAAATTTTTTCTATGCTGGCATTCAGGGGTGGCATCTTAATTTTTTCCCATATTATCCTCTGATTTCCTTGGCCTCTGAAATTGTTTTGCCTTTGTCCACCATAGGTTTCTTGCGGCTGATCAAGCCTTTGAATCTTATTATTCCCACCGCGATTGTAATAATTCTTCTCCCTTTCATATTCTTCTTGATCTCGACTGCCCACTGCTACCAATTTCTGCTGGTTATCAGTCTCCACTTTCTCTTGTTGTGCTTGCGAGCTGCTCGCCACATTGTTAATCATTTTAGGAAGTAAACTCTCATTTGCTGCTACTTAATTGGTGTTCGCGATGGGATAGGATTCCATCTCATTTTGTTTCTCCCCCAAAGCAATGTATTCTTCTTGTAGTTCTCGTAGTTCAGTCATAGTGATTGTATTCTTGACTCTGAAAATTTGTATGTACAGTAGATTGGTCGCGAACATTGCATTGATAAAGGACAAGATAAGATATCTCTCTTCAACTCTTCCTGCCATCTCACTGAACATTGTCTTCCATCTTATGGTTAAATGTTTCAGACTCTCACCAACCCTCTGTTTTAACCTAAACACATCTTCGATACCTGTCCGCGATAAATTGTTGCTTATATATGCTCCCAGAAATGTAGCTTGTAAATGATCAAAAGAAGTTATAGTATTTTTTGGCAATCCCTCAAACCATTTTAGCGCCTCGCCAGTTAAGCTGGATGCAAAATATTTACACAATACAACATCATGATTCTCCCACTGCAGCATACACCTAACATAAGCCTTAACATGTTGTACAACATAGGTAGTTCCATCAAAAATGCTGGTTAATGCTAGTAAGTTGCACTTTGGAGGTATTCCTCTTAACTGTACTTATTGAGTGAATGGAGTTCTCGCAGCTTCTTCAATAGCTTCATCAAGTTTCCTTCTACCTCCTTCTTTTATGTTATTTATTATTCCCCTCATCTCTGCTAACTCTCTTAAAATTTGCTCATTCACCGTTGAATTTGGTTCCATTGGTCTTTTTAATGCAGCTTCCCTTCTCCTGCGTTCATGTATCTCTTGTATTGCGAAATTTTGTGTGTCTTCATCTACACCCACATTCCTTCTTCTGCGATATTCTACTTCACCTTTTTCTTGCAATCGCAGCTGTACTTCTCTGCGAATTTCTTCATTTCTCATCATTTCTCTTCGCTGTCTTTCTATTCTCCTTTGTATTCTATCATACTCTTCCTGGATATTATTATTATAACGATTTTGTGTACGTCTCCTTTCTCGATTTTCATGATTATTCTATCGTACTGCTTCTTGGAATTCTTGTTCTTCTACCTCTGCCCTTAATCTTTCTCTCTCGCGAGCTAGTCGTGCTTGTTCAACATAATGTCTCTCAATTTCTTCCTCAATTATTCTTCGATTTCTTTGGATCTCTTGCCCGTGTAATATCCTTCTACCCTCTTCTGTATTATCTTCATCATTTTGGTTGTCTCTTCCCTCTTGATTTCTGTTGTTAAATATGTTATCCAAATTTTCTCCACGCGGATCATGGCAATCTTCTATTACCTCTTCTTCTCCATGACATTGTTCTTCATTTGGATTTTGCATTCCAACCTGGATATTTCCTCTAGCATTTGTTATTAGAGAATTTTGCCTTAATTCTTCTCTTAATGATCTTGAATTCGATCTAACGGTACTTCTTGATCTCCTATTTTGTAACCTCAAATTCTCCATTCTTAACTCATGATTTTGTCTTGTTAAATTTGCACGTTCTTCCGCCTCTAATATTCTTTCCTCTTGTATTCTTTGTCTTGGATCACCTGCTGCTTCATTTTCGCCTTCTTCATGAATTAATCCTTCAACCATTCCTTGATTTCTTTCTTCTCTTCTTCTGTCTCTTAATTTTTGATCTTCTACACCTTCCATCGAATCCGATCTCCAAGTATGCACACTCACTCTATCATAATCCACATTTATATTTTGTATCGGTGTTTGTTGATCAGGTTGTGGAATTTGATCTTCTCCTTCAATCCTTGTTCTATTTCTTCTTGTTCTTATCCTTGAAGATTCTCCTAATTCATTTGTTCCTTCTCCTGCAAGTCTTTTACTCCTCCTTACAGTTGTTGGTGGTTCTGACGTATTTCTCCTTCTTCTAGCCATTTCTTCAACTCTAACAATTTCTTCAAATCTTCAAATTGTAATTAGAGATTTTTTAGCTTGATTCTCCCTGTTTCGAGCGCCAAAATGTAGTTGCAGGATTTCCCACACTACACCCTTGTTAATATTTTGCTATAATCAACTCATAATTGAAGATGAAAAACGACACTTTATTATTTTGGTTTCAGAAATGTTTACAGAAATGGAAGAATTCAAGATTACAACTATTCTCTTGCAATTTCTCTCTCCTCAAGACTTTCTTAACTTTAAAAAAAATACATCATCCTTTTCTGGATACATTGAGTCTATATTTATAGGGTAGTTACATAGTGGATGACAGCTAAGTTTTCCTCTTATTTAGGGTTGATTCTGCGATTGTACCACGATAGTTACAATGTTAAATCTCGCAAGTTTTGTAACCATCGCAGAACTAACATGCTTTTCTCAAGTTTTCTTCAGTCGTCAGGTATTACGTCTCTCTTTTGAAGGCTTTTGTGACACTCGTGAAATGTTGATATAAAATCTTGCGGTGATGCTCGTTGTGAAGTGTTGTTAATCTCGCAGAAAATAGATGTAGCGATATTCTGGTCCTACAGAGATTTCGATCATAAATTTGGACAGTGCATTCACAGGAATTATGAAAACCGAATCTGGGTTAATATGGAAATATCTTGAGAATATTTTCAGTTTTGGAAATTCCTTGGTGTCCAAACTTCCTTGTCTATAAATACTTTGAGTTTTCATTTCTAGCAAACTAATCCTTCGTAACAGTAAACTTCCTTTGTTGTACTGTTACTGGTGAACCCGCCTATTCGGAGAGCAGAGTAACCTAATTAGGCAAAATCTCTTACGACCGCTTAGTTTAAAGTCTTCTTTGGGATTGATAATCTATAGTGCGTACCGTTGGTGGGAAACTAGATTTGATTGACTAACGGTGGTTGAACTTTGATTGCACCTAGTTTGTTTATGCTTGAGAATCTTCTCTTCTGATATAAGATTCACTGAAACTAGTTCAAGGTTTTGACAGGGATCTTTAGACTGTTGTTAGATCTAAAGACGATCTTTTGATAATCCATTGTTAACAAACTCCGTTCTTTGAGTGATTGATCACAAGAGATTCAAGTAGTTGTGTGCAGGTGTTTATTGAAGATCTAAGAAGATTTGAAGACAAGGAAGAGATAAAATATTTCTGACTTGGTTTTATAATCTTTGGTGTGCACAATACTTGTTTTGGTAATAAAGGATACAATTAATAATCGGTTTATCCTTGTGATAGATTGGATTGATTAATTGAGAAGATCGGCATCAACACAGTTCTTTGGATTAAGAGTGTTGATTGGCTTAATCTTAACGATTACCTTTTGTTGATTGAACATAAGATAGATCTTGGAACCTAGCAAAGGAGTTTATGTTAAGATAAACAGAAGAGCCTTTGTGCAACTCATATCACTTGGTTGAAGAGAGTTGATACCAAACAGATTTGTCATTCCTTTACTGTTTGGAATACGAACCAAAGGAATTGGTCCAAGTACGTGACTTGTTTATAAGTTGGAGGCGTGGGAATACAGACGAAACTAGGTGAACTGTAGGTTTAGTTACTTGGTCTCAACTATATGAAGTTGGTTTATTTTGTATAGCGGCTTAATCCTGAGAGTATTCAATTCTGGACTAGGTCCCGGGGTTTTTCTGCATTTGCAGTTTCCTCATTAACAAAATCTTGATGTGTCATTTACTTTATATTTCCGCATTATAATTGTTTGATTATAATTAAAGTAAATTGCACAAACGTTAATTCCTATTTACTTGATACGCGAATCCTTCTGAACCTTTGTATTAAGTAAACATACTTCGTTATTGTATTGTCTCGATCTCGTATCCATAGACGATCACACGAAGTGTGAACCGATTAGTTGTATTGTCTCGACAAGGACTTATAGGAAGGAATTTTTTTAGCTTGAGGTATATTTGGGTACCCTCTCCTTTTCATTCACTGTTTTAGAAAGAGAGGTATGGTTAGGGTTTATGAAATTAGAATAGTAGCGTGACTTTTGTACCATTCTTTAGATTCCTTTTTTGAATTTTCAATTGCAGGTAGAGGAAAGGTAACCTATACACAGATACAATAATCCAAATGTTCATGAAGCCCAACAAAAGGTAGACAAGGTAAGAATTTTGAAGTATGTACCTAAAAATCGAACAAAAGCTGCTATATGTGGCCTTGAAATGCATTTAATGGATGATCAGGTGAGTTATATGATCCCTTGATGGAACAAAAGACTCAAGCGAAAATAGAACGACTATGTTGGAAGCAACTAATTTACTGCAACATGCTAAGAACAAAAAACATAACATGAATTAACAAGCCTATACAAAAAACCGCAAAGAAGTTATACTGACAGACACAATTGCATTTGTAAGAAATTCATGCCATCCGCGGAAATACTTGAATTTATAAAGTTAATAATTTTGACGATATATTTAAATGTATTCATCTATAGTCAAAAGGAGTTTTCATAAGCCCATCTTAGAACATCAAGAATCCTAATATATCCACGCTTCAAAAAAAAAAAAAAAAAAAAATCCTAATATAAAAATAGATGAAAAGGCACAATATTTCCCGGTTTCTAAAGTAGTTCACCCAAACCGTCCGCAGATAATGATTAAGATAATTATGATTTTCAAAAGATATGGGTGATCATACGAAGTGAAATAGCTCGATGTTACCCTTACCTAAAGCTTAATATAACCCAACTATGATATAATTAAATACGTCATACTTCTTTCACTGTCTCTTTTGCAAGGGCCAACTCCTAAAGGAATTACTGGATGGTATATGTTACTGACAAAACTTAGCCCTGTATGTTATAAAATAACCATCCCAAATAGATAGTCCGATAAATATCAAAACAAATTATCTTTGGGGAATTCATCCTCTTCACAAGCCTATAGTACCTAAGAATATCCGCTCAATTGTAAATTAACATATAAAGAAATTCAAGCATTTCAGATGACAATGACGATATAATTGTAGACGCTTTAATGGAGCCTGTGGAATTAACGGTTAAAACTCTGGGTTCAACTTATGTCCAAGTGTAGCCTCAATTCTACATAATTTTTGCCACTTCATAGTTTTTTTATAGAATTGGAACTAACTATGTGTATATTTGTTGATGTGTACAGGTCAGTTGCTAACGGAGATTTTACATCAAATGATTCTGATGAATTTTGTAGTCTTTCAGATGAGAAGGAAGATTTTTCTGCACATACCATTGTAAACCAGAAAGATGGTTCACACTTATAAGTTTGTCATTATCTTGGTAAAATGGATATTGACTGTCCAGTTTGTGGAGCACTACATTGGATTGATGAGAGGACACACGATTCATCCAAGAAGAATCCATCCCCTGTACTGCTAAAGCCTCCTCAGGAACTGATGGAATTAATTGAAGAACAAGAAGCAAAGTCAAGGTTTTTCAGAGATCACATCTAAGAGTACAACGCTTCCAACGCTTTTACCAGTCTTCGTTGCAAACTGGATAAAATATTTTTAAAGGGTAACAGTCTGAAATCCTTTGAAATTCATGGGGAACTTTGGTACAACACTGGAACATTACTACCCAACGAGGGAAAAGACCCAATCTATCAACAATTGTATATCTATGATCTTAATAAAACCATGTATGTTTGTACAAAACGGATTACCCAACTGGGTAAACAGCTTTTTGGAACAATTTAGGAAATTATCTTAAACATAATAAGTTTTGCACTAAATATTACCAAGCACAAGAGATTCTAAGCAATGCTAATGGTTGAAAAAATTTCGGTTATAATACCTGAAGATGGTTCTCAAAATCTTAACTTCAGGGATATCATACTTTATTGGAAGGGAAAAAAATGGATTCAAACGTATTTCACAATCTCACGCTGCATATTTTCCCCTGCATTACGTTTTACTCTTTCCATACAACGATATGAGTTGACATCCTGATATGAAACAACTGGATCCACCCACATGAAAACATACTTAAAAGTTAACTCTAAAACAAGTTCATAACTTTCCTATTTTTAAGCGTTGAGGTTGGTGTTACACCATCTTAAAAAAAAATTATTTCATGAGCACTTAATGGATGCTTGGGCATCCACTGAACGGAACCATCTGTATTATCTTGAGAAAGATCAAGATAAATTGTACGCATATTTTTACAAAAAATATAAAGGACTCTGTGGAATCTGGGCTCAATCTCGATGATGGAGGTAAGCCATATGTATTACCATCGATTTTTGTGGTGGTCCAGGAATATTATGATATTTATCAAGACTAAATGGCCATTACACGGTTTAATAATCACCCGAATATATTTCTAACAATGTATGTGATTTCGTGCCAGTCAGAAATTTAAGATGAGTTTCCACCTAATCAGCATGCTTTGGATCATCCTAATCTCATAGCATGTGCCTTCGAGTTGAAGATAAATGAGTTGATGAAAGAAATCAAGAAAAGGAATATGGCCAGAAAAGTAGTTGCTCATGTATCCAGGATTGAATTTCAGAAATGTGGTTTACCTCATATGCATGCTCTTACATTCTTGGATGGTCCTGAAAAAATCAATACAGTTGAACAGGTTAATAAATTTGTGTGTGTCGAATTCCTGATGGAAAAATCGATCCATTTTTATTTGAGACTGTTAGGAAATGCACGGTATATGGTCCATATGGTATGAACTCCATGTCCCTGAACAATGGATAATGCAGCAGTGGATATCCGAAGAAACATATCGAATATATAAGAATGGATGGAGGTGGATATCCAATATATCTTCGCCGTGAAAATAAGAATGAGATTACCATACGCAGGGGATATAAACCGAACAACACAAGTGTTATTCCATTTAACCCATATTTATCTAGGATTTTTATGTGACACATTAATGTTGAGATATGTGAAGTTGTAAGGAATGTTAAATACCTACACAAATATCTCTATAAAGGTCATGGTCATACAACACTAATTATCGGTGAATGTGATGAGGTGCAACAGTACATTTATGCAAGATATATTGGTCCACCTGAGGTTGTGTGGCATTTATAGAATCACCCAATGCACCGGGAAGAACCTATTGTAGTTCAAATATCTATTTATCTTCCAAGACAACACAAAATTATGTATGATGCAATTAAATAAATGGATAAGGTTAATGCTGATGTAGAAAATTGTAAGTCAATATTGATGTTATTATTCGAGTATTATCGCAAGAATCCCACTTCCCAAGCATATACTTATCAATAGGTTCCATACCATTTTGTATGTAAAAATAAAGAATGAAAACTAAGGAAGCAAGGTTTTGCAATTACATGTGTTTATTACTATCAGTTGTAGCCGGTGAAAATTTATTTAACAACCCGAAAACAGTAGGGGATGGTAATGCTAGGAAACGTTATCGTACGTTTAGAGTACTACTACACCTAAATATTTAGGAGATAACAATGGACAATTAACTTGATTATAGATAGATGTACCATGAACGCATGCTCACCATAATATTTAATGCATATTAACAAGGGAGAAAAGGCACACGGGATGTTCAACCGAATGAAGGACCACACCTTATTTTTCAAGTTAATAGTTCAGGAGTACAATACAAACAACCTATCTGAAAATTTTATGGTCTAAAAAGTATTCAATCCAGAAGGAGAATTAGAGGTTTCAGATGTTGATACAAACATACAGGTATCTTTGCAAGCGATTGGAACTAAAGCTTTTTTTTTATTATTATTTGAAATATAAATAATTTTGTACATGTAAAGCTCTCTTTATTTATACGGTCCGGGTCGTAGAAATAATGTCACACATACTACCAAAGATAAAGACAAGGATGCATCTAAGATGGGTAGAAAACGTGTATTACGTAACTACAAGAAAGCAAAGCAGACAAAAACATCAGCCAAAAAGACTCGGCGCAGACCGAAAAGGAAAGTTACTCTGAAGATGAAGAGTAAGCAGCTAATGATTTACTGAAAAGTTATTTGAAGAAATAATGGGTTGGTTTAGCTATAGATATTTCTTTTAAAATGAGATTCTTAGAAGATTTGATTACTCTCTTTAGTACTATCTTTTACGTTATGGTACAATTATATGGTTTTAGATTATTTTTTAAAGTTAGAATGTTTCGGGTCATGATTCATATGAATTTATTTGGCATACTCAACGGATTATAAATATTTGTTTATTTTTTTAATGGAAACCTAAAGTGCAGTGATGTTTAAGGAAAATCGAATATCCTTTTATGTTTTTTTTTGTGGCTCTTATTACAGATTGCTGGGCTAATCAGTTCCTTGATAATTTATCTTAGGACAATATTCTATTGTTTACCGTATGTACAGAATTCAACGAAATCTAGACTACACTGTGGTATAGTTTTTGGCTTAACAACTATGTTCCGTAGGTTAAGGTGTGATTCTAGCAGCTTACAGCACCAGTTGCAGTTCAGTGGGGATCCAACTTCTCACTGCAACCAACAAGTTGTTTGGATATTCTATCTTATATAACATTTAATATAAGGCAGGGTAGTCAAGTTAATATCTCTAAGTGTTAAGGAATTGGGGATGCAACAATGTATCCATAAATGATTGTATGAAAGAATATTACAACGAAAGGAGAAGATAAAGTTACGAGATGACAAAGTTTAGACAATATCAAAAATTAGACAAAGATTGAAACAACATCAAGTAAAGCCAATTTATAGAATTGAACAACAGAATTAAACAACCAATATTATGTATCACACAAAAAAAAAAAAAAAAAAAAAAAAACCAACGCGCGGCACCATTTTTCTCTTAATAGAAAACCGATGAATTCCGATGAAAAAATTTAGTTGGAACAATGTAATGGAGAAAGGTATTGTTAGGTGACCACGTTTTCGCGGTATCATCCGATTGAGTTTTATGAATATACAAATGATTGGATTAAAGATCGTTACAATTAGGATCATATATATGTACAACGAAAAGAGAAGACAAAAACATGAGCTGACAAAGTTTAGACAATATCAAAAAGTATAAAAAAGACTGGAATGACATCACGTTTATCCAACTTTTAGAATTGGATGACATTGACGAATCATTTATTATCGCGTGACAGTAAATGCTGGGTTTTTTTTAGAGAAGATTCAGAGTCTAATGAAGGGTCAAATGCAAAAGAACTTTGGAGACATCTTTGCAGCATTAAAAAAAGGAAAATTTTGTTTTCATTCCTAAAAGAAAATACTAAAAAAAAGACAAAGTGATTTTCATTCTAGGGAGTACAAGTAACATAGTAAATATATATAGAGCGTGATAATAAGAGTCTTTTCCAAAACCATGGATCTGAAGCAAAAATAGAAGAGTTTGGGAAATATTATTACAAAGATGAATGGAAAGTACTAAATTATTGTTGAAAATTTTAAAGTAAGTGGCATAAACAAAGAGATAAAAGAGTATCTCCATAACCGAAAAACACTTATATCCAATTGGCATAAATAAATGTCAATATACCAATACGAAAGGTTGAGTCGGGGCCGTAAGGCCCCTGTGATACCTAGTTTAAATATAATAATAATTAATTATTATTATTGGATATAAAGAGTATTACATTAACTAGTTGGAAGCCTAACAAGTTAAGCTCCAACAACATACTACTACATTAATTGAACAGGTTGATGTGCTAGCCTACCAGCGAGCCTCATGGGTAACCTAGCCAAGGGAGCCGAAGCGGATGGGGGGCTGAGATTGTGTCACAAGGGGGCAAACTAACTCTACCTTCCATGTTAATTTCTGCAATATTATGCCATTGGGGGCTTGAACCTAGGACCTCCTGGAACCCATGAAACTTTAGGGAATGGGGATGACCAGCTGAGCTAGGTACCTGTTTTTTAATATTTTAGGTTTCCTCTTTCAAGGACTTCCTCTTTTGATCAAAACTCCTTATTTTCATATATTTCCAAATAATGCTACATGGACTATATGGTTAGCAAAGCAAGTGTTCCTGCAACCATTATGACTTTCTACCATAAAAAATATTTTAAAAATATTATTTTAATATTTTCAACAGATAGTCTTTCAAGCAAGATTAATAGTTTCAGTCAAACTTAAATTCTTCATAAAATGATGAAATAATGCTCAATGGATCATCAGGAAATACCAAAATTCTCAAGATTGGTTCTCTAACAATATGGCGACACAGGCATGCCTCCATGGTCAGTCATGGTCGTCCTCTTGGCTTGCAATATCCGGTCCTACCTCCTATAATGATTAATGACCTAATTAATCATCTACAATTCATATTTGATTCAAACTCTCTCCCCAACAACTTGGAAGATGATACATTCACCATTAGATGGTCTCACAGGCACCAGGAGCCGGTTCTATACCTCTTAGTTGGTTCTCTCTCTCTCTCACAACCAAACCTTTTGACCGGGTCCCATGGCATTCATCCGGGACCCACTACTCCCCAATGGGTTCATCGCAGCCCTTCATAGGGTATATTGTTTTGGTGGAGTTTAAAATCTCGGTTCGCTAAGAACTACTGTTTCCAATTCAGAAATGCTTGGTGAACCAGCAAAAAAACTACATAAAAACAACACTCTCACAACCAAACCTTTTGACTAGGTCCCACAGCTTTCAGTAGGGACCCACTACTCCACAATGGGTTCATCGTAGCCCTTCATAGGGTATATTATTTTGGTCAAAATCTCGGTTCGCTAAGAACTACTGCTTCCAATTTGGGTTCTTAACTATAGACATTTCATTGATTTCAAGTGGGGTTGTAACTTGTAACTTGTATAGTTGTATTCGGGTTCGTACAATAATTTTTGTACGCTTCATTTCCAATATAGTTTTATTTACCGAGCAAAAATAAATAAATTTTTTTGACATAGAGTCAGAGACTCGCCACCAGACACCAATTCATCTTCAAACCTTCTTCCTAAGTTTTTAGAAACAGAAAGTTTGAAAGTTCCTTTCTCTAACAGATCGTTTCTCAGAACTGTTCATTTACCGCAATAAATGGAAGCAGCAACGATGTCAACTATTCCTCTAGATCTATGGTTAGAAATCCTTAAGCGGGTACCATTAGAAACACCATTCGTATGCAAGTGTGTCTGCAAATTCATGTGTGATATAATTTCTCAAACTTACTTTGTGAAAATGCATCTTCATCATTCGATCAAAAAAAACAACCAGAAATTCCTTCAACGGACTTTAGTACAAAGCGGATCAGAGATGTTTGGATTTTCTACATCAAGAAAAGTTGTATCCGTAAGTCATGATTTAATATTGTCAACGAGAAGAATACCCGGGTATACTATTTTATCGGATGTGCCTTTCCAGTATTCAGATTATGATGTATTTTTGATAGATTCATGCAACGGTGTGGTCTGCCTGTTGTACCGTGGTGTCTATTTTCAATATTTCTTGTGTCTGTGGAACCCCTCTACTACGGAGTACATGAAAAT
Source organism: Papaver bracteatum (assembly GCA_023529315.1). Classification (NCBI taxonomy): domain Eukaryota; kingdom Viridiplantae; phylum Streptophyta; class Magnoliopsida; order Ranunculales; family Papaveraceae; genus Papaver; species Papaver bracteatum. The sequence goes on along the minus strand of JAJJWX010002811.1, from coordinate 2,671,623 downwards.
ACTCAGATTAGAATCACATAATTTGGGCAAAACCTTTGATATCAGGACCAGCGTTATTGGTTACAACAACAAGACGGATAATTATAAGTGGGTAATTGCTGCAAGACTCTGTGGAGCCAGCTTTAGTTCCTCTTTTCATGTCTTCAGGTTACGCGAAAATTCTTGGGGCACTCAAACAATCTCTTATTGCATATCTTCGTCCAAAAGTGCAGTTTTCATTAGTGGCACTTTTCATTGGTTATGTGAAATGCGAGGCCAAGTCTCTCCGTTAATTTTATCGTGGGATATCAACAAAGAGGAATTCAAAGAAGTGCATCTCCCAAATATGACTTTGAAGAATGGATATGCCGTGAAGGATATCGGAGTAGTGGAAAAGTGCATGTGTGTACTTGTACATGTTCCAACATTTTGTGTTGAAATATGGTTAATGCAAGTAGATAGATCTCGAGATTCTTGGTTCCGACGTTATATCGTAGTCGATGAAACCATTGTGAGCCCACCTCATTTCAGAAGTTTGGGTGGTATTTACTCGTACCCTCTGAGGACGGCTCGTAGTTTTAAGAGCGGTGAGATTTTATTCTAGTTTCCTGGGAAGGGTTTATTATATGATCCCACGCATGAAAGTGTAAGAGAACTTGGTAGGGATTATCATATGTTAACTCGAGGTCTGCACTCTTATATGGAAACTTTAGTTGCTTTGAACTCTGGTCATTATGTTATAAGTAAGGGAAAATCGAAGAACACCAAGCAGATGAAGCGTAAGACATGTGTTTGAATAGTTTATTTTCGGAAGTGGTGATGGTGGCGGTCCAAAATTTAGCGGTTTTAGGCGGTGGTTTGGCGGTGATTGTGGTGGTTTTTTTTTTTTAGGATTTACCTTTTTTAACTTTATCTATTGGTTTTAATCAGTGGTCTTGTGGAGCAGACCATCCTTATATCTTATGGCGGCTGTTGTTTCTCTTTCGACTTCTGCTTTTACGAGATTGAGTTAAGGTGCATCGACGAAATCAAGCTCCACCGACGTTGTTTAGGTTACTGTGAATCTGTGATTGTGAAAATGTATGATAATCTCTTTTATTTCTGATAATGAACTCAAGTTTTTTCCAATAATGGGTATTCAGATTTCAAAAGGTTAAGATTTAGACCAACTAATACTTCAATGGTTCAGTGGTGTAAGGTATTGTTTTTGCAACTAATCCACTGGTTATTGATGCAGATTTTATTAAAAAAAATTGGTGAAAGGTGAATATATTATCTTTCAAATCAATTTTTGAGTGCTTAACTTTTTATTCACACCTGTTTAGGATGGAGTATTTTCTAGATTGAGTTTCTACGTTCGAGTGAAGAATTTCTAGTCTTTTAATCTGTTTTGAGTGAAATATTGTGACTTCACTATGGTTTCCAAGTATCTAACATAACAAGTCTAATTATAAGAACAACGATTCTACACGTACCGAGCCAAACTCCCCCCCCCCCCCAAAAAAACCGTCATGTGAGTGGGGCGGGTAGGCCCCGCCCGCTGGGAACTTGCAGGGGGTCCCTTTAAAGGTGTGTGGGGGCCATATTTTTGTTTCACCCCGGTTTTGGGGGATTTTTTTTTGGCTCGGTACGTTAATAATTTTTGTTCTAAGAAACCTTCAATGTGATCTGAAAGGGTGTGGAAAATCCATATTGGTATGGCGAGGAGAGATAGAGTCTGAATCACAGAGTAAAACTGCGGGCAGCGAATCTCTGAGATCTTTTGCCATAAACTACATCTCATTTTTGCTAGAATCACCCACTCTGGAATGTAGTCGGGATACCCTAGACGACGAGACCTTGTGTAATGGATCGAAAACAGCGGTGGTATCGTGATTATCCCGTGCGGAAAATCAACGGAAGAGAACAAATCCTCTAGCATTAGGAATAGAATGGGCATACTTCGCAGAGTGAGTCCAGTGCACTATTTTAGTCGGGATATATATCGACACTCTCTAGTCGGGATAAACTCTAGACGACGACACCTCACCAGAATTAAAAAGAGGGAATGTTATAAATACCCTCCATTTTATTTTTATAACAATTATGACGTCTTCTTTTCCCTCTTCTTTGCTCCATACCCGCAAACATAATCTTCTATACCATACGTACAACACAGTTTCACTGCCGACGACCTTATTAGTAATAGGATAACTGGAGAAGCAAGTTGGTAAAGAAGTTACGGACTTGAGTTGAATATCAGCTCAGAAAATTCCTCTATGCGAACCAAAACATGCTAAAGATTAAAAAGATCAAAGCTGGAAATTAAAGAAGCAGAAGCATGTATCGCTAATTTGGATGGAATTTCAAGTCATCTAGCCTTATCTATATAATATATATTGCATGACTATGTTTTGTATGTGGATGATGGTAACGATATTGTATGACTATGTTTTGTATGTGGATGAAGGTAACCTTATTGCCAGTTCTAAATCTGGAAAGATCTAACGCTAAATTAATTATGTAGATTTCATGATATACCTAGGTTGTGTTTTGTGTGTAGGTTTGCAAGATCCATTGTTAAGAATAGAAAATTAGTTTTTTGGGCTAATTAATGCAGTGATTTTCTGTGGAAGCTCAAATCCTCTGCTGCTCTTCCAAGAAAATCTCAGAGTTTAGTTTTTCGGGCTAATTGTGATTTTCTACGGAAGCTCAAACCCGCAAACTTTTAAATCATTGGAAGGAAAATACACCACTGAGCAAAGGAGTTGGCGGCAGTGAGAATACTTGGAATGAATTGGTCGGGCAACTACATGCACTAAGTAACATAAAATAAATGTACCGAACTAAAATGTTCACTAGAGAAAAGAGATGCATAAAAAGTTACATGATCATGCAGGGAGACATGAATCCCATGCCATCACAACTCCATAAAAAAAAAGCGAATAAGATGATGTTAGAAAAACATGCGTGGCTCAGTGGCAATTGTCTGAATGTTATTATACTATATACAGACTTCGGACATGGTATGTATACCACAATCTCTAATTACATATGGATTTATTTGAGAGTCTTTATGAACTGAATTAGTTAGGTGGCCTCTGAGATTCATAACAATCTCTGGCTAATGTTAATTATTTTATTAAATTAGTTCGATGGCATCTCCAATAATTTTAATACGTGTTGGGATGCAAACTTGACCCGACTTATGGATCCGAACAAACTAATCATTGGTGATATTCTTCGACTTGATTTCTTAGTGTATCGATATTATTTTGTATTGTATGAACTGTTGCTTGATTTGGTGTAGTGTACAATAGCGGGATTTGATAAAATTCCGTTTTAGGCATCCATACAATATATAATCTTTCTTGATCATACATTATTGTTTTATCTAATTATCGTGTTTTATATTGACAAAAATAAATCACTACTAGATAATTCCGTCCCTCTGATTATTTATTTTTTTGAAAGGGATCCCTCTGATTATTGTTTGAGTATTATATTGTATTATAATTTAGTTGTTTATTGAATTCTACCATGGAGCAAGAGAAAATGGTTGAGGCGCATAATATTGTCATTTCCGCCATCAGCTATGAATTTATGATTACTGGTGATGAAGGTTAGCTGGGAAATTAGTTGAGACTCGCATAATCAGCTATTAAGGAAGCAAAGTACCATGCATTGAGACAGGTCGGTACTAATTCTTGCGTATACCAAACCAAAAATTCATCGCCACGAGGCAGGGAGAATCACCACGCACACCAAATCAAAAACGCTTCTCCACGGGGTGGGGTGAAGCCCCGATCAAACTAAATAAAAAATGCGTTGCCACGGGGCGGGGATAAGCCCCGCGCACACCAAGTCAAATACATGGTTAAAAAAAGAAAAAAAATGCCGGTGCGTAGCATGGGCACAAATCTAGTCAGATTTTATATACAATCCTTTTATACAGACCGACTGTTTAATCACTAGTACCCTACTAGTAATCGTTTTTTGGTGGATGGATGTCCGGATCGTTAGTTAATTTGTTGGATGCGGATGGACTTTTTTAAATCCAACGGATTATGATCGGGCCCTTTTGACTTTCTTAGCATAATTCCTTCCTAATATATATCTGACGTTCGTTTATTTATCCCTTCCTAATAGGACATAAAATAGAGAAAGGTCTTATCGCTCCATTAATATTAATTTAATATGAAAAGATAATATATGATAGTTTCCTAGTAAAGTATGTATAAAACTAAAGATGAAGTACTAAGTAGTAAGCACTAACTTATTTGTTTCTGATAAGTGATAATGGCTACTAAGTAGTGGGTATAACATCTCCAGGCTACAATTTTCGTAGTGGATTTGACCTTTATAAGTAAATACCCAGACTGGGTAATGCACTCAAAATTGAGTCGTAGCAGGGGCAGAATCGTAGTAACTAGTAACTGATCGGGAGCATCTGATAATGGTTAGTAGGCAATGAGTGTACCATTGAGAGTGGATAAAAGGCCACAGATATCCTTTCTGCTTAAACGACAAAAATAGTGCATGCATTCATGTCATGCATATGTGTTGAGATTATTAGTCCCACATTAAATAAAAAGGATGTTGAGATTATTAGTCCCACATTAACAATTGGTTTTAAGTTAAATGCTCATATTCTAACATGGTTTTTTGGCTTAATATTTCTTTCTCGCCAAAGTTCTTTTTCCCATGTTTTTACATTCCACGTGCAGCCTCTTCCCATGTTTCCTTCTTTCCAAGTTATAACTACTTGCCGACATCATGTGTGGAAAAACATTTATTCACACAAACTAGGATGAAAAAACAAATCTTGCATAGAGATATCGTTGTTTCATAAAAACCTTTTAAACGAAAGGAAAATAGCGCATTCAACAAATATCGTGATAACCACTCACTCACTTGAATTCCACTCCTTGTTCAGGAAAAAGAACTGGTTCTGCTGTATGTGTCGCGTAAAATTTTCATACAATAAATCGCTGGACATCTCTACTCGATTTAGAGCGCACATTTTGTTAAAGTATTTTCGGCAGCCACTCGGGTTTACAATTGGACTAACGTAGCAATAATCAGCCTCGGGAACTTCTAAGTTTGGCTTTAAAGTAACATAGATGGAACCATTCTCCGTCTGTTTGAGTTATCTTTGTATTTTCAACAACACAAGATACTTTTCATCATAGGTTCTTTCCAACGTGGACTTCCACCACCCAATTGGATAAAAAAGTTCCAAGAATTTATTAAAATAGCCAGATTCCTCTATACCCGTAGACCCGATAAATTCAAAGATTACGGGAAGTTTGTTGTAACAACACAATGAAAAAAACCACACGTAGCTAGTACGATTCATGGAAACATCATCAGGTGTAATCACAACGGGAAATACCCTTTCCAGCATATTTAAAGGAAAAAATCTCGTAGCCGGGTCAATAAATGTGTTATTCTCTTCTTGCATCGTCAGAAGATTACAACTTCGTGCAACATCTGCTGAATGTGTTTGATATACTCTATCGAAGATGTGGAATTGAATATCACTTGGAAACAGCCGCATCACATCAACACAGTTCCACGAAGAACCGGAGACTAAAAAATTAACCTAATCCAGATGATATTGAACAAATAAGTAAATGATCAACATCTTACAAGGTTTTGTCATCACCTAATCAAATCTTCGTTACCGCAGCACTTTTGTAAATTGAAAAAATAAAACAGAAAATAGATATGAGGGTGGGCCAAGTATACCTTTCCCATTAGTACATCGATTCTTAAGTCTTGGAGTTTCTGAAACCATAAAAAGAATATGGATAAGAGCAGTGTAAAATATGTTTAAGTTTTGCTACATATTAATTACCTAAAACAAAGAGGCAGCAAACCTAGAGCATGATTATATTCCACTCTGGTTTTATTATTGCTATTTGGAGGAGTATTGAGTTCACATTCTTTTAGTTTGGTGGCTTGGTTTCGGAATGAAAAAGGTAGGCATCGTAGTATTCAATAGGTAAAAGCGTAGCGTTTGTCCATCCGTTATGAGTAGTCGTTGCTTTAAATTGGTGTCTTTTTCAAACACTAAGCATGAAATGTGTACAGTTGACATCTCTGGATTTCCAAGTAGAATCGCTACTTCCTTTCTAAGGTAATTTATTTTGAAGTTTGTAGGTACTTGAACAACTGTTATCGAGTGACTTTCTTGTGGTTGGTCATATATATCATCGCCACAATTCTCTCGCTGTAACCAGTCCCCGCCATAGAGAATCATCATATGTTGTTTTGCCATTTGTGGAGCAAGAAATAATGGACAAGAAAACTCGGTGATAAAACGCTGAAAATATGTTGTACTGTATTGTGTGGGAATTGCTAGTGATAGAGCAAAGGCTAAACTAAAGCTGAGTTAAGTTTAGTAGAAAGTTCAGTTATATAATGAAATTTTTTGGCGCGCCTTTTGGAACTTATTTTGGTTCTTTACCGCTCTTTTTAGCTCATCTGGTTTAACGGATGTAAAGTCGGTAGTTTGGTGGTGATGACTTTACCGCGCTTTTTAGCTCCTCTAGATTGTGGATGGTGGATGAAACAGTATGGTTGATGTTTATACGGTTAAGTGCGGGTTAAATTCTCTTTGCGACTAAGGTGACCAAATGAGATCATTTGGAGTCAACATTATCCGTACAAATTAAACTCTTTCCTATGGCTTCCACACCATAAAAATTTGATGACGACAGACAACCTTGTTATAAGGAGTATGGATATGGATAGGGTGTGCCGGTTTTGTGAAGAATAAGATGAAACAAGTACCATTTGGAAAGAAAAGAATGATATAATCTTCAATCACAGAAAGAGAAATTTGGAAAATTTAATTCGAGATTTTAAGATTCAAGCTTATTTTTCGGCGGAGACAAAAATTGTTGGGTTTGAGGGCTAACATGGTGATAGTCGAATGGGACTCGTATTTATATTGGTCTCTTTGAGTTAGATTTGAAACGTTTGGGTGTTAGTGTTTTTATTAATCGCTCTTGGATCTTTTTTCTTTGTTATTTTCTTTTGGTGATCGATCAAAAACTTGGTCACCTTTTTTTTGGTTGCTGGTTGTATTTATTTGGTTGAGGTACAACCCTACAGTCTAACCTCGATAAATTAATACCTTGTAACAAGAAAAAAATATTCTTTTAGCGAGATTAGACTAATAATCTCAACATTTATTTATATTTATTCATTAATGGATAAAGAATATTACATTAACTAGTTGGAAGCTTAACAAGCTAAGCTCCAACAACATACTACTACATTAATCGAACAGGTTGTCGTACTAGCCTACCAGCGAACCTCATGGGTAACCTAGCCAAGAGAGCCGAAGTAGGTGGGGGGCCTGAGATTGTGTCACAAAGGGGGTAAGCTAACACTACCTTCCATGTTAATTCCTGCAATATTACTTCATTGGGTGCTCGAACCTGGGACCTCCTGGAGCGCATGAAACTTTGGGAAACGGGGAGGACCAGCTGAGCTAGTTTCTTGTTATCCATTTATCGATAAAGGAATATTTATTCATTTAGACAACATTTTCTTAGTTAGAAAGTACAATTATATAAGAGAAGATGTACAAATGTTCCTCTAGGGTATTGGTGAAAATTGCGGAGCCAAGGGTTGACTAACCCTGGCTCTTGGGATGGCCATTTGACCCGCCCAAACCCATCCCCATGGGTACCCACCCCGTTTGGGTAGGGTTTTACCAGCAAAAATGAGGATGGGGTCTAGTATGGGTAATACCCGAAACCTAAGTTACAGGGATGGGAAGGGGACGGGATTCAAGGAACCCACCTTGTAGCTTTCATATTATAAGGGTTTAGACTTTTATGCAAGAAATTGTATCGAAAAAGTAGAAAAACTAATAAGTCATTTAATGATTCTTTTGTTCACTTTAAGATGAATTTCAGAATTTAAATTTTAAAATGCATTATTTGTGTATTACTATTATTTTATTTGACTCATATTTAAGTTTTGATTATAAATAAATTTTGTGTATTAAGTCAGGGTTACGTGTAACCCATCAGAAGCCACCCATACCAGCCCCGTCCAAATTCATATGGGCAACGGGGTGGGTATGGGAAAAAAATTACGAACGGGGAAGTGACTGGGATTGGCATACCCGCCCCATACCTGCCGCATGACCATCCCTACCTGGCTCTAGCCCCACCCTAAAATCAACAAAACTATAAAAAAAAACCTTTATAGTAAATTTTGCATTTAGACCTTGTTTGGTAAAATTCATGATTATCTATATTGATAAATGATTTTGATATAATCATTTTTAAAATAATTTTTTCCAAACACTTTTTTTTAAATAATTAATTATCTTATAATGATGATATCAAAAAGGAGAAGAAAGACCAATGATCTAAGATGTTTTTTTTAGTCCTATGTTGTTTTTTTGTCTCTCTCTTGATAGTTTAGAGAAAATAAGGAAAAACAATTCAATTTTAGTTTGTTGGAAAAAATAATTGATTATTTCAAAACAACTTTTTTCTGTTTATGTAAATAATGGATTTTTTCAATTATGATTAAAATAATCAATTATTATAATGGTTACCAAACACTTATAAAATCCATTATAATCTGCATAATGGATTATGGGCTGATAATCCATTGAAATAATGGTTACCATTAGTCCACATAGTTTTAAAATTTTAGCCCACCTGTGCATATATTTTATGAGTGATTCTTAACGAACCGTCTAAGTAGACAATGGCAAAACCGCCAAGACACAAGAAAAGTGGGCCCCGCCCACCTGAAGCTAACAGGGGGTCCTACTTTTGGGTATTCATGTGTTTACACGGTTTATAGGGAGTCCATTTGGACCGTTTGTAAAGAATTTTTGATATTTTATACAAATATTTTTTTAGTTCCTCTCATTCACAAAGTCTGGCTTCGCTTAATTTTTTCACCCTAATAAAACTTCTATAATTCAACCATGTGATGCTGGGATTATTCGAGCATTCAAAGTTCATTATAGGCGTTGTTTTTATTCAGCTGGCATCTTGCAAATCCTTGAAGTTGATCCACCAAAATCCGAACGAGGATAACCACTAAAAAAATGCCCCCGTTTTTTAAAAATTTGTTAAAGTACCCTCACGTTAGTCTTTCCATACAGTGTTAGTTAAGACTAATTTACTTTACATATTTGCCCTTTTGTTATTGCCACATTGATTTTCCACATCATTTTTCAGGTTCGTCGAGTTCGGTTCAAGATCGTTACACCACTTTCTGGTTCGTTACATCATTTCCCAAAAAGGGTTCATCATTTCAAGTGTTTTGGGGTTTTTGGTTGGAAGAAAACGAACTTTTACAACATTTTTTTATGTTCAGCGAGCCCGGTTCAGGATCGTGACAACGCTTTCAGGTTCGTCGAGCCCGGTTCAGGATCGTTACACCATTTTCAGGATTGTCGGATCATTTACCCTCCCCACCAAGGAGATGTAGTTCAGGGGTAAATAGGACTTCTAATTGGAAAGATAATTGCCACCTAGCACTTTACCAGATGGATTTTGCCTTTTGAATAAAACGGGGTACTTTAACAAATTTCTAAAAAAATGGGGAACTTTTTTAGTGTAATGTGAAAAATAGGGGTACTTCATCAAAAGGCCCAATTTTTTTCCACACTCAGATTTTTTGGTACGGTAAATTTAGAAGAATGCTTAACAAACCGAGTTACCAAGTTTTTGAAAGCCAAAACCGACTCGCATATTAATGGGCACCTACCCAGCTAGCCTCGGTTTGTTAAATGTACTCTTTTAAGTTTTAACTTTTAACTTTCACCGTGTAATGTTACTGTACAGTATACTTTTGGGTATTTAGACCATGGAAAAGGCTCTTTTAACTCATAAATCATAATCATATTGCAGGCAGTAACCAACTTTAAATACTGTAAAGAATCTAAAGATCTAAAACTTTATTTTCTTCCCTCGAAGAAAAATGGCCAACATAGTCGAACAACAGGAAATGGACGAAGATGGCGGATCTACTTGGGTTATCAACGATGTGAATGGCCTATTTAGGAATGCCAGAGCAAGAGAAATGTACTTTCAAGATCCAGAGATCCGAACTTGACGATACCAAAAGGATTGCATACAACGCTTTTGGGCGACCAATTCCCTTAATAAGAGAAATAGGGAATAAATGGTACACTTCGTGCATCCAGGTTTAGAAGGTTTTGAAAGAGGTGGAATTGCAGTATACGAGAAACGACCCGCTTTAAGAGTTTATGATTTGATGTTATCTGAATACAATGAATTTGTATTAAGGGCTCTCCGTCCGTGTAGATTTCTTCCATTCTGTTCAGAGAGAACATGGCTGGGGACTAGTCCTTTATGTGAGGTTCACAATTCGTCTGTTCATGAACCTTCTCTTGTGGAAGTGGGTAGAAATGTAAAGGAAATGGATCTGGAAATTTCAACCAGCTGGAACCTTAACTTCAACCAGCGACAATACAATTTTAAATTTTCCAAATCGAGTACTCAACTTGGTAACTCCGATAAAAGGTATTGGCCCCTCCGTGTTCTTATGTGGAACGCTAGAGGTACGTTTGGGACTGATTTTATTCACATTCTTAGAGATGTAATAGATTTTACTTCCCATCTGTGCTGGTGATTGTGGGAACCTTCGCTACCCTGACTCAAGCATTTGATAACATCTCTCAGATCGAATTTCAACATGCAGTTATCAGTGATCCATTGATGTTCTCAGGCGGACTATGGGTCATATGGAAAACTGGAATACTTGTATATGGATGGGAGGACTCTCTCTGGAGATCAAGAATTCGTATACATAATTCTCTGTGACATATGTTTACGGGATGAGGTTAGATGCATGTAGCTTTCTGTTGGGTTTCCCAGGGTTAGGTGTTTTTGAGCTGGCTACAAATCACTATGGTTAAGTTTTTTCCTCTTATTTTGGTCAAGTTGATAGATTGTGAATGTCAAGGTTTTTTCTAAACAAAAAAAAATGGCTTACTTGAATTAGGAAGTTACTGTATACAGTTGTGTTGATAGAGTTGGAATTCGTTATATTCATATGGGTTTTCATTATCATTTGGATTTTGTAGAAAAAATGGCTTCAACATGTTATGGTAATGAAATATAACCATGTCCAGGATCCTGCCCCTTTAATTAATGTATTGAGTTAATAGAAGTTGTGATCGTAGCCTATTTAAGGCATCGGTTGTGTATGTTAACATGTTGTATTTTAATTTAATAAATAGAAAATATGTGCACAAATATAGGCAAACAGTGAAAGGATCAGTGGCTAAGTGGCCATTGAATCACGAGATCGACTCTTGTCTCAACATACTCTCTCAACATTAATTACTTTAAAAGAATTTACTAAAGATTTAGATTCGCTTGTATTTTGAGGGGAAATTCCTTTTCGTCACCTTTTTTTTGACCTTTTTCTTTAACATCAATGCTTCAAGTGCAAAACTCAGTTTTCTCCCCTTCTTGAATTTTTCATATTCATGGTTTCACACATTTGAAGTGAAGAATTATTTTTCAAATTTACCTACAAGTCCGCGATAGAGAAACGAAGCGAAGAATGATCTGACTAAAGGGAAGCAAAAAAAAAAAGTTCCAAGGATAAATAAAAGTTGCTTTTTACATAAGAGTTCAAATGCAAAACCGCTTTTCACCTGTATTAGGGGTTTGTTAATTGTAGCTTGTAATTTGCACTTTTATATCGAGTGAATAATTAGTTCTCACATTTATTTTGAGTGAAAACTGTGCTTGTGGTGTGGGATTCCCATCGCGGCAAGGAACTGGACCAATAGACACAGTAAAAATGCAGGCAGAAACAATAAAATGCTAAAATAGTAGTTCTGCACGGACCGCGTAAAAAACAACGAAAAAACCGCTCCTCACAGGTTTTTAAAATTTTTGGTCCCCACTGGCCCCACCCTTCGGGAGTTTAGCAGGGGCCCATGCGTAATGTGTCTGGCGGTTTTATTGCGTAGTTTTTTACGTGGTCAGTTGAGAAAGGCTTATGATAAAAATCCTCCACTTTTATCAGTGGTTCACTGGTTCTAAACGAACCGAGGGAAGAAAACAATGGCACAACCGCCTCTCACAGATTTTTTTTTCTTTTAAAAAAGTCTTTATGTTCCGCATAAAAAACAATGTATAAACCGCACTCTCATATGATTTTTTTAATGGGTCCCATAGTATTCAGTCGGGACCCACCATTACCCTATAAGGGTTCAACATGTGTACTTTGGGGGTTAGTTTGGGAAAACTACGGTTTCTGTGTGATTTTTTGAACGGTACGTGTAGAAGAGCTGTTTTTTTTTAATTCTCTTTTTTTCCAGTAGTTCTTAGTTCTTGTGGTTGGTCATATATATCATCGCCACAATTCTCTCGCTGTAACCAGTCCCCGCCATAGAGAATCATCATATGTTGTTTTGCCATTTGTGGAGCAAGAAATAATGGACAAGAAAACTCGGTGATAAAACGCTGAAAATATGTTGTACTGTACTGTGTGGGAATTGCTAGTGATAGAGCAAAGGCTAAACTAAAGCTGAGTTAAGTTTAGTAGAAAGTTCAGTTATATAATGAAATTTTTTGGCGCGCCTTTTGGAACTTATTTTGGTTCTTTACCGCTCTTTTTATCTTATCTGGTTTAACGAATGTAAAGTCGGTAGTTTGGTGGTGATGACTTTACCGCGCTTTTTAGCTCCTCTAGATTGTGGATGGTGGATGAAACAGTATGGTTGATGTTTATACGGTTAAGTGCGGGTTAAATTCTCTTTGCGACTAAGGTGACCAAATGAGATCATTTGGAGTCAACATTATCCGTACAAATTAAACTCTTTCCTATGGCTTCCACACCATAAAAAGTTGATGACGACAGACAACCTTGTTATAAGGAGTATGGATATGGATAGGGTGTGCCGGTTTTGTGAAGAATAAGATGAAACAAGTACCATTTGGAAAGAAAAGAATGATATAATCTTCAATCACAGAAAGAGAAATTTGGAAAATTTAATTCGAGATTTTAAGATTCAAGCTTATTTTTCGGCGGAGACAAACATTGTTGGGTTTGAGGGCTAACATGGTGATAGTCGAATGGGACTCGTATTTCTATTGGTCGCTTTGAGTTAGATTTGAAACGTTTGGGTGTTAGTTTTTTTATTAATCGCTCTTGGATCTTTTTTCTTTGTTATTTTCTTTTGGTGATCGATCAAAAACTTGGTCACCTTTTTTTTGGTTGCTGGTTGTATTTATTTGGTTGAGGTACAACCCTACAGTCTAACCTCGATAAATTAATACCTTGTAACAAGAAAAAAATATTCTTTTAGCGAGATTAGACTAATAATCTCAACATTTATTTATATTTATTCATTAATGGATAAAGAATATTACATTAACTAGTTGGAAGCTTAACAAGCTAAGCTCCAACAACATACTACTACATTAATCGAACAGGTTGTCGTACTAGCCTACCAGCGAACCTCATGGGTAACCTAGCCAAGAGATCCGAAGCAGGTGGGGGGCCTGAGATTGTGTCACAAAGGGGGTAAGCTAACACTACCTTCCATGTTAATTCCTGCAATATTACTTCATTGGGTGCTCGAACCTGGGACCTCCTGGAGCGCATGAAACTTTGGGAAACGGGGAGGACCAGCTGAGCTAGGTGCCTGTTATCCATTTATCGATAAAGGAATATTTATTCATTTAGACAACATTTTCTTAGTTAGAAAGTACAATTATATAAGAGAAGATGTACAAATGTTCCTCTAGGGTATTGGTGAAAATTGCGGAGCCAAGGGTTGACTAACCCTGGCTCTTGGGATGGCCATTTGACCCGCACAAACCCATCCCCATGGGTACCCACCCCGTTTGGGTAGGGTTTTACCAGCAAAAATGAGGATGGGTCTTGTATGGGTAATACCCGAAACCTAAGTTACAGGGATGGGAAGGGGACGGGATTCAAGGAACCCACCTTGTAGCTTTCATATTATAAGGGTTTAGACTTTTATGCAAGAAATTGTATCGAAAAAGTAGAAAAACTTATAAGTCATTTAATGATTCTTTTGTTCTCTTTAAGATGAATTTCAGAATTTAAATTTTAAAATGCATTATTTGTGTATTACTATTATTTTATTTGACTCATATTTAAGTTTTGATTATAAATAAATTTTGTGTATTAAGTCAGGGTTACATGTAACCCATCAGAAGCCACCCATACCAGCCCCGTCCAAATTCATATGGGCAACGGGGTGGGTATGGGAAAAAAATTACGAACGGGGAAGTGACTGGGATTGGCATACCCGCCCCATACCTGCCGCATGACCATCCCTACCTGGCTCTAACCCCACCCTAAAATCAACAAAACTATAAAAAAAACCTTTATAATAAATTTTGCATTTAGACCTTGTTTGGTAAAATTCATGATTATCTATATTGATAAATGATTTTGATATAATCATTTTTAAAATAATTTTTTCCAAACACTTTTTTTTAAATAATTAGTTATCTTATAATTATGATATCAAAAAGGAGAAGAAAGACCAATGATCTAAGATGTTTTTTTTAGTCCTATGTTGTTTTTTTGTCTCTCTCTTGATAGTTTAGAGAAAATAAGGAAAAACAATTCAATTTTAGTTTGTTGGAAAAAATAATTGATTATTTCAAAACAACTTTTTTCTGTTTATGGAAATAATGGATTTTTTCAATTATGATTAAAATAATCAATTATTATAATGGTAACCAAACACTTATAAAATCCATTATAACCTGCATAATGGATTATGGGCTGATAATCCATTGAAATAATGGTTACTATTAGTCCACATAGTTTTAAAATTTTAGCCCACCTGTGCATATATTTTATGAGTGATTCTTAATGAACCGTCTAAGTAGACAATGGCAAAACCGCCAAGACACAAGAAAAGTGGGCCCCGCCCACCTGAAGCTAACAGGGGGTCCTACTTTTGGGTATTCATGTGTTTACATGGTTTATAGGGAGTCCATTTGGACCGTTTGTAAAGAATTTTTGATATTTTATACAAATATTTTTTTAGTTCCTCTCATTCACAAAGTCTGGCTCCGCTTAATTTTTTCCCCCTAATAAAACTTCTATAATTCAACCATGTGATGCTGGGATTATTCGAGCATTCAAAGTTCATTATAGGCGTTGTTTTTATTCAGCAGGCATCTTGCAAAGCCTTGAAGTTGATCCACCAAAATCCGAACGAGGATACCCACTAAAAAAATGCCCCCGTTTTTTAAAAATTTGTTAAAGTACCCTCACATTAGTTTTTCCATACAGTGTTAGTTAAGACTAATTTACTTTACATATTTTCCCTTTTGTTATTGCCACATTGATTTTCCACATCATTTTTCAGGTTCGTCGAGTTCGGTTCAAGATCGTTACACCACTTTCTGGTTCGTTACATCATTTCCCAAAAAGGGTTCATCATTTCAAGTGTTTTGGGGTTTTTGGTTGGAAGAAAACGACCTTTTACAACATTTTTTTATGTTCAGCGAGTCCGGTTCAGGATCGTGACAACGCTTTCAGGTTCGTCGAGCCCGGTTCAGGATCGTTACACCATTTTCAGGATTGTCGGATCATTTACCCTCCCCACCAAGGAGATGTAGTTCAGGGGTAAATAGGACTTCTAATTGGAAAGATAATTGCCACCTAGCACTTTACCAGATGGATTTTGCCTTTTGAATAAAACGGGGTACTTTAACAAATTTCTAAAAAAATGGGGAACTTTTTTAGTGTAATGTGAAAAATAGGGGTACTTCATCAAAAGGCCCAATTTTTTTCCACACTCAGATTTTTTGGTACGGTAAATTTAGAAGAATGCTTAACAAACCGAGTTACCAAGTTTTTGAAAGCCAAAACCGACTCGCATATTAATGGGCACCTACCCAGCTAGCCTCGGTTTGTTAAATGTACTCTTTTAAGTTTTAACTTTTAACTTTCACCGTGTAATGTTACTGTACAGTATACTTTTGGGTATTTAGACCATGGAAAAGGCTCTTTTAACTCATAAATCAAAATCATATTGCAGGCAGTAACCAACTTCAAATACTGTAAAGAATCTAAAGATCTAAAACTTTATTTTCTTCCCTCGAAGAAAAATGGCCAACATAGTCGAACAACAGGAAATGGACGAAGATGGCGGATCTACTTGGGTTATCAACGATGTGAATGGCCTATTTAGGAATGCCAGAGCAAGAGAAACGGACTTTCAAGATCCAGAGATCCGAACTAGACGATACCAAAAGGATTGCATACAACGCTTTTGGGTGACCAATTCCCTTAATAAGAGAAATAGGGAATAAATGGTACACTTCGTGCATCCAGGTTTAGAAGGTTTTGAAATAGGTGGAATTGCAGTATACGAGAAACGACCCGCTTTAAGAGTTTATGATTTGATGTTATCTGAATACGATGAATTTATATTAAGGGCTCTCCGTACGTGTAGATTTCTTCCATTCTGTTCAGAGAGAACATGGCTGGGGACTAGTCCTTTATGTGAGGTTCACAATTCGTCTGTTCATGAACCTTCTCTTGTGGAAGTGGGTAGAAATGTAAAGGCAATGGATCTGGAAATTTCAACCAGCTGGAACCTTAACTTCAACCAGCGACAATACAATTTTAAATTTTCCAAATCGAGTACTCAACTTGGTAACTCCGATAAAAGGTATTGGCCCCTCCGTGTTCTTATGTGGAACGCTAGAGGTACGTTTGGGCCTGATTTTATTCACATTCTTAGAGATGTAATAGCTTTTACTGCCCATCTGTGCTGGTGATTGTGGGAACCTTCGCTACCCTGACTCAAGCATTTGATAACATCTCTCGGATCGAATTTCAACATGCAGTTATCAGTGATCCATTGATGTTCTCAGGCGGACTATGGGTCATATGGAAAACTGGAAGACTTGTATATGGATGGGAGGACTCTCTCTGGAGATCAAGAATTCGTATACATAATTCTCTGTGACATATGTTTACGGGATGAGGTTAGATGCATGTAGCTTTCTGTTGGGTTTCCCAGGGTTAGGTGTTTTTGAGCTGGCTAAAAATCACTATGGTTAAGTTTTTTGCTCTTATTTTGGTCAAGTTGATAGATTGTGAATGTCAAGGTTTTTTCTAAACAAAAAAAAATGGCTTACTTGAATTAGGAAGTTACTGTATACAGTTGTGTTGATAGAGTTGGAATTCGTTATAGTTATATGGGTTTTCATTATCATTTGGATTTTGTAGAAAAAATGGCTTCAACATGTTATGGTAATGAAATATAACCATGTCCAGGATCCTTCCCCTTTAATTAATGTAATGAGTTAATAGAAGTTATGATCGTAGCCTATTTAAGGCATCGGTTGTGTATGTTAACATGTTGTATTTTAATTTAATAAATAGAAAATATGTGCACAAATATCGGCAAACAGTGAAAGGATCAGTGGCTAAGTGACCGTTGAATCACGAGATCGACTCTTGTCTCAACATACTCTCTCAACATTAATTACTTTAAAAGAATTTACTAAAGATTTAGATTCGCTTGTATTTTGAGGGGAAATTCCTTTTCGTCACCTTTTTTTTGACCTTTTTTTTTTAACATCAATGCTTCAAGTGCAAAACTCAGCTTTCACCCCTTCTTGAATTTTTCACATTCATGGTTTCACACATTTGAAGTGAAGAATTATTTTTCAAATTTACCTACAAGTCCGTGATAGAGAAACGAAGCGAAGAATGATCTGACTAAAGGGAAGCAAAAAAAAAAAAAGTTCAAAGGATAAATAAAAGTTTTTTTTTACATAAGAGTTCAAATGCAAAACCGCTTTTCACCTGTATTAGGGGTTTGTTAATTGTAGCTTGTAATTTGCACTTTTATATCGAGTGAATAATTAGTTCTCACATTTATTTTGAGTGAAAACTGTGCTTGTGGTGTGGGATTCCAATCGCGGCAAGGAACTGGACCAATAGACACAGTAAAAATGCAGGCAGAAACAATAAAATGCTAAAACAGTAGTTCTGCACGGACCGCGTAAAAAACAACGAAAAAAACCGCTCCTCACAGGTTTTTAAATTTTTTGGTCCCCACTGGCCCCACCCTTCGGGAGTTTAGCAGGGGCCCATGCGTAATGTGTCTGGCGGTTTTATTGCGTAATTTTTTACGTGGTCAGTTGAGAAAGGCTTATGATAAAAATCATCCACTTTTATCAGTGGTTCACTGGTTCTAAACGAACCGAGTGAAGAAAACAATGGCACAACCGCCTCTCACAGATTTTTTTTTTTCTTTTCAAAAAGTCTTTATGTGCCGCATAAAAAACAATGTATAAACCGCACTCTCACATGATTTTTTTAATGGGTCCCATAGTATTCAGTCGGGACCCACCATTACCTTATAAGGGTTCAACATGTGTACTTTGGGGGTTAGTTTGGGAAAACTACGGTTTCTGTGTGGTTTTTTGAACGGTACGTGTAGAAGAGCTGTTTATTTTTCAGTAGTTCTTAGCGAACCGAGATTTTGAACTACACCAAAACAATATACCCTATGAAGGGCTGCGATGAACCCATTGGGCAGTAGTGGGTCCCATCTGAATGCCATGGGACCCACTCAAAAGGTTTGGTTATGAGAGTGATGTTTTTATGTATGTTTTTTGCTCGGTTCACCAAGCATTTTTGTTTTTCCTTTTTGGGGTAGCCCCAGTGGGGCCCGCCCCTCGGGAGACGTGCAGGGGAGGGTCTCTGAGATAATGTCCCGCAAAGGATCCCGATAGGGAAATCAACGATAAACACAAAGCCTCTCAACACTTGGATCTGTAATGGGGCATGTGTGGGCCCCATCTGTATTACACGCGGGATTAAAAATCGGGATGTCATCCTCGGTTAACATATCATTTCCGTTTTTTTCCCTTGTTTTTTTCTTGGTTCATCGAGAATTTTTGCACTTTTATACCTCAATTTTTTTTCACCCCTATGTTTCCATGTTTTATTGGCTCACTTTTAAAATACATCCCCTGTTATTCCCAGGTGGGATATGGTGAGGATGAAATATACGGTGGATAAGAGTGAGTCGTGACACATAGGGTCCTGCTTTAGGTTACATCATGTTACTATACTCACCCTGGATTCTAGAGTTTAGCTAGTGGTGTTTACTAAGCAGGCGATGAGACACGACGAGAGGAGAGTCCCAGACCATGAAAGACTATAGCACGACAGAAAGGAACACACGGTAAAAATGCAGACATCTAATCGTTAATTTCTGCTTCCCCTGGTTACAACTCGTTAATCTACTCACTTTAGGTCATTACTAGATTTACTAGTGGTATATACAGTTTACACCCTAGGTGAAGAGACAAGACAAGACGAGAAGAGACAAGACCCTTTTCGCTTTCCAAAAACTCCAGCCTTTAGACAATGAGAGTCGTGACACATGAGACAAGACGAGACGAGACCATTCCAAGAAAGTTATATATAGTACTATACATACTTATTAAATGAAAGATGTGTGGGTCCCTTGAGATATTTGTGGCCTCCTTGAGATGTGTGGGAAGCATCTTACAAATCAAAAATGCTTTATGCACCGTGCGGTGTACACAGCGGTGAGAGAGTGTGAGAGAGGAAAAGATATGGGCCCCACCTTTTTGGCCCACCCCTACTAATCACCCCAGGGCGCCCCTAACAGCCCTTAGATCTCCTTGTGATGCACACCGAAGTACACACCTTTGGTGTGTGTAGCATTTCTTCTTACAAATTTGTCCCACCTATTCTGGTGATTCTTCTATTTGATTTTTTGTTTCAATATTTCAACACAACATTTGGATATGAAAAATCTGTAGAACTTGAACGCGTATGTGGTTGGATGCCAATGTGATGTAATTGTTTTGCACTTAACCAATTGTTAATTGCTGCTGGATATTTTTATTTTGAAAATGCTAGATCCTTACATAAGCGTTTTGACTTTTGGGTGCTAAACCCTTTTTACACACAACTGGTTAGGATGGAGCTTTTTTGAGACATTTTGAGATTCTACTTTCAAACTTTCAATTGAAGAATTCAGAGCGATAATTCTACGTACACCGGGGGAGGAAATCCCGTGACGTTACAGGGTAAAAAAAATGGCGTGGGACCCACCATTAAAAACCACCCCCTTATAAATCTGTGTAGTAGGGCCCCTGGGGCTGTGAGGCACGGTTTTTTCCACGGTGCCCAGCCCCGGTCAACGTAGCACTACTCAATTCGGAGTCTCTTTTTCTGTTTTGACTGGAAGATTGTGTTTTTACCTTGATTTCTATGCATCCATCATACATAGGTTTCTTATTACATTTGATTAAATGTTTTTTTATGTCCCCATAAGGGCCATAACTATGGTGCATTTTAAGATTTTTTTATAATTACATTAAAACAATGACAATAACACCTTGTTTGGTTGGAAGAATTGGATTCCTAGGAATTCAATTACGGGGTAATCCAATTCTTGGAATTGAATTCCATGGATTATATTCAATTCAAAAAAATTAGCATTTGGTTGAGGTAATCCAATTTCTTTTGTTTTTATCTTGGAATCCAATTCCATTGCACTACTAGACCAATGCAATGGAAATCAATTATTTTGGGGGGAATTGGATTCCTATGAATCAAAATTCACAATTACATATAGTTGGTTTGGACCGTTTGGTTCAAGGAATTGGTCACATTCCCCCAGAATTGGATTACTAGGAATCCAATTCCTTGAACCAAACACACTGTAAGTTCCATGGAAGAATACAGAAAGAGAGTCGGAGACAATACACATAAAAACTAGTCGGTTGAGAAAAATATGTTTCCCAGGATAAATAATTAGTTAGATAAGCATAATATATGTATACGAAACAAATGGAACTTGAGAAACATGTCCTTAGTCTGCCATAATGTGATTAATAGTAAACTACACAAATGCTATAGGGAGATATGCAGTTATTTTTTTCGTCCAAATTCCATCAAATTTTCTTCTGTATAGGGCTATCCAAATTTTTACATGGGATTTTCTATTTTTTTTGAAACAGTTTACTATAGGATTAAAAGATTTTGATGTTTTTTTCTGTGGGGGGGTCGCTACAGCCTAGGTAAGCCCCCCCACCCCCACTTTCGTCACTGGTTTTGATTGCACCACTACAGTTGATCTTAGCAAGGTTATGGAAGAAACCACATTGGAAATGGTTTTATAGGGTAAAGAATTTTACTCTCTACCTTTAAATTGGGGATGGTGGGACCCAAGGGATTAAATGATAAACGTGTTGACTATATTAAGAAAGAGAAGATAACAGACGGGTTGCAGTCTCCAAACATTTTTTGAATTCCGTCAAAAAAATATTAAATTCATTCGAATTAAATTCAATGAATTTGTAGGAGACTAACTTATTAATGCAACGAATTCAATCCTTTCGAAATCCCAAACATTACACCAAACTGCAAGGATCGACATCACTACGTTATTAATGCAATGAATTCAATCCTTCTGTTTCGAGGATCGTCGGGTCATTTACCCTCCAATGTTATTAACGCCCAAGTGGGTTGGTGGTGACGCTGGTCTATTCAAATCAGTTCAGTATCAACTCTCCCCTGTCTCTTCGTTTTCTTCCCTTTTTCTTGAAAACACCACTTCGTCTCTCTCAGCCTCTCTCTGAGAACAAAATCAACTCTTTTTATAGTAAACCACTCTCTCTCATGCTAAAACCTCAAGACACTTCACTGAAAATCCCTTTAAATAACAACTTCATCTCTTCAAAATTTCCTTCTAAAGTTCCCCGTTTTCGTCACTTGTCTCTGCAATTCATTAAAAAGGGTGAAAGAACAGGGGGGGGGGGGGAGAAGCAGCGGTAATCGAGATTGATTTGAGAACAACCTATTCATGTGTTGGGAGGAGGAAATCATTAGCAATGATTTCAACAAGGTCATTTTGCGATACACCAACAGATGAATATGTTGTTCCTAAATCAATACCAATTGATGCTGCTACTCCTCCTCCCTCGGTTCTTTATCTTATGTTTATTTTACAGATACTGAACGTTTGATTGGTGAAGGTGCGTAAAATCAAGCAGCCACGAATTTTATCAACATAGTTTTTGGTAAATCATTTAGACATCCTTGATTCAATTATCCAAAAATCAAAAGTACCCTTAAAATTTACTTGAATCATTGGCCTCTCAAGTTAATAGAATTTGTTGGACTATAGGTTGTTGCTGGTAAAAATAAGAGGCCAGTAAGTCAAGTTAATTGAAGGGTTACTTTTTGCAACAAATTCTATTTTCTCCTTTTTTACTGTGAAAATTTGGTTTACAATAGAGTGTTTGAGATCCTTGTAAAGGTGCCAGTAAAAACAACATTCGTTTGCAAGTGTGTGTGCAAGTTTATGCGTGATTTTATTTCACATACTAATTTTTCTAGGTTGCACACGGCTCATGCCGTCCAGAAAAACAACCTAAAATTTATTTTTAGTATCGTTGAACCGAAGATCCCAACTCATACTAGATTTTCAGTGTCAAAAACATTTTTCACAATAACTTACGCTTCAGTATTGGCATCCACAAGTATTATGGACTATACTATTCTATCTGATGTCCCTTACAAAAATTCAAAGTTTGAAGTCACCGTGTTGGGTACATCACAAGATCTGGTTTGCCTGTTGTTTGGAGAAGAAGCTAAGAGCCTAAGATGGAGATAGATAAATATTACGAGGTTGATTGATGGAGGCTGAAAATCTGGCTATAATCAGTAGAGTTGATTGATGGGGGAAGGCAAACTGAGAGTAGTACTGGTTCTGCAGATGGAAGAGAAGATGATAACGACGAACAAGGGAGTGTTTGGCTTCTGTTCGGTTAAGAGAGAAAATATGAAGATAGGGTGTTGAGTAGGAGTAGCGAAAGTTGATACACCGCATAGAGGAGTCTTTGGATGCTCTACAGTTAAACTGAATCCGACGGCTTTGATTGGAAGCGGGTTTGGATCTTGGTTTTTTCTTCTTCCAAGCCCATGTCTTTTCCAAAGCTAATATCTCAAGCCCACATCTAGTTTTGAGTCTTGCAAACAATCACTTGCAGATGTGGTGCAAACAATATTCTTCACAGCTTTATTTAGTACCTAAAAATATAAAATTAATTAGTACAAGTATTTATTCTTGAAAACAATGAAAATACAGAATTCGCGATAATATAGTACTCCCTGCTGGTTTTGTTTTTAGAGAAAATTAAGGAAATTAAGAGAACTAATCATTGAAAATGGTCTCATGACACTTGTCAATAAAAGAAGTGAAGTGAAATGGTCCCCATGACACTTGTCAGCAAAAGAAGTAAAGTGAGATGGTCCACATGACACTTGTCATCAAAATAAGTTAAGAGAAAAGTGGTCCCGGAAAACTAAAGTAACATTTGACTTTCTCAATTAGGAAACCAGCCTATTTTTTTGAAACATCTATTTTAGTAAACCATATTAAAAAGGAACGGAGGGAGTATGAATTTAAAGAGGCAAAAGATGAGTTAATTGCCCATAAAAGATGAACGGAGGCACTCATCACACATCCCCAACACCAACTAAATCTTTCATAATTTTCCAGTCCTTGCAACCAAGCACATGTACGAACTGCTTAAACTGAACTTCCCCGCATTTTATTAAATTTGAATTTGGTGCATTTCTTAATGAAACCACCCGATGACCATGATCACCTTTAATTTCAGGGTTATATCATTCTCACAGTTCTCAAAATATTTGCTTCTCTAATTCTAGTAAAGGTTTTCCATAAAGAAAGCAATATTATGCAGCAACTGATAAGGCTGTAATCCAAGCAAAAGGTGTTCCAAATTCGTACACCAGTATGCCTACAAGCTGCAACCATTGAAAAAGGTCTAGTGGTAGCCGTACAATCCCAGAATGACCTGCAAATACACAAGAACATAACTCAGCACATTCATAAATATGGAAATGTTAATATGAGCATATACTGACAGTTTAAATATGGTGAAGACAAGGAAATGACAATACAAGCTGACATTCCAGAAAAAGGGAGACAATAGGGTGCAAAAATAACTTTTCACATAAAAAAGAGTGTTAAACGAACTTTGCTCTGGAAAGGATCATAGGTTAAAGGGTGCAAGAATAACTTTTCACTTAATAAAGGGTAAAGAAAGAAGGTTGCACACATGCAGGCTTGTTACCCTGACTTCATTCAGAACTAAAGTAGATCAAAAAGTTCTAGTAGCAATCTGACAATCCCAGATGGACCTGCAAATACGCAAAAGCATAACTCAACATATTCAGAAGCATGGAGAAGGCAATAAGAGCATATAACTCAGTAAACGACATTCCAGAAAGGGTGAAAAAGGAGTGCAAAAATAACTTTTCACACATAAAAAAGTGATAAAGGAACTTGGCACAAAACATTTCATTGTTAATATAGTACTCCCTCCGTTCCATTTTACTTGATGTTGTAGAGTTATTCACGTAGATTAAGAACTATCAGAGAGTTAAATTTTTCCAATTCTACCCATATTAATACATTTAAGGAAGTGTCCGTCAAGTTTTGTCTGATGTTTTGCACTAATTACTCATCATGTGAGCTCTGATCAAGTAGAAATGAAGCGGTCCTTGCATCAGTTTAATTAGTTGTAATCTTGTAGATTAACAATGGGGGAAATCATTTGTAGCCCAATACCCACCAAAAACCCACCAATAAGATTCTATATCTATATATGAGTAATCCATAATTAGTTGTAACACTACAAAAATAACCTTTCACCTAAATTATAATAATTTGTTTTTGTTAGTTAATGTGCTGTGCAAACTATATTCTTCACATGAACTAGAATGTTAGTTCATGCGATGTTTCCTTTCTTCACTTGTACTAGAATGTTAGTTCATGTGATGTTTCTGTTTTGCACCTGAAGTAGTGTAACCTTATCTCTAATATTAGGTCTTATCTAAACCTAGTATATAAATAAAGAGAATGTAACTTATCCAAAAATATCTAATAGAAAAAGAGTGAGAAGAACTAAGAGTTCTCAATTCTCCATTAAAACAAAATCATCCCAAACCTTTATTATAATCACCCTAACATTTCCAACAGTAGTAGCATGGCGTGCAAAATAAATCCTTGGCTTGGTACATACCGATGTGTGTGGACCAATGAAGACACCAACTCATGGAGGTAATAGATACTTCATTTTATTCATTGATGACTTTACTCGAATGACTTGGGTGTACTTCATGAGGCAAAAATCTAATGTGTTTGGTATTTTTAAGAAATGTTGGAAAGGTTAAGATGATTATAATAAGGGTTTGAGATGATTTTGTTTTAATGGAGAAGTGGGAACTCTTAGTTCTTCTCACTCTCTTTCTATTAGATATTTTGGATAAGTTCCTTATCTCTTTCCTTATCTCTTTCTTTATATAATAGGTTTACATAAGACCTAATATTAGAGATAAGGTTACACTACTTCAGGTGAAAAACAGAATCATCACATGAACTAACATTCTAGTTCAAGTGAAGAAAGGAAACATCACATAAACTAACATTCTAGTCCATGTGAAGAATATAGTTTGCACATCAGATTAACTAACAATCCATACATCAATATTTGATTAACAATTTCAATAACTCTAGAAGAAAACTCATTTAATTTTTCATTTTCTTTCATATGTAGATTTTCAAAGTCTCTTCTATATGATTGAACTTTCAACTCTCTCACCTTCTTGTTTCTACCAAACTCCTTTTGTAGAATATCCCAAGCTTCTTTAGCATTAGGAAAATGAATTTTACTCTTGGTAGAATAGTGTCTCCAACTCCTTGTTGAATGTACTGTTGGAAAACAATTACTAAAAAATGATTTTTAAGGTTTTAATAAAATTATAATTTATTGTTTTCTTTTGTGAATGAAAAAACTTAATAGTCCCACATTGTGGAGTTTCCACTTTTTAGTTAATTTAAGAGACTATATAAGCTTTTTAGTCCCACATCGAGAAGTTCCTCTTCTTAAGTTGTTTTGTTTCATTATATAAACAAATTCACTACTTTTGTAAAATGAATGGGAAAGGGGTTGCTCTATAGTTCAGAGGGATCCCCAAGGGAAGATATTTTATATGTTTTCTTATGCATTCGCGATTTTCCTTAAGGGTTTTTTCGGAGTTGCCAAGATCAAGTTGAGCATCTACTACATATGCTAGTAGTAGGTGTATTAGGGTGTTTTATCCTGGAGATATCCGTCCTGTGAGGGCTATAGCATCACTCTTGAGTGTAGCCGGGCGCTAATGTCTTCAGGGCAACGTGTTGCACACGTGACTCACTCAGTTTTCAAAGTTTTTCCTTTTTGATGTTGCGGAGATCTGGGCAAATCTATCACTTCATTATAAAGGAGCTAAGTATCAATAACTTTTGATTATTTGATTTTTCCTTGTTTTTGATTATTGAACCCAACAATCTTAATACATTATCATTTGTAATAATCATGGATGTTAATTATGGAGTGAAAAACGAAAACGAATTTATCATTTGCACCCAACATGTACATGGATGCTTTAGCATTCTTCTTCCTACTCTCCTTGAGTGTATCCTTTTGTGC
The DNA here is from genome assembly GCA_023529315.1 of Papaver bracteatum. Taxonomy (NCBI): domain Eukaryota; kingdom Viridiplantae; phylum Streptophyta; class Magnoliopsida; order Ranunculales; family Papaveraceae; genus Papaver; species Papaver bracteatum. Next base: position 2,645,074 of record JAJJWX010002811.1, on the reverse strand, counting down.
TTTTTCTAGGGTTGATGTATCTTCAATTTTATCATACCCGTTTTGAACAATTTCCCATACATCTTGAGACATAAATAAAGTCTTCATCTTGATGGACCAAAAATCATAATTTTCTCCATGAAAAATGAGGATTGATGGTTGTTGAATGTAGAGATTTGAGTTGCTTGTACTTTCCATTGATTTGATGTAAGTTTGATTGAAAAAATTGGGTTTTTTCTTTTCTAGATCTAGATTTTAAGAAATTTATTTTTGCTGATTTTTTTGATTGATTGGGTTTTGATTTTTTAGAAATTGATTTCCAAGATCAGATTCGATTGATCTTGGCTCTGATACCATGTTTGAAGTGTGTGGGCTTCCAATTCAAAACCAACTGGCAATGAGTGGAGTGGCTCCACACCTTATATATTAAGATCTAGGCTAAGGAGTTAGCTATGTGGGACTATTTTATAGTTTCTCCAACAGTTTAAAAAAACAACAACTAAAAAACGTGATTTTATAAGCAATTTCCTATAATAACTCCACCTAAATTTTTCTTCAAATCAATTCCTAAAATTACTCCACCTTTTTTGTCACGACTTTACCTTTTCCTCTTCCTAAAATAACTCGTTTAGTAAACTCCTTTTTGGTTAATCTAAGAATTAATGTTAATCCTAAAATAACGTTTTCTACCCATAAAATTCCAAAATAAATTCCCAAAATAACTTCTTCTTTTTTTAAATAAAAACGAGTAAAATATCTTTATCCCTAAATTAATCTTTTCTGTTATAATAATTCCTAAAAAAACTCAATTCTACTATTCTCTGTTTACCATAATATTTGAATGTGGAAATCTATGTTGATGATCGTAATCTTCACAAAATTAGATTTTGCAAAAATCATCATAACTAGCTCTTTGAAAATTCCAATTATCACAAATCTGTGATAATACCAATTTTCACAAGTACCGTTTTGAAAAAAAACATAATTATCACCAAAATTCAAATTTTATACTGGCTAAGAGCAACTGCAGTGGTACGAGTATAACTAAAGATCAAAGACCAAATTTGAGTTTAGTCCGTTTTTCGACGCTACGGTGGGCGAGTATACTTAGTCGAGCGGACGATTTTGTCTTCGTTTGGCTATGGAACGTAGGTATAAAGTTCGTCCCGTTCGGGCGTTGATATAGTTTACGCCGATTGTGGGGCGGTGTTAAAGATTACGCTGGGTGTGGGGCTTTCATAAAGTTTACGCTGGGGGAAGGGGCGTGCGTATAATCAACGCCAACGCCTGAATGAGACGTTGATATAAAGTGCGCTCAGCCTAGTTGCTAGCTTTTTTATTTTTTCTCTTTTTCCTTTCACTAAACTACTGCCAAAAATGTTGGTTGCTAGCTGCAACAGAAGATAGTGAAACCTGGCCTATTAATGATGTGCAACTTTGCACGGAAGGGAATACAAAAATAAGGAACACACTTGTTTCATGGCTGTTTGGTATTGGATTCTTTCAACAACTAATAAAAATGAAGGAACACACTTGTTAGGTGAACTAATAAAAATGAAGTAAGATCATCAAGGATGGCATCTACGAGAGAGACCAATAACCATAACCATGCCAATGAGTGGGGCGTTAACTATACATTCTCTGATGCCATGCGTTCACTATACGTTCTCCTCAATAGGGCGTTAACTATACGTTCGCCTCATTGGGGCGTTGTCTATATATATCAACGCCTGATGCCAGGCGTAAACTTCAGCACCGCCCAATCGGGCGTACATTTTAGCAACGCTCCATTGGGGAGTAGTTTTTATGCACACCTCTTCATGGGACGAAGACTATACGTGCTTCATGTGAAACGTAGATTATACACCCGCCCGGTGATAAACGAACATCGATTATATTTGGTTTTGGTCTTGGTCCCCGACCAAATATAGTCTGGGATTTAGTCTTGGTCCGGATTTTAGTTGATAGTATGTCCCACTGCGTCTTGTATTTGGGCCAAATTTTTAGTTATACTCGCCTGTTGTGGTTGCTCTAAAGTTATTATTTTCCTAAAATTGCTTGTTTATCTCTCATGGTAACTTTAGGTAAGTCAAAATTTCCAAAAGAAACATAAAAAATAATGGTGAAAATTTTATTTTTCTCTTTTCATGCCAAGGAAAGATTGTGATGAAAGTTTTCACTCGGAACACAATTACACAAGTGAAAACATCAACTTTCCCTGAAAATTGAGGTGTAAAAAATATATTTCACTCAAAACTATGGTGAAAAAATAATTTTTCATTCCAAACGAACCGGTGAAAAGTGTATTTTTCATTCGGAATGACGTGAAAAATGTAGAATATGATGATGATATGAAATCACAGATTAGGGTTTCATTCTAATCAATTAATTTCATCTCCATACAGGGGCGGAGCCAGCCCATTGCAATGGGGTGCACTTGCACCCCCTGCCCAGCTGGCTCCAAAGCCTAATTTAGGCCTAATATAAAAATTTTTCTAATACCCAAGCCTAATTTTCCGTTTTTGCACCCCCTAAAAATTTATTTTGCACCCCATAGCAAATTTTGCACCCCCTTAATAAAATTCTTGGCTCCGCCCCTGTCTCCATAGCTACTAGTTGGAACCCCACCTTCCCTCACTTTCATTGATTCATTGATTGTTGGTTATAAACTTTCAATACAATGATTTCTTTACATCATATAATGGGCTGTGAGATTCAAAATAATTAGGATGCGCAAAGTGATCAGGGTGCGCAACACGCTGTGTTTTCTTTGAATCAAATATGTTCACCTATAGCTAACATTGAGGCGAGGGACAATTTTTTATTTTACTTAGCGGCCGAAGGCCGACCAAATTTTTTCGGACTCTGTAAGTTAGCTTTTGGTTTGCAAAAATATTGAAAGTATTATTTAATCATAAAGTATTTCAAATTTGTGCATAAAATCATACTAAGTCATCATGTTTTTTATGTCCCCATAACTATAACTATGGTGCATTTTAAGATTTTTATAATTACATTAAAACAATGACAATAAGCTCCGGAGACATACACATAAAAACTAGTCAGTTGAGAAAAATGTGTTTACCAGGATAAATAATTAGTTAGATAAGCACAATCTACGTATACGAAACAAATGGAACTTGAGAAACATGTCCTTAGTATGCCATAATGTGATTAACAGTAAAATACACATATGCTATAGGGAGATATGCTGTTATTTTTTCGTCCAAATTCTATCAAATTTCCGTTAGGGCTATCCAAATTTTTACCTGGGCTTTTCTATTTTTTAGAAACAATTTACTATAGGATAATAAGATTTTGCTGGTTTTGGTGGTGGTGGTGGTGGTGGTGGGGGTGGGTGCTGCAGCCTAGGTAAGCCACCCCCACTTCCGTCAATGATAACAAGTCTCCAGGAGATGTTATTATTCTTCACGAGTTTATCTTCTTCACATGTCGTGAAGAAAAGAGTAAACGGCAGCAGAGAAAGAGAGTGAGTGAGAGAGAAAGGTTAAGCCACCATTTTTTGGTGAGATTGAAGTTATCTTGAAGAGAAGAAGAACCCTTTCTGGTGAAGATTGTTCCATCAATTTCCACATCTCTTCAAAGGGGAAAAATCTAGGGTTTGCTCAAACTCTAGTAGTAAGTAATCTTACTCTTGTTATTGTCAAATTGATAGTGAATCTCATCTTATTGGTGAATGAATTGTTGATCCATCCTTAGGGGTGAGTGTAATTAGGCAAATAGATATCCAAGTGCTATATGCACCTTGAAGTTGTTGTTATCCCAAAATTGGGAGAATTGCGTGTAACCCATTGTTGTTATAGTGGAAGATTTTCCCTTGGTTTTTTTACCCTTCACATTGGAAGGGTTTTTCCACGTAATTGCCGGTGTTATATGATTGCTTCTATATTTCCTAGTTCGGTAGTTGTGTTATTTCCGCATTAGTGTTTTCATTGCACGTGAAGGTTTCATTTTGCACATAGCGGCTCGGATTTTGCAAGTCTCCCCTAACATATACATCTCCTTCTCTCCTACTTTTTCACTTTTCTAATAATATATTCTTACATCTTTTTCCAAGTGCTATATGCACCTTGAAGTGGTTGTTATCCCAAAATTGAGAGAATTGTGTGTAATCCATTGTTGTTATAGTGGAAGATTTGCCCGTGGTTTTTTACCCTTCACCTTGGAAGGGTTTTTCTACGTAATTGTCGGTGTTGTGTGATTGCTTCTATATTGCGTAGTTCGGTAGTTGTGTTATTTCCGCATTAGTGTTTTCATTGCACGTGCAGGTTTCGTTTTGCACATAGCGGCTTGATGGGGTTTCAATTGTGTACCGCAAGTGCACGGCTATCGATTGGATAGTATGCAAGCACGGGTCGTTCCACTGGGACTAACTACTGCTACTTTCAATTTCTACTTAAATAAAGTGGGAAAGAGAATAATATAAGATAGCATTAACCAAAACGAATAAGATAAATAAATAAGAAAAACCCAGGGCTTCGACCATCACCACTATTATGTATTCCAGATGATTCAACTATCACTCTCTACAAAATTCTTCAAAATATTACTCGAGACGATTTATGACTGATTGTACGCCTCGGAAAATATATCGTTACATTCAATTATACTTCTCAAAATACTGATCACTCTCTTCATTTAAAATGTTGTTCTCTAAGAAGAATATAAAATCATGAGAACACATGAAAAGAGTTATCATCGTGACTAAACGAGAATTAGGACTACGAGAATTATTATAAAAAGTATTGTAGAATTATCCATCATACATCATAGGGCTTAGCCTTAACCCTAGTAGAAAAATTATCTATCCATTGCAAAGAAGAATAAAAAGGAAAAAATGAAAACTCCCAAGTCCCCCTTTTCGGAACACTGGCCTCTCTATTTATAGTGGTGGTACCTTCCTTTCGTTCTGGGAATGTAAAGACCCACTTTCCATTTTTCTTCGAAACTTTAATAAACATTCCAAATTTCCAATCCTTTATTGGATAATAAAAATATATGCTAGAATTAAAGTGGTCGAATAGTGTCGATATCATCTGCAATTTCTTCATGCATGCAGGTCCCTCTTTCCATAAATGAATTGACGCAAATCCCACGTTCACGTCATGCATTTTCTCCCTTGATATTGTGCCATTTCCACATCATGCGACTTGCTAACTCATAAATGATTATGGCATGCACGTGGACCATTTAATTTGCCACAAGCACTACTATTTTCCATATGTTTCATGTCTTTGCAACTTCCCATATTTGGACTCATTATCGCACATGCCAATCTTCCTTTTATTACCTGCAGCCTTACATGCAAGATAAACAAGATCACCAATTCCCGCCAAAAATATTAGCCCACAAATCAAACACCCGTTCATGTATGACGGACGTCCATGCTTCGAGATATCCGAGAGAGTAAGTTAGACCCTGTATTATTCTTTGATCCATTTGACGGAATAACTTGGTGTTTTTAGTCCGACCAGCTTTATTTCCTAAAAACTGCAAAAACAAACAAATAATATCAAATACGTATGAAAATGGGGATTAATAAATATAAATTTGAGTGGTAATATGTAAGAATTAAGCACTCATCACAGCTCGGATTTTGCAAGTCTCCCTAACATATATATCTCCTTCTCTCCTACTTTTTCACTTTTCTAATAGTATATTCTTGCATCTTTTTCATTGCATATTTTTTTGGAACTTGCTAGTACTTCGTTTTGCCCCGAAAGAAATTAGAGATGATACACACACCGTGTTTTGAGTACCGTGTGTGCACCGAGAGGGATCCAATGGCAGAAATGTCACCCTCTCTGCATTGGGATATGGAGTGGGGAAGAGTGGTCCCTACCCCATCACTCACACGCTACTTCACGGTGCAACTCGTGGTGTAAAGTTTCGATGGGTTAAACATTTTTGGAAAGGAATCACACGAACCTAACCTTGCGTGCTTAGCATCGAGATTTGGAAAGGGTGGTTGTGGGACCCTTTATCCTCTCACACGGTATAGACGCTCGATGCTCTGCTTCGGTGTGTCGATCATTTCCGTATTTTTATATCTAAAGGGTCCCACTTAATATATTATAATACTCAACACAAATACAAATATATATTCGAGACTAGAGAGTAAAAAAACGTCTTTTCTTAATTATGGACCAGTAAGCATGTGGTAGAGTGAGACAGGATGGAAAAGCATATGTCTCATTTGGTCTCGCCCTGTTATCGTCTTGTCTAGAAAGTATAGACCATCTAAACTCTAGATACCTAACGAGAGGTAATGAGATGCGAAAATAACCACTAAACTCAGCAGCTACGACTGAAATCACTGACCATACTAGGTTACTCGTACTATTTATCGGAAAAGAAGTTAGCTCTTTGGGAAATATTTTCCTTTTTTTCTCTCTCTCTCCCTCTCTCGTTCCTATCTACCCTATGTTAGCTCCACGCCTACGGCTACAATCACTAGCCATTATTATTTCTTGCATGGTCATTACTGGCCAGTTTAAATTATTAGGGAAAAGTCTAAAGGTGGACCAAAAATGGTGTACCAATGAAATCCAGCCATTCAAATCAGTTTTGCAGCCCCCACTCATATCTTTAACCCGCCCCTTATAGATATCAGTCGTACAAGGGATTGGTACACCATTTTGGTCCGCCCTTAGACAGGTCGAATTACAGAAATGCTTCAGAGTTGGTGTAAACTCTAGAGTCTAGACTTTCTGAAACTCTATAGGACATGAGGTTCAATTTTCCTCGGCATGTGAGCATTTTCGAACAAAGTAAAAACCCCATCTGAAGTCTACCCCTGAAGTAGATAGGTTTGAGACTCGAGACTAGTTATTAAAAAAGGGTTGAGTGATAAGCAAACGTCATTTCAGATGGATTTGTAAGCAGGAGTGGAGGGAGACTGGAAATAAAAGCAGCCGTCTCTTCTCGTCTCGAGGGTATACACTATACACCAACTAAACTCTAGAGTTAGAAGGAGTTAATGAGAGATTTACGATCTACGATCAGAGATTTAACTAGGGTTAATGAGAGATGTAATTAGGGCCAGGCGGACATCAGAGATTTACGTTCTACGATTCTACATTTTTCCTGTCTAATTCTATAGGTCCGATTCCCAGTCCAGTCCAGTGTTTTATCTAAAATACATGTGAGAAATATAATTCTTCCCTCGCACTAGAAGTGCAAGATACAAGCTAACACTTCGGTGAAAACGCAAATTTTCAAGTGAGCACTGACGTGAAAAGAATAATTTCCACTGATGCCAAATGTATTTTCCCCTCACATATAATAAGGTAATAATCATAAAATCTCATCCCTTAGCCCCCCCATGGGCCCCATCCGCTTCGGCTCCCTTGTCTTGGTTAATACCCATGAGCCTCGCTGGTAGGCTAGCACAACAACCTGTTCAATTAATATAGTGGTATGTCGTTGGAGCTTAACTTGTTAGGATTCCAACTAGTTAATGTAATACTCTTTATCCAATAATAATAATAATAATATATAATAATAATAATAATAAATTAATAAAACAGTTACTATTATACTTCCCTGGGTATCATCAAAAGTAGTTTAATTACCCTTAAGGGAACTAGTGGAGGTGAAAACATAACGTTTCACTCCATATACATGTTAGAAAAGTAATTCTATAAACAAAATTTATTCAATATAAAGTAGGTGAAAATATAGTTTTGCAACTGAAACACTGGTGTGACAGAAACCACGCATAGGGCACATGGAAAAAGCTTAAAAGGGGTTGTTTCCCTCGTGGTACATATATATAGTATATACACAATGTCTAAAACTGGCGTGCCAAACAGACCCTTACAGTTCTGCATCATGCAAAAAGGCTGTTTTCCAAAAAATTGAGGAGGAAGATGGAGAAAAAGGAAAAACCTAGAATATGTTTGTTAAATGTTATTATAGTTTGTTTCAAGCTTCTTCTCAACTTCCATTCTCGCTATTGTTGTGATATTGGATTGTTATCATACTCGGGTTTCTTTGCGTTCTTCTTTTTAGTAACGACAATGATATACTAGAATTTTCTTCTAACCTTGTTTTGTCATTTCCTCCCAAGTCCTACCTTTATAAGAATCAAATAAAAAGAAGAGAGAATGGGGAAAAGAGGTAGAGTACAACTGAAGAGGATAGAAAACAAGAACAATAGACAAGTTAGTTTCTCAAAGAGAAAGCCTAGTTTAATTAAGAAAGCTAATGAAATTTATGTTTTATGTGATGCTGAAGTTGCTCTGATTGTTTTTTCACCTAAAGGAGAACTATTTGAATACCCTACCGATGCTTGGTACGTATTCGGTACTCTATCTACTTATTTCCTCGATTTATCCTATTTATCCCAAGTATGCAATTTTAATGGGTAGAGAAAAGTAGTACTGTTATGTTATGGTTTGTTCATGATCCAATGCGATAATTTAAATTATGTAGTGAAATTTTGTATAAATAATTGATCAGTTAAACGATATTAACTTTTAAGATGATCATCAGAAAACCAAAAGAAGATGACTCTATTAAAGAAGATGAGTCTTTAATAGAGTGTTTATATTGTTAACTTTTAACTTTTATGTTTGGAGACTTATTCATTTACTATATAAGTAAGACAATATTTAAAGATTTTTCACCCCACCCTACTACCCTTAATTGGTTTCTGTTGATATTTTCCAATTGAATAACAAGAACAATAAGGTGCAACTATTCATTGAATAACAAGAACAATGAAGGAAGATATTTTCCAAAAAAAGTTTAGTTGTTAAAAAAATACAACTATTTTTGTTTACTAAAAGAATCACCTCTATTTCTGGATTAGTAGACATTTTTTTTTGGCTGTTTTTTATAAGAGTTGTTGTAGTTGTGCCTCATGCAATAAATCTGATGTGTTACAGTGGGTTCAACATACTATCGCTTCATTTTAGTCTTTAGTGTAACCCCAAAGAGGTAGCCAATATGTTACTGGAGCTCGAATAGGTTATTTCTATATATTTATCGAAAATGTTTGGTGTACCGCGGTTGCACCGTGTGAGAGTGAAAACAAAAAATGATCCCGACCTTTGGCCCCACCCCCTGCTAATCTCCCCCATGGCTGCCTAACAGCCCTTGGATATTTTTGCGGTGTGAATTACGGTACACACCTTCGGTGTGTGTATCATTTCTCTATGTTAATTCCAAAATTACTGCCGGCAAGTTATACTTATATTAGTTTAGCATTCATAAAACTTGGCACTATGTGGGTGCATGCACTGATGCATCACTTACATAGAAAATATTGAACTTTATGAGATGCATACCTATAAATCTATAATGAAATTGACATTTGGAATCTTATCAATGTCTTCAACTAAATGGCATGTTTTGGTTAATCTTATAATTTCTCATATGTAACCTTCATTAAGGCCATGAAAGCATCGACGGGTTAGCGAACATTAATTACTATCATGACTATTTTTATTTTTGGTGAGAAAATGATTTTTCTTTCATAAAAAATGCACAGTAAAACTTATGATGTTTAGTAGAGAGCGCTCAGAGCGAAACTAATAGCAATTGTTTTTCCTTGTTTATAACCGGATTAGTTGGAATAAACTTTTAACAAAATTGTGGTCCATATTCATGTAAACTAAGGTTCAATATTATTTCGCACCACCATCTAAGCTTCCGTGTTCATGTTCGATTGCTTATTTTCTTTTAACCTCTTAAATTTTGGTGCACTAACGCAGTATGGACGCCATCCTTGAACGATATGAAAGACAGTGTTGTGTTGCGGAAGAGCTTGTTGCAACTGATCAAGAATTATGGGTACGTGAGTATTGCATATATACACATTGAAAACCTCTAGTTTGAAGCTCATGACAAGATATGTCGACATACACATTGTTATAGATGAAGCTCAGTTCAAGCTAAGATCAATAAGCCATTCCTTCAGAAGAAAAAGATCTAATCGATAAGCCTTATTGGCGGCCTACTGATCAAATTGAACTGATTAGCTCGGCATATCTTAATTTTTTGTAAGGTATAAAGAAATTCACCCATATACATTGGTACCCACAATATGTCTGGAAAAATCACCTCAACCTCTATGATGCATAAGGAGTGAGAAGTTCAAGTTAGTTAAACATCTTTGATTGAGTTGGAAATTCCCTGATTTCATATATATTTTTCCTCTCATTTGTATGTTTTAGTAAACGAGTTGTTTGAGAAAAAATAACAACAACATGGAATATTATTTCTTTGATTGCCTTAATTAATGGTGTATTAATACGAAATTATCATACTGGATGCATGTCTAACTATTTTAAGCATGTCCTCCATGCATCTCCTTTGCTCCTTTTTAATCTAATTTTATTTAGCAGTGATCCATCACTGTGACTCCATAGTTAGGGTTCTTCATATGCCTTAAGGTCTAACATGCATAGTGAAATTAGTTAATTCAGTGATAAATAATTCAAAGCACTAGATATAGCTTGTAACTTGATTGGTGTTTCTTATTATAGCACAACTGGTCCTCAGAATATACCTCAGTTAAGGACAAAGTTAAAGTTCTGCAAAGAAACCAAAGGTACATATTTATTTATTAGGTCTGTATATTAATATGTAATATGAAACACTATACTTACCATGTGGCAGCCGAATCATCTGCATATCATCTAAAATGTCTAAGTTCAGTAGAGATGCATGTTTATTTGTATACAAATCCCAATTATAGCGCCTTTGAATGGAATAAACACAGGCATTTTGTAATTAGATTGCAATTTAAGTTTGAAACTCCATAAAAAATAAAAAACGGAGAACTCTGACACTCAAATAATGAAGGATTTAATTTTTCTTTTGGGGAGGTGGGGGGTGAGGGTGAGGGTGGGGGAAACAGATTACACAAACTTGTACGAAAGTACTGTAAAGGGGTCATTAATATATTAACGTGAGAATTGGGTTAATCCAACAGGCATATGATGGGAGAAGATTCGGAATCCTTCAGTGTGAAAGATCTACAAAATTTGGAGCACCAACTTGATACTTCCCTGAAGAACATTAAATAAAGAAAGGTATATACAAATAAACATTACTTGGTAACTAATTTGTATCTCTGTATTGAGTTATTTATACGATTTCTTTTCATATTTATTTTATGCAGAACCATCTCTTGTATGAATCCATTTCTGAGCTTCAGAGAAAGGTATTATCCTCTTCGTTCCTCTCACATACAGAAAAACATGCTTTATATACGTTTGACTAATAAAAGGTGATAGATTTCTCATGCATATACATTGTTGTTATAAATGACAGGAAAAAGATTTAAAAGAGCAGAATACCGTTCTATGGGAGAAGGTAATTTACTATCTCTAATAAAATAAAGGGGTAGCATTAGTTGGATTCAAATATAGTGTGGATGCTTGGTCTAGGGTGTTCGAATCCACCTTAAAAGTAACTTTATGTCAACTTTAATATCCTTCATTTTCTAGCTAGGAACGTTCTTGATCATGAAGTTATTCCTTGTTGTATATAGATCAAGGAGAAAGAACAAGAACTGGGGACATCGGGTCAGAAGCAGTGCAACCAAACTCAAGCTCAAAATACATGCCCCAAAGCTCAGAACTCACCGACCATCATTTTCTAGCAGGAACTTCCTTATGTGCCTCCTGCAAGAGCCATAGTTATTCCACGGTGGATGCTTGGTCTCAAACAATAGAAAGATATTCACTTCCATAGCGGGTGCTTGGTCTCAACTCTCAATCAATAGAAATATATTGTGCTAACTAGGTGTAGCCCTTGCGAATTTCATTCATAACAGGTGCAAACAAGATATTGCATCTACACAGAGTGCAAAACGTGTATTTCACCATAAAGGCGAAAATATTAATCAGTGTAAGAGCAACTCCAATGGGGTGCAAACAAGACATTTTACACCCATAGTAGGACGGACAAAAAAGTAAAATGGACGTACAAACCCTCAAATAAAAGGGTTTGTCCATCGCATCTTAAGATGAACTGAGCGTCTCAACTTAAGACGCGAAAATTAGGACGACCGTCCCAAGTCGAGATGAGCCCTTCAATTGAAAATATTAAGTTGTATTAAGTACTTGTATCAGTAGATAGGTTACAGAGTTTTGCTATACCCACAGAAACACGACGTGGCATAATCTGAGCGGCGGAGAGGGAAATGACTCTAGCATCGGGATTGGTAATGGGGGGAAGAGGGGAATAATCAAAGGCCTGGATTTGTTGTCCCAGGATTGGCCCATGTTAGTTTTCCTAGTTCTAGAGTTTTCCAAAAATATATTAAGCACCGAGAGGGATTGCACGGACCCAATGCATCTTAGGAAAGGGCAGAGGTGGGCCCCATAACCCTCACACACGATGCACTCTACCTACGATCCTCTTCTTCGGTGGATAAATCATTCTCGTTACATACTAGGTTGCCCTTCTCCTAGGAAGTAGCGCTCATTTATAGGGTCGGTGTAGGGTATGGACTAGCGAAAATCGAAAAAAAAAAAAGATAAAAGCAAATGTCTTTTCTGAAGATCAGGGGGCAGACTACGACTTCGATTCATCCAAAGAGAATAAACCCTAGCATAGACCAGGGGAAGCAGTCAAGCAGACATCAATCTTATTAGAAATATAGGGTTCAGTAAAGTCAAGTCGTACTAACTTGAACTGCCCAAGTCTGTCTAAGTGTGTCGTTATAAAGATTTTCCTTGGTCTGTTGATACTTTTCGCGTTATTCATCCTCACCCTACCCCACCTGAGAAATATAGGGGATCCGCTTTAAAAGTGAACCAATAAAACTTTGACACATAGGGGTGTAAATTTTTTGGTGCATAATTGTGGGGGATGGGAAACATTTTCGTATATCTCCCCTGTATCTGTAAGATGTACTGAACAATATGTCAATTCTAAAGATTTTACAAATCTATGGGTCCAAATCCTTACTGTTTCATGATGGATTTCTCACACCACATTGGTTGTTCTGGTTGTACATGATGGATCAACGTAATCAAAGGAAGAATTTACGTTGAGGAGTCCCAGAATTTATGGAAATATCAATGCATGTATCGAAAAGGCATTGTCTTATTTTATTTTTATAATTTATTTGTATGAGCAAATATTAGTATGCGTATAAATCCATATCGCTGATTGTGTACATCAGGACTTATTTGATAATAATAATGGAAATTCGCATAGCACGGGCACAAATATTCAAATTTACTCAAAAAATCCATTGAAAACTATCTTTTTCTCGAAATAGAGTGATGGAAAGCCGAGAGTTATCCTAAAATCGGTGAAAATGGAGATTTGCACTTGAAACACTGATGTGAAAAAAAAAACCACTCATAACACCACAACTGAAAAAAAAAAAAAAAAAAAAAGGGGGTCATTTCCCTCGGAATACACATAATATTAAAGTAGAGAGTACACACCAAGTGAGCCTTACAAGCCTGGGGAAGGCTCTCCCCACAACATTACCAAACAAAATATTGTTCAAAAAAAAAAAAAGAAGGAACAACCACCCATACCTCAGTTAGACCACCACCCATGCATCAGTTAGGCAGACAAAATAAGCTGCTTTTCCAGACAAAATGATCATCAGTGATGTTTCCATCCTTGTAGTGATGCTCAAGCATAAGCTGATGAAAACAATAAAACATAGCTTTTAAATCTTCTAACGGACATCTATATAACCAGTAACACACATAAGTCTTGCAGACATTCACATCAAGGTCAATTCTAAATCTAAAATGTACTTTCGACGTAGATATCCTTCGCTATATTCAGCTCATCAAGTTGAGCCACCAAGTTCTTGAGAGTGCGGCTGGTCTTCCAGACCATAACCTGACCATTTACCAAGGCATCATTTTTCTTCTTGATCAAATCATTTAATTGCGACACTTTCTGATTGTGTGGCCTTTCATTATCAACTTCAATATCCTCAATAGTTTTTAAAGCACTACCATTGTTTCTCAAGTTTTTCCCTACAAGACATTCAGAATATTAATCATTCTCCTTAGCGACCCACGCGTACAGAACTTCCTTTACCAAACCACCAAGGTTATCCAAAGCATAATGTTTTTCTCCAAATTGGTTGAAATTATACTCACTCTCCAAAGATATTGCATGAGTAAAGCCTAACCAATCTTTCGTAAAATCCACAATCGCCTGACCAGTAAGGGTTTTCTCAGGGCCCCATATAGTACGTACCTTCACAGGCTTAAACCCAACCAACTGCTCCTTAATCGGCTTATTACTAATATCTACGACCTTGCTCACAACAACAACTTTCCATGGGTATAAAAATTTCTTCTCACCCACCACAGTAGATGATGAACCAACATCCCTGGAAAACTCCTTATCAGATTTGTTCTCCAAATAGCGAACTAGAGCCCTATGATTGGATTTTTCTCGAAATTTAAGGGAAGATCTCATCTTACCAGAATCCTTAGCATGTTGAACTAAATGATCATATGCGTAAGTTTTTGGTTTTTTACCTATACAATAAGGACATTTATACATAGGATTACTTTCTGCTACAATAACTAAACCATTTTGTAGTTTTTGATATGCTTCTTCTTCATAACGTGGCATTTCACTCTCACTCTCGCTCTCACATGTGTTTTCTTCCGATGAATAAATCTCATCTATTTTTATTTTTTGAGTAGGAGTAGAAGAATCCATTCTTGAACAACTCTCTAATTTTTGAATTAACTATATCTAATGTCTCTGATATGTTCCAATGATTTCTATGAACTCTCAATGCTTCTGATATGTTTCCAGATGAATGCTTAATATAATGTGAAAACCTAGGGTACTTTATTTAGAGATACATACCCTATGCTCAATACCCCAATATTGGTTGTCAGTCTCTTGTGACGTTTCAGTCGTTTACGTGTGGTACACTGGGTATGTCTGTTTCTTGTCTTTTCAGTGGCACCCGTATAATCTTAGCAAATCTTGGAAAACCCGAAGCTGCTATATGGACCCAGGTTTTATACCCCATTTACATACACCACTATGTGGAAAACCCCTATGGGGCAGACGTCTTATCTTCCCCAGGACAATTTCAGTGGACCCACATTTTGAAATAAGGGAAATAATTTATTTATTTACCGGAAGAAAATCCAATAAGTATCTTTCTTGGGTTTCGTCTCGTCTAGTCAAATCGGTTAGAGAGTAGTACAATTGAGCATTGACAACCTAAGATCTAAACTCTTAGAGTTCTAAGGGCGGTAAGTTTACCAGGAGGAGAAGCAGACATCAGATATTAGCTGTCTAGGATAGGTAGTGGGCTGGGTTTGGAAACGGGTTAATAAATTTTATCCATCCAACTTTAGATGTAGAGTCTGGATTGATTTTCCCAAATTTATCCCACTTCCATTTGTCCTGCTTGTAACCTTTTCCAGAACGGAAACTGTCATTCTATAGGTCCAATTTTTATCGAACTGTTTGCGGATTTCAATAATGTCATTTATGTACACGCGTAAGCCCACACATGTGGGGAATTAGTCATTTAACGGTTAGTTTCTCTATCCGGGAATATCCACAATTTATTAGAAAAAAAGAACAAATAGATAAGTGAAGACGTGACATATTCCTCATTTTCCCGGGGAAGAAGCATGTGAGAATAATAATTCTTCACGGCAATAAAAGTGCAAAAAACAAGTTACTATTAAAAATCCAAAAATTGTGTTTTGCACTTTAACACTGATGTGAAAAAACCAACTTCCACTCATCACAAGTGAAAAATGGAATATTCTCTCAAATAATAGTAATAAAACAGTGCAGTTAATGCAGGTAAAAAAAAAAACAATATTTCTCGCCAAATACGCGAGACAAAAATAATTCTCAATGATTCTTAACAGACCGTCCCCAAAACTCCGCCAAACATGTCATGTGAGAGGAGATGGCGGGACCTACGGTCAGGGAATTAACAGGGGGTCCCATTAAAGGGGGAGTTGGGCCCACCACCAGAGTCTAGGCAGTTTTGGGGGAGTTTTATGGGGCGGTCTCCTAGTTAGTAAGTTCGCGAATAATACTCGTATAATTCGCGAATCCGTACGTATCGACCGTATAACTGGAACTCCGACTTAGATTCGCTAATTTCCAGCTTAAAACGAATTATACGCTTATTTACGAATTACCGAATCACTAAATAATCATTATTTAAGTATATTTTTGACTTTTAAAATTTTACATACACTAATTTGATTCCAATACCATCAACGTTCATGTTATTTGCTGATTGTGATGTGCATATCATATGTATAGTTCATGTCAAGTATTAAACTGTAGTATTTTAGGAAAGATTATATTAAAAATACTTTTTTAACAGGTTAATATATGCCAAATTTCGTACGCCGAATGCATATCTCTAAAACAAATTATACACGTATGTATGCCGTTAATATATGTGAGAAAATTATTCTTCGCTCGTGTCCATATACTACACTTCCCCCACTCCTTTCCCCCATTACGTGTCATCGTTATTAGCCCTTAATCCCTGGATTGATTAACATGGGGTCCCATTATTATTGGATTTAACCAACAAATGCTTGACACATAGGTGGGGGAAAGCAGTGGGGGAAGAAACCATATTTCTTACAATGTTTATTCCATTGGTTTCTCTTTGTAACTGCACCCTATTCTCTCAACAGTCGCACAATTATCTGGTGAGGGTTCACATCATCATTCTGGAAAAGACACTTCTTGTCTTGATTGGAATATCGTATATAGTATACATTTTGAGTGACATAAACTACTTAAAGTGAGTGGATGTTTCAAAATAAACTAATTACACCCCTCGTTGGTTGTGGATATAATCTTTATCATAGTGATTATGTAATCGTAAACCTAATACTTCGTGGATATTTTTTTTAAGGAGAAATGATGCATTGGTTTCGCAGTGTAACCAGATCTCGTACTCCTAACTGTCGCATAATAATCTGGTGAGGGCACGTCATCATCAATTTTATCTCCTTCGTCACACTTGTGTTATGTCTTTTGTACATTAAAATATGGTGCACAAACAATTGATCACGTGAAATGTGGTGCAAAATACAATTTTCACCATATATAATTTTGTGTATAGTGACTTTCTAAATTTATGCTCATTGGATTGGTCTTTCAAAAACCTTTCTAAATATATAAAATTTGTCAAATTCCTACGTATGGTTTGTGAGATATGTTATATTGAAGTTGATTTGACGATTATACCCTAAATAATGAATAGAGTTTATGTCTAATTTTAACATCATTTAACATCTTTATTCATATGACCCTCCTTCTTTTTTAAAGGTCATTTCATCAATAAAATAGTTTAAAGAATTTTTAAATGGGCAAAGTATTATAAGATGGAAATTCGCGAATTTGGGTCGGAGTTCTGGCTATATGGCCGATACGGACGGATCGCGAACTTACTAACAAGGTTTGGGGCAAAAAAAAATAGATTAGATATTGCAATATACATTTGGGGCTCTGGGGAAAGCCCTCGGCATGGAGAGTTAGTGAACTACAGGTGTAGAATCAAAATTTCTATTTTCTCGGACTAGAATACCGACCTGTCAAGGGGCGAACCAAAATGGTGTACCAATCCCTTGGACGACTGAGATCTATAGGGGGTGGGGTTTAAAGATATGAGTGGGGCCTGCAAAACTGATTTGAATGGCTGGATTTCATTGGTAAACCATTTTTGGCCCAACTTTAGACTTTTCCCTAATAATTTAAACTGGCCAGTAATGATCGTGCAAGAAATAATAATAGCTAGTGATTGTATCCGTAGGCATGGATCTAACATTTGGTCCACCTTTAGACTTTTCCCTAGAATACCCTGCACCCTGACAACCTACATATTAATTCAACCTCACCAACTTAACCCAAACCCAAGGTCAAGATTTTCCAAAGACAACCAAGAGTCCAAGACAATAAAACCACAGATATCTGCGGCCTATATGATGATTTCGAAAAAACAAGAGTCAAGATCCTCGCGACTACTACATATTCCCCCCAAAGCTCTCCTTCTTTTCCAGATTCAGAGCTCGTTGAGGACGCCATATATTCACAGGAAGGACTTTAAACCCCTTTTTTGGGGAAGCGTAAGGCGTGATCATTTGATAGTTCAGAACCTTGTATGAACTTCTTCTATAGAGTATTGGATTCTGAAAACCAATCAAGTGGTAAAACCAAGAATATTTGTCTTCAAGCTGAGTTTATTTTGCGAGCAACCCAGAATCTCAGGTACCCAAAACATGTGAACACCATTATATTTTATTTAAATACAAATCTCTTTTGTTTTCTTATTCTTGTTGAGAAGATTATGTTGTTCGCGGTATAAAAATAAAAATTTGTCATTGTTTTACATGCTGAAAATTTGATCCAGATTTTAACTTCTTTTGTTGTTTAAGTTGTTCTCCCTTCGAATGAAAACTTTGGTGTCCATGGGAACGGCTGGAACATGTCCTTTATACCCTCGTACATTGACTAACTATAATAACTTAAGCATGCCAAGTAGTGGATACATTTATAGTTCTAATTTAAAATAAATTTAGTTTTTGCGAAGTTTGATTCATTGGCGTATATTGCTTTACGCGGTTTAATTCATTGGTTTTTATTGGATTCTTTTTTTTTTTTTTTTTTTTTTGTTATTTGCATTTATTCGTTTGATTTTCATTCTATGGTTAAGGGTTTGCATGTAAAAAATGAATTTTAGAAGTTTTGATTTCCCAAGGTTTTTGCTCTCCTTCAAACAAAAATCAAATTTATATGGATAGTGTTGGGGTATCTCAGTTACATTTTTCCCTGTGCAGTTCAATTTCAATCTCCTTTAGTAATTACATTATATGATTTTTATGTTTGTTTTTTTCTTATAATCTATTTATACTGTATTTCTTAAAGAAAGATTGTAAAGAACACTAGTTTACCGGAAATGTTATTCCAAGCACTCTTCACCACACTAGTCACCACTCAAATGCTAGGTGTTGCACAGGTAGTGGTCCAATTTATTTAGCCATGACCCACCGTTATAAAAAAGGGTACACCATTTGAGAAATGTAGGGTTCAGATGTTGTGAGCTGTGAATACCACCGCTAGTTTACTAATATACATTTTCTTAGAAAAAAATTATAATAATAAGAACAACTACTTTTTCTGGGGGAAAATTAAAGACAAAAAGATCAACTTACCCGTAGTTTTTAGGAAAAAATTAAAGACAAAAACATCAAATTACCCGACATAATCTCCCGCAGCAAATCCCGCAAAAGAGAGAAAAGGAAACCCACTGAAAACGCTGAAATTGGCTGATGTATTTGCACTCTGGATAAACTGCGGCAGAAAACGCGTAAGTCTATCGCTTGTATAGTTTTTATTTTAATCTTTCATCTCCAGGTATCAATCCTATCTTTTACCTGAGTCACAACTTTAGGTGTCTTCTTAACTGAAAAAATGGATCCTTTGTTGATTGAGCAGTGATAAATATTTCATGCACTAAGAAAACGTTAGGTTACCCTTTTCCTAGGTTGCATTGACACTGACACGGTGAGTGGACACAGACAAATTTTTTTAAAAAAAATTAGGACACCAACAACTTAAGACATTAGATGGATTCTATAATCAAATTGATTGGAAATAGAACTCCTTGCCTTAATAAAGACAGTTACATAGCAAGTGGCTTTTACATTATTAGTATATCAAGTGTATTATAATTGTAAAACAATTCTAGAATTCAGATCAAAAATGCTGAATGTACCTAGATAAATTCTAGATCGACTATGACAACATTAGAAGAAAATTCTAGAGAATACATTAATTTAGCTGGACGACCTGTTGTTGTTTATTTCCAAAAGTTATCACATGCTTCCCTACTTCCAACATTATTGTTCCTTAAAGTCATCACATTCACCATTTTTAAGCTTGCTCATCCACATAGTAATAAGCTTCGTTTTCTTTCTGTTATGACTTGTTCATAGAGTGGAAGGTGAATGATTTTATCCGGATGAAGCTTCAACAATTCTTTTTTTGATATACTTAGTAGATGCATGCATAAATCATTACTTCACATTAGAGTAAAATATTAAAAAAATCATTGAAAGCAAAACATAGGACTATGGTAACGGTAGGTCGATCTATCTAATAGTATTTTGGCAGTGACTGACCTCTTGTTTTCAAGCGTAGGGTGGAACGTTGATTTGAAATAGATGAAGTATTGTGGTGAAAACTTTACACCCCAGTAACCTTTCATTGATTAGGTTACTAACTTCCACCCGAATTCGTTCTTTTTCGGCCTCAACTTCCTTTTTCTGTTTTTCTCGTTCCTCCTCTTCTCTTCTTCGATTTTCCTGCATTTCACGTTTTTTTTGTTCCTTCTCTTCCTTTCCTTTTTTCTTGCCAACTCTTTGGCTAACATCTCCTGCTTTACTCGTTCCTCTTCCTTTTTTAGTTTTTCCATCATTTCACGATCTTTTTGTTCCTTCTCTTCCTTTTCCTTTTTTCTAGCTAACTTTTTGGCTAACTGATCCTGCTTTTCTCGTTCCTCTTTTTTTTTTTCATTTTTCCATCATTTCACGATATTTTTGTTCCTTCTCTTCCTTTTCCTTTTCTCTAGCCAACTCTTTGGCTAACTGATCCTGCTTTTCTCGTTCCTCTTCCCATTTTCGTCTTTCCTTCATCTCACGATTGTTCTGTTCCTTCCCTTCCTTCTCCTTTTCTATAGCCAACTCTTTGGCTAATAAATCCCCCCTTTCTCGTTCTTCTTCCTTTTTTCGCCTTCTCTGCATTTCACGATTCTTGAGTTCCTTCTCTTCCGTTTTGTTTGCTCTACCCAACTCTTTGGCTAACAGATCTTGGCTTTTTTTTCCTCTTCTTCCTCTTTTTTTTTATTCTCCTGCAGCATGTTTTTTTCTTTACTTAGTTGTGTTGGTTCTCTAAAGTTAGCATCCTTTGTGCAGTTAGACTCATTGTTTTGTTTCTCTTCCTGGTTATTTTTCTTCTGCAGGTGTGTGTTGTGTATCCTCCTGCTGCTGATGTGTTTTATTATTTCGCTGTGTTGGTTGTCCTAAGTTAGGATAATGTGCACTGTTTAATCCATATGTACTTGTAGTTTCTTGTTCTCTTTCAGGATCACTATCATTTTGTTCTTGTTTTCTTAGTGGCTGTTCTTTGTCCTGCTTCAATAGATCTTCTAAAATCTTCCTGACAACTTCTATCTTTTCTGGATCTTCAGTTAACCACTTCTGGATTTCACAAAGCTTAACTTTGATTACATGTTGTTTTTGTCTTTGATGACTTACTTCTGCTTGAAGTTCTCTAATTCTCTTATTCAAGTTTTCCACTTGGGACACCACGTAGACTTTAGTTACAAGGGTCTTTTCCAATTCATTTTCGACTTGAGAACCAAAATTTGGCTACAAGAAATAATAATATAGCGGTAAATATGACTACAGTAAGATATATATATCGGGTGAGGGAGAAATAATAGGCCCCAGCTTTATTGAAAAAAAGCCTAAAAACAAATGAAACTTAAATTTACCTTGATATCTTTGAAGGAAGAACTATTAAAAGTTTGGATAGTAGTTGATATTGTCTTTGTACTTCATCTGGCAAATCTTGGGAAGCTTGTTTTGTGGCCATCTCTTGTTTGAATTAATTTATTACTTCGCTCGGCATACCAATACTGAAAAACAAGCAAGCGTATGAATGTTAATACTGAATTTCTAATAATTTTAATGAACAAGAGAATCTTTATCTCACCAAAATATAAAAAGTGCATCCACTTATCTTGGTATAATCACCATCTGATTTCTTAATTCCATCCATCATGTTTGCGTGAATAAGATGAGGCCAACTGATGCTATTTATAATGTCTACGCTTTCTACCAAGACTAAGTAGCGGCAAGGCATCTTAGATCCTCCGGTTTTCGTAAAGAAAACTGTACAACACAAGTAAAGCACAAAAAGCCTAACTAGTTCTTCCACTTCATTTTCCATTGCCCTTAGAATCGCTCTTTAACTTGAACGTTAGATATTTCTCGTGCTTTAGCACCACCAAAATACTTCTTGCACAAGTCATGATTTCTTGGGCACACTGTCCATGTCTCCAGCAAGTTCTGTTTACCGTTCTCTAATATTTGCATTCCAAACATAAGAGCCATTTCTTCAGGAGTTGATTTATATATTTCTCCTTCACGTACTAGGAATCCTCCTTGCCCATCTTCTGAGTTGTTGTACGAGTCATTCAACCTTTTTGGCCCAGCAGGTGGCTTTTCCAACTCATCTTTAGTTATTTGGTTGTCAATGAACACTTGTATTAAATTCCAAAATGTAGTAGTTTTTAATAGATCTCGTTGTTTATCATTCAGAACCAACCTCTTCTCCTCCGTTCCAGCAAACAGATCGTGCAAAAGACCCAAGCCTGCCCTAAATTCCTACTGTCTGCTCGTTTTCGTATCATGATTCTCTGCCAATGTTTACATATAAAAAACTAAATATCAACAACAGCAGGGAACATGCTAAGTTCTGAAAATGCTTCCCCAAGGATTCACCATTGGAAGATCAAGAGTTTATATGGACACCACATCATGGGGGACAAAAGTTGGGATTAGACAAGAAAAGGGATCAAATATGTCCAAAAGCCATAAATAATTCTCAGAGTAAACTATGTCACTGTTACTTTTTTCATGTAGAGTAAATTCACACTGGCAGGGGAATTTTTGGAAAGGTTGGGGCTCGTCCAATTTGTGGAGTCTGTGTAGTTCAACCACTGTCTGTCAAGAATTTTTATAAAACAAAATTGCATTTGGGTTTTACACTTGATGGTGGAATATAATTTTTGCACGCCTTTGTAAATGAAATATGACAAGTGTGCATAATGTTTTCTTAAGTTGATACCACCATAATATTTCTTAAGTCAATACCACTAGCCAGTTGATGAAACTAAAATTCTGAATACAGGTGGGCTTAACCATAGGCAGATTTATGTCTATGATTCTGGATACCTGCTTCCCCTAGTAAATCTTTGCTTAACCATAGGCAGATTTCTATATCCTCCCTAATTTCTTAAGCAACAAATACTATTGAGTGGATTAAAAGAGTGGAATAATCTTTCTTCACTATGTGACATTCTATCAGTATAACAAAATATTACCTATTTCTGGTTCTTTACGTGGTACTCTTCCATCGAATTTTTCTTTTTTCCTCCACTTAACAACTTCTCGCTTTCTTGTTTTCTTCTTATGGGAGATTTCAATAGTTATTTATTTGACACCTCCTCTGCCTATTTTTCTCCCCATCAAACTAAACCAAAAACAAGGTTAGAATTAAGATTACAGGAGTACAGAAACCGCGGGGCGCCCGATTAGAAAAAACTAATCTAAAATATAAATAAAAATCAAATTGAACTGGAAGATTATATCAAGACCTAAAATGAGAACTCTGATGTTAACAAACCAGGCAGCCTATAAATCCAGATAAAGTATATGCTGGAATCTTGTAGGGTTTTAGATCTGGTTTCCGTGTGAGATAGGGGCGGGCGGGCGGAGAACATAGTGTGGGTAGCCTTTACGTCTCTGGAATTATGGGTGGAAGGGCAATAAATGAACTCTGTTAAACCAGGGGGTGGGGTATGCAGAACCTTTCTAATCCATCACCTACAATTTATTGCACTTTATTTAGACACTAATTGGAAGAAAAGCAAGCGCAAAAATAATACTCACCTTATCCTTGCATCAAATGGATGCTTCTCTCAACGGAAAGACTTTCTACCTCCGACCAAATCCGTACAGAACAGTTGATTTACCAGTCTATAAGCTCGTCTTGAATCTCAATCGAATATACTCAATGTCGTCTAACCTTGGGGCCGGAGTGCCAACACCCAAGCAAATTGCATGGGATCCAAAATTTTAAAAAGTAGTAGACTTGTTACAAGGTTTAGAGAAAAACCAAAGAAACAAACTCTTTTCCTGATTGCAACAGAATTCTTCTTGGATTTGATATTTGTACAATATTATTTTTTTACTGACACACCCTTAAAATTTCACATGATAGTGTCATGATGATATTCTCTTATATTAGCCATTGATCATTTTTTAAAAGACATCATAGACTCTCATCTCTCTAGTGTAAGCCGTTAGATTTTGTAAAGCATGGTAATCACTAATCTAGTAATCATGCATTAAAGTGTGTTCTTCAACGACAATTCAATTGTTAAATTGTTAAATTAAGGATCATTCTCCCTTTTAGTAAATCCAAAAGCCTCATTCCAAAAACCAAAAAAGACCAGGATCCCTCCGTCCTAATATAGATGAAGGTTTTAGGTTTTTTGTAAGTCATATTACTTGAAGGTTTTCCTATTTTTCCCTGTAATTTCCTAATTTATCCCTGCATTGGAATCATATACAAATATAAAATATTGTATAAGTTCAATTTCCCAAAATAATATTCTTAAACAATTCACTAGATTCCAAATTTACACTAGGATCTAGGAATTAAAAGACATCACACCAGCCCCTGGGGTCCACCAGAGAACTATAGGGGATGGGTTTTGGTCCGACAGTTTCAGTGACGACTCTAAACGGTCATTAACGGTGGAAATGTACGACAATTTGGAGTCGTCATATAAAGATCAATACCCTGATGACCCTTTGGAAAGGTCGTTATTGTTTTTATTATGTATATGACAACCCTTAAAGTCGTTGTTGTCTTTGAAGGGTTGGGTCGTTAATTAGGGTCGTGATTTGGAGGAAAAAAAATTAGTCAAGGGTAAAACAGTATTTTCATAATAGGATGAATACGCCCCTGAAAATTTTGGGGTGCAAATAAAATGTCATGGCCCCCAATTAAACATCGTTTTTAATCTCTTTTTTTTTCTTAATCTGTGTGAAAAAACCTACACCTTCATCTAAACTGGGACGGAGGGAGTAGTAATTTTCTTAAACAGAAATGATCGATTCACTGCAAAAAGGGTTACGCAGATTTATCCCGTCTGAAATTTGGGTTATGTCTAACACATTTGTTAATATAAGACCAGTGGTGCATAGACACAACACAACACAAAACCAAAAACAAACAACAGGGATCTAATGGCCCTCTAGATTGCCTTTAAGAATTTTTGCGCGGCAGTGTTGACCCTGCGTGGTTTTATCTCGGTGCTTAAAAATCATTCCCGAAACAACATTGAAAACGTTTTCCTTTTGCATCGGGAATAGTATATTCTAGATCCACCGAAGGGATAGAGTCAATAAACACATCTTAACTGGGACCCACGAGTGGGGGAGGGGAAGCATTTTCCGAAAAAACTTGGTGGTTCTGGTTCTGGATAGACCGTCCTTTTGACCAACCAAAAAAATGTGGATTTGTGTGGGCCCTACCTGGTAAAACAGTGGGTCCCACTTTGTTAATTCATAAACCGGTGGATTCCCTTCTCGGGAGCTTTCGCGGTAGCCTCCTAAAATACCCATACCCACCCTATGCTAATTAGGAGTGTCAATGGGTCCGGGTCCTCCCGGATATCACTAGGCCCGGACCCTACATATAAAAGTCGGGTCCGGTTCCTAACGGTTTCGGGTCCGGTTCTTAAATTTGTGGACCCAGAACCGGACCCGTTAAAAATTTCGGGTACCCGTTGAGTATTAACAAAACTATAAAAAAAACTTCAAAAACTTGATATTTTTCCCTTTTTGGCTTGGATCTTATTTATTTTTATAAAATGTTATTATTATATATTTATTTATGTACTAAATAAAGCTTAAATTTGAGGAAAAATAAAAAATCCAAAAAAATCAAAGCCCGAACTAGAAAAATAGTTATAATTTTAATAAAAAAAGAAATAAAATGATGCATAACCAGGTACCCATTACCCGCGGGATTCCCTTCTAGTAATCTTTGAACCTGTGATGTTCAATCCTGATATATTCCGTCCCCAGTTCATCCGAATGAGAAACTCAGGTCTAACTCTAGTAATCTTTGAACCCGTGATGTTCAATCCTGATATATTTCATCTCCAGTTCATCCGAACGAGAAACTCAGGTCTAACTCTAGTAATCTTTGCACTAATTTCCATTAAGGGTTGTATGGTCATTTTCACATCCTGTAATATTTACTTTACCTATTTCTGATACGGGTAGTCAGGTCATTTTCATAGGTTGGGTCTTGCTATTCAAAAAGGGTTTGGTGCCCAGCTAGTCGCCCGTATGCCAACCAAAAACTTTGTAAAAGTTTAATTATATTTCAAATTTTGGTTTTTTATAAATATATTATCTCTGTTTATTAAGAAAAAAAATATAGTCTACAATCATCTTGTTAAGAAAGAAAAAAATTCTAGTAACTGTTTATGGATTTTCAAATATAAAAAAAAAATGGGATAGAAAAATGTTTATCCATTGGGATTTCTATGCTTCTAGGTTTTTTTTTTTTTTTTATGTTGAGATAATCCGTGTGGTACAGAATTAGCCCATAGAAAACCAAAGTTTTTAATCCGACGAATATAGTGCCAACACAAAAAGTTCACACGGATAACTACCTTATCCAACAGTGGGAAAACATGGTTACTCTACAATTCGAATGGTAGATACGGAACCAATAGAAAACAAATGTCTCGAATCCAACGACTAGTATGATAACAGGAGAATTCACGTGGATTATGACTCTATCCAACGACCATAACTGTGTTCTTCGATTAGGCGTGAGCTTCCCTCCAATCGTTTGAATTCTTTCTTGTTCGGCGGCAAATTGTTTTGGTGGACTTTTTTCGCGCCATAACTTTTCATTTCCCCCAAAATTTATTATAAAAACACTCTTAAGATCCATAATTTCCTAGTTTCGTTTTCCATCTCAGAAACAAATGAAATTGATAAAAAAAAATATTCAGTTCTTTCTTCACTGTTTCAAATTCCAATATTCCGTAAACACCAAAGTTTCTTAATCCGTTAGTTAAAGTCATGAAGCGAGATGATCTTGGATAGATGAACAATGTTTTTGTATTGGGAAACTTAGGTTGGATTTTAGATACTAATTAAATGAATTTAACGTAAACATAAATTGAAATCATGAATCAGCTCTGATGTCTTTAATTTCTGATTTCTTCTTGTATTCTTGTTCTAATCTATAATACCGAAATATGGTTTGGAAAAATTCAACTCTCTCTGACGTTTCTTAATCTGCGTGAAAAACTCTACAACATCAAAATAAAATGGAACGGAGGGAGTACTATATTAACAGTGAAATATTTTGTGCCAAGTTCCTTTATCACTCTTTTCTGTATGAAAAGTCATTTTTGCACTCCTTTTTCACCCTTTCTAGAATGTCGTTTACTGAGTTATATGCTCTTATTGCCTTCTCCGTGTTTCTGAATATGCTGAGTTATGCTCTTGCGTATTTGCAGGTCCATCTGAGATTGTCAGATTGCCACTAGAACTTTTTGATCTAGTTTAGTTCTGAATGAATTCGGGGTAACAAGCATGCATGTGTGCTACCTTCTTTCTTCACCCGTTATTAAGTGAAAAGTTATTCTTGCACCCTTTACTCTATGATCTTTTTCTGTGCAAAGTTCGTTTAACACTCATTTTTATGTGAAAAGTTATTTTTGCACCCCATTTCCCCCCATTTTCTGGAATGTCAGCTCGTATTGTCATTTCCTTGTCATCACCATATTTAAACTGTCAGTTATATTCTCATATTGCCATTTCCATATTTTAGTTCTGAATGAATTCAGGCTACCACTAGATCTTTTTCAATGGTTGCGGGTATACTGGTGTACAAATTTGGAACACCTTTTGCTTGGATTACAACCTTTTCAGTTGTTGCATGATATTGCTTTCTTTATAGACACCTTTTTTAGAATTAGAGCAATAAATATTTTGAGAACTGTGAGAATGATATAACCCTGAAATTCCCACACAATTACGGGAAAGCGTCTAATGTAGAATAAATTCGTAAAACTCCATCCGAGAGTTGACAATTTGATTTTGTATGTAAATAAACTAGAAACAACAAGGGCAAACATGCTTAATGGTGCAAAAGTGATGAAAGAGATTAACATTGATTGATATGATAACACGACGAACTAAGGACAATTATAGTAAAGAATAACTAGTACAACCGTTGCCACGGTGGGAGGGCCGACCGAAGAAGTACCTGAAGATGGGATTTGTCTGCAACTACTTTCACATTCCGTTTTAGCAAAAATGATCTTTTCTCCATGTGTCAAAAAAAGTGATACTTTCACCTCGTTTCAGAAAAAGTGACACTTTCGCCTCGTCTCAGAAAAAGTGATTCTTTTGACCCGTTTCAGAAAAAGTGATGCTTTCGCTCCGTTCTAGAAAAAGTATGGACGGAGCGAAAGCATCACTTTTCCAAAAACTGAGCGAAAGTATCACTTTTCCCTAAACGGGGCGAAAGTATCACTTTTCCCAAAACGGGGCGAAAATATCACTTTTTCCCGAAACGGGGAGAAAGGATCACTTTTCCTGAAACGAAATGTGAAAGTTTTTTTCTGAAACGGAAAATTAGTCGATCCATAAACCAAAATATGGTTGCATGATGTGTTATGCATCCTTTGTGGTGGTTTGTATAATGGCTATGCATTTAATTTTCGAGAATTATGCCTAAAATGAAAATATCACTTTTCTTGAAACAGAGGGAGTACATCGTTTTATTAGTTGCAACAGAAAATTAGTTGATGCATAAACCAAAATATGAGCCGCTATGTGCAAAACGAAACCTTCACAAGCAATGAAAAACACAAATGCGGAAATAACACAACTAC
Organism: Papaver bracteatum; assembly: GCA_023529315.1. Taxonomy (NCBI): domain Eukaryota; kingdom Viridiplantae; phylum Streptophyta; class Magnoliopsida; order Ranunculales; family Papaveraceae; genus Papaver; species Papaver bracteatum. The sequence continues at coordinate 2,616,336 of JAJJWX010002811.1, read as the reverse complement.
GCAATATAGAAGAAATCACACAACATCGGCAATTAGGTGGAAAAACCCCTCCAAGGTGAAGGGTAAAAAACCACGGGCAAATCTTCCACTATAACGATAATGGGTTACACACAATTCTCCCAATTTGTGGATAACAACAACTTCAAGGTGCATATAGCACTTAAGACTCGGTTTATGCATCCATTAAGTATTACGCAATCTGATCTTTTCGTTGATAGATCCGAGTGAAAACTTATCTAGATTAGACCAAGAAATAATATGGAAGACACAAACCTAATTAAGTACGATAACCTTGACTTCTTCAGTTTCATTAAGTCACTGCTTACGCGTTGAATCTAGTTGAAGCTTACTGGTGTAACATTAAGATGCTACTTTTGTTGTTTCTTCTAATGTTGTTGTTTACTTTGAATTCGTGTTTCAAGCAATTATAATTTGTCATTTGGATCTTTCTTATATGCAAAAACATAAAGACAATTGCTTTGAAGGCGATATGCAACGGCTAAATTGCTAAATTATGGGATATAGTTATAACCATTTTTGATATAAATTCTACTGCTATGCGTTACAAGAGCGAACATGTTGATTTGAGGCTAACCCCAAATCAACATTTCATTAGGTATTAATTAGTATGGATGAGAAAACCAAACATCAACAGATCAATGTTACAAAGTAACAAATGAAACCCGCCATCATCCAACCCCCATCGTTCCAACATGCTGCACTACTACCAATAACATTGCCAACACTAGATTCAACGGCTACCAAGAAGAAACCCAGAGCCAGCGGCAGTTATTGAATCTTGTAGACACCATGAGAAGCAGGAAAAAAAGGACTTCATACCACAAGAAAAATAAACCTGCACGAAGATCCAACCATGACAAAATAAATAAATTGCGAACTTACAAACCTTTAAAAAAAACTTTTTGCAAACTTACAAAAGTTTTCTTCCAACATTTCCACCCGATTCACGGAATATAATCCTGCACCAAAAAAATTGGTGAAGTGGTATCATCAGCGTCACTATTGTATATGAACTATAAAGGTTTTGCTATTCACTTCTACATACACTTACCTAGATACTTGTATCGTCGTATAATCGAACATCAAACCTCCTACAATAAGCCTTAATAATATCCCTGTCTTGCAATCGGTCTAGAGAAAATCCCTTTATCAAACACAGGATGAAGCACAATGCATACACTCCGCAATCACCGGAACTAAACCAATAAAAATAAAAATGTCAATTTTGGATTACCAATTGCACCATCTAGGATGTTGAACGCCCATCTAACGAGATATCAAAGAACTAACCTCGAGCTTTGTTTAGGGACCACTTGATCAAAGTCTGTATATTCGCAATTACATTCTACATTCTCTAGGATAATCCTCAGAACATCGCAGATAGCGATGACCTCGGATGGGTTCCCTGCTGTCCTGAGGGATCTTTTACGCTTTTTGATGATTGTATAGGAAATCGCAGATACAAATCTTCTGTGTCATCAAGAGGATTTCAATTGCTACCCAATGATTGTCGTTCACCAGCACCGGAGCGTAAACCACATCAACCTCGGACCATGGTTTACCATCAATGTCGTATTTCCCCGCCATGTGCGGTTTTGTATAATATAATTATTGCCTTTCTTTGGTCTTGGATCTCAGTGTTTGATCTCTAGTGTGCCGCTGTTTTTCAGGACGATGTTTAATCGAGCGTGAGAAACCGCACATTACAAGCCATCATTAACATGTACAAAATGCAAGTATGTTTCATTCTACAAAATGCACATTACAAGCCATCATTAACATGTACAAAAAAACGTTTTATTCTATTCTTGGAGATTTTGCAGAGAACAACTTTTAGGGTTTGCTTTCTTTTATGTTTCATATTATTTCTTAGAATATTATGATGATGAACTCCATGAATATGAGTAGCTAAATATTATTATTGGTTATGGGATAAAGTTGATTTCTTCAAACATGTTATTTGATTCTATGAATTAGTTTTGTCTCAATTTTATCGTTTATGATTCATTGTTTTTACTATCATATGATTTGAATGCTAGTTTGGTTGAGTCTGGAATCAATTGGATTTGTTTTCATCTCTATAGCTATATTAGGGTTTTCAATACGTAAAAGTTGTTATCTCTGATTTCTAGTAGCATCTTGTGGTTAATACTTGTAGTGATACATCTTTTTAATCGCATATGAATCATGGCCTTTGTTAAAACAAATTAGTGCTTTTACACGTTTGTTTTCATTGATTAGTCTTATTTCATAGAACTTATTACTCTTAGGGAGTTAAATCTAATTGTGCTTTTACACTTTAGGTTTCTTTTTAAGAAGATTTCACAATAGCATCTTTTAATGTTGTTTGTGATAAAATAAGGAAATAAATGGGATACTCTTGCGATCAAGATATCCTAGGACTTTTGATAATTGAGAGATTAAATACCAATTCTTATCATAGATGAAGAATACATGTTTGTGAATGATACTATCCCTTAACCAATATCCTCTCCTTATTGATTATTCCAACTATTTGCTTTGCTTTATTTAGTAGTATTACTTTGATAAAAACAAAAACACACCTTGGGTTATTTGGTTACTTTAGAATCTGAAAGTTGCATAACAACAATCGCCTCTCTGTGGATACAAACTCTTTCTTATAGAATACTATATTCATATTTAGTTAAGTGAGGAAGTGAAATTATTTTTGACGCATACGACACGCATCAAATTTTGGCGTCGTTGCCGGGGAGGCATTCGGCTTGTTATATAGTTTTTAGTTTCTTTTTATTATTTCTGTTTGCATACTTGTGTTTCGTTTCTTGTCTTGTTTCTCACTTGTTTGGGAGAATTATTTTTCAGGTACCTAATCTCTGGCTTCTAAAGATTAGAATTATCCAAGGTGCGGGATAGCTACTCGAAAAGGCACAATACTCCAACCAAGGCAAGGCACAACAGAAGAACACAACTTGGAAGAAGAACACGAGATTCCTTTTGAAGAAGAAGGAGAAGGAGAAGAAGAAATGGGTGACGCTGCAAATCGTACACTCAAGGACTTGGCTTTGCACAAGCTGTATACGCAGCGAGGTTGTATTCAAACTGACTCTACTTTTGAAATAAAGACGGGATTTCTTAGAGAATTACCAAAGTTCCATGGCATGATGAATGAAGATCCAAACAAACATCTTATGGACTTCCACACTATTGTCATGACGATGCTTCCAGCAAATATGGAGCCCGATGGTGCTATGTTGAAGGTTTTCCGATTCTCTTTGGCGGATAGTGCTAAGGATTGGTTATATTACTTGCCTCCCGGAAGTGTCACAACATGGAATGGGTTGAAGAAACTCTTTCTAGAGAGATATTTTCCTGCATCTAAGGCTACTCAAATTCGCAAGGATATTTGCGGGATGAAGCAAAATGTGGGAGAATCGTTGTATGAATGTTGGGAACGATACAAGAGATTTGTGGCAAGCTTTTCTCATCATCAATTTAGTGACGCTATGATTATCCAATACTTCTATGAAGGTCTCCAATCAAGTGATAGGAATCTTCTTGATGATGCGGGTGGTGGTGTACTAGTGAGCAAGACGGTGGCACAAGCTAGAGAGTTGATTGAAAACATGGAAGCAAACTTCCAAAAATTCTTGAGTCGTGGTTCAAATGTGCTTCTTCGAAGAGTCAATGAAGTGAGCGAGGTGGAGGAACTTCGTCAACAAATGGGTAAAATCTCAGCAATGCTACAACAAGTTTCATCCGCGGTGATACCAAATTCTCATGGGTATGAAGACGTCAATGAGCAAGCTAATGCGGTTTTTCCAAATCAGCAAAGACGGTATGATCCTTATTCCAACACTTACAATCCGGGATGGAGAGATCACCCCAATTTTAGCTATGCGAACAAGAAAGGAGCGGTTCAACAACCTACTTTCAACAATTCGGGTGGATATCAACCTTAACAACAACAATTCCAGCCGCGTCAACAATTTCAACAACAACAACAACAATCTCAAAATCAGGGGTCGAGTATGGAAGAGTTGATGAAATCTTTTATGCAAAGAACGGAGAGCACGATGAAAGAGTTGCAAACCCAAGTTAGTTCTATGGCTCTTGAGTTGAACCAAATAAAGGAACAAAATAGTGGGAAACTCCCTTCTCAACCTATTAACCCAAAAGGAGATGTGAATGCAATTATGTTGAGAAGTGGTACACAACTTGTGCAACCCGAAGTTGATGATTCGGGCAAGGTGGAAACACCAAAGGAACCTGTTTTGGAGGAGAAGAATGAGGATTCTCCCCAAACTTCTGAGGTACCTATTCCTAACTCTAAAACTCCTATTCCTACTTATGTTCCTCCTTTACCTTTTCCTCGCAGATTTGCAAATTCTAAGAAGGAGGCACTAGAAAAGGAGATTTTAGATGTTCTTAAGAAGATTCATGTGAACATACCACTCATTGATGCTATAAAGAAAGTTCCAAAGTATGTAAAAGTGTTGAAGGACTTGTGTACCAATAAGCAAAGGCTCAAAGGTAATGAAGTGTTTAGTGTGGGGGAGAATGCTTCGCAAATCTTACAACACAAACTCCCACTGAAATGCAAAGACCCGGGCAGCTTTGACATCCCCGTAAAAATTGGTAACACTACATTTTACAAAGAAATGTTAGACTTAGGTGCATCCGTTAATGTTATGCCTGCATCTATGTATAAGTCACTTGATTTAGGTCCTCTCAAAAAGGATGAAATTGTGTTGAAATTAGCCGATCGCTCTAATGTTTACCCAATGGGTATTGTTGAGGATGTTCTTGTGCAGGTTAATCAACTAGTATTTCCAACAGATTTTTGTGTCTTAGAGATGGATGAAGGTTCACCGGACTCGTCTCTTCCATTGCTACTTGGGCGTCCCTTCATGAAAACGGTGAAGACCATTATTAATGTGGATAAGGGAACGCTAACTATGGAGTTTGATGGAGAAGTAATATGTTTCAACATTTTCGAGATGATGCGATATCCTAGTGATGTCTATTCTTACTTCTCCGTTGATGTGATGGATACTTTGGAAAACAAATGTTTGAATTGAATGGTGAAGATGCTTTGAAAACGGTTCTAACTACATCCATTGATAATGGTGTAGAGTGTGGTATTGAGGTTAAAGAATCCCTTGGTGATCTCAACTCACTACAAGGATGCCCGGAAACTCATAATATCTATTTTATTTCTTTACCATGCAGTGATGAAAAACTTTTACCCTCTATTGTTAAATCTCCAAAGTTAGAATTGAAACCTCTTCCTAATCACTTAAAGTACTTGTACTTGGGTGACAATGAAGAGTTACATGTGATTGTTTCTAACGAGCTTAGTGAATTACAGGAGCAAAAACTTCTAAGGGTGCTAAGGAAGCACAAGACGGCCATAGGATGGATAATTGCCGATATCAAGGGTATAAGCCCTGCCGTTTGTATGCACAAGATATGTTTGGAGGACGATGCAAAGCCTACAAGGGAAGCGCAACGTCGTTTGAACACCCCTATGATGGAAGTTGTGAAAAAGGAGATACTCAAGATTTTGGAAGTGGGTGTTATCTACCCCATATCCGATAGTAAGTGGGTAAGCCCGGTACAAGTTGTACCAAAGAAATCAGGGGTGACCGTGGTGGAGAATGATAAGAATGAACTTGTCCCAACTCGTGTGCAAACCGGTTGGAGGGTTTGTATTGATTATAGGAAATTGAATGCCACTACTATAATATATCACTTTCCATTGCCTTTTATTGATCAAATGCTTGAACGTTTAGCGGGACACTCTTATTATTGCTTTCTTGATAGCTATTCAGGTTATAATCAGATTGTGATAGCGCCGGAGGATCAAGAGAAAACCACTTTCACTTGTCCTTTCAGTACTTTTTCTTATATAAGGATGCCTTTTGGCTTGTGCAATGCTCCAGCTACCTTTCAAAGGTGTATGGTAAGTATATTTTCAGAATATGTTGAAAACATAATCGAAGTGTTCATGGACGACTTTAGTGTCTTTGGTGATTCATTTGACCTTTATTTGAACAATTTGTCACTAATCCTTGAACGATGTGTTGAAACAAATCTTGTGCTATATTGGGAGAAGTGCCATTTTATGGTAACTCATGGCATAGTTTTAGGCCATATAGTATCTTCTAAAGGCTTGGAAGTTGATAAATCTAAGATATACCTTATTCGTGCTCTAACCCCTCCCACTACGGTGAGGGAGATACGCTCTTTTCTTGGTCATGCAGTTTTTTACCATAGATTCATCAAGGATTTTTCCAAGATAGCATCACCACTTTGTACCTTATTGCAAAAAGATGTGGTTTTTAACTTTGATGAGAAGTGTATGGCGGCATTCAATTTGAAAGAACTTTTGATTTCAGCCCCTATCATTAAACCACCGGATTGGAGCAAGCCTTTTGAGCTCATGTGTGATGCAAGTGATTATGTGGTTGGTGCGGTGCTTGGGCAGCGTGTGGGGAAGCTACCTCATGCTATTTATTATGCTTCTAGAACGTTAAATGAAGCCCAAAAAAACTACACTACCACTGAAAAAGAGTTATTAGCTATTGTTTTTGCTTTGGAAAAGTTTCACTCTTATCTAATAGGTACAAAAGTTTTTGTCTTTTTAGATCATGCGGCACTTAGGTACTTGCTTACAAAGAAAGAGGCGAAACCGAGGCTCATACGATGAATTTTACTCTTGCAAGAGTTTGATATTGAAATCAAGGACAAGAAAGGAATTGAGAACACCGTTGCGGATCATTTGAGCTGTCTTGCTGTGGACAAGGAAGCTATCCCGTTGCGTGAAAGTTTCCCGGATGAGCAACTATTCTCAATTGCATTTGGAGAACCATGGTATGCGGATATTGTGAACTACTTGGTAACTAAACAAATCCCAAAGAATTTGTCTCGTGCTGAGAGGGACAAACTTAAGAGGTTAGGGAACCAATATATATGGGATGATCCATACTTATGGAAACATGGCAGCGACCAAGTCATACGAAGGTGCGTTCCCGAATCTGAATTTAACTCTATCTTGTCTTTTTGTCACTCCTATGCTTGCGGAGGACATTTTGGGAGTAAAATAACAGCTCACAAGTTACTTGAAAGCGGTTTTTATTGGCCAACCTTATTTAAGGATGCACATATATTTTTCACAACTTGTGATATGTGCCAAAGAACAGGAAATCTAGGTGCTCGAAATCAAATGCCACAAACTTTTATTCAATTTATTGAAGTTTTTGATGTATGGGGTATTGATTTTATGGGTCCTTTTGTCAACTCCCATGGGAATTTTTATATTTTACTTGCTGTTGATTATGTCTCGAAATGGGTGGAAGCTAAGGCCACCCCAACTAATGATTCTAAAGTGGTTTCAGATTTTGTGCAAGCTAACATTTTTGCAAGGTTTGGAATTCCAAGAGCCATAATTAGCGATGGGGGGTCTCACTTCAAAAACAAGTTCTTACAAGGATTATTGAAGAAGTACAATGTGTCGCACAAGATTGCTACACCTTATCATCCCCAAACCAATGGACAAGCCGAGGTGTCGAACCGAGAGGTGAAATCCATACTAGAGAAGACGGTGAATCCGACAAGGAAGGATTGGAGCATGCGACTTAATGATGCTTTGTGGGCTTATATAACCGCATACAAGACACCTATTGGGATGTCTACCTTTAGGATTGTGTACGGTAAACCTTGTCACTTACCTGTTGAGATTGAACATAAGGCGTTTTGGGCTATTAAGCAATGTAATATGGATCTATATGATGCTGGAAAACAAAGAAAGTTGCAACTCCAAGAGCTAGAAGAGTTACGCAATGATGCATTTGAAAGCTCGCGCATTTACAAGGAGAAAACAAGGCATTTCATGATTCTATGATTTCTATAAAACAATTTTGTGTTGGGAAGAAAGTGTTTTTGTTTAATTCTCGTTTGCAATTATTTCCTGGTAAACTAAGGTCACGTTGGATCGGACCTTTTATTGTTACTAATGTGTTTTCTCATGGCGCAGTAGAAATTCGTAGCATAGCTACAGGAAAGGAGTTTAAAGTGAATGGACACCGGTTGAAACCATATTATGAGAACTTTACTTCCGAAGTTGTGGAAGGTGTGAACTTTGTGGATGCACTCCCTCTGGAGGAGTCTTAGCAAACAAGGAGCGAGTCGGGCTGACGAATTTAAACCAAGCGCTAAGTGGGAGGCAACCCACCGGTTTTGTATCTTTACCTTTACCTTTTTATTCTTTATGAATTTTATCTTTATTTTCTTTGTTTTTGCATATCATTTGCGTAATTTCCCGCCTTGAACTTTCGTTGGATGATTCAATTTTACATTGAGGACAATGTAAAGTTTAAGTGTGGGGGAGCATTTATATGTTTGTATAGTGTGTTTTAGTGTATTTTATGCTTTTAAAAAAAAAATCAGAAAAATAGAAAAACCAAGAAAAAATTTGTGCTTTTTGAACTCTGAAATCTAGAAACTTGTGCTTTTAGGATGACACAATTAGTGGATGGAACCATTTTTATTGCAGGAGTTGAGGAACCGATTAACTAAAATGGACGAACATAGCTCAGAAATCATAAATACCATGATAGTTGTTACCATATCTCGGAATATCACCATATCGCATTCTATTTTTATTTTTCCATATTTATGTATTGTTCTCTAAGTGCTTTGGTGGGTCACTAAACATCGACGTGTTATTGCTGCTAGGATGAAATAGAGTGATTGAGTTGCTAAAAAAAAAAAAAAAAAAGAGACCGACCAATTAGACCAAACGGAATAAAAGACACTTGGATAAAGAAATATGTGTATGTTCTCCCTGTCTCTGTCGCCTAAACAAGCGTGGAATGCAGGATCCAAGGGAACTATCATGTAATCTGCTGACAAGAATCATGCGCTTGGATCTAGTTTGATCCAATCATGATGTCTAGAAAAAATAAAAATAAAAAATTTGAAAAAGAGAAAAAGAAAAAGAAAAAATTATATTATATTTGGTTGAATAAAGTCACTTCTGGTTCCCTTGTATATGCCAGTGAGTTGATGTAGAATTCAAACCAAGTATCTCAATCCAATAGGAATAGGTTCATCTTAGCAGTGACCTTCAGACAGATATGGGAAACATCGAACACTTGTGAACATTCGCCAACATCTACATTTATTTCCATCTTCTTTATATTTTCATTGTGATTGTGGTTTGTTAGTTTCCGAGTATTGTGGCTTGTTCGACTATCTAATTAAAGCTTTATTTACTAATATATAAATTGAAATTGTGTAAGGTACCTCCTCCTGTAGTCATTTTGGATTCGTTCATTGATTTGTCACAAATAGACGGAGTTGGAAATATAGGTTTTGTAGGCAGACCTCTTGTAAACCTTCACGAGACTAAAACTCGTCCACTAGGGACACCTAGGGGTTTAAAGGCTTGTTATTTATGCTTAGAGTAACCGTAGCCTCGACGAGACAGAGTTGTATGTATCTTTTAGAATTATTTTGTTTGATTTGCTCGAGGACTAGCAAAGTCTAAGTGTGGGGGAATTTGATAGGTGTCTAAAACATCTTAATATTTATCTATTGTTTATGCTTTCTTTGCTAAGTTTTCTTGTAAATTATGTATCTTATGTTTGTTTTTGAGTATTCATGTACTTTGGAGTCGTTTGAAGCAAAAGAAGAAGAAACATGGCAAAAGGTGAAAATGTTATTGGAGGCGATTATTTCTCATATTTGCTTTTATTTCTTCATCCCTGTCTGAAAAGTTTGTCGGCTTTAGTGATGCAAATTTTGTCTGGAAAGCATGACTGCTTTAGTGATGAATAGAATTGAAGGAAAGAAGTGGATATGAGAAGTAAAGGATGGCTGCTGCGGGTGAAAGAATTCGAAAGCGAAAGCGTCATCCACATGCGAGCGTCTACTTGGAGCGAAAAGGAGCACAAAGGATTGATTCACAGTTAAACAAAGACTAGTTGTGGATAAGGGGTGACCAATTATTGGATGACCCTTATCTAGTGAGTGGGGTGGTCCCTATCCATGGGGTGTAACTATCCACCCAAATTATTACAACCCTAAAATTGAGAAAAGATTGTTTTCTCAATCATTGTGTCCCAGAAATTCACAGAAATTGAGTGTGAGCAGCTGTGTCTACCTTGAGATTTAAATTGATTCATCTCTGTAATTGAACAGAGATCGAATGTTCATGGATTCAGTAGAGGTTACCTGAATTTGTTGCTATTGGTGCCTGAGATCAAGAAGAAATCTGAGTTTTAATGGAATTTGGAGTTAGGGTTTGAAGTAAAATTGAATCTGAGTTGGAATTAAGCAGCTGAGTTTAATGAAGCCACTGGTGAGGTTCGATTGGATGATGAAAGTGGAGAAGAAATTATTGAATGGATGGGTCTTGAGGTGGTCCGTTTGTTGCCTGGATTCAGCTGAAACGTTTGCGTCATGACTGGTTTAGTTGTGCAACGGACTTGAAGGTGATCAAATGGATGGGTTTGTACCAGGGTGTTGGTTCGAATGAAGATGGTTATGACCTGAATTAATCTTGGCTGAGAAGTGGATATGGAGACTTCGAAATGATACCGTGGAAGGTGGTTGAACTGGTTACTGTGACTCATTCATGTCGCAGTAGGGAAGACGAACAAAGGTTCTGTATGTCCGGTAGTTTGAATGTGGAATGGAGAACGTTCCAAGACGAAGGACTGTTGCTGGTGCTATTTGGAGTTAACAGAAGATGAGTCGAGAGCTGGCTGGGACTTGGAAGTGTTTCGAGAGGATTGTGGAGCTGTGCAGCTGAAGATTAGCTGTTGCAGGTTTGCAAGAATGGAGAATGAGACAGTATCTGAGCTCATATTGCAGCTGTTCCAGAGAAGTTGATGCAGCTGAAGTGTTGGTGCTAAATGGAAGAATTACAGCTGCTAAGGAGTTTCAGAAAGCTCAGATGGCTGTTACCAAGGACAGAATGTCTGGTGGTTGTGTGATATGCTGGAAGGTTATGCAGATGTGATGTGTAGACTGAATCATGAAGTAGTGGTGATGCTGTTTGAGGTAGGCTTACTAGGGAAATCTATTGTGGCTGCATTTCAGGTGGTACAAGAATCAGTGAGGGAAAGAACTGAAAGGGGCTTGTGTTGCAGTGTTGGTTCTATGGCAGTGCATCTTAGATGTGAATTGGTGGTGATGCTATAACTGGAGGCAGTGAGCTGTGGTTGTAAGTGATGACTGAGAAGGAGTTGCAGCTGGGATATTGTGCTACAGTTGAGAGCTTGCACGCACAGCTGGTGCTTGGAGGTGCAAGGTATTGCAAGTGAACTGGCTGGCATGAATGAGATGTTGCTACGTAGCTGGAATGCAGATTGTGCTAAGCTTGGAGGCTACAGAATTGTAGCTGCTAGTCATAACTGGAGTTGAAACAATGGCAGCTGAAATGGTTGGTGTATGAGTGATATTGGGTTATATGAGTACTGTGTAATATATGCAGGTGGTGATGTAGCTGTGGTTTGAGTTAATATGGTACAGGGAGATGGAGCTGTGATGCTGTAGATGTTGAGTAGAGTGTTGATGATGTTGCTGGAGAAATTGGAAAGAAAGTCAGTTGGATCTAAAGCAGGATACAGCCATCTTGGCTGTGTACAATGGTAAGCAGGGCCATCTGAGCTGTGCAATAACTGCAACAGCACTAGCCTTGGCAACTCAGCTCATCCAGCCGAGTCAGTGAGCTGACTTGTTATGACTCAGATTTTGACCCGGTTGACTAACGACGGCCGTTAGGTCAACATTTATCGTTAACGGTGGACTGACGGAATATTCTGTCAACGGAGAAGAAGATTCTGGTGGCCGGAGACTTTCCGGCGCAGGATTCCGGCCCATTTCCGGCCAACAAACCAGTTTTCCGGCGAGCGTTTTTGGGACAGATTTTCTACACGGGTTTCTCTCACACGTGGGCTTGGTGGATTTCCAACTAATGGACTTTGAAGACAAAACCTATTTTTGGAAGGATAAAAAGCTATAAAAAGGAAGTTTTCTACACAATTTGGAAAAAAAAATTGTTTTATTCTATTCTTGGAGATTTTGCAGAGAACAACTTTTAGGGTTTGCTTTCTTTTATGTTTCATATTATTTCTTAGAATATTATGATGATGAACTCCATGAATATGAGTAGATAAATATTATTATTGGTTATGGGATAAATTTGATTTCTTCAAACATGTTATTTGATTCTATGAATTAGTTTTGTCTCAATTTTATCGTTTATGATTCATTATTTTTACTATCATATGATTTGAATGCTAGTTTGGTTGAGTCTGGAATCAATTGGATTTGTTTTCATCTCTATAGCTATATTAGGGTTTTCAATACGTAAAAGTTGTTATCTCTAATTTCTAGTAGCATCTTGTGGTTAATACTTGTAGTGATACATCTTTTTAATCGCATATGAATCATGGCCTTTGTTAAAACGAATTAGTGCTTTTACACGTTTGTTTGCATTGATTAGTCTTATTTCATAGAACTTATTGCTCCTAGGGAGTTAAATCTAATTGTGCTTTTACACTTTAGGTTGCTTTTTAAGTAGATTTCACAATAGCATCTTTTAATGTTGTTTGTGATAAAATCAGGAAATAAACGGGATACTCTTGCGATCAAGATATCCTAGGACTTTTGATAATTGAGAGATTAAATACCAATTCTTATCATAGATGAAGAATACATGTTTGTGAATGATACTATCCCTTAACCAATATCCTCTCCTTATTGATTATTCCAACTATTTGCTTTGCTTTATTTAGTAGTATTACTTTGATAAAAACAAAAACACACCTTGGGTTATTTGGTTACTTTAGAATCTGAAAATTGTATAACAACAATCGCCTCTCTGTGGATACGAACTCTTTCTTATCGAATACTATATTTATATTTAGTTAAGTGAGGAAGTGAAATTATTTTTGACGCATACGACACGCATCATGGGTCATTTTCCTTCTTGGTTTCCTTTGGATCCACATTTTCCCTGCGCATTTTAACGGTCATGAGACAATGACTTTCGAGTTAAATACGATAAATAAGTGATAGACACTTGCCTTGTCCATATGTAAATGTTCGGATTCCTTTTACAGTTCTTTGAGATACCTGGATCCTCAATATTTTCCCCAGCATAGTCATTTATAGAATTTTTTTGGTAAGTGAGGCTTGCATACAGTGATTCAATCTGAGGTCCCGCCTTTACGATTCTAGGCCTCTTTAAGTTGGGTACATCAGGGGATTTAGATGTTTCTACATCCGCACCCACCGGAGAATTAGATGTTTCATCTCCTATATCGGTTTCTTCTTCTTCTTTTTCTTCCATCCCTTTACCGTCATCATCTGGAGTACTTACTTTCTCTACCGTCTCTTCTGATTTTAAAACTGCTTCAGTATTAATGACTGAGTCCATCTGTGTTGAAGCCGCTACTGCGTTAACCGGATCTCCATCACACGATGTCTCCTCCGCTGCAGTGTCTTTATCCACATAACTAACGCTGGCTGGAGCCAACTTCTCTCGTAAGAAAATAGCAAACATATTTGTTAGTTGGGACTCCGTAAGAGCTTATAAAGTATCTGACCCATGTCCTACGCCAACCTCCCGCGCAAATCCCTTGGTCGTCCCCGACCAAGAGGATTCATATACCTTGCTAGATTCTTTTGGAACATCAGACGGTTCCACAGTATCCTCTAACACCTCCTTATCATCTACTATGCCAATAAATCTAAGGGAGTCACCATTGTACAACTCGTACTCATCACAATCCACTATTAGCCCCTGTCTCAAGGATACAAGTTCACTGTATCTCGGTTCGTTTGTGCAAGATACACATTCCATGATAGTACACCACCGACCGCAAGTATGCTTCGACACAACCCGTTCACATAAACCCCTAATTGCAGGAATACTTGCCAATTCCCAAGCCTGAAATAGCAGCAATATTTAGAACTTGAACTGTACAAACTACAAACCGCCAAGTATACAAAATGAATAAGACCATTTAAACAGAATATGCGAACCTACTGTCAGAGCGTATGACAATCCAAACACCCTGTAATGAGCCGGAAATCCCAACCGACCACTATTCTTTGGTTCCTTGTCTTTCTTGACAACACTGGCTTTCTTAGTTTTCTTTCCATCATTCACAACCAGAGCTGATCGAAAGCTGCAGATGGTTTTTCTAAGACTAACATGACCCCATTGGAACTTGTTGAAGTTATTCAAGTTGTCCACCAAATGGCAATATGCTCCCTTTACTACATCTCTCGCCTGGCAGCCCAAAAGAATAACATGCACAAATAAGAGAAGCGCCAACTTAGCGTTCTCATCGTCGGTGCAGGTGGTCAATCTCCTTTCTCGAATCGCGTCCAGAGGTTGCTTACTGTTATCCTTTTTTCTCCAGGGAAATGAGTTTTCATAATTGGTGAATCCGTGATACATTTTGGGAGTGGGTTATCTAGATCTTCCTTTGTTGCATCTGTCAACTTGAAGTAAAGTCCTGTAGCAAGTGCAAATTCTTTCATCCCAAACCTCAAGATATGCCCTCCAACCCCAAAGTTCATAAAAAAATGGATCACCATCATCTTGTCTCTCAATTTTCCGTGAGAGTAGATAATGCAAAATTGTACTGCTGTTAAGGGTTTCAGGCATATCCAGGAAGTGGCCAACTGCCGTTGAAGAAAATACTTCATAAGCCTTTTCGCTCAAACGACCCTTGATCGTGGGCATAAGATGTATAACTGCGTGATTTGTTACTTTCGGGTAGTTATCCCGATACTTCTGTGGGTGAACAAACTTGCTATACACATGAGATTCTTAAAGTCAGTTTCTTCCAAGGATATCCAGCAACTACAATATTTTGAAGGGAGGAGGATTCTTTGACATGGTTATTCTCAAACCATCTAACAATTTCAACACCAATGTAGTTATCAAATGCAAATGCTAATGAATCTAAAAGACGCATACTAACTTTTGGTAATATGTTCATCTTACAATCATCTGCATTACTATTAAAAATTATTGCATCTCCAAATAGAAAACCTCACCATCTACAAAATTTACTGCATCTCCAAATGGTAATATGTTGAAAACATATCTCTAAACAATACTCTGAAAGAAAAGACTTTATGAGAACGAATGAAACAAACATATTATGGTTCGGTTCCTGATGAATTACATTCCGACGATTCAACAAATGCAAAAGCCATCTCTAAAGATTCTTTGGAATTGACATCATCTTGGAGGTCAGTATCCGCTGAACCTCCCGCTGTAGTAGAAGACATCTTTCCCTAACACCAAGGACAACCAATCAATTTACTATCACAGCAATTTACTCAACTGCCGATATATAATAAATCAGGTTCGTAATTTCAGTGGATTTCGAGAAAGAAGAACTACGCATACTTACGTTTGCAAAAAAATCTACATCCACTGATTCTTAATCCCAAAGGTGCCAAAGGACTAAAAATCTGTATTTAATATATATGGTTTCATAGGGTCAGTATCTGAAAGGAGAAACAGTTTTCTTTTTCAAGATGTTGAACTAAACCATGGTCTTGACAAATTAAATTCAGCGATAAAACCTTAATTACCTATCCCAATTGGGTCTCCAATTGTTAAATAAACAAATAATTAAGTATAAGCAGGATGCATATGATTTTGCATATCACCAACATGACTATGTAGCAATTTATTATTTTCAGAATTGAAATAACTATTAGAAACCCATGGAACCAATTTACTGAGATGAAGAAGAATTTACCAGTTATGAGATTTTACCAGTGTCGAAAGCCCAAAACCCTAGACACAATAAAAGCAAAAGTTAGGAAAATACCCAAATTCATTGAAATCATTCGAGTTACGGTGAAGGTAGGGATTGAATTTAGCTCACCTTTAATGAATTTGTTGGCGAAAGCACTAGTGTGGGTATATTTTGCACCAAATGAACTAGGGTTTGAAGGAGACAAAGGGAGATGCTCGCTGAAAATCTCAAGAGAGAGAAATGGTTTGGTATCCGGAGTATACTTTTCCTATTTATATGGCCCATCCAAACGCGACATCAGTGCGAAAATATTTGGGATACATCCGTCATTTGCTAATTAGATAGTACCCGGCTCGGGTATATTGGAAAGCTCGTGGTAAATTGTGGTAACTATTAGCAAGCCGTGGTATTGGACAAAAATATACCTTCGGATGTGCCTTCCAAACATAATTAAACTGACATGGAAATCTATTGTTGGAGTTTGGTGTTTCTTTGGGCTTCTAAATTTAGTTCGACCGGGATTAGATGCACGAATATTTATACCTATTTAAGGGACTCTCTTAATACTTTTAAAGAATCTTTTATCAAGATTTTGGTGAGAACAACACAAGAAGGGAAACTAGGATTTTGGAGCAATTTCATCACCGTATCTATATTCTTTTGATTTTATCATATGTATCTTATGGGATTTACTAATTCCATGAGTAGTTATTGGGAATGAATTTTAAGTTCTAGACATGATTAATTTCAGTTATTATATATATTTTGAAGTTCTTCACATGACTATCGTTTGTTTTTACTAATAAGGATATTTATGATTAATTAATTAATTATTCTATGTGGCCAACTGAATCAGTTTCTTAACTAATTAATTTAATGCTAGTAAGAGTTAAGATATTCATAATTGTTGAATAACTTCTTACACAAGTAGAAAATGCGATACCTATTCGAAAGTGAACCTTGCGCTAAAAGTTTAACTACTAGTATTAGTTCAGTCATATAAATCATTCGCCAAATTACGCTTAGAGTACGCTACTTTTAGGTGGTTTTGGCGAATAAAATGTGGCATTTGAACGCTTCGATTTACAGTGATTAAAGGATTTTCAGGGATATCACTGCTCTAGCTGCTATTTTACGGTTGGTGATAATATGTTATCAACAAAGAATAGAATGAGTATCCTAACTTGATGAATATTTAGTAATGAAGAAGGATTCCTCGTTCAACTCTCTCTCTCCATCCCTTGTAAGAATATAGTTGGACATGGCTTCACGAATCCAAAGAGAAGTCTTTAAGTCGTTAAACATATTAATAATTTTCAAAAGAACTAGAAACCTAGGTTAAGATAGAATCGACTCTATTTTGTAACTAGGACACACGAAAATGTTGGGATTAGGTTTCCCAGGTGTTAGAGATTCTCCTTATATAGTCTTTGAAATCAGGGTTGCTTACAATCAAAGCTAAGATAGCTTATTAACAAAGCAATTAGTATTCACCGTTATATGAACTCCTGATTTAAGATTCAAGATAAGTTTTCTTAGAAAATAAGCAATCAATATCCATCGTTAGATGGTCTAGCTTGATGCATACAAATGAAATATACTTATATTCAAATATGGATGAACAATACCTAAACATTTATAACGAGTTGGCTTAATAAGAATTAACCGAAGTTAGCCATATGAATACTTTTAGCTTAGTTATATTCATCTAACACTTCTATACTCAATATCATAATCAACCAATCATGATAGGTGATCATATGTAACTAAATGTGTTCTAAGAGAGTTGTTCAAATGTTCACTATCTCATAGAAATATATATGAAGCATTTGAAACATATTCGACTTGGTTTGTAAGTCTACAATGTACGTATACAAGAACTAATTCATGAACATAATGCCACGGTTTGCAAACCGAGTTCGCATACCCTAAAGCATTAAGAATCCAAGGACTTTAGTTCACAAACGAACCTGAGTTCATGAGTATATACAATTTAGTTTGCATATAGAGTATGTGAACAAGTTGTCATACTTACCGATTTTAAAACCTAACCACTAAGTTTGCAAACAGTGTTCGCGAACTACCGTTCCGGACCTTGCTTAGTTTTTCCGTTCGTAAACCATAGTTCCGGACCGGTCACAGATAAACTCGTTCGCAGACACAGTTCGCAAACAAGAGTTCCGGACTCGAACTAGCACTTCACAGTTCGCATATTGGGTACGCATATTGTGCTATATCCATACATTAGTAGTAGTTCTAAAACTCTCGTTAATCGATTTGAAACATCCTTAGAAGACGACAATGGTAATCTTACACATACCACTAGCTTAAAGTAATTTTCAAATGATTATTTGATCAATACGAAACATCCCAAGTTAACATCAAATGACTGTCTCACACATATCATATAATATGTTCAAGGTAATTTTCACATGATAATCTTGACTTAATATTTAGTTTCCAACAAATGAATTGTCTATAACTAAAGTTTTCAAGTAGATGATGAAGCATTCTAATCTTTTAACTCATATTTCGAGAATTATATAAACGAGATAAACTCGACTCAAAATTTTAATGTGTATAACATAAAGTCTATATAGTTATACGACTTAGTCTCATTAGTAGATAGAATTGAATAGACTTCTGAGTGATAGATAAGTTTTAGTATCCACATACCTTTTGTCATCGAAGTTTCCTCTAAGATCTTCAGTAGATCTTCTTCTTCAATTGGTGTACGCCGTGAATTCTAATGCTCAACTACACACTTCTATCCTAATCCCAGACATAACTTTAAGTAGACTAGAAATCAAGATATGGTTTTGATCAACTAAACTTGACAAACAAGTTTGAGATAGCAACGCTTGTGAGTTCGACCGAGCAGTGCTCTAACAATCATCTATGGACAAATTCGAGACAATACGACAACTTGATATTCACTTGATAATAGTTACAGTCCGAAACCGATTTAATATATGATCAATATCAAGTGATTAGGATTAAAGCACAAGTGTATTTACTTTATTCTAATATAAAAAAATTATAATACGAAAGTAAAGTAAATAATACAACACAAGATTTTGTTAACGAGGAAAACGCAAATGCAGAAAAACCCCGGGACCTTGTCCAATTTTGAATACTCTCAGAATTAAGCCGTTATACAAAATATAATACCAACTTTGTATAGTTGAGACCAAGCAGACTACCCCTATCTAATTAGTTTCGTCAGTATCCATGTGCCTTCGACTTCTAGAGTCAGGCACGTGAATAGCAAGCCCTTTGGATCGTATTCCAAATAGCAAAGGATGAATCCGTTTGGTAACCACTCAAATCAATCTTTCTAGAAGATATGTGAGTTGTTGACAAAGGATCTTATGTTTAATTTAATAAACTCCTTTGTCTGCTTAGATCAATCTATCTTTTGATTACCGAAATAATCAAACTATAGATTCGCAATCAATTAATATAAATCTCAAATAGAAACTATGAAGCGATATCGATATCACGTAACTAATCAATCAAGTCTATCAAAGATAAACTGATTCTAGTTGGATCCCAACCGATCAAGGTTTGTGCACTAAATCCACAAGATACGAAAACTAATAACCTGCAAATCTTCTATTGTCTTCAATAACACGCACAAACAACACTTGAATCCTCTTGTGATCAATCAAGCATAGAATGGAGTCTGTTAACAATGGATTATCACAAGATGTATTTAGATCCGGAGATGGTTCTAAAGATCCCGTCAATACTTTGATTTAGTTTGAGTGAGCCTTATATCAGAAGAGAAGGTTCTCAAGAATAAACAAACTAGGTGCAATCAAAGTTTCAACAACCGTTACTCAATCAAATCAATAATTGAAAACTAATCATACTGCAATTATCTAGTTTCCCACCAACTGTACTCGTAGAGATTCTTGATCCCACAAAAATCTTTAAACGAGCGGTTGTAAGAGATTTCACCTAATTAGGGTACTTTTCTCTCCGAATAGACGGCTCCGCCGGAAACAACAAGAAATAAAGTTTTCATGGCTCTTAGGGTAGTTTGCAATAAATGCAAACTCAAGTATTTATAGACCAAGGTTGTTTAGACAACATGGAAATTACAAAACCCAAAAATATTCTCAAGATATGCATTAAAGTACGTAAATTAGTTTTTCCTATTTCCAATTAATGTTAACCGATATTTCAAAAACTCTCATGGAAAAACTTCTATTATTAGTTTCACACATTAACTAATAATAAATTCTAGAGAATATGTTTTAATTGCTGGTAATTAAAAACATATATGATGAAAATCATAATTAAATACTTTTCACTATTTTGGATGTGGGATCACCTTAAGTATCAAGGAATATCTTTGAATAATAAATGATAAGAGTTATGTACATGTTCAAATATGTAGACATCTGGAAGCTTCTCATCTTGACAAACCTAAAACCCTAATTCATACACACCATGAAGAAATATGTGAACCATGGATATTTCTTTTGTACATGGAACCGATTAAACCATCACTCAAATATATGTTGTGACCGGTTATAAAATGAATCCAAATATAGGTAGTAATCAGTTACACCTTGCTCCACGAAGTAGCTTGTGACCGGTTACACCTTCACTACACCAAATTCCTGGATTAGTAACAGGAATGAGCCGTTACTAAAACGGGTTGTAACGGCTCTTGTTTGTTACAGAACAGGGCGTTACATTTTTTTGTAACGGCAATGTAGCTGTTACGAATTTGGTTGTAACGGCCCTTAGTAACAGGTGAGGGACGTTACGAACCCGCCACGTGGTAACAGCTCAGGGCCGTTACGATTTTTTTTGTAACATTAGGGTCGTAACAGGTTGTGTCCATTGCGATTTTTTTTGTAACAGCATAAAAATTACTGCCAGTCAACCTTGACCAATTTTGACCAGGTCAAGGCTGACTGGCAGTTCATTTCTGCCGGAAATAAGCCGGAATTCCAAATATCCTGCATATACCTTCCAATCCATTCATCATCCACATTCATTGATAATTTCTTCAATTAATTTATTTCACATTCAATTCATTCATATCAGGTTCACTTAAAAAAAGAACTGAAATTTTCCCTAAGTACCATTTTTTTTTGTTAAGTATCAAATTTCTTAGGGAATATATAGAACTTATAAGATATAAAATTACTGTCTACATAGAACTTACACCAAGAAATTGTATACCTAATGGCAGCTACAACTTCGCAGCATAACACTTCCACACCTAACTTCTTCCTGCAAACAACGATAACTTACATTAGAAAGTATTCAAAGAAGTGTAAACGTGCATAATGGAAGGAAGAAAAGTAGAAAACCATGGAAATACAAGGCACTGAAGAGAATTGAAGACATCAAACAGGATATGAAAAGATATAAAAGAGTCTAAAGTTGGAATAACTATACAAAGATCTAATTCAATCAACAGAAACACATTGTCGATAAGCCTAATTCAATCCCTGAAACTAACTAATACATGTTAACAACATAATACAAGGATCTTTCCCACTAACAAGCTGAATCTCAAATTACGCAATTTTAACTTAATTAGTAAAGGAACTTCAGAAAAAAAGAGTAAAGTTGAGAACTTCACATGTCCACGGAAGTTCTTTGAATTCAGAGAAGAGGGGGAAACCATCTGTAATAAAACAAGATATTCTCAGACAGTTGACATGCACAGTAAATAGACCAGTTGTGAATGAAAAAAATCACTACAATATAAAAGGCCCATAGAGAATATATTTGAGATGTAATCAGAACATGATTATAGGAAAATAGCACAATATTGACTAGGAGTCCTCTATGAAATCCCGACATGTCCTGTGTATGAATGGGATTCATCCTTTTATCTAGTTGGTGATTTTCTGCCAGCCGCCAGGTAGTTCACATTTTTTCAGTAATTATAGCAATAAGGTAGAAACTAAGATACATTCCTATCAACTGTTCCAATTTAGTGGATCGAGGAAGAGACATTTACACTGAACTACAAAGAAGTGTCACAATAAAATCATGACAGCATTCATTTATGACTGAATCTATTGCAATGAGGAAATTTCATTTAATATACTCCAAGGACTTAGAACCCTCACCTTCTACAAGAGGAAACCAACAACAAATGGATTTAAGTATTTGGTAACTCCCTCAGTTGAAGCATGAGCTCTGTGTGTTGTTCCGAAGGCATCATTAACATAGAGGTCTGCAAGGGAAACAAGTTTCTTTGCGTATTCTGGTTCGTTCTTCTCTTCCTCTTTGTATAATCTCACATTTTCAAGGAGGAGTACACCACCTTCTGGAAGTACAACAACCAATTTCTCAACATCAAGATCAATACAATCATCAGCTTTCTCAACCTACTCAAACAAAAATAGAACCCAATCAGCTGCTATCCATTCACACAATCAATTGAATTCACCAAATCAAAATAACAATACCATAAAGTTTGAAAAAAGGACCCTACTGTGATGCCAAGAATCTCGGAGATTCTAGGGACAAGAGGGGCCAAGCTGAAATTTTGGAGTAACACCCTTTGGTATTCCTTGAAAATCAAACCAAGATAATTTAGAGATACACAAGGAATTTCATGTCCTTATCTCCAATTTGCATTTGTCGGACAGGTTACTTAATATGTCAACATCCAGTTCCAAGACATTATCATCATGACTACTATGTTCTATCATACCACTGGATTCTATACATTAGAACTGAGAGTCCACATGCTCTACTTTTAACAGATATATTCACACCTGCCCTATCCCTGGATTCTACAAGTGACAAATTCACAACCCTAGATTAATCACAAAGTGTTTCAACTGAAATATGTTAATAACGTGTTGATTGACCCAAAAATTTCATGTTTCAAACAGAATTCCCAATTCTCAAAACCCTAAAATCAAAAATTCAATTTTACAGAAATCCTAAATTCAATATTGCGATTAAACAACATAGATGTGATCATACAATGAAAAATGGAATTGGGTTTAAATAAATTACCGTTTTGAATCACCATGATCTTTATTTAAGCACCTTTGATGGAGAAAAAAAACACAACTTCTCTGAAATTCGTGTTCTTCATTTAATAATAACTAATCATCTCCTAAAAATACTTAAAACCCACTCGATCTATCACTATTACACTCGATTTACTACTATTTCACTCGAAATCACTGTCTTGAAATTTTTGAAAACCTAGGTCTAGAATTCCTAGGTTACCAAACCTTGTTTCATGAAGAAAGGTATGAAATCTAATCGATGCTTTACTGATTCTCTTCGATCTTTTTTTTTCAGGATTTTGAGTATCTGTTTTTTCTTCCTGTGTAGAGAGATCGAGAGAGAGAGGAAGAGGGAAGATGGAAGAGGGAAGATGAGGCGGAGATAATAAACAGAAAGAAAAAGAGATAGAGAAGAAGAAATATGGTAGAGATATTAGTTTAGGGTTTTCTGATTGAGGTGCATCTCGAGACTAGAATGAAGGGTAGAGATGTTAATTTAGGAATACACGGAGTAGATGAAACATAATACCACATATGTGAATGGCACACACACATACTCAAGGTGTTACTACCCAAGTGTGATCAAGCGTGTGACTCGCACGCCTATAAAAAAATTCGTAAAGGCTTAAAACAATTAGTAACGGCTTGACCCTGTTATGAATTTCTAAAAACTTCGTAACGACTTCTGCATGTTACGAATTATTTGTAACGGCCATTTGTAATGGCTCCAAATCCGTTACGAATTCCTGTTACTAATCCAGGAATTTGGTATAGTGCTTGCTTCCCGAGTTAGCTTGTGATTAGTTACACCTTGCTTCCCAAAGGTAGCTTGTGATCGATTACAACTAACTTCCCAATTCATCTTGTGACCGGTTGTACCTTGGTTCCCAAAGTAACTTGTGACCGGTTACAACTTGCATTCCAATATAACTTGTGATCGGTTACACCTTGAATTCCAAAGTTACTTGTGACCGATCCCAACTAGCTATATGCCATATGCTATGACCGGTTAAACCTCAAGTCTCAACAAAGTTAAGATAGGTTCTACTATAGTCATCTTCCATTGGTCATCCAAAAGATATTAGATGAATAACAAGACCAATCATGATTTCCCTTTCGATTATGAAAACAAGTTCATACATATACTTCCTTAAACTAATGTAAAGATACATAGTTTTCTAAGATGAAATCATACTTATATAATGTACACATAATCAAATAACTATATACAATAGATTATGTCGATGTCGTATTTACCAAGTTCCAAAAGATAAGCGTTTATACTTCGTAATATGTTTCCTTGACACTTTGATCATAGATCATACTATTATGATCAAGTCACATCACTAGAGTATTATATACAATATATACAGCTTCGCATGTTATGTTTTCAATATAGCACGTCTTGAAAGATACGTTAGGAATGGAAACAAGATCAAGTCAATATTACTAACCTCAAGTGGAAGGATGATGTCGTCTTTATAGTCATTACTTCGTATTGAAAATACGAGGGTACCCAAATACACCACAATCTTTTATTTTGATCACAACCTATACAAGACCCACTGTGTATAAACCTCTTGGAGCAACAATCACTCAAGGAATATTTCAACACAGTGTCCACTTGAAATAGGGTTAGTCCGGACTGGCCTAACACGTGAATTATTATATCAGATAAGTGGAGAAATACAATACACTTTGTGTGATCGTACAAGTGTAATTACTTTAATTATAATATAAAACAATTATAATGCGGAAATAAAGTAAAGCACACACACCAGAATTTTTTTAATGAGGAAACTACAAGCTTGTAGAAAAACCCCGGGACCTAGTCCAGATTTGAATACTCAATGAATTAAGACGCTACAAAAAGTAAACCCGCAACTTCGTGTAGACACTACTAAGTAAACTAAGATCCGAGTTACTCAGCTTCAGCAGTATTCTTGATTTGATAATATCAAGCAGAACCAAAGTTCTCAATAGATATTTTTTACCCAATATCCTAGCAGCACAGTTCTCTTTAGGAGTATGCCTAGTATATCTTCTTAATGATTCACAACAACTTCTTCTTCAAAATCTTAAATCTTCGATTTAATCTTCAAAGTAACAATTTTCAAAAACAAACTTGATTCCTTATTGATTTGTCGTACAGAACAGAGTCTATTAACAATGGAAAATCAGTGAATCTATCTTACGGATATAGAAAGACTTAGATCCGTAGAAACGTTGATCTTTGATCTAGTTTGAGTGAGCCTTATATCAGAATATAAGGTTCTCAAGAATAAACAAACTAGGTGCAATCAAAGATTCAACAACCGTTAGTCAATCAAATCAATAATCGAAAACTGAAATAACAATGCAATCTTCTAGTTTTCTACCAACGGTACACGCTATAGCTTCTCAATCCCAAAGAAGACTTTAAATTGAGCGGCCGTAAGAGATTTCACCTAATTAGATTACTCTCCTCTCCGATAGGAGGCTTCACCAGTAACAAAGACAAAAGAGGAAGTCTATGTTACGCATGATTAGTTTGCTAGAAATGCAAACTCAAAGTATTTATAGACAAGGAAGTTTGGACACCAAGGAATTTCCAAAACCGAAAATATTCTCAAGATATTTTTCATTAATCCACCAAATTCGGTTTTCATAATTCCTGTCCAAAAATAATGATCGAAATCTCCTTGGAAAATCTCTAATTAGCAAATGCACATTACTAATTCTTATTTTCCATTTATAATTAAAAACCCTTAATTAAAAAGATTCTTAACTTATTTAAATTCGATCTTGGGATTTACTTCCTTCTTAGCCTTTAAGGAATATCTTTGAACAATAAAGAATAAGCATTAATGCACCGTGTTCAAAGAGTGACGACATCTTACGCTTGCAAGTCTTTTCCATGCTTTCTCACTTGAAACCGATTTACCACACTTCCAAACAAGTTTATAATTGGTTCATCTGACTTTCAAGAACTATGTGATTGATCAAGTACCACTCAATCACAACTCATGGGTTTACGGTTCTACCAAAACAAGTTTCGTTTCTACCTCCATGTGAGTATTGTGCATAGTTACACTAGCTTACCAAAGATACGGCTGACTAGGTACTAGGATCGGTTCCCCACATATAATTGGTATCTAACTTGTATGCACTGCACATGTTCATATGATCGGTTCCCCCTTACCAAAAACGTGTTGCACATGTTCATAGGATCGGTTCCCCTTTCTTCCATAAACCTTGTTGTACCTCATACAAGGATCAGTTCCCCTTAACTACACCAAAATCCCAAGTTTACCACGTTTATTTTCGTTGCTAACGCTTATGTTCGTTTCCCACACGGCGTCACAATGTTTTTGTAACGTTTACAGACGTTGCTTAAATTACTTAAAGCAACATTTTATATGTTGCTTTATCCGTTGCTTTAATTAGACTTAATGCAATGTTTAAAATAATTTAAACAATATTTATATACATTGCAAAATATATAATAATAATTAAAAAAAAATCTGTATTGGTACACTCAAAATTCTAGTAATACAAATAATATAGAATCCTGAAATGAAACACAATCATTCATTCTTACAACATTATGAACTTAGTTTGAATATAGACAATGAAATCCCATTCCAAAACATAAGAAAATTGGTAAAAATCTAATGTTGTTACTAGGTTGTTGCTCAAATATCTTCACAGTACTTGGTCCTAATTTAAAGAATGGATCAACAATAAAATAGTGGGAGTGTGTATGATGTTGGCACATTGCAGGACTTGCCAAAGTTTCAACTAGCCTCTAACCATTCACTAACTTGAAAAACAAATATAGATGGCACAAGGTACCTCGTTTCATTTGCTTCCCTTGGCACAATTACAGGATGTAATGAACCAATCCTGTGGACAGAACAATCAAGTGTTCATTTCAAGAAAATCGATATTGTTCATTACAGCAAGAAACACAGGAAGATAAGGTCACAGGGCTATAAAATTATACAAGAATATACATCACATCATAAAAAATGTCACCTTGTTATGTCTCTTTTCACCAAAGGACATTGTAGATATCTTTGAACCAACATACGACATTTCTGTCAACGCTGACGCTATTTACTCATGACTATTCATCTCATAGGGAATAAGCTTCTGCATATCATCCAGGTGTCTTATGTTGTATTCTGAGTGCTAAAATATTATACCTCATTATAGAAGATCGCATGTACCATACACTTAGGTGCAAATACAAATATTAAAACACTAACCTGTAGTTCAGTATGATTCAAAGAATGTTTCAACTCTTCAAGACCCGTTGCAAATTTTTCAGAATAGTCTGCAGATACAAAGAAGCTAAGTTATGGCTACAAAACAATCTAAAGTTCATTTCTAATGACAATTTATCATTCCTTAGGCTGTCGCACCTTTCATGAAAACATGGACAACAACTACTAGCAAAGCACCTATGCAAAAAATCATAGTTAATTGACATACTTGGAGTGCAGTATATAGGCTAACTCAATGTGGGACTCATAATACTTTTGATGATGAATGAGCCTGCAATTTCCAGAGCTTACATTAAGCGATTCCGTTTCCTGCCAAATAATCAGCAAATTGTAAGGATAACCGATTTGTTCCATTAAGAAATTATACACATGATATAAACTCTAAGGTTAAACAACGGACATACTAGAAATTAAACTTAATAAGAATAATAATCTTGGGCCCTACCTCGCAGGAACTAGTGAAACTCTAATAAAGTTGATTAGATTTGATTCAAAGGATAACAACTGACAACCAAGCACTAGGCGTATACTTAACGAATAATCTGCACTTGCACAAAAAACTTGGGCCTTACGAGCGGAGATTCTAACATTAAAAAAGAAACAAGCATCCATTACATGAATAAGCATGTACTTGCAGCAATGAAGCATCTAGGAGCTTCCAGATGAAGTGAAATGTATTGGTGGTGTTCTGACGTACTGGTCTACATATACAAGATACATGATAGCTTACCCATAATGTATTCTGAGGTAAGCTGCGGTTTTAAGAGATCGGATGTTAGAATTCTTCAATGACAAAAAAAAAATACAACATACTATTAGTAAGGTCGAAAAGTTTACCTGCAGCGTAGCTGGTGAGACCAGTTTCAAGACCATATTAGGGTAAGTCATGGTATAAGTTGCACACATTACCAAATCACCAGTATTAGCATAAATGAACTCAACCAATAATGTCTTTGTTGGTGAAATGAACAACAAAATGGTACTTAGGGGTGTTGTACTTGTTCTGTCCTGGTTAATAAGATGGATTTTAGCTCTATAATTGGTCTTTCCCTCTGTATTCATCATAATGAAACAATACCATCAGATTATATCCAACCAAAGATATCAGAAATTACATCAAAAATCATTCAAGCATATACCTATCCTACGCTTGAATTTGACTTGAAAACACTTGAGGTAAGCCCTGGGTTTCTATAGTTTGATGAAAACCTACACACACTAATTTAATCTATAATAAGTATAAATTCTCATGAACACAAAAAGGAAAATGATAAGTTGCATTCGTTCACCTGATACAATATGTTCAACAACCATTGCAAGTATTAATTATAGTGACTTACAAAATGCACACCAATGACGATCAAGATACAACAATGAGAAATCATGGCAAGTGCTAATGTGTAGTTCTGGAAAGTAAAGAAGTAATCCAACACGAGAGTATCTTAAACATGGCATAGTCTTAGAAGAAATTACACTACTCTGAATGTTATCAGAAGTTACAAAAAAACACAAGGATGTACCACACCAACCACCATCTCGCATAACCATGTTTTAATAAGAGAGAGTTCATTACCAACGTACAAGAGAAAATGGATCCACTGGCTCCAATGACATCCAACTTCAAGAAACAAGTACTGTATCATTTAATATCCACCCACTGTAATAAAACCCTAGTAATGAAAAATCTGCAACAACTACTACCAAATTTCTATGTTTTACCTGCATCACCTCCACCACCACCCATTATCATAGCAAATCCAGAGATTTTATCACAAACAATGAGCAAATAAGGCACCACCACTAACTAAATCCAAAAATTTGTAGCACAAACCAAACCACCAACACTTGCTACCACGAAACTGAAATCAAAATCATTAACACCACATGATTACAAAACTGAAATCAAAAGAAAATCCTACTTTAAAAATTCAAATGTAGTAAACAAATTTATTTATTTTTTCAAAATCTGTAAAAAAATAATTTCACCTACCAAAAGATGTAGTTCATAGAATTAGGTTAAAATAGATCAATAGTATCAAAAAACTAGTAATAATATTGTTATACCCTGCAGGATCCATTATTTCATCATTATAGAAAGAGTTGAAACCAAATACACCTTACGAAATCATTTGATTATACAGCAGAAAACGATTTTAGAGTTGATGGAAAGATGGGGTTTGATTTCCAAGATGATTTTTGATTTATGGGATTAAGGTTTAGGAGAAATGGTTTTCGATTTCTGTAAACTCGAATTTGATTCTGCAGATCTAAGTTTATGCTTAAAAGAGAATAGAGGCTTAGAAGAGAATAAAAATGGGAGGAGGAGAACTCGAGGAGAAAGGATAAGGGAAATAAAAATAGAAGGAAATTAGATAATAATAAGATTTTAAAAAACATTTAAGCCCTTTCCTTCATTAAAAAAGGCAAGCGTGTCCCGGTTTCTTTTTTTTTCTCGTAATTAGGATTTAAAGCAACGTAAGTTTTGATATCAGCAACGGAAAAATGTTTGCAACTTATATATCTGTTGCAAACTAGAAAAACAAGACGTTGAAAAAACCTGGATTTGGTGTAGTACTTGTGATGCACCGCACCTCTTACTAGGATCGGTTCCCCTTCTCCTAGTAATAAGTTCAGACACTCACAACCCGATCATACCCCAGGTGATTACTTAAGATCGGTTTCACTAATAAAAGTCATACCAATACATAAGTCAGGCCTCATGTGAATACTTTTACCAAGAACACAAACAAGTCATGAGCGGTTATACTAATCACACATATTGGTCGCTCATAAGATATGCAATGAAGAACATCCCCAATAACGCCTGGCGATTTCCTTTTCGGTTCACAACACATATCATGAACTTACTTCCTTAGAACACATGTAAACATTGTTCCCTAGGATGAAATCCTCACCTCATACCCATACATAATCACAATAGAATTTATACGATTATGTCGATGTCTTATATACAAAGTTTAATGGTTAAGCAAGAAACTTCATATTGTATTCCTTAACTCTTTGATCATAATAATATAACTTCGCATGTTATGTTTTCAATATAAAAGATTTGAAAGATACAAGATAGATATGGAACAAGTCAAGTCATAGTTACTAACCTCAAGATGAAGGATGTCATCGTTGTCTTCAGTCCATCTTCAGATCTTTGTGAGAAACTGGAGCACAATACTTATATCATTTCTAGTCTAACCTATCGAAGTTGACTATAGTTTACATAATAGTGACTCGAGTTTTGGAACTAAATATGACAACCAATCTTGACATACCAACGCTTGGTGGGTTCAACCGAGCAGTGCTCTAACACTTATCATTCTTCAGGTCTTAAGAGTAATACGTGTACGTTTCAACAATCCTAGACTTTCTAGTCTAACCTAAATGAAGTTGACTCTAACAATCGACTCTATATGAGATTTGATACTAAAATATGACAACCAATCTTGATATACCAATGCTTAGTGAGTTTAACTGATCTATGCTATAACATCACTATATTGAGTTGATTTACCGATGTAAAGTCTTAAGCACTCAACTCATTTTGATCGTCTTCCAAACAGTAAAGGAACAAAGCTGTTTGGTAACTACTCCAATAATCTTTTAAGAAAAGATTCGTTGAGTTTTGACAAAGGCTCTTCCGTTTAAACAAATAAACTCCTTTGTCAGGTAAGATCAATCCAAATCCGAAAATCAGATCTAGATTTACAACTATCAGATTCGGATATTAAAGAATACCAGTAAATGATAGTTGTCGATCTATACGACTATTTGATCACATCTATCAATGATAAATCAAATCTTAGTCGAATCCCAACCGATTAAGATGTGTGCACAAATATCACGATATGTGAAAACCAATAATAAATATCTTCTTGTCTTCAAATTTTTAATTGCCTTCAATTTTACCTGTACACCACAAACTTAATTCCACTTATGATCGATCACGCACATCACTGAGTCTGTTAACGATGGATCACAAGTTGTCTTCGGATCTAAAAACAGTTCTGAAGATCCCGTCAATACTTTGATCTAGTTTGAGTAACCTTTGATGTTGGTCGTAAGCGCAATAAATTAATCAATATATTTCCCACTAATTAAATAGTAATATAGCGGTAATAAGGATCGTTCCCACAGAGAGCTGTGTAATTGGTAGGTTATTTGATTAGCAAAATAAAGTAAATAAAAAAGGGGGGATTGGTTGTAAGATAAATAAAAATACAATAAGAAAGAAAAGAGATGATCAAGGAATACTTCGTCGTTACCAAGCGATAATTGGATTAGTATACTTATCTATCTTTCGTTAGAACCATTCATCACCAACCGTAGAATAATAGATAGCTCAGTTCTATCCCCGAAACTTCTTTTACCATGGATACGGAAGCTCTCCAATATCAGATTTTATTTAACCGAACCACCAAGTAGTAGCTCACTCAATGTGTAATCCAATCGAATGATTTAAGCTTTGTGAATTAGGTAATCCCAGTAGTTAAACTCTTAGCTCAAGGTTTACTTGCTGGTGTTGTTTTTACACATGATTGCTCCACATAATCCCTCTGTAAGGTCTCACGATTTCTACTGTAGAGAGTTATTCGACGATTACTTATCTCATAACTTGTACTAGCATTAGAACGATCAATAGATCAATCTGGAGTGCACTCCAAATCAATTAACAATCACTCATAAACCCTAGACATGGTAAAAACAAACGATGATGATAAAAAATCTCAATATATTTGAATTAATAATAAAGCTTCACGCTTAGAACATTGAATTCATCCTTAATCAACAAATGATTTAGCTACTCATATTACAAAGAAGATGAAGAAGATGAATAATGGTGGTTTCTCTCTAAAGGGGTAAACCCTAGGTTTTTGATGTAGAATAAACCCTAGCTTGTGATATGAGATTCTCTCTTATTCTTTGAAAGGCCTAATACCTATTGATATAGGTTTACATTGCTTGGCCTTAATTCAAGTATCCTAGTCGGTTCCGGAAACCGACCTAAAAAGTAGTAAGGAAAACCCTAAAAACGGTTTGTGGACTTTGGCCTTCATGGTACATGGTACATGTACAAATACCTAATTTAAGAAAGTGTCCAGGAACTTTTTGGTTTGTAAACCAGTATGCAAACTCTTCAGTCCACGAATTCATGGTTCATATATCGGTATGCAAACCATGTTGTCTTCAATATTCGATAAACTTGTTTTTCCCATAACTTCTTTGTCCGAACTCGGAATGACCTCATTCTTTTTGAATATTTTTTGTAATTGAATTATTTTCAAGATGGTGATGAGAAATACTTAATTTTAATGAGTTAAGCTTGGTCTTTGGCCTGTCTCTTGATTTTGAGCAACTTTGCTCTGTTTCGTCGCACTTCTTCCAATTCTCTTCGACTTGGGCACTTGGATACTTGGAATACTTATCTTCTTAGATATTTTTAGCACTTTGTAGCTCCTTTTTAGATGATTCACCTGATAGAGACAAATAAGAGAAAACAAGAGTAATTACAAGAATACATGCAAGAATTATAGCTAAAACAAGTATGGCATAGACACTAAAATCATATGAATTATGCACTTATCCACCTTATGTCAGAAGAGAATGATTTCAAAAATAATCAAACTAGGTGCAATAAAAGTTTCAACAACCGTTAGTCAATCAAATCAATAATCGAAAGCTAAAATAACAATGCAATTATCTAGTTTCCCACCAGCGGTACTCGTAAAGCTTCTTGATCCCACATAAGTCTTTAAACGAGCAGACGTAAGATATTTCGCCTAATTAGGGTACCTTCCTCTCCGTATAGTTGGCTCCACCAGAAACAACATGAATGAAGTTTGCCGGCTCTTAGGATAGTTTGCAAGAAACGCAAACTCAACTATTTATAGACCAAGGTTGTTTGGATAACAAAGAAATTCCAAAACCAAAAGATACTCAAGATATACGATAAAGTACCTAATTTTTGTTTTCATATTTCCAACTAATATCCAACATGTAATTCTGAAATCTCTCTTTAGAAAATATCTAATATTAGTTTAGCACTTAACTAATATAGCTTTTTAAGAGATATGTTTTGATTGCTGGAAATTCAAAAACATATAATTCGAAAATCTTAATTAAAAGATTCTCAATATTTCGGTTTGAGATCATCTTGAGTATCAAGTAATACCTTTGAACAATTAGACATAAGAATTATATACATGTTCAAATTATGTCGACATTTGGAACTTTCCTATTTAGAAAACCTTAATTCCAAACTCACACAGAACCGTAAAGTAATATGTGAATGTTGAAGATCGGTTTTGCTCTTGGGACATGTTCTACCATGAGTCCCAACATAGGTAGGGATTGATTCAAACAGGTCTTCCAATATAGTTAGGGATAGGTTCTTCCATGACTCCCAATAATATCTAGGATCGGTTCTACCAAGATTCCCAAATAGGTAAGGATGTGTTCCACCAAAACTTCCAACAAATTCTAAGATAGGTTCTACCATGTATCCCAAAGTAGGTAGGGATCGTTCTACTTTGACTCTCAACATAAGTTAAGATTGGTTCTATCAAAATTCCCACCACATGTTCGAATTGGTCATCCAATAGATCTTCATAAAAAACCGGACTAAAACACATGTTGATTTCTTTCGATGACTAAAAAATTTTCATATATATACTTCCTTTAAACATATGTAATAAAACATAGATTTCTAGCTAGGATGAAATCACACAAAAGTAACAAGTTACATAGATTATGTCATTATCGCATTTACGAAGTTCAAAAGATAAACGTTATACTTCATAATTAAATATTCTTCCTTGACACTTTGATCATAATAATATGACAAATTCTAATAGTAGAGTATTAAATATAACCTCGCATGTTAAGTTTTTAATCTTAAATGACTTGAAAGTAACGATAGGAATGGAAACAAGTCAAGTCAGTATCACTAACCTCAAGTGGAAGGATGATGTCTTCATTGTAGTTGATATGTCTTCGCGTTCTTCAGGTCTTCAAGGTAATACTTCTATGTGTTAACATTCCTAGACTTTTTAGTTTAACCTAAACTTTTTAATCTTAAATGACTTGAAAGTAACGATAGGAATGGAAACAAGTCAAGTCAGTATCACTAACCTCAAGTGGAAGGATGATGTCTTCATTGTAGTTGATACGTCTTCGCGTTCTTCAGGTTTTCAAGGTAATACTTCTATGTGTTAACATTCTTATACTTTTAGTTTAACCTAAACGAAGTTGACTCTAGTACAGTTAATCAAGCGACTCTAATTGAGTTTTGATACCAAAATATGGCAACCAAACTTGACATAGCAACGCTTGGTGGGTTCAACCGAGCAATGCTCTAATATTGAGTTCTAAACAGATTCAATGTCTTAAATTTGAAAACCCATCGTCATTTCTTCATTTTCAGACTTATCATCTCTTCAATCTTTATCTGAAAATACAACATAAAGCTTGCCCCAAAATCGCACCATTTTACTGCCAACTTAAAACCCAATACAAACCCAATTTCATAAAATTATTTTTTCCTCTGATTCTCCTCTCAATTGATGGACACCATCATAATCGCCATCAGCAACAAACTCTCATAAACACCCATCTCTTTCATTCAATTTATTGGCGACGATATCAATATGAAGTTCCAATCTCTACTTCATTTTTTGCTTTGAATTATGCCCTAATCTTCCACTCATTTCTATATCGAATTCGAAATCTAATGTTTGAAACCTCAAACAACATCTCGTCTTTATTTTCTCCGCTCAAACTTTGGCAGTGACCTCGGACTTTGGTTTGTCGGCATAAAGGAACTTGGTTCAGCTCTGGTTCAATGGGAAGACACACAATTTTGTGTTCTAAACTTGACCTTGCTTCTAGGTTATAAGGGAAGAAGGTGGATTAAGGCACCCAGATACTTAGATAAGGGCCACCAAATAACAACCCCAACTTTATTTTAATTTCTCTGCATGGCAGCCTCGATTATGTGCGTCTTCCTTTAACACTTATTCCTGGATTGAAGCTGGTTGCACTCCATCCCTGGTTGCGCTCCCAATGGCACTCGTTTATGAAATGACCATTATGCCCTTCTTGTTAAATTTCTTCTTCTTTTGCTCTAACGAATCCAAAACACCTATAAAACTCAAAACAAACGCAAAATACATAATTCAGAAGAAATATGGCAAAGAAAGCGTAATCAATTGATATTAAATCAAGGTGTTTAAGACACCTATCATCATAGTTGGTGGTGAAACGACCAACACAGTTGAGAAAGCCGCCTTGATTAAATTAAACAATCACCACTTATCTTCCCAACTCGAAAAAATATCACCACTGATGTTTGACTCAAATTAATAACAAGTTTTTTTTATTTCCTGATATCCAAAAAGACAAAAAGCAACAGCAACAACAAAGAAACAAAAACACTCAACAGGAAAGAAGACTAGCTCTCGCCTAGTTGATCAAAGAAAGAAGAAGGTGTTGGAGAAGTCCACCATAGATTGATATCATGGTGTATCGAGTACTCTGCGAGATTGTGTGCCAACGAGTTAGAATCTAGTTCAGTATGTGCGAAAACTACTGAGTTTAGTTGTTGAGATATTGAGCCGATTTCATCGAACAAACATCTGATCCTCCATGAGACAGTGGAAGTTCCATGCTTCAAGAGCTTTATCAGCTTCAATGAGTTATCACCTCGTTCAATAACAAGGTTGATTAGTGAAATTAAATAGGGAGATGACAGTAGGCCATGAGGATGACGAGGGTAATTTAGGTATTATATTTGACATGTGTACATTTTTTCTACGTGTGTACCATTGCTCGGTCATTAACTGAAAAACAGATGGAAAACTTGACGATGGAAAAATTTGTGTCCAAATTTGTTCACACTCCTCTAACGAGTATATATTTAACATGTTCTTCTGATTGGTTAATTATTTAACTGATGACTCATTACCCTACATGTTTAGAATCCTGACCCTTGTTAGATAACTCCCTAAATTAAATCAATGGTAGGGATTGAAATATTACGTGCACACTCGTTCGTTACGGAGTGTGCACAAATTCGGAGTCGAAAAATTTACTGATATATAAATTTTACAGGAAATTTTAAATGGACAATTTTTAATGGGGAGGAAATGCAAAATGCCCTTAGAAATGAAGAACTAGAAGTCAAATAAAAAAACCGTTTCATGTTACCATTTAACGGCCAGATTGACAGATCATTAATCCACCTTGGACAAATTCCCAAGTACAGAAAATCAAATCTGTGTTGTAGCAACAGAAAAATAAAAGTCAGAGAAAGCAAACATTTGGTAGGAATAAGATTACGCCCACAACAAAACAATCCAACCAACATATACTATACACATATCTCCTTATCATTCCCTTAACAAAGCAAATCTTTTATAGGTACAAGTTGTGTTGCATTGACGCGTCCTTTTGAAGGTTTCAACTTTTTATTTTTTTATTTTCTGAGAGAGAACATATCTGGGCTAGGCATTTTTTCAAACAGAGAAGGTTTTGAAAAAGAATCAAAATTTCTAATTGATTGGGGTGATTAGGTGATCATTTGTGTTTCTGGGGGTTGCTTAATTATATTTTTGGTGGTGGTGGTGGAGGAAAGATGATGACAATGGAAGGGATGATGGATATAGGGGTATTGGATGATATAATAAGAAGGTTATTGGACGGGAAAGGAGGAGGTAAACAGGTTCAATTATCTGAAGGTGAAATTAGACAACTTTGTGTCAACGCTAGACATGTTTTCCTGAATCAACCTAATCTTTTAAAACTCCACGCTCCTATCAAGATCTGTGGTTAGTTCTCTCTCCTTTTCTCTCTTTTACTCTTTAAAGATCAAAATTTTGACTATGGATTTATGTTTGATTAGGCTGTTGTTGATGAAAAATTGATTAGGTTTGAAGAATTTTTGATGGATGTTTTGATCATCTTTATTTCGTGATTAGCTTTATTGTACTTTGTGGATCAATTTTCAAATATGGGCTTTTGTAGATTATGCACAAGTGTAGATTTGCATTGAGAAGCAGATGTTTATTTTATGATTTAATTGTTGTTTTCTTTTGGTTTTCGGCTTGAAATTGGTACTAAGTGAGTTTTGTGTAGAGATGAGCTGTTCGGAATACTATTCCATATGGTTGTCTAATGTTAGGTGGCCGTAGAGAGAATTCTTTAAGCCATATTAAAATGAATAGTGTTATTCGTTTTTGCACTTATGTCATATGGATTGGTATGTGTGAGCTATCTTTGTGAATTAGAGAGAAACTATTCCTACTTTAACTTCCACATAAAAATTTATTAGATTCCTTGATAGCAACACTTCCCGGATGAACTTTAGAACTAGGGTAGTAAATGCATTTTAACCTGCTGTTTGTATGACATCCTGGTCTTCTTTCTGAAATGTGTGAAACTTGGTCCTTTTTTTTGCTGCATCCATTTTTTCTTATTTTACAGGGAACATTATTACTAAGGTCTAACCTTAGTTGCTCTTACAGGTGATATACATGGGCAATACCAAGACCTTTTAAGGATGTTTGAATTTGGTGGTTTCCCTCCTTCTGCAAGCTACCTCTTTCTTGGAGACTACGTTGATCGTGGTAAACAAAGCTTAGAAACAATCTGCTTACTATTGGCCTACAAAGTTAGGTATCCCGACAAGCTATTTCTTTTAAGAGGAAACCATGAAGATGCAAAAATAAATAGGATTTATGGTTTCTACGACGAGTGCAAAAGGAGGTTTAATGTTCGGTTGTGGAAGATCTTTACTGACTGCTTTAATTGCTTGCCCGTGGCTGCTGTCATTGATGAAAAGATCTTCTGCATGCATGGGGGTCTTTCTCCAGACTTGGAAAATCTAAAACAAATAAATGATATCAAAAGACCAACTGAGATCCCTGATGCTGGTCTCCTATGTGATTTGTTGTGGGCTGATCCTGACCCTGCAGTTGAAGGATGGCAAGACAGTGATCGAGGTGTGTCCTGTACCTTTGGACCTGACAGGGTTAAGGAGTTCTTATCTAAGAATGAACTAGACCTAATATGCCGGGGTCATCAGGTAAGATGAGTTTTTGTCTTCCTTGGTATGTAAGTCTTGGATTGCTTGGTGGAGTTCTAATAGATATTGTTAATTTTCAGGTGGTCGAGGATGGATATGAGTTCTTTGCCAAAAGGAGATTAGTTACAATATTTTCGGCTCCAAACTATGGTGGAGAATTTGATAATGCAGGTGCTTTGATGAGTGTTGATGATGCTCTAATGTGTTCTTTCGAGATATTGAAACCAATGGAACATGATCCTCCTGCAGGCAGTTCTAGTTCTTCAGGGTTGACGCTTAAGAAGGTATTGTTGTTCCCCTTTCCAAGAGTGTTATATATTTTGGGCAGTGTAGTAGGAACAAAATCTCGTGCTGCATTATACAAGTTATTTACTAATTCCTGTTGTATTTTGATGAATCAGTTACCGAAAGGTTCAAAATGAAAGTCTGATCAAGCATGACAACTAACGACAGTTTCTGAAGATTTGGTGAAGTTCATAAGAAGTTAGCTTATTTTGTTGGGACTGGGGATTATTTATTTGGCCAATGATTCTTGTTTAGAGAAGCCTTGTGAATCCAATCAACAGTGATGAACAAAACATGCAGGAAAAAAGTAGACAGTGAATCGTGTCAATTATTGATAGCAATTCCGAGTATTATACGCAGTGTGTATAGGTTAAAAATTGCACGATGTCCTCTGTACAGTCTGTACAGACGGAGAAGTCTTCTTTGTTTGGTTGCTTTCACAGAAAAATGAACACCTAATTGTTTGATATCTACTCTTTTAGTTTTGGTAACATTTCTTGGAAAAGCTATTCACGTTTGATTTGCGGCCAAGAATTCAAGGGAAGCGTGGTTCACAAATCTCGTAACCTTTTAATTTTCTTTCTATTTCGGGCTTCTTGTTTTTTTCTTATTTGGCCAAGTAGGGATGAATATTATTTTTTATACCGGGTTGGCATGCCTTTTAAAGGTCTAATTGGGCCAACCGAATGGAGGGCCCGAAGGAAGGGAGTCATTGACCATTTTTTTGTAAAATGAAACCTAACACAAATGTTCAATTTGATAAAAAAAATGGAATTCGGTGTTTATGGTTAGTCTTTTTTATTGGACAAAATTGTCCTTCCTTTTTAGTCCCTATCACTCCTTATGTATCATAATTTTTTTCAGGGGTACAATTGAAAATCAAACTAGAATATATAACATATTTAAAAATTCGTGCCTTATAATTTTACAAGTTTTATCTCGTCGGAAAGATTTTAAAGAGATCTATGCAATGTGCAATGAGCACAAACAACAATACCAAATTTAGAGTTTCTACGAAAAATTCGGAGGTGTTTATCCTTTTTAGGCACACCTTTCGAAAATTGAATGCATAGTCATTAAACAAACTACCACAAAGGATGCATCATATATTATGCAGCCATATTTTGGTTTATGCATCAACTAATTTTTCGTTTAAGGAAAAGCGATACTTTCACTCTGATTCAGTAAAAGAGATACTTTCACATTTTCAATTTCCCTCTGTTTCTGGAAAAGTTATACTTTCACATTTTCAACTGGGCCTATTTTAGACAAAAATAACACTTGAAAATATCAATTTTTTTAGAACAGAGGTAGCATATACCTACCCTGCAGAAATTATTATTTGTTTCGTTTTTCTTCGGTCGGCCCTGCCCATCATGGCAGTTGTGTTCTAGTTTTAGTGTAGCCAATATCAATAATACTAGGTATCAAATTGGTCGGGCCTACAACCCAAACGTGGTCACTTAAATTCTTTTGGAGTAACGAGTAGTAGGAGACCATATTGGTCGTTAATTTTTATTTTGCTTATTTTAAAGTCATATCTCAAAAAAAAAAAAAAAAAAAAAAATCCATGGCGGCAATCATTTTATCCGTGATATTTTTGGAAATAAAATTTTGCACCGATAATACACTTTTAGATATGATTCTAAAGTCTGGACTCTGGTTACTTACTACATGTTTTTTTTCTTGTAAGCAGCGTAAGTTAAAGTAATAGATTACAAAGCATTATTAGTTCCCCTCCTAAAATCGCCGCAAAGGGCAGGGGTATCCAAACTAGTGGCACAACCCAGACCATATGGTTAGCATTTGTCTTGTCCTATTGTGCTCGTTTATGGGCAATCTCGTTAAAGGTGCCGTTAAGATTTACAGGATATTGGTTGGAAATTAAGAATTAGGGTTTGAATGTCTTGATATAGGTAATGAGTTCTCAAATCCTATAATTCTTCATGTTCATCTTTTCGATCACTTCTGCAACATCGGTTTCAATTATGATCTGATTAATCTTTATTCCATTCGTATCTCTTAACGCATTTCTGATTCCACAAATTTCAGCTTTTTTCGATGAAAGGCACATCAAATTCTTTGATTTTGCATAGAAAAACTGTGAGATGAGTCTCTTATTAAAAAAATTAACCCCACCCCAGCCCCCTAATTTCAGAACTAGGGTTCCAGGGACCAAAAACAAAAGCCTTTTTTCCCGAGCAAGTCAGGGTGAAGCAAGTTAGGGTTCCAAGCACCATCAGTGTTTATTTTTAGCCAATTTCTAGGAGGAGCAACCCAAGGGGTAGGGATTGATCTTGTATTATTGTATATATTCAGCTTATGACATGAGTTTTGGGCATATTCAACATCATGGATTTAGCTCTTGGTAAAATGGTTGCTAGTTGGTTCTTCTTGTTTATCATTGTGCATGATGTCTTAACGGTTTTCCAAGATGGACAACAAAACAAAAGCAATCAAGAGAAATCGCTCAACTTTTGAGGATAGATCTTGATAGGGATATTACAACAAAAATTTGGTTCATTGTATAAAGGCAAAATCATGGAACTGATTACTTTTAATGTTTATGAGTTTCCACACTCCAGTACAAGTTATCAAGGCATGCGTAATTTATTCAGTCTTCATTATACATTTAGGGAAAAAATAATCAGATACATAAGTTATATTGTGTAGTATCTATTCAACTGGAATAACACCTTTTAGTGCCTTCCAAACAAAAAGTAGAATCCTTGTACAAACTTTTAATTTCCAAATTGCAATCCACAAATCAGAGTTAGATTCATCCTCTCTCACACTTAGGGAAGAATAGGAATATTTCGTAGAGAAGACACCATCCTTAGATGGAGTCCAAGTTCTTTTATCATTAGAAGGTTCAAAATTAAGAGGGATTTTTTCAATTTTTTATTTTGAATCTTGAACAAAGACAACTATTAGTTTTTCCCCATCCCATGTTCTTGTATCCAAATTAATAAGATTTTGGACATTTAAGTTCTTGTCAGGGTTTATCTTGGTGCAACAACCTCTTTCTCTGGAATCCAGATGTCATACCAGGGGTCTATGAGGTTCCCTTCCCCCACCACCCATGAAATAAAGGGTTTTATCTTTTTTATTGTGTAGAATTTCC
Source organism: Papaver bracteatum (assembly GCA_023529315.1). Lineage (NCBI taxonomy): Eukaryota > Viridiplantae > Streptophyta > Magnoliopsida > Ranunculales > Papaveraceae > Papaver > Papaver bracteatum. Next base: position 2,574,760 of record JAJJWX010002811.1, on the reverse strand, counting down.
ATGTATATGAAGCATTATCAGGACTATTATAGGTCAACACATCACAATTTGCATAGCTTTTGTCTTTTAGAACTTGTGCTAGGAAGAATGATGGATTCTCCACCAATCTCCAAACACTTCTAGCTATAATATCCAAATTATTAAGTTTTTAACTTAACTTTTTACTTCACTTTATGTCCATTGGTGTAATTACATCTAGCCATCCAATATTTAAGCCCTAATATATTAAACTAGTTATTACCCCCGTGTGTTGCACATGCTTAGATATTTGTAGAGAAAAATATGTTCTGATGTTACGTGCTGGTCTGTTAGTGAATTTTTAGGGATTAAAAATAAGCATGAAAAAGAAATGTTAAAAGTAGTCAATTAATAGAATTTAAATTATGTTCATTCCGCAGTTAGATTATTTACTTAAAAATACTACTCTTACTCTTCCCTGACATTTTTTATGTGTTACTAATTTTGTTTTTTCTAGTTCTCCACTTTGTGAACTACCACATTTTCATTTTCAATTGCATTCAGCATCGGTGCACCATATTTAGCATCATTTTCCACTATATCTCCACACTTTGTGCTATCTTTAGTTTCATGCCATAAAAATAAATCCTTCCTCTGTCTAGCTTCCATTGGCGCATCCATCTCAATTGTATAGATCTGAAAAAATACAGGCTCATAGTGGCTGTACCAAGTTTCGGCAAGTGCCAAAATTCAGAAAATTTCAGGAAAATGTTGAAAAGACAACATTTCAAGGCAGTATTCAAGTAGCGTTGTGCTTTCTATGATGCCTTAGCTTTTTTTGAGGTTTCTAAGAAAAATAATTGTTATAGAAATATTTTATTGAGGAAAAATCTAAATTAATAAGATCAATCTTATTAGAAAATCTATTACATATGACATATTATAATAAAATTTGGAAGACTTAAATAAATCTCTTTCAAATTATATAACAAATTACTAAGCTAATATCTTTACTGTGCCATCTGGTAAATCACAGTGCCATTTGGATTCCAAACTCCCATGGCTGCACTGGTATCCATGTACTTCGACCCTTGGTTCCTAACCTGCAATAGTTGATAATTTCACATTAATAAGTTTGCAAATGGTACAATCACAACTTGTAATTTTTTTAGCACAATTTTGAGCCAACACATGAAAACTTCTCCTAGTCACCATCCAGAGTCTGAGCTACATAATGGCACCATACAACATATGATGATGACACTTAACTGATTAGTTGATGATATCACTGAAAAGACGAAGGTACGCAAATATACCTCAATATAAAACTTTTCCACCTATAAGTTCTCCGAAAATGATTGTCTATAGACCGAGTCGAGACAATACAACAAATCGGTTCACACTCCGTGTGATTGTCTATGGATACGATATCGAGACAATACGACAACAAGATAACTTGGGTGATTTACTATGGATACAAGATCGAGACAATACAACAATGAAGTATGTTTACTTGATAAATGGTTCGGACTTAACCAAACACAATATGATTATTATCAAATAAATAGGAATTAACGTTGGTGTATTTTAATTCTAATTATAATAAAAATAATTATAATTGCAAAAATAGAAAAGTAAAACACACAACAAGATTTTGTTAACGAGGAAACCGCAAATGCAGAAAAACCCCGGGACCTTGTCCAGAATTGAATACTCTCAGGATTAAGCCACTATACAAAATCAAACCAACTTCGTATAGTTGAGGCCAATAAACTAAACCTGTAGTTCACCTAGTTATGTATGTATTCCCATGCCTCCGACCTATAATAAGTCACATACTTGGAAAAATTCCTTTGGTTCGTATTCCAAATAGTAAAGGAACAACAAATCGGTTTGGTATCAACTCTTTTCAACCAAGTTTTTAGAGCACTGCTCGTTCGAACTCGCATGCGTTGCTATCTCAAGCATGTTTGTCAATGTTAGTGATCAAAACTATAAAGTATTGATTTCTAGTCTACTATAGCTAAGGTGTCGGACTAGGATAGAAAGTGTAGTTGAGATCAAGAACTCCATGGCAATCATCATACAAAATGAATGACTACTCAAGGAACCAGTGGATCTTCATCGACTAAAAGGTATGTGGAGACTTGAACTTATCTATCACTCAAAAGTCTATCTACTCTATCTCATGTCTTGAGACAAAAGTCGTATTACTATAAAGACTAAGATTATACACATGTGATATTTCGAGCTGAGTTTATCTCGCTTATCTATTTCTCGAAATATGCATTGGTAAAGCTTTCGCTTTATCCAAGTTCATCTTTACCTAGTGACGAAAGTCATGTTATGTTTCAATCATTTTGGAAATCGCTTTGACAAAAAATAGTTTGTGAATAACAACTATATAACGCCCTCTGAGAATGTTTCAATGATTGAAATGTGAGTTTAGACAATATAACCATTGTTGTGGAAACACATATATGTGTAAGTCCTTAATGCTTGAACCAAAGTTTGTGAACTTTGTTGATCAAGTGAAACTGGTGTAATGCGTGAGCTCAATCCGAGAACTCAGCATACAAACTCAGTTCGCGAACCCAGTCCGCGAACTGACGAAGTTCTCGAACCCGAGAATTTCTGCTGGAGTTTGTGAACTCCATCCGGGAACTTGAGTCCGCGAACTTGAGTAGGTTGTGTCTAAAAACGATGTTTGTGAACTTATCTTAATAAACTAAGAAATGCTATTGCAAACCATGGCTTTATAGTTCATTAATCGATTCGAGTGAATCACATCGTTTTTGCTTCGATTGTGTCTTGTGTAGTACATAAAGATCTAAGCAATTGAACAACTCTCTAACTAGTTCATTTGAGTCATTTGGACTAGTTATGGTGAAGAAGAATATGGTTGATATTAAAGTTATCATATGGCTAACCATTTGGTTAATTATTGTTGAACCAACTAATGTACAAGTTTGGGTACGGTTTTCACAAGCCTACAAACGTGCATTTCATGTGTGTGTAACAAGATATGTTTTCGATCTAATGGTTGATAAATATTAGCTTGAATCTAATCAGGTTTTCATCTAACGGTGAATATTGAATGCTTTGTTACTAAGCTAACATTGATTGCAACCCCTGATTTGAGAGACTATATAAGGGAGAACTCTAGCAACTGGGAAACCTAATCCCCACACATTCTGTGTGATACTAGTTTGCTAAGCTAGATTTGATTCTCCTTTAACCTTTGGTTTTCTTCTTCTAAAACCAGGTTAACGACTTAAAGACTTCATTGGGATTGTGAAGCCAGGCCAATACTACTTTTATCGTAGTTGTGTGATCTGATCTTGTTGTTTCTATCATACGAGTACAATTGTAATAATTGGCTTGAGATTTGTATCTCCGATAGGAAAGATATAAAAGTAGTCACAAACACTTTGTCTCATCGTTTGTGATTCCACAATATCTTTTTTCGCTGCGTCGATTAAGACTATTGTAAGGTGATTGATAAAGTTGAGCTGTTCTTTGGGAATATAAGTCTAGTTTTATCAATTGGTTCATGTTCACCTTGATTTATCAAAAGACGTAACAAAAACTTGTAGGTTTATTCATGGGAGACGAATTTATATATTACTGTAGACTTTTCTGTGTGATACATATTTGTTTATTAAAGTCTTAGATTTTGGCAGAAACTCTTGGTTGTGGGTGAGATCATCTAAGGGAATCAAGTGCGCAGTATCCTGCTAGGATCAGAGGCGTAAGAGCATAACTCTACCTTGGATCGGTGTGAGATTGATTCGGGTTCAACTACAGTCCAGACCGAAGTTAGCTTGGAGTAGGCTAGTGTCTGTAGTGGATTAATACAGTGTATGTTTAATCTGTACTAGGTCCCGGGGTTTTTCTGTATTTGCTATTTCCTCGTTAACAAAATTCTGGTGTCTGTGTTATTTGTTTTCCGCATTATATTTTGTTATATAATTAAAATAATACAGGTTGTGCGTTGTTCAATCAATTAGAATATCTGACCTTTTGGTTATTGATTTAAATTGATTGAGACTTGGATATTGGTCTTTGGTACCATCCAAGTTATCTCTCTCTGATAAAGACTCGCAGATTCTATTTGCTTGAGTAAAGATCAAATCGAGAGATTGAGATAATAACTTCTTGAGATATTTTCTATTGATTGAGTCTAATTGTCTAGTTGGTTCTCTATAAAGTAACTCGGAGTTTGTCCATACAGATTGCTAATCGAAATATTGGGTGTGATTGTTAGACCCCCGCTTTTTCAATTGGTATCAGAGCAGGCAAACACTTTAAACCTGATAAGTTTGTGTTTGTTCGTTCCTTAAAAATTATCCCATGGGAAATTTCTTTGGAAAATTTGCTCTTGGCATCTGTAACGCATGCCGGAATTTCTTAAATATTGATCAAGAATTATTATTGTCAAAACCTCTGGTTTCTCATGATAATCCCATTTCATCTGAAAAGGAAGTTATAGATGATATGTATCAATCTAAAGAAAAAAATAAAAATAAGGAGAGGCGGAGGCGGAGGAAACGTTCATGGCGCTCAAGGATATGGAACCTCACTAGATTAACTACCGATCTCTATGAGGAGTACTATCATAATAGATCATCTGATAAAGATCTATTCAGATCATTCGAAGATGTTTTTAGATCCTTAGAGAAACTTAATTGTGTTAAGTCTAAGAATCACTCCGAAAAGGGCTCTGTACATATTAAACTATTGAATAATAATGTACAACCTAGAAATCGGAAGAATCTCCCTTCTATGCATATCAAACAGAGAATAGGAACCTTAGACTCCCCTGATTATCATCATTATGTTGATTACATTACAGGGACTGTTCACACGGATCAACCGAAAATATTGCATGAGAATTTCTTTGCACATTATGCCTCTTGGTAACAAGACTGGCGCTACCCCATATGTATATGTCTTGAAATGGGGCAAGAAATGGTTTAAATAATGTACAAGTTTGTCTTGAAATTTCAAATAAAGCTTTCTAGTGCATCCATCGTGTTACGGGATGCATAATCCTTGATGTGCAAACGTCTAGCAAAACCCCCCTCTTGTTATTTGTGGGTTGAAGTTCTCAAACGGGTACAAGCCCATTTTTGGTCTTATAAAGAGGAAGTTCGCGCACTCTTTTTTCCTCTCACCCGTCCGCGTACGTGAACTTCTAGGGTTTTGTGTGTTATCTCCATTAAGGAATCTTTGGAGAAACTAAGAGAAAAGGTGTTCAAGATTCACTCCAAGTAAGTAAATTCCTCTTGTTCCTTTCAATTTCTTAGATCTCACGATGAATTTTAAGGGCTCAAAAAGGAATTCCAAAAATTCAAATAGCTCTAGTATGGATCTTCCTTGTGACCAAAATTCTCTTAGGATTAGGCTTGTGGATGATTTATGTGCTAGAATTTTTGAGAAGATTTCATCAAAAATGTTTTATTTTAGAAAAGAAATTGGATATCTATAGTAGACATGATGAGGATTTAACTTGTTTCAAAAAATTCAATCTCGGAAATATCTTTGATGGTCTAGGTCAAGGATTTGATTCTCTCACAAGAATTTTCTATGCCAACATTCATGATGTTGATCTTAATAAGATGGAATTCAAACCCATGGTAAATAGAAAAAGGTTTATTGTTGATATATAGTTAATTTCAAAGATTACCAACATTCAGTTGGGAAATGTGCGTCTCCCTAGACCGAGTGATGAACGTCCATCATGTGATGATATCTCTATTGGGCTTTATGGCAAGAAGGTAGCTTGAAATCAAGGAAAATTTCCTACTAATGATTTTAGTATCCCGTTGATGGCTTTTGGGAAACTTGGTATCCCAAATCTTTGTCCTTCCACGATTGAGAATTCTTGGTGAAATTATGAGTTTGTTGAATTAGTCTATTTCCTTGATACGAGTGTTCAAAGTCTCGATATATGTGATTTTATTATTTATCAAATGATTTCGATGAGTTCACCTGTCAAGATGTTAGGTTATCCATGCTTGATTGGACAAGTTTGACGTGATCGTGGTCTTGATTCAATTGGCAACTCCCTCGGGGTTCCCAAACCGGTTCGACCGTGTACCTTCAGATGCATAAGGGAGAATGTATGCAAAAGACAAAGGGATGCCTTACTTAATGATTGTGACCCTACCACCTTGAGTCTACTTCAAAAAATTCACAAGGGTGTGTGTAAGGTCAATTCAAGGGTGAAGTGTGTTCAAGAACAATTGTCGGTGGTTGCAACTAAGTTTCCCGAGCTCAAGGAAGAGTTGAACACTATTCAAGCATCTTGGAGTGTTTCCGATGAAGATGATGAGTAATTTATGTTTGCTTAGTAAATTTTCTATTTTTTGTGTTGATTAGAAGAATAACTAGTGTTTGGAATAGCCATTATTATGATTACACATAGCTATGTCCAAAGTTTTCATCTTTTGTTTTTAGATTTATTGGTTTAAATTCTAAACTTGTTTGGAAGTTGATTTTTTGCAGTATTAATCTTTATAGTTTTAATAAACTAAGGATGTTTGTGAACTTATCTTAATAAACTAAGGAATGCTATTGCAAATCGTGGCTTTATAGTTCATGAATCGATTCGAGTGAATCACATAGTTTTTGCTTCAATTGTGTCTTGTGTAGTACATGAAGATCTAAGTAATTGAACAACTCTCTAACTAGTTCATTTGAGTCATTTGGACTAGTTATGGTGATGAAGAATATGGTTGATATGAAAATTATCATTTGGCTAAACATTTGGTTAACTAGTGTTGAACCAACTAATGTACAAGTTTGGGTACGGTTTTCACAAGCCTACAAACGTGTAGTACATGTGTGTATAACAAGCTATGTTTTAGATCTAACGGTTGATAAATATTAGCTTGTATCTGTGGATGGGGAAAAACGTGTCGCCGGTTTTTCGGGAAAATGGAGAGTCGAGCGAGTTATCGAGACTCCTCAGCCGGGCAAGATGTTAATCCTCACACAGATGCACCGCTGCAAAGGGGGTGCTTAGATTCGGAAATCAATCTGTATGACTCTGGCCTAAACCAAGACAATGGACGTTCCAGAATTAATTCAGTCGCAAATAGGGAGATGGGTTGATCTGTAGGACGGAAGCTGTGAATTGTGTGGGATCAGTGATGATCGAGGATTGTAGGTGTGTTGAAGGTTTCTACAGTATTGGTGAACTGTTGAGTTCGATTAAGTTCTGAGTGATTGGTGAATCCTTGAGAGTAGTTACTCGAGAAATTCTGCAAGGATGATTACTGATGTTGTAATTCGCTGTCCTTAATCGTGAATTCAGATACATATTTATACTATTAGAGTAGTAACACCACTGATCCCTGTAAGTGTGACGGTTTCTTGAGTGAAAGAGTGGGAAAGTGGGAGATCGTGGTAAAGTCAGTTCCACGTCGTGTGGAGACTTGGTTGATCGTGTAACCACTACTTTGCTGACTCCTTTAACCGTTAACACAACTTACACACATTTCTCGTTGTGGTATGAATCCAAGTGCCGTAGACCGCCAGACGAAAACCCTAAGTGATATCCCCTCATTTGTGACGTGATTGATGTTTCACGAATCGTGGAGTCTGCGGGGCAGACGTGTTTATGTTAGTAAATTGTTGACTGATTAGACACTGAGCCTAAGTTTGGTGAATCAAGCATGAATAGTGAATGCTCAGCGATTCATGGGTCCAACATGTAGTTCTCTAGAGAGATGTCAGTATGACAACTTACTGACTAGTTGAGTGATTGAGCAAGTATTTCCGTGAATTATGAGAATTCAATGAGCAACTGAGCAAGTATTGCACAATTCACCGAATTATAAGATTTTGATGGGAACTGAGCAAGTATTTCTCAATTCTCCAAATTTAAGGATTTGATGGGCAACTGAGCAAGTATTGCCCAATTCACCAAATACTGGAGAGTTGTCGAATTGACTAATATTCAGGCGATTGAGAAAGTATCGCTCGATTCAACGAATTATTTACTGGTGATGTGACCCAGTAAAATATTAATTAAAATATTGGTAGATTACCAAATATTGTTTAATTAATTTCAGATGTTGATTGATGAATCAACATAAATTTATTAGTGTTCGAAATTGCTCAGAATGATGGTTTCACAGAGCGTTCATTCGAAACCCTAATTTTGGACAATCCTCAGTCAATTGGAGAATTGCCGAAAATTGATTATGAGTGATAGAGGGACCGAACACATGGAATGAGGAACGTCCATGTGACGCCCATCGCTCGAGTGAGAATACACCGGGGTTCTCAGTTTGAGAGTTGGTGAAAAGTGATGATTAAATGGGGAGTTCACCATTTACTGAAAATATTGCTGGGTTCAGCATTAGGTGTAAAACCTAAGTAGGAGAGATGGGACAGACCAAGAGGGCATGGACCAGCTCATGGTGGTCACGTGACCAAGTGTTGGTCATTTGGAGGATTCTTCAGGTTGGTTGAAACCCTAATTAGCGTCCTTTACTAGAATCGATGTAGAATTCTCATACAGACTCATATTTTGATGGTCCGCCCCTCCATTATATGCGGAAAAGAATTTCCTATCTCCCAACGCTGGAATATTTAGGTTTCGATCTTGTTAGGGAGCTGAAAATAGCCCGAAAGTAAAACTCAGGAAGAATTCAAGAGGGACGGTAGGAGAGAGTTTTGGTCCCAATATGAGCGATTGAGCAAATTAGGTCAGAATTGCGAAAATGTGTGGGACCGGCTTCGTGCAATACCTAGAAGCAACCTGGTCGGTCATGGAGGCATACACGTGTTTCCATGATGTTCGTGTCTCCATACTGAGAGTTTCAGTATTTTCTGATGTGCGTTTGAGCGATGTTGTGAATTTTCAGAAGAGTTTCATCTTGGCTGAGAATTCTTGACTTTTTGGTGGAATGAGGATGTATGCTCAATTCATCAATATTTTGAAAGTATTAAAATAATATATTTTAATAATCCAAAATTGTCGTGAGGGGCTAGCCGGCCGCGTGACCATGTTGGATTTTGGTTTTTCGTGATTCAAGCAATATTTGAGAAAATATGGAGAAGTCACGAATTTTGTTCAAACCCAGGAGTTTCACTAGTTAAGGGAAATAATAATAATGAGAAATTAGGGATTGCAAGGTGTGGGACCGACCATGGCTAGGGCATGGCCGGCCGGCCAAGTTGCCCGGTCCCGCACACCTTTCCTTATTTTATTATTATTTTTCGCGAATCCTTGAAGTTATGGAGAGTCCTTGAAGATATGGAGAATCCAGGAAGATATGGAGAATCCATGAAGTTTTGGAATAATAATTATAAAAAGCTAAGGATTGTAAGGTGTGGGACCGTCCACGGCTCGGGCATGGCCGGCTGGCTAGGTTTCCCGGTCCCGCACACCTCTCCTTATTTTATAATTTATTTGGTGAATCCTCCAAGTTATGGAGAACTCTCGAGTTTTTTGCACAAATTGGGAAATTTTTGCCAAGATGGAGAATTCTCCATGGGTTTATGAAAATCGTGAGAAAATAATGGGGAAGCATGGGACCAGCCACGGCAGGCAGGCCGGCCGGTGGGCCCGGCCCATGGGCGCTTCCCATTATTTTATTGTTTATTATTTTATCTCTCCTATTTTGTGGAGAACTCTCCATTGTTTCATGTTTTTTGATGCTCGTTCGCGCATCCGGGTGCTCAGTCGTGCATCATTGTCGAGTGCACTTGCACCATTTTTGTGGGGCTTACTTAGTGATAGTCCAGATGCCCAATTATTGAGTATTTATTATCAATTCATGAGATCCAGTGGAGAATAATTCATGAAACTGAGTAATAAAAGTGAATAGATGTTTCATTATTAATTTGTAGGATCAGATGTGGATTCGACTACGAATTCAGAATAATAAAACGAGCATTACCATCCCATGGGATCATGGATTCGACCATAGAATCATATTAATTGATATTTATCCATCACTATTTCATGAGACCAGTATATTTGATCATGAAATCGGAGTAGTGAGATAATATGGTTGTTTCATTGTTATCCTATGAGATCAAGCCATGGATTCGATCATAGAATCAGAGCAATTATTATTGCCATTCCATGGGATCAGGCCGTGGATTCGACCATGGAATATGAGCAATAATAGATTATTCTGGGAATTCGGTGGTGAATGTCACGGCAGAATTAATCTATGTTCATAGTCAGGAGACGGAAAATCCTGAGGGTGCTCTCAAACACTACTAAGAACACCCGAGTCTATACACGTCGCTCTACATAGTCAGGATCAATGAGTGTCACTGTCCTGAAGGCGTTGTTGCTCTCAATCTGACGGAGAACCGCCCAATCGTTCTTCTATGTAGAGGGGGGTCGCTCTCATGTAGTCAGGGAATAGTGAGTATCACCGACGTCCTGAAGGCGTTAAGCCCTCTCAACAAACAATTATGTAGGAGGACCACCCAATTCTATTATTCTACATAGAGGGCACAATGAAATGCCTCACATGGGATCGATTTCTGAAAAATCCACCATCTCAAGTAGCTAGTGGAGGCTTTTAAAAATACATGTGATGGCTTCGTAAAATATGAATCATCACATGCCTGAAGCCGTACAAGAAACATGCAATATCATGATTTTACAGTTTTGCCCTTTGTTGAAAATCCACCATCTACAGTATCTAATCAGGTTTTCATCTAACGATGAATATTGAATGCTTTTTTACTAAGCTAACATTGATTGCAAACCCTGATTTGAAATAGTATATAAGGGAGAAATCTAGCAACTGGGAAAGCTAATCCCCATATATTCTGTATGATACTAGTTTTGGTAAGCTAGAGTCGATTCTCCTTTAACCTTTAGTTTTCTTCTTCTAAAACCAGGTTAAAGACTTAAAGACATCATTCGGATTGTTTTCTTAATTGATGGAATATATTTGGTTGAAGCGATGAGGTGGAAATGTATTTGGGTCTTGGGTTTTGGATCATGATACTTTCTTTTATTTATTTAGTACTTAAAAACGTAGTTGTGTGATCCAGGTTAAAGATCTTGTTGTTTCGATCTTGTTGTTTCTATCGAGTACAATTATAATAATTGGCTTGAGATTTCTATATCCGATAGGCAAGATATAAAAGTAGTCACAAACACTTCGTCTCATCGTTTGTGATTCCACAATATCTTTTTTCGCTGCGTCGATTAAGACTATTGTGAGGTAATTGATAAAGCTGAGCTGTTCTTCGGGAATATAAGTCTGGTTTCATCAATTGGTTCTTGTTCACCTTGATTTATCAAAATACGGAACAAAAACTTGTAGGTTTATTCGTGGGAGACGAATTTATTCATTACTGTAGACTTTTCTGTGTGATACATATTTCTTTATTAAAGTCTTTGACTTTGGGTCATAGCAACTCTAGGTTGTGGGTGAGATCAGCTAAGGGAATCAAGTACGCAGTATCCTTCGGGGATCATAGGTGTAGGAGCATAACTGTACCTTGGATCAGTGTGAGATTTATTGGGGTTCAACTACAGTCCAGACCGAAGTTAGCTTGGAGTAGGTTAGTGTCTGTAGCGGCTTAATACAGTGTATGTTTAATCTGGACTAGGTCCCGGGGTTTTTCTGCATTTGCGGTTTCCTCGTTAAAAAAATTCTGGTGTTTGTGTTATTTCTTTTCCGCATTATATTTTGTTATATAATTAAAATAATACAGGTTGTGCGTTGTTCAATCAATTAGAATATCTGACCTTTTGGTTATTGATTTAAATTGATTGAGACTTGGATATTGGTCTTTGGTACCATCCAAGTTATCTCTCTCTGATAAAGACTCGCAGATTCTATTTGCTTGAGTAAATATCAAATCGAGAGATTGAGATAATAACTCCTTGAGATATTTTCTATTGATTGAGTCTAACTGTCTAGTTGATTCTCTAGAAAGTAACTCGGAGTTTGTCCATACAGATTGCTAATCTAAATATTGGGTGTGGTTATTAGACCCCCGCTTTTTCACAAGTGATATGAGTTCAACAAAAGTCTCTTCTGTTTATCTCAAATAAACTCCTTTGTTAGGTTCTTAGATCTATATTATCAACAACTACCAAAGTAATTGTTAAGATTTTGCAATCAATACTTTTAATCACAAATAATTATATTGATGCCGATTTACACAACTAATCAAACCAATCTACCACAAGGACAAACCGATTACAGTTGGATCCTCTTTTACTGAAACAAGTATTGTGCACACCAAAGATTATGACCCAAATCAGAAATCTTCAAAGTTTTCTTTGTCTTCAAATCTTCTTTAATCTTCAATCAGCACCTGCACACAATCAACTTGAATCTCTTGTGATCAATCACACACAGAAAGGAGTCTGTTAACAATGGATTATCATAAGACGTCTTTAGATCTACAAACAGTCTAAAGATCCCCGTCGAAACTTCGATCTAGTTTGAGGGAATCTTATATCAGAAGAGAAGATTCTCAAGCATAAACAAACTAGGTGCAATCAAATTCCAACCACCGTTAGTCAATCAAATCAATCGAAAACAAAAGATAAAGCGCAATTATCTAGTTTCCCACCAACGGTACTAATAGAGCTTCTCAATCCCAAAGAAGTCGTTAAACTGAGCGGCCGTAAGAGATTTCGCATAATTAGGTTACTTTCCTCTCCGAATAGGTGGATCCACCAATAACAACACAACTGAGGTAGTTTTGCTGGATTTGAGGATGGGTTTTCTCGAAATGCAAACTTTGATATTTATGGACAAGGAAGTTTGGACACCAAGGAATTTTCAAAACCGAAAATATTCTCAAGATATGAAATATATTCCAAATTCGGTTTCCATAGTTCCTAAAAATGCTGTGTCCAAATATTGACCGAAAATCTCCAAACTAGTAAATGCACATTACTAATTTTCATTTTTCGAAAAATAAAATTAACAACCTTAAATAAAAGATTCTAAATTTATTTTTTTCGATCTGGGATTTTTTTTTCCTTTAGCTATTACAGAATATATTTGAACAAAAAAAGATAAGCGTTACTGAATGTGTTCAAAGTATGTCGACATCTTCACTTTGTAAGTCCTTTTTCATACTTACAATCTTGAAACCGATTTGCCACACTTCCAAACAAGTTTAGAATTGGTTAATCTGACTTTCAAGAACTACGTAATTGATCAAGAACACTCAATCACCAAACATGGGTTTCACGGTTCTACCCAAAACAAGTTTCGGTTCTACCTCCATGTGAGTATTGTGCATAGTCACACTAGCTTTCCAAAAATTCGGTTGACTAGGTACTAGGATCGGTTCCCCACATATATATGGTATCTAACTTGTATGTGTTGCACATGTCCATAGGATCGGTTCCCCTTTTCCTAAAAACATGTTGCACATGTCCATAGGATCGGTTCCCCTTTCTGCTAAAAACTTGTTGCACCTCATACAAGGATCAATTCCCCTTTGTGATATGTTTCACCTCTTACTAGGATCGGTTCCCCTTTACCCATAGTCGGTCATACCAATAACACAAAATCGATCATACCATCTCAGGTGATTACTTAAGATCGGTTTTACTAATAAAAGTCATACCAATACAAAAGTCAGGCCTTTGTGAATAGTTTTACCAAGAACATAAACAATTCATGAGAGGTTATACTAATCACACATATTGGTATTTCAAAAGATATGCAATGAATAGAAATACCAATAAAGCCTAGCGATTTCCCTTTCGATTCACAAAAAAAGTTCATGAATTTACTTCCTTTAAACAAATGTAAAACATTGTTTCGTAGGATGAAATCTTCACCTTTTACCCATACATAATCACAATAGCATTCAAACGATTATTTCGATGTCTTATATACAATGTTTAATGGTTAAGCAATAAACATCGTATTGTATTCCTTAATACTACGTCTAACTAGAGTGTAATCATTCATGCTTCGCAGTTAAGTTTTCAATATGCATGATCGCTGTCGTATGCGTCAAAAATAATTTACACTTTGTTACTACTCAAAATATAAATATAGAAAGGGCAAGAAAGGATCGATCCCACAGAGAGGTATAGGTTGTCTCGTTGTTTCGGTTTCCTATAAGTAACACGGGGGTTTTCTGATTTTTATATACTAAAAGTAAAATAAAAGCAAATAAAGAAATAAGCAAACAAATCAAATAGAAAAGATATTGGTTAAGGATTCATCTTCATTCACTAACATGCTTTCAAAACAATAAGTAGAATTGATATTTAATCTCAACTTTTATCAAAAGCCCTAGGATACCTTGATCCCAAGAATATCCCGCAAATCTCCTTTTGTCATCAACAAACACATTAAAAGATGTGAGTATGAGTTCTATCTAAGAGAACAACCTAATATGTAAAAGCACTAATCAAGTTTAATTCCCTAGATGCATTAAGTTCTATGAAATCAGGCTAATCAAAGCAATTGAACGTGGAAAGCGCACTAATTCAATTTAACAAAGGTCACGATTCACATATGATCATAAGAATATATCACTACAAACTATAATCATATTTATGCTACTTGTATTCAAAGATTATCACTTTTATGTATAATAAACCCTAAACTAGCAATAGATGTGATTAGAAGTTTTACCAATTTACAACTTGACAAAACAATCAATCAAATCATACAACTATATTTTCATAGAATCGTAAACGATAAATATGAGACAAAACTAATATATTGAATCAAAGAATCATGCTTTGTGAAATCAAACTATTCCATAACCAATAATAAAAACTAGGTACTCATGTTAATGGAGTTCATAACAAGAAGAAAGAGAAACCCTATCATGTTCACAAACCCTAGAAACAAAAGTAGAGATAAGATAAGATAAAAGATAGATGATTTTGAGAAAAGACTTCTCTTTTATAGCTCTTCTTGTTCCAAAATTAGGTCTAGCCTTCAAAATCTTCAAGTCCACGTCCATATACTAGTCCACCAAGCCCATGTGTGAGAAATATGTCTCTGGAATTTTGGGTCCAAAATTGGTCACCGGATTTGATGACGCCATCGCCGGAATCCGGTCACCGAGAAATTATCTCTGGCCGCCTTTGTCATCAGAAACTGTCACCAGGCAATTCTATACTTCCAGTAGCTCAACTTTGCTTCTCTGCAGTCCACACATTCACAAAAACCATTTTAGCCAATTCCTTATTTCTTGCGAAAACGTACCCAAAAGCGTGGTCCGTAGCTCATATGTCCGGCCGCCAACTCTTGTATCCAACACATACCCCCTTCGCGATTCACTGAAATATTGCAATTCATGCTTCAAGTTCCGAAATCCGACAAACGGAACTAGTACCACCGGCGCGCCATTTTCGCTCGCTTTTCGCACTGTTACTGTAGCTCCAAACTGGTTAAAGCATTTCCCAGCTCAGGCCATAACTCAAAGCCACTTCCCCACGATTAGGCATTAAATCACCGCACCTCTAACTTTGTATTAGCCTTGAAGCTTCAGTTCAGTCACCAACACCATCCTCTTTCTCCAATACTGCCCAACCACCAGTTCTATTTCCTGCGGCAGACTCCATCCCAATTGCAGTACTACCACAATAACTAACTCCCTTGGACATCTTCTCCATATTCTCATCAGCGGCGACCACCAACTCAGATTTCAAGCATCATTTATTCGCAAGTTCAACAAAATAGAACCCATACAACCTGAGATGATCATCACAGCACCAGAACCATCTCCAAACAGCAGCAAGCTAGAACAATCACATATCTCCACTACATCACCAATTCAACCAGCTATCAAGAGTAATCACCAACAACAGCTTCTCAATCTTCTCCCATTGAAGCATCTCTCCTTGTAGCTCTCAACATCAGACTCTCCTTGATCTCAGAATGCCCACGACCTATAATTCCTTCCACCAGCTGCTGCAACATAGGTCTCAATCCCCTCCATTCATCCATAGTAATCAACGGCAGTAATACTTATAAATCCATGTTTTCCGGCAACAGTAAAATCCACGTCCAAAGCAAACTCTACCTGCTCCGTGTTCCCCTTAGTCTCTGCCCCTCGAATGCCTCTTTAACCCACGAACTCAGCCATACTTCTCAGGCAGTTAACTCTTGGCTACAAAGAAGTGGCAAAAACACACTTAGCTTACTGATTTCTCGGCCTGTACTTCAGCCAAAACTCGACCCAAAAGCCATAACAATTTGTACCCAGCCTATTTTTCTATATTGGCTTCGAGTCCATATCCCGATCCTCAAAAAATACCTACCAGAATCATGATCTAACTGATGGAAAAGCTGGTTAAGTGAACAAAGGGAGCTGCGACAGAACTTACTACTCTTTCAGGCCTTCCATCAAACACGTTGAATGCGTTTTGCACCTGGTGATGGGGAGAAATCTGCTGGTACTCCTTCCGTTCCTCATTGTTCTCCTTCCCTGCAAATACTCTGAATTCACACAAACCCATTAAACTATTCAGAGCTCAAAGACTTCATCGATCTTTCATCTTCATAATCAACGACAGTGGCTTGTTTTCTTCCTTGTTTCTCGAGCTGAAATGAACCCAAATCCTCTTGACTCTAGTTTGAGCATAAACCCAATTCCTAATTCTTGTCAAACCTTCAAAACCCATCTTAGTCTTCTTTGTTCATGGCTACAAATCGACGGCAACAGCAACAGGTATTCTAACCTGTGTTCTCTACTTTAAACTCCCGAACCAACTCAGTACTGATCTGCGTTTCTTGCCTTTGTATACATGTATTAACTCTGAGTCCCGACTGAGCTCTCCGGCATCTTGGCAACAACATAGAACCACATGTATGCCGGCAGCTGATAATGCTCACGACCCCTTAGTAGAAGACAATCTTCCTTTAGTAAATCTTTCAGCAGGTTTCCCCTTATCTTTGTCTGGCTCCAAATAACACTTTCCTATGAAATGACAATTTGCTCTTTTCCACCTGTTTCTTCCTCTTTTACTCCGATGACTCCAAAGTACCTGCAAAATGCAAATAAAGCGTAATATACAAATAATACAAGAGAAATATTAAAGAAAAGTATAAGAAAATGATATTCAAAAGATGTATTTTAGGCTCCTATCAAATTCCCCCACACTTCATATTTGCTAGTCCTCGAGCAAACAAAAAAAAAAAAAAATACAACAACTCCGTGTCGTTGAGGCTACGGTTAATTTTAGCATAAAAAACAAGCCTTTAAACCCCTAGGTGTCCCTAGTGGACGAGTTTTAGTCTCGTGAAGGTTTACAAGAGGTCTACCTACAAAACCTATATTTCCAACTCCGAATACCTGTGACAAATCCATGAACGAATCCAAACTGGCTATTGGAGGAGGTACCTTGCTGCAATTTCAAATTAATATATATGTAAATTAAGATCTACTCAGAAAGTTGAACAAACCACAATACTCGGAATCTGATTAACCACAATCACAATGAAAAGATTAAGAAAATGGATATAGAAAGTAGATGGTGGCGAATGTTCACAAGTGATCGATGTTTCCCATATCTGTCTGAAGGTCACTGCCAAGCTGAACCTATGCACCCTATTGGATTGAGCTACTGGTTTGAATTCTACATCAACTCACTGGCATATACAAGGGAACCAGAAGTGACTTTATTCAACCAATATAAAACTTTCTTTTCTTTTCTTTTTTCACTTTTTTTTTCTCTCTCTTTTTTTTTTTTTTTTTTTTTATAGACATCATGATTAGATCTTTTGGATCCAAGCGCATGCTTCTTGTCAGCAAGTATATGATAATTTCCTTGGATCCTGCATTCCACACTTGTTTAGGCGACAGAGATAGGGACAACGTTTCACACGTACTGCTATCCAAGTGTCTTTTTATTCCGTTTGGTCTAATTGGTCGGTCTCTTTTTTTTTCTCCTTTTTCTTGCAACTCAATCACTCTATTTCATCCTAGCAGTAATAACAAGTAGTGACCCACCAAAGCACTTAGAGAACAATAGATAAATATGGAAAAATAAAAATAGAATGTGATATGGTGATATTCCGAGATATGGTAACAACTATCATTTTATTTATAACACTTGAATAATTCAGTCCTTTTTAGTTAATGGGTTCCTCAACTCCTGCATTCAAAATGGTTCCATCCACTAATGGTGTCATCCTAAAGGCACAATTTTCTAGATTTCGGAGTTCAAAAAGCACAAAAAAAAATTCTTGGTTTTTTTCTATTTTTCTGATTTTTTTTTTTTTTTTTTTTTTTAAAAAGCATAAAACAAATTATACAAACATATAAATGCTCCCCCACACTTAAACTTTACATTGTCCTCAATGTAAAATTGAATCGTCCAAAGAAAGTTCAAGGTGGGAAATTCCGCAAATGATATGCAAAAATAAAGAAAATAAAGAAAAAAGCAAATGCGTAAAAATAAAAGATAAAGATAAAGATACAAAACCGGTGGGTTGCCTCTCACTTAGCGCTTGTTTTAAAATCGACGGCCCGACTAGCTTCTTGTAAGATTCATTCCCTATACACCAATAACCTGAAAAGTTGGGGATCCTTCCATAGAACCTGTTTTGCAAACACTAGCTTCACACAAATATTAGTAATATAAAACAGAAACGAAGCTATTAACCGATAAAAGCGTCCCCCACACTTATTCTTGTCCACACATGGAAGTGTATAAAGAATATAGGAGTCGGGTATTTCTACGGTTTCATGTTCACAAACCTGCATAGTATGAGAATCTAATGTTTCTAATGGTGGATATCGAGAAACAAAATCATCTATCAATGTTTTCGAAGTACATACATTCAAACCAATAAGAGGTAAAGGAGAAGAATTAAGATGCAAAGGGTTAGACAAACCTCGCACAATCTCTTTTAGCACGAAATCCTCTTCATCCTTGAAAAACTCAAGTGAATTATTTACCTCTTGTATATCATGGTCCTCTATTAAACCTTGCAACCATTCTTCGTCCATTTCTGCCTTAACCAAAGTCTCGACATAAACATCATCATTACAATCATTCGCAAGCTCAATTGGGTCTTCCACAATATTGGTCATAACGGTTTCATTCTCAACATACTCCTCTTCATTAGACTCAAACCTTGTTCCAAAGTTCTGTAAAACACTAGTTTCATCATACTCATGTACCTTTTGAATAGGTGCTTGATCATTATAAAGATCAAGAGTTGAGTCAACTACACTAACGTCATCAAATATCTCCAAAGGTTGGTCCTTTTCAACACAATCATCTTCGTCTTCATCTTCAGACTCACCATAATAAGAATCATCATCGGTTTCCCAACCTTTATCACGACGTCGTTTAAGTTCCATATGAATGGTCCTACTAATTTCATCGACAATCTCTTCCGAGTATCCATCGTCTTCCAACTTGTATAATTTCTATGCAAGTTTCCTGAAGTTCACACGCTTACCACCATTAACTACAATAGGTTCTCTTTCCCATGACTCTTCCCTTTTAATGGGTGAATGATCATAACTACGACCCGGAGTCGGGTAAGAAACAATGTTCCAGAAATTGGTTTGTGCGACTTTCTCTCTATTACGGTCAAGTTGGTCTAGCCTTTGTTGCATATCTTGTAATCCATTCAAAATATGCATACAACTTGAATGAATCCAATTATAAGTAGAATTATCCCACCTAGGTGCTTGACTTACATACCCACTACAAGGTTGTTGTTGGTATGTATGAAAATCACCATGAGGTTCTCTAGGATATGCATCATAGCCAATAAATTGGTTTTGATTGCATTCCATAGATGGTGGGAAATTGTCATAGTGTTGAGGATGTTGAAATTCGTATCCATTGTTTCAATATGCTCCTTCCATAGAAATTGGTACCTGAAACAAGAGTTCTCAAAACTATGTCAAAACCAGAAAATAAGAAACAAAACTAAAAACAAAAATAAGAAACCAAAAACAAGTGACAACCGTTGCCTCCCCGGCAACGACGCCAAAATTTGATCGCTGTCGTATGCGTCAAAAATAATTTACACTTTCTTAGTACTCAAAATATAAATATAGCAAGGGAAAGAAAGGATTGATCCCACAGAGAGGTCTAGGTTGTCTCGTTGTTTTGGTTTCCTATAAGTAACATGGGGGTTTTCTGATTTTTATATACTAAAAGTAAAATAAAAGCAAATAAAGAAATAAGCAAACAAATCAAATAGAAAATATATTGGTTAAGGATTCATCTTCATTCACTAACATGCTTTCAAAACAATAAGTAGAATTGATATTTAATCTCAACTTTTATCAAAAGCCCTAGGATACCTTGATCGCAAGAATATCCCGCAAATCTCCTTTTGTCATCAATAAACACATTAAAAGATGCGAGTATGAGTTCTATATAAGAGAACAACCTAACGTGTAAAAGCACTAATCAAGTTTAATTTCCTAGATGCATTAAGTTCTATGAAATCAGGCCAATCAAAGCAATTGAACGTGGAAAGCGCACTAATTCAATTTAACAAAGGTCACGATTCACATATGATCATAAGAATATATCACTACAAACTATAATCATATTTATGCTACTTGTATTCAAAGATTATCACTTTTACGTATAATAAACCTTAAACTAGCAATAGATGTGATTAGAAGTTCTACCAATTTGCAACTTGACAAAACAATCAATCAAATCATACAACTATATTTTCAGAGAATCGTAAACGATAAATATGAGACAAAACTAATATATTGAATCAAAGAATCATGCTTTGTGAAATCCAACTATTCCATAACCAATGATAAAAACTAGGTACTCATGTTAATGGAGTTCATAACAAGAAGAAAGAGAAACCCTATCATGTTCACAAACCCAAGAAACAAAAGTAGAGATAAGATAAAAGATAGATGATTTTGAGAAAAGACTTCTCTTTTATAGCACTTCTTGTTCCAAAATTAGGTCTAGCTTTCAAAATCTTCAAGTCCACGTCCATATACTAGTCCACCAAGCCCATGTGTGAGAAATATGTCTCTGGAATTTTGGGTCCAAAACTGGTCACCGGATTTGATGACATCATCACCGGAATCCGATCACCAGGAAATTATCTCTGGCCGCCTTTGTCATCAGACACTGTCACCAGCCAATTCTACACTTCTAGTAGCTCAACTTTGCTTCTCTGCAGTCCACACATTCACAAAAACCATTTTAGCCAATTCTTTGTTTCTTGCGAAAACGTACCCAAAAGCGTGGTCCGTAGCTCATATGTCCGGCCGCCAACTCTTGTATCCAACACATACCTCCTTCCCGATTCACTGAAATATTGCAATTCTTGCTTCAAGTTCCGAAATCCGACAACCGGAACTAGTACCACCGGCGCGCCATTTTCGCTCGCTTTTCGCACTGTTTCTGTAGCTCCAAACTGGTTAAAGCATTTCCCAGCTCAGGCCATAACTCAAAGCCACTGCCCCACGACTAGGCATTAAATCACTGCACCTCTAACTTTGTATTAGCCTTGCAGCTTCAGTTCAGTCACCAGCACCATCCTCTTGCTCCAATACTGCCTAACCACCAGTTCTATTTCCTGTGGCAGACTCCATCCCAATTGCAGTACTACCACAATAACTAACTCCCTTGGACATCTTTTCCTTATTCTCATCAGCGGCGACCACCAACTCAGATTTCCAGCATCATTTCTTCGCAAGTTCAACACAACAGAACCCATACAACCTGAGCTAATCATCACAGCACTAGAACCATCTCCAAACAACATCAAGCTAGAACAATCACATATCTCCACTGCATCACCAATTCAACCAGCTCTCAAGAGTAATCACCAACAACAGCTTCTCAATATTCTCCCATTGAAGCATCTCTCCTTGTAGCTCTTAGCATCAGACTCTCCATGATCTCAGAATGCCCACGACCTCTAATTCCTTCCACCATCTGCTGCAACATAGGTCTCAATCCCCTCCATTCATCCATAGTAATCAATGGCAATAATACTTATAAATCCATGTTTCCAGCAATAGTAAAATCCACGTCCAAATCAAACTCTACCTGCTCCGTGTTCCCCTTAGTCTCTGCCCATCGAATGCCTCTTTAACCCACGAACTCAGCCATACTTCTCAGGAAGTTAACTCTTGGCTACAAATCAGTGGCAAAAACACACCTAGCTTACTGATTTCTCGGCCTGTACTTCAGCCAAAACTCGACCCAAAAGCCATAAAAATTTGTACCCAACCTTTGTTTCTATATTGGCTTCGAGTCCATATCCTGATCCTCAGCAAATACCGACCAGAATCATGATCTAACTGATGGAAAAGCTGGTTAAGTGAACAAAGGGAGCTGCGACAGAACTTGATGCTGTGAACTACACTTTCAGGCCTTCCAACAAACACGTTGAATGTGTTTTGCACCTGGTGATGAGGAGAACTTTTCTGGTACTCCTTCCGTTCCTCATTGTTCTCCTTCCCTGCAAATACTCTGAATTCACACAACACACAAACCCATCAAACTATTCAGAGCTCAAAGACTTCATCGATCTTTCATCTTCATAATCAACGACGGTGGCTTGTTTTCTTCCCTGAATCTCGAGCTGAAATGAACCCAAATCCTCTTGACTCGAGTTTAAGCATAAACCCAATTCCTGATTCTTGTCAAACCTTCAAAACCCATCTTAGTATTCTCTGTTCATGGCTAAAAATCGACGGCAACAACATCAGTTATTCTAACATGTGTTCTCTGCTTTAAACTCCCGAACCAACTCCGTACTGATCCGTATTTCTTACCTTTGTATACATGTATTAACTCTGAATCCCTACTGAGCTTGCCGGCATCTTGGAAACAACATAGAACCACATGTATACCGGCAGCTGATACTTCTCACGAAAGAATGAGAAGTGAGAACATAATTCTCTGTGATAAAGATAGAAGGTGGCCGCCCCTTAGTAGAAGACAGTCTTCCTTTAGTAAATCTTTCAGCAGGTTGCCCCTTATCTTTTTTTGGCTCCAAATAACACTTTCCTATGAAATGACAATTTGCTCTTTTTCCACCTATTTCTTCCTCTTTTAAGTTTTATCTGAGCGTCTATTTGGTTATTCTTCCTCCAGTTGGATTTTCCAACTCTAAGCCTGGTACAATGAAACACTATAAAAC
This sequence comes from Papaver bracteatum, assembly GCA_023529315.1. NCBI lineage: Eukaryota > Viridiplantae > Streptophyta > Magnoliopsida > Ranunculales > Papaveraceae > Papaver > Papaver bracteatum. The sequence goes on along the minus strand of JAJJWX010002811.1, from coordinate 2,551,709 downwards.
ATATAATAATAAATCCAATCCAAAAACCATTCTGAAAACAGAGATACACGATCACCTGCAAAAATAGAAAATCAACAAAATCAATACCAAAACGGAACTGGAGAAAAAGAAAAAAACTGCGAGATCCTTTTATGTTGAAACTTTTGTATTGCCTCTTTTATATTTGCGCTTAAGCATCAATCACCGTGATTTTTATTATTTTGCTGTTTAGGTTTTAGTTGAAACACAGAAGATAAATCTAGGGTTTATGCTAACTACGGTAGAAAAGAGAGACGAGAAAAAGAAATAAAAGGTTTTATGCGTGAAATATTCTCTCTTTTTATTTATTTTTAGGTCTGATCGGTGGATATCAAATATCCTAGATAGTAAAATAAACTCGGTGGTGCTCCCAGACGAAATATTGGTGGTGTGAAAAAACTGGACGCTCCTATTGGTCGAAATATCTTCTGATGGGACCATAAATTCTAGGAAGAGAGCTTGATTCAACTTTTAACCATAGCAAAGAAAATTCAATTGAAATCATATTATTAATTTGTGTGTAAAGATCGTCTCAAGTCGAGACCATACTTGATTTGCTTACGATATATAAAATGGTATCTCTCAAAAATCTTTTCGTTTCTTATTGCCATGGATAAACTATGAAAAGAAAATCTAAACACAAATCATGATCGATTAGACGGATAGATAGAATTAAAATTCTTATAACAACAGTCAATGGGCTTAAGTTGTTTTGGTAAAAAAAAGGAATTAGTATTAACATTGCTTGATTTACATCCACAACATAAGCTTATATGGCATTAAAAGAAAGTTCAGATTCATTTTCGCTTTTCAGTTCCTTTTGTTCGTGAGGTCTGCAATTTCATAATAAATTTGCTTCCCACAAACGAATTCATTTTGTCAGTTATATTGGATGATAGACTATAGAATCATTTGATTGAGTGGTTAAAAAAACTAAGCACGAGGAACATCCATCATGTAGTGGTTGCAGCAATTCCTTGATAAGCAGAAGGATGGGTTTTATTGGATCTATAATCTGGGTTAAGTCAATCACTCGTTACGACACTTAATCTATGTAGCTTTTGTATCATCAAAATGATTGGAATGTTTTTATTTCATGACAGAAGCTATCAATGAATTCCATGTTTCGCAACTATATAGGGCGAAGAGCATCTCCAATATAGGGTAGATTTATTTATTTTTAGTGACACATAGGATTTTAGACCCCCGTTTGGCATAAACCCATCTCCAACAATAAGGTCCTACAAGTTAGGAGGGACCAATTACTAAATATGAAGGTGTTCAAGAAAGTGTTATCTACACCTCCGGTTGCACCTCCACGTCATGTTTTTAACTAATTTTCTTTTAATTCTAAGGGTTGAAATTCTCAATGTTGGAGATGGTTTTTTAGATATGAGGTCCTATATTTACTTTATGTGTAGACCTCATAAATAAAAGGACTAAATAAAAAATCCACATAGGATTTTTTGCACCTTCTCTTGGAGATGCTCGAAGACGAAGAAAAATAATATTTTTTTTATGATTGTAGTTATATATGGTATATGATCAATTATCGGCTTGGCTAGAGCCGAGTTATTCCCAAAAAATTAATACTATGAGTGCTTAGATATCAGACGGCTGGATGTGAAAATATCAATGGCCAGAAAATTAAGTGAAAATTTAAGTCAGGGGATCCGCTCCCTAAAAGGAATTATCTTGTTTTAAAGTCCATATATTGTTTGGTATTACCCTCATATTATTAAAATTGTATATATATATATATATATATGAGATTTAAAGTAAAAAAAAAAATGGGTCCACTAATCCCTTGGTAAGTTTCCCAACAAATCTTAGGGGGAGTGGTCGGACTCCATATGGAGAATTAGTTGGAAAACTGATTCGCGTGGTAAACGTGATTGTAGGGATTTGGGAAACCAAATATATCGAAGGAAACCTAATTTCACCAGATCCCATGGACCCATAATTAAATCCAACCTTTAAAATTCTACATCTAAACACACCATAAATGAAGGAAAAAAAATGACGGTGCGATCAACGGTAAGGCTGGCCCTACTACTAGGGCATGTGACCTTGATGATAAAAGAAGTTGGGTTGTGCACTTGTACCCCTAGTTAGATATTCGGGGTACGAGTAATAGTTCAGGATGGCATACGTACGGGAATTATACTGATTCAGATAGGTCAGATTCGGTCAAAAATCCGGTCAACGGTTCGTTGTTCAGACAATAGTTCGGAACGGTATACGTATGTGCATATTCGTTTTATAAATGTGAGTTCGTCATTTAAAATTCGGCTTACATATATGATATATTGATAAGTATTATGACCTTATTACAAGATTTATTTGTATATGATTTATAAGATGGAAAAAAACATTTTAGCGTGATTATTTAACAAGAAGTAAACAATTTAATCGCATAAATGTATTATAAAACGAGTTTATAAACTTTTAAACAAAAATCAACACATAAAACAATGGTTAAACAACTACCAATATAAAAATTTAACTGAATAATTGTATTTAAATATAAAGTATATACAAAATCAAACAACAACCATTCAACAGAACTCTGGTCAGAGAGTTAACTATGGGAGTTCTAGTTCGGAAATATCATTCGGATTCGGTCAGTTCAGATACGTTCGCGAATCATTCGTGAGGTCCATATAATCCGCGAACTAGGTTCGGAGTTCAAATAGTTCGGAAGTATCATTCGGATTCGGTCAATTCAGATACATTCGCGAATCATTCGGGAATGATTCTGAGAATTACTAAGACCAAGTCTTATGGGCTAGATTGGAGCTGCTAGATTAGTACATATGTGTTGCAATTCAAAACAAAAATGTGGCAAAAAAGTTAACACTAGTTTTCTTTCCTACCAGTTGCTAGCATGTGAGCTAGCATGCTAGAGAGTTACGCTGAACGAAACAGCGCTCGGAAGAATATTCCAAGCATCTTCTACTGTGTTGACTGGTCTAGCGCGGGATTGTACCGCGAAAGGTAGTAACGCTGACTGGTTTAACTCTCGGTGCTGTTTTGTTTCAGCGACTAGCACTCCCATAAGACTTAGGTGATTTTCCTATCCGACGTGGGTTGCTAATCTAGGTGCTAGACTAACACCCCATAAGACTTGGTCTAACTAGGCTTGTGCCATATCAAAAATAAAAAGGGAAAAATACGGTTTAGTCCAAAACCCCATCCAAATATACTACTTAGTCCTGACCCATTCAACTAGGTACAAATTAGTCCTTTTTTATTGAAAGTACACAAATAACCTTCCTGATTTACAATTTAGTCCAAATATTTACAGTTTAGTCCAAAGTGACTCACAATGATGTCGTCAGCAGTTTTAATTATTATAAAAAATAATTAAAAACAATTTATGTTTCGAACCGTTTGTCCAAAATACACAATCTTTATATATTCGGAAAGCTCTTTCCGAGAGCTACAAAAAGAGTACCCATATGACTATATAATTCTCATTTTTAAAAAATCGTAGTTTATATTGGCGTACAAACATGTATATGTCTACAAAAATCCAAAAAATCAAAAGACAAAACAAGGTGCACTAGTTTGTACACCAACATAGCAAAAGTAGACTGCATCTGAATCTCATGCGATAACAAGTTAGCTAAGTGATCCATTCCCAAGGGTTTACCGAACGCTCCTCTCATACCAGTTTGAAGCATGTCAGCTCCGGCACATGAAAGCATCTTGTTGATACGCAAGACATGGAAATAATGTTCATCTATACATACAATGACGAAGAGGAAAAAGTGGTCAGTACATAGATCAAACTATTATTTCATGAAGTTTTTAACTGATATAGAATCTAATAAAACAACAAAATAATTATATAATGGGAGCTAGATATTGGTGACTCGTAAGCTAAAATACCGCTATAGCACCAGTTTTTAACTTATTTTTCACCTAGGCCTATATAATTGAGTAATCACTGATAGCATGAATACTGGGTAACACATGATAAACCATCCAGTTCTTACAGGCTACAGCTCAGAAAAAATGATTATACTAACTTACAAGTATGAGCTTAAATCTATTCATCTGTCTGCAGAGATTATTTTAATAAAACTGTTAGAAAATGGCATTGAAGCTGCAACAAATATCCTAGAATGTACATTATCTTTGCCTAAGAGATGTTACAAGGATCTAAATTTCTAATGAGAGGACAACTTTTGATGGTATAATAAAAAGATGCAGTAACTTTTGATGTTTTGTGGTATAAAAATCCAACATTTATACCAAAAAAACGCACATATTACTGAGATAACATAATAGTGTACAACTTTGTACACATCTATATAAAATCCAACACCTGTACAATTAGTTCTTTCCCTAATTTTTGGTTTGTATACATAAATATAGTCCTACAAGTGTACAACTATTTACACCTAAATAATCAACATTTGGATTACTATGCACACCTAAATAACATAATATGTGTGTACAACTACGTAGACATTAGTGTTGGAAAAAGTTACCGGGCTGCAATGGAGATGAATGACAGAAATCTTTTGTGGTTGTACTCAAAACTTTCAAGGCTCTGGTGATTTCTTTTAGACAAATATTTCTACCCTCCCAACGAATTGGCGATTGCAACAGGTATGTGAAATACTGCCTTCAGGATACAATGAAAGCCCTACAACCGGAAATTGGATTCAAGGTTTGCACCCCTTGACCCAATCAAGAACACATGTAAAGAAGGTTCTGATGATGCTTTAGAAGAAGAGAGAAAACAGAGAAAGGATTTTCCAAGAGATGATTTCGAAACGGGTTTGGGAGATGCTACTTATAGGAGTTTTTTCATCTGTTGGGAAAAGACATGTCTTTTCACCAACAGGTTTCTCTTCACAAAGAGATGCGTCTCTTCATCAACAGCCACTGTCTGTTGAATTTAGAATTTTCTGGAAACGTTTTCCAACTGTCCAAACAATTTTCTGGCTACGCCCCCCAGGACCCCCCTTCGTAGCGCGGTTGAAAATATTCCAACAATTAGTGCTTTCCCTAATTTCTTAGACTTCAAAATGAATAACATGTGTACAACTATGTACACTTTAATAACAACACGTGTAAATGAAAATGAAACCACCAAACAAAGAGAATTTAATTGGTTGAATCGGAACAGCTAGACTGCTAAGTGATAAAAGACAATTCTTCGATATACAAACAAAACGGATGATGGCCATATGGTATGTGTATTTAAGAACAAAAATCTTTTAGCAATTCTTCAAGTAGTTTTATGCAAACAAAACTAATGATGGGCACTAAGTATGTGTAACAAGCTTTTTGCAAAAATTTATGTAGTTTCTGACATGAGCCAAGTTCTCTGGAACTCCAGCTCGAGGTGGTAAAACTTTGGCGCCAAATTCAAATTAACGGCTGGGACTTTCTCTCCATTGACAAAAGGATCCTGAAAAAAAGAGAATACAATCACAAGTTATCAACAATACAGCTACAATCGAACAAAAACTAATTACATGTAAAACAGAACAAACACATATAAACAGAGAGAAACACATACAATAGGTGTAAAATTATGTACACATTAAGAATCAACATGTCTACAATTATGTACTCCTTAGTTACTACTCTATGAATTTCTGGTGGGAACCCATTTAGATGAGGACATAACAAACACATGTGCCACATCTAAATCGTTCCATCTCGTTCACCTGGTAAGAGAAACTTCAGCACAATCCTTTCTTGCATCAACAACTATTTTTATTTGCATCAATTTTTCCTCCCTTAAAGCCACTTTCTTGGATATGAATGCAAGCTTTTGGAGGTAACATTTCAAAGAAAACAGGACGATAAACACCAATACCAACCAATGTGATGAAAAAATCATGTTAAATGTAGAGCACCGGTTTGTACATCTAATTATTTAGAAAAACATAAACTTATGGAGTCATTTTTTTCATATGTGCACCAGTTTGTACACCCTAGGTATTTACGCAAGCATACGCTAATGGAGTCATTTTTTCCATATGTCCACCGGTTTATACACCCTAATTATTTATGCATGCATAAGCTTATAGAGTCATTTTTTCATATGTGTACCAATATATACACCTTAGTTCATAAAGAGTCACTTAACTTCAAGTAAACAAAAAAATCAACATGTGTACAACTATGTACACATTAATACTCAACGTGTGTACAACTATGTAGACAATTATGTGCACATTAAGGATCAACAGGTGTACAATTATATGCACATTGAAAATCAACATGTGTACAATTATGTACACGTTAAGATTCACATGTGTACAACTATGTACACATTAACAATTAACAAAATAATGAAGATTTAACAACTGGTCATGCAACACAACATATATACTATGAACATTATAAAACTAAAGCATCACATGATTTGCCTAATCTCATGAGATCATGCCACGAGACTTACCTGATTTTGATTTCTTGCCATTTTTATCTGATATATAAAATTAAAGCATAGTACAGTTCTTCCGAACGAACACTTTGTATATACTACAAAAGTAAACAAAAAAGGATTTCAGATTCCGAAACAAAAATGAGGTCAAATGATTGTGCAAATAAGCATTAATGACATACCTATCCTGAGAAAAGTAGGTAAGAAGTTTCGAATTCACATTATCAAACTCCAAAAAACTAGGCCACTTCAGTAACCCGGATTCAAAAAGGGCAAAACCAGCATCGCGATTTCCTCTTCGTATGTACCTAAGTTAACACATTTATTCTTTTCAGAAATTAAGCTCCCAAAAAGAATAAACTAGAGAAGCAAACAGAAAAATCTTTGTTTTGAGAGAGTCTACATACCAATCCTGGTTGTTCTGCATTTCAAGGAACTGAAATTATCCAAGGCATAAACTGAAATTGTGATAACTGAATTGTTATTCTTATTGTAGAACAAACTATGAACGACTTCATAAGGCCTCACATTAAAAAAGCATATACTCTGGTTTGTTTCTGCACAAGAACCAAGAAAATATTCAAAATCTATCATGGAAATATTTTTCCAACTTCCAAAACAATTTAACTGGAGTTACGGGAGCTAACCTCTACTGAATGTTGCACATACACCAGATTGTGCACGGGAATAAACAATATCACTTGGTGCCACTATCTCAATAATTTTTTTTTATCTCTTCTTCAAAAATGAGAGGACCATAGGACAATGTCCCTGGATCATGAGTATCATACTCCTCTTGATAAAAAGTCATGCATGGTGTCTCAACAAAAGCTTACTTTGGGGTATAAGAGAATGCTATAGAAAGGGTTAATCTAACACATGCACAATGTATAAGGGTCCAACTAAACACGGATAACATGAAGAAATAGTTAAAAAAAATGTTTAAACAAAGGTGGTGTCCAGTTCCAGAAAATAGGTAAGTTAATAGTGTTTGGGTTATGTTACGTTCATAATCATAATGTCAGATGTACAAAACTCTTTAAGAGAAGTGTTTTTAGTTATGTTTACAAATAAGAATCAAAATGTGCACAATGATGTACACATTATTAATCAGGTGTAAAACTATGTACACATTAGCAACCAACAGGTGTACAACAATGTACACATTAAGAATCATAAGGTCATATGTACAAAACTAAGAGAAGTGTTTTTAGTTATGTTCACAAATAAGAATCAACATGTGCACAACGATGTACACATTAACAATCAGGTGTACAACTATGTACACATTAGCAATCAACAGGTGTACAAAAATGTACACATTAAGAATCAATATGAACTTACCATAGTGGCTAAAGTTGCAAAAATAAGAACTTGAATCCCGTCACTGACAACTTATGCTGATTTTTTGAAGGCCTCCAATATGCTAAAGTCGCATAAATCAGTAAACAAATGAATAAATAATCAAAATACCCAAAACCCTATCCTATTCCACCAATATAAATTGAACCTATAAAAATGAACCCCAATATGATCTTTATTGATATCAAATCCAAAAGCTAATCAACATAAAAAGACTCTAAACACTAACCAAACTAAAAAACCTAGTTATTGGTAAGAACAAATACCCCATCACAAGAGAGAATCAAACTGAGATATATGGTAATATATCATCTAAGAACCACTCTTAAACTACTAATAGTAGGATTGAGAAATTTTTGTGAGAGCAACTACGGTAATTACTCTACTTAAATACAATTTTTTTTCCTACAAATGCTTCAGTATCGCCAAACAGTGGATCTCTAAAATTAGTTCAATGACAACAATATATAGTTTTCCATATGCATTTTTGAAACGTAAAAGAAATAAAATACTTCTATAGTTTTGTGTTTAACGTTTCAGCCTTTAAGAAGACATATTATAGTCCATGTGTCGTGGACTACACATTAAATCAACTCTTACTGACGGAAAAACTGTTCTTACTTGCAAAACAGCCAACATGAATGATTAATTAATTACTGCGAATGAATCTATCAAACCATAAACCAACTCTAGTTTTGTCTATTTTTGTAGGTATCAAACGTGATTTTGTCTTCTTGATTGATTTTTTATTATTTCTGAAAAGCCAATCTTTCGAAATGTACATGCACGACAGCTCGACTTAATTAGCGGTGCACTATAAATATGACATTTTGAGAAGCCCACTTCTCATTCCATGTACAAACATCTGATTCACATTGATCAGACAAAAATTCTCATTCATCTCTTTTAGTAAAGCTTATATTAGTAACTAACAACAACAAATAGATAGAAAAATGGCATCATTCTCATCAACATTTCTCTACATTTTTATATGTTCCACACTTCTCTTAGGCAACGTTACTCCTTCATTCGCATCTAAACCTAAGCTTCTTGACGGAAATATCATTAGCTGAATGAATTTAGATTTTATTTTGTGAACATTTCTACTAGATTTATTATTTTCATAGTTTTATTGATTTACAATTGTTTATGTTACTTGTAGATTATCTTCCAAATGGGAACTTTGAAGATGGACCTAGTTCTATAACAGGTAGGAGACATATATTGTTCAAGTAAAGTACAGATATCTCTTAAACCTTCCTCTCGTGGTTCCCATTACCCATATGTTGCACAAATTTCTCTTAAGCACAAATCTACTACTGATATCAATGATTTTTGAGACTATAAACGATTTTTAAAAGAATCAAAACAGTACTTGGTAAGGTTGTTGAAGAATTTCTTTGATAGATATTACAACCGAACTATACTGAAATTAAATTCAAGAATTTTCACCTTGATTGTTTCCGTATAGTTACCTTGAATTCCGTCTGGTTTCGTCATCGCTAGATTCTCCTCCTTTTCGACAACTACAATATCATAAAACGAAATGAAAATGAAAACCTATATTGAAGTTTTGAAACTAATTTTGAACTCAGATCTATATGGAGATGAAGAAGAGAAGATGAAGCAGAGAAAAAATAAATTGAAAACCTTGCCTTCCGATTTGAGAGATAGAGATGAAAATCTCCATCGAAAATGAAAAGATTAAATGATGATGTCTTCGGTGTTCTTCTTTCATCGACTGTTTGCCATTTGAGAAGATTAGGTTAGTGAAGGTTAGTTTTGTCAGCGAATAAATTCAATTTGGACTGAATCGTTAAAGAAAGGACTAACCCTTTCTAGATTTGTTCAATTAGGACCTCCATGTATAAGGCTTCAAGTGGATGGACTAGAGTGTCTAAAGCCCATTAAAAATGGGATTAAACGTTAATTTCTACAGATAAAAAACCGTTTGAGAAAGTTTCACGGAGGTTCTAGCGGTGTATAAGTTAAACCCGCAGAGACAGAAAGAGCGAAGAGTAATAGAATTACAGAAGAAAAGATGAGTAACGGCGAAGTAGCTCCGAAGAATACAATCTACATCAACAATCTCAACGAGAAAATCAAACTTGATGGTACTTGATTTTTTTAACTCATTGAAATCAATGAGTATAGGCTTTTGCCCTAGTTTCAAAACCCTAGTTTTGTATTTCACGATTTCGCTGATTTGGTTGAGGGGTTTTAATTTTGTTTCTTCTGCAGAGTTGAAGAAAACATTGAAATCAATTTTTCAACAATTCGGGAATATTTTGGAGGTTTTAGCATTCAAGACATTGAAACATAAAGGGCAAGCTTGGGTTGTTTTTGAAGATGTGTCGTCAGCTACTAATGTTCTTAGACAAATGCAAGGATTCCCTTTATACGACAAACCCATGGTTAGGAGTTTTTTTTTTTTTTTTTTGATTTTTCGCTCTTGTTTAATGCTTTTTAGATTTGTTTTGTCTGATGCGATTGAGGTTTGCTTGGTGATGAGTGCAGAAGTTGCAGTATGCAAAGACGAAATCGGATGTGATAGCAAAGGCAGATGGTACTTTCGTTCCTCGAGAGAAACGAAAGAAGCATGATGAACGAGGTATGTCATGTCTCGATTTGTTGATGTGTCTAACATAAACTTTTGCTCTCTTTAAAGTACCAAATTTGGTGCTTCTTATGAATTATGTAGGTAGTCTCTTTGTGTTACCGCAGTACCATGTCAACTACAGAGATGCCATGCTAGAATTACAATATTAATGTCAGGCATTAGACAGGTTGTCTTTATATGCAATGCAATCAGACATACGATCCTCTAAACAGTAAGCTTATGAATATGTCTCTGTGATGTTTGTTTCCTCTATTGAAATAGAAGTATAGAACAAATAAAAAAATCTTTTGGACTAGAGATTACTGTTACTTCTTGGTATTATCTGTAATGAGTATGCACTAAACACCCACCTTAAAGAGTTGCGTCATAGTTCTCTTTCACTAGTAAACATGTAAACGGAAACAGAACAATGTCTTCTGGAGTTGCCACAAACTTGGCCTTGGTAATAATCGTATTGCACTATTAATCCTCATAAAGGGAGATAAGATGAATTTCATGACCACCTCCACAGAAACCTATCAGTTGATCGAGTTCCAAGTCTTGGACTTGTATCTGTCCCAATCTCTTCATGGCATCTGTTATCTTAATTTGATTTTTTTCCTGCATTTCCTGAGTTATGCCTTCAAGCAACGCTGTTACATGTTACTGATGAACTGCTTATACAGTTATTATGATAAGCATGTGAGTTTACATACATTTATTGGTGTGGTTATTTTCTGGTTTCTTAACCTGTATCATTGCCTAATGCAGCTGATAGAAAGCGAAGAGAACAACATCAAGATGCTTCTCAATCAATGGGTCTAAACGCTCCTTATTCTGGTCCCTACGGTGCAGCTGTTCCTGTAAGAATCTTTACACCATTGATGGCTGCTCTCTTAGTTTCTTTTCGAGTTTGTTAAGAAGTGGTTGTTGAATTATTACTTAGACTCGTAGAACATATAGTCCCCGATTCTCGATCCTTGATTATTTGAAATTGGTTGGCGTATAATGATCCTTGACATGCATGTTAAAAGATTATAAAATCTGTAGTGCTCATAGATAACAGATTCAAACTGGCATTAGTGTCAAACCTGAGCCTCACTCCTCTAGGCACGAAATCATGGAAATCATTGTGTTACTAAGAAAAATCCCTTGATGTGGGCATAATAAATTATTGTGTTCTGGTGAACAAGAACATTAGATGCTACTGAAAGTGGAAATATTTTCTGGGAAACTTTAAACAAGCAGGAGGTGTGAAATATAAATAGCTTGAAGCTAGTGGGCAATGTGTTGAACTTTTTGAATAGTTCCGTGTTATTAAAAGTGCTTGTAATTTTGTTTGGACAGATTCCTAAATTTTGTTTCTTGGGTAACCTTTGAGATACTTTCTTCTCCCTCCTTTTGCAGCTTCCATATCTTGGAGGAGTCAAACCTGTTCCAGAGGCTCCTGCTCCACCAAATGAGATTCTATTTTTCGAGAATTTGCCTCATGAAACTACACCTGGGCAACTACAAATCGTGCTCTCACATTATCATGGGTTCAAAGAAGTTAGGATGATAGATGCTAAGCCTGGGATTGCCTTCGTGGAATTCGGTGACGAGATGCAGTCCACAGTGGCAATGCAAGCTCTTCAGGGCTTTAAGATGACCCCACAGGCACAGAACCAAGTTTTGATAACTTATGCAAAGAAATAGTTTGAGAGGCTTTTGAGGTGTTAGTCTCCTAAGACTAGGATTGAACTCCAGCCACCACTGTACTAACCCTTTTGCGGTGATAGTTACATCTGAACCTCCGTTAAATCTGTCTGTTGTTTCCCTCTTTAATATTAGGGTAGTATTGAGAGTCTCGTATGTATAATTCTATACTGGGTTCAATTTTTTATTGCATGTCCTTGATAAAACTTTTTCGATGTAATCAGGTTGTCGTTACACTTCAAAAATTAACTGATATAGATACGAATTAAGATTTATTCACTAGGAAAAGAAGAGATCCTCTCCTGGATGATGCATTACATACGAACAGGAAAGCACAAACATTAATTGCTGAAAAGAGAGTTTACATATACCTCAACTCCTGAAAAGAGAGGGATCAGATAAAGTACGGTTCATAATTAGGTGATCATATCTGGCTATACCATATTGAAACCAGTGGGGATGAGCTTGATGATGTTTAAACCACCAGAGGCAGTATTTCCGAACAGCTTTAAGGTTGAAACAAGGGTATTGGTAGGGTATTCACAACGACAGCGCAGTTAGATAATAGGTTCGACAAAAGAGTTATAACTGGATCCAATAGCATGGTAAATCCACCAGCTGAATTTGTCGTTGTACTAGATATCACGGAGCTGCCACATTTCAGTTGAATTAGAGCATCTGCAAGAAGAAAATGTTTTTCATTCAGAAACATACTTATTGTGCTCACAGAGAACTCGCACAAACACAACTTACTGGGGAAAGCTGGCGTTTCAGTGCCATTGGCACCTGCACTTCCATTGATGCTGCAAAACACAGTCCCCTGGACACGGATCAACCCCAAAATAAGGCCAATGATGCCACTTACCGGACCCCCGCCGAGCTGGGCTTCAGCCAGTGGTGCTGCAGTCATTACAGCAACCAAGACAAAAACAAAAAGAAAAGATTTCAAACCTGTCATTGTCTCATTCTTATAGGACAGTAGTAGTACCAACAAGTATTTTATTTGCTAAAGTTGCAAACTTAGTTATAGATTTGTAAAAATAGCTTAAGTGAATTTATAGGCAAAAATAACCCAAGTTGCAGCAGTTCATTTATGACTATTTCGGCATGAAAGTCACTCTTACTTGCACTACTATTTTTTTTTTGTCTTTTGTTTACAATCAAAATCTACAACTTGTCTCATTAGTTCCTCATAAGATTGCACACCATAACCCTTGGTGGTCTCGACCCTAGAAAGGTAAAACCTAACTCAAGCTCTAAGCATGCATGCTTGTGGACATCTCCATGTAAACTACTTACTGCTGCAACTTGTTAACCTATTTCCCATGAATGAATTTTATCATAGCTTCAGAAAGCTTATGGACGACCACTTAAGTCTATATTTGCGTCTAGATCTAGATATGTTGGAGAAAATGTGTTTTTAATGTTTTGATTATATGGTGTTGGTGGGAATGGAACTTAGGATCTTTGGGTCTCTAAGAGCTCTTACTCATTTTCTACGAGTGAATGAAATAGGTCCTTTAGTCCCACATTGGGTATAACTAAAGAGGAGTTCCACTATATAGCTATTCCTTTATGGATAGTAAAACAATGTGGGCGGGGCGAAATATTTTTAGTTTCACCAAGGTTTGGGCTTAAGGCTCGTGCTTCCGCCATGGGCAGGACAACCAAGACTTTCCTTTTTGACAAAATTTCTTTTGAATTATTTCCTAAAGTGAATCAATTACACCACTACAACACAACATTTACCATTGGAGAAGAAACCAAAGTAATAAAGTAAGAACTCCAAAATTTTCTGAATTCAAACATATTTCTGAAACTGAAGCGTCGAGAGAAAGTCTTCTCAGTGTGTTTCTTAAAAAACTTTTTGTTTTTTGTGAAACGGGTTTGATATTTGAAATATGCAAAATATTTTGTGCATAAATCTGTGGTGATGGGCTTATTTAGAGATCACGAAGTTACCTTTTCATTTAAGCATGAAATTTTATTAACATGCTAGAGAGAAATTACACAAGGGTCGTTTGGTACCATTTGATTCGGAAAGATGGGATCTTATGGTCCTGGAAATTGAAAGGTTTCATGACTGATTTTCAGCCACTGTATCGTTCACCAGACCATCCACTGCCTGGTTTCCTTCCCTGTAGTTGTGATTGAACAACACAGTGAGGAATTTGATGCAATCTCTGCTTGATTTCACTAATCATACAATGGTGGTCGAAAACTAAAGGGGATTTTCCAAATTTGTTTTGAATTGATGGTCAGAAACTAAAGGGGATTTTCCGAATTTGTTTCGAATTGTACTTTTGGCCAATTCATCGTGTCGTCGTTCTCGAAGCAAGCAGCATGGTCAAGGTCTCAGCTGTTAGTGCAGTGGTGATACCCAACGGTTGCGCTACTGCAACCATAGTTCTTTCCTCTAAGTCCCTGCATATGAATCATGCACTCTGCGACTCCGGGGTTTCCTCTAGCTGCACCATCACCAAGATGGTTGATGTTGATTTTGTGTTTCTTATTGAGTTTGTTATAGGTGGTATACCTGGTAACACAGGAGGTAAGATCTCGTTGAAATAAAGAGTATAAGGTATGGTTTTCCTTAACATGACAAAAAGATATTCATTCACATTTATTAATTAACAAATGACGGACTATCAGATATGACTTTAGGAAGCATGACAAACCTATTTACATAAGCAAGTTAAATAAGAAATAAACTATGACAACCATATTATAAACCTAACGAGTTAACTGATGCCCATTTTTTTTGAAAATGTCTCACACTCAATAAGAAAATAAGGATGATATTGTATTATTATGCCAATACTAACCAATACCAAAAATAAAATAAAAAATGATTCATATACATTAGTCTAAGTACCCAGATTTGGTGGACAATAGGATTTTTTTTTTTAATGCCAAAGAAAATTTTAACTAAGAAACGGATTCCAAATCTGAAAAAAGATATCTCTCAACGACTCTAGGAGGTTCAGTGAGCCACTCTCTAGTAATGCCATTCTGCCTACAATACTTAGCTAGTTTGTCTGCAGGTTTATTACAAATTCGAGACACGAACTTACACTCCCATTGTGGGATATTTTTTAGACTATCAATGGCATCTAACAGAGTGTCTTCATTTTCCCAAGCAACAACTGAAGTTTGATGGTTGATATAACTATCGATTACTTGCAGATCTGTTTCGAGAACTATGTGTGTATATCGAAGCTTTACACCCCATATAATTGCATCAAGAAAATCCAGGCACTCTGCTTGTTCCGAGCTTTTTATTCCTGCATAGCATTTGGATTTGCAGCTCTGCCATCTTCCTGCAAAATTACGTACAACAATGGAAATTCCAGTTAGTCCTGTAGTAGCATCATATGAAGCATCACAGTTAAAATCATAGAATGGGAAAGCTGGTGGTTTCCACTTTGGTAACACCTTCCTAATAGACATGCCTAAATTAGTAGTAATTGAGGCATTAGAGTGAAGCTTCTGAATGTAATCATCAAAGGATATAACTTTTTTTCCCACCAGAATCGTATCAGCTGTTTTTCCCTGAAACCGGGCTTCACATCTCTCATTCCAGATTGACCAGGAAATGATCATAGCAGTGTTCAACTCTATATTGTGGTTCAGCTGATGCTGAGGTGGTAGCATCCAGCTTTCAAACATGTCAGAAATGCTATTATGATTCCTTGTTAATATACCAGTGGCACCAGAAATTTGTATCCATACTGCTCTCGAAAAAGTGCATTGAAAGAGTATATGCATGAGTGATTCATCAAACTGGTTGCATAAAGGGCAAAGACAGTTTGTATATACACCATTCCTAGCAAGCCTGACTTTGGTGGGGAGAGAATCAGTAAGACATTTCCACCAGAAATATTTTACTTTAGGCCAGGTCCTTACATTCCAGAACTGCTTCCAAATGATGGTAAAATTTGGTATCTTATCTGAAACTTGCAGATTGCCCAGACTTAGCTCGTGCAGCTTGTTGTATGCAGATTTTATAGTGAAAACTCCATTATGTGTCAGAGTCCATATGAGTTTGTCATCAGCTATAGTTGGTATTCGCAGATCAGAATCAGATCAACAACATTGCTGTCAAACAGGTGATGAAGGAGTGCACTATTCCACTGATTATTATCTTGTAAGAAGAGATCCATATCCCAGATATATTGTTCACTATTTGTCACTCCCTGCTTTGGTGTTGGTGGTGTATCCATTCTAGGTATCCAAACATCAAGCCAAATCTTGATCTTATTACCCCTTCCTAATCTCCATGTGCAGTGTTGCTTCCGAATGCCCTTCCATTCCCATGAGCAGTTGGTTTTGATATTAGCATGAAATATGCTTGTGACAGGAAAATATGACTATATAGCCTTAACCCATTTCTCTTATGTGTTCATACAAATTCTCTAAGCCGCTTTTACAAGAAGAGCTTGATTGAGAATTTTCAAGTCCCTAAATCCTTGTCCTCCTAGCTTTTTATGCAAACTTAGTGATTTCCATGAAACAATACATATACCTCTCTTATCTTGAAAACCCCACCAGAAATCGCACTGTAGAGTTTCGATTTGTTTGATGATGTCCACCGGTATTTGAAAACAACCCATCGTATAGGAAGGAATCGTGTTTGTAACAGTCTTAATCATTATAGACTTATTACATTTCAACATTGTTTCTCCATTCCAATTCTATAGGCGACGCTGCACTATTTCAACTAGCCCAGTAAAACACTGAACTTTATAGTGGGCACTTTCAGGCGACGACTAAGTAATCTTCTGAATCTCTGTGGCACATGAAAGCTGTAATGAACACTCGACTTATTGAAGTTTACCATTTGGACTGAAGCTGCACCAAAATCTTCAATGATTTGTAGTAGATTATTCACATTATGTAAATCAGTATTAATGAATAATAAGCAATCGTCCGCAAAGAACAAATGTGAAATCAAAGGAGCATTAGAAGCAATTTTAATACCAACAATCTGATTGTGTTGTTCAGCTGAGATTAATTGGTGTGAAAAAGCTTCCATGGCAATGATGAATAGATAAGGCGACAAGGGATCTCCCTGTCGCACACCTCGTGTTGGCTTTTAAACACCGCAAGGAGCACCATTTAGTAAGATAGAGACTTGAGTTGTGCTTACGCACTGCATAATTAAATTACACCACTCATTGAAAAATACCATCTTCATCATGACATCTCTGAGGAAAGACCACTCGATCCTATCAAAGGCTTTCGACATATCTAGTTTAAGGTCTAGAACCTTAGATAACTCTTTTTTGTCCTTCATAGTATGTATAATTTCTTTTGCCAGTTGAATGTTATCTGAAATATGCCTACCTTGAAAGTACGCAGCTTGTAATGGAGATATGATATTTCCCATTACTTTCTTCAATCTAGTCGAGAATATATTTGAGATAGTTTTATATGATGTATTACAAAGTGCAATAGGACGCAAGTCGCTTGGGAACTGCTTATTTTTTGTCTTAGGAATTAAAGATACATTTGTGACATTTATACTCTTGAGAATATAGCCTGTATGGAAGAATTGTTTCACCATCTCTACGACATCGGAGCCAACAATATCCCATTGGTTTTTAAAGAAGCCCGATGGAAAGCCACCCGGTCCAGGGGATTTCCATGGTTTCATGGCCTTTAAATCTTTCTGAATCTCAGCATTCTCTGGTGGCTTCATTAATGCTATATTATCCTCAGCAGTAATGGAACTTGGAATGCATTCTAAGATATTATCATTCCTGATTGGATATGATGTAGTGTGAACATTACTGTAATACTCAGTAAGTAGATTTTCCAGACTGGCTCTTGTAGTGCACCAAACACCATTTTCATCCTTCAATGCGACAATATTATTTCGTGCTTTTCTCTTGTTTTCCTTAGCATGATGATATTTAGTATTTCTATCCATTTCTAAATAGAATTCA
This sequence comes from Papaver bracteatum, assembly GCA_023529315.1. Taxonomy (NCBI): domain Eukaryota; kingdom Viridiplantae; phylum Streptophyta; class Magnoliopsida; order Ranunculales; family Papaveraceae; genus Papaver; species Papaver bracteatum. The sequence goes on along the minus strand of JAJJWX010002811.1, from coordinate 2,533,672 downwards.
TCCCTTGATTTTGTTTCCCAGAAATCACTGTGAATTTGATGCCAATGTTCAATCTCTTTTTCTACATAAAGTACTTTTTGGTGAGAATTTTGATTTGGTGGTTGCTGTTGTAGTGCATTTAGCTCTTGATGAAGGAGATCTATGTTACTTTGTCAAACTTATCTCTATTCCATTTTAAGATATACCTTCTGGTAAAAATAAGTATTTTAGATAATTTATAAGCATATGAACTATTCACCTCTTGAGACCAGGCCGTAGCAATTTCATTTTTCAGGGTATCATCTTTCTCATAACACTGGAAATACTTCCAGTTCTTCTTCTTATCAGCATTTATACATGTCGTGTCTAACAAAATGGGACAATGATCTGATCCCAATTGTGGTAGATTAAGGAGTTTAGAATCGGAGAAGGAAATGACCCAATCATTGTTTACAATAACTCTGTCAAGCCTTGACCTTTTGATGCATGTACCATGTGTATTGCTCGACCATGTGAAGGATCGAAATGAGAGTCTCTAGAAGAAGAAATCCAATTTGTAGAAGTATTAGAAGCACTTGCAGTAGTGGAGAAGAATCCATTAACACGTAATCTATCTTCATTGCTAAATACCAAATTCAGATCGCCTAGAACCACCCATGGATGTGCAACTGTGTGGCTTAAATCCTTTATATATTTCCATTGCTTTTATTTATGTTGAGGATAAGAAGATCCATAAAGACAAGTCAATAACCACTTCGGTTTAGAGGGATCATCCTGCACTAAACAATTTATTATCCAAGATTCTGCATTCATAATATTTAAATAAAATCCATCTTTCCAAAGAAGGATTAAACAACCTGCTAAACCCCTAGACGCAATGAGCTTGCAATTTGGGTAGTTATACTGTCTAATAAACTTTTTCCTTTTAAGTTCTCCTATTTTTGCTTCTAAAATGAAAATTATGTCAGGGTCGTATCTATAGATCATATCCTTAAGATGGTCCCTAGTTTGTTTTTGGCAAAGCCTTGACAATTCTAGGCAAAAATTCTCATGATTTCAACTGGTGGCGTAGTAATGTAGTTTAGTGAAAAAATATGATTATGCAAATTCAGGAAAATAAAATCGAAATGATGAGAAGCAAATATATAACGAAAATAAATAAGAGGAGAGTAATTAATTACCAGAACTGCACTGCTCCCCAGATTCTGCATGGAATTGTTCTTTGAGCTAGCTATATGTACCTCATTTTCATCCATCGCTACCACATCCATTGTTTCAGCTGTAGAATTTTTAGAAGCTATGTTGCTTACAACCCCACCATGCTCAGCAATTATGGGACCAATTATAGACGGATTAGACCCATTATCTTGTTTTTCCTGGTTTCTGGCTCGCTTAGCATTTCGAGCATCCTCAGCTTCTATCATCTCAGCATTATCATTCTCAATATGAACATACTCCTCATACAAAGCTTTGTATTCCTCAACGTATTTCTTCTTAGCTTGGAAGTATTCTTCGTATTCAATCTCAGTCATAGCTCGTTCTTTCAATCTTTCTGCAATTTCCTTACATTCCTCCTCATCATGAATGATTTTGTAACATCCATTGCATAAGATATGTGGTTGCTTTAACCAATGGTATCGTATCCAAACACGTTCTCCTTGGTTCGAGTTCCACCATTCACCCCTCTTTAGTGGATTGTGTAAGTCCACCTCTATGCGTGCAGTAATCATGTTTCCATAGTGAGGCCTACAATTTGGAGGATAAGTTGATATATTTTTGCCCAGATCTTCAATGGCTTCGTTAATAACCGCGACATGGTGATGCTCAAGCAATAAACCTTTAAACTGAACATTATATGCTTGTTTTGTGAATTCATAGTCAGCATATGCCTTTTCCGTAGAATAGGCCTGAAGAGAAAGTAAACATCTCTGGACATTCCATGGAGATTTTTTCATAACATCTTTCAAGTCCTTTTGTGAGTTAAACTTGAACACAAATAAATGTTTTCCTACTGTTCTGGTTTCTCTTTTTCTGTAATTATTCCAAAGCAGATTAAGCTCATCTTTGATGTCAGAGGTTTCGATCTCATCTTTATTCTCTTTTTTAGTAATTATCTTTCCAATCAAACTATTGGACCAAGTATCAGCCGCATTATTTAGGTTCTTTGTTGAACCTATAGCTCCTCTACCGCTCCTTATTGTTGTGTCCTTCATTTTTTCAGTGATGTTGTTGAGGTTGTTCTGGCTGGTGTTGTTACAGGCCTCCATTGTTGCAACACAAAACCTTTTACTAGGGTTTAGGATAGTTCTGGGTGGTTGGAAGAATAAGGATTTATTCTTGCTTATATCTAAATAGTTGTTATTGGGGGATATACCACCAATATTATGTTTCCTTAATTCGCTCCAGAAATTTTTGAATGTGGGAAAGTAATATATTATGTTTAAAGACTTTTGTATGAGATCCGAGAATAACTGAAACAACCTAAAGATTCGGTGATCTTTAGGCGGAAAGCAAGAAAGTTGAGAAATTTGAATTTCATTCTTGAATCGGTTCAGATAGGTTGAATGGCTGTTCATGGTTCCAAAAATTTGAAGTTGGGGACATAGATATGATTTCTCAAACTGAGAGATATTCATAACTGAAACTTTAAAGTTTTGCAATATAGCAGGATGTGATAGTACCATGTAAGGCAATAAAGCCGAATTTGACAATATAATCATGAATAAGAGGACATAGCTTTGCACAAAGATCCAAAACTGGAAGGAATTCATATTGAATATAGAGAGACCTGCAGAAAAATTAAACCTCCATCAGAAATCGTTTACAAAATGAGAAAGACAGGGGGATTTTAGGTTTATATCAAAATTCTTTTTTATCTAATCACAACATTAAAAATGTATTTTTGATCAATAATTAAGATTTGAATAAGAAATATGCATATGGATTCGAAAAAAAATTAAGAATCAAGGACAGTAAGCTAAGATTCAGAGACAGGGATAAGAAATCACTTTTTTTTTACTGAGTTGCCATTTTCAAATCGCCGATTCTCCCTAATCTGGATGTGATATCCATTAACACAAGGTGGAAAATAGGATTACACAAACAATTTTAATAACTATTTTCTTTTGCACCAAAATAGTGTCTTACTTCTGTTTATAGTCGTATTTTCTCAATAAACTCTCAAATATAACTTTAGTTCACTGTAAATATAAATTCATTTCCAATGAGATCTATTTAAAATCATAAACAATCTGCTTAAATATGAAACAAAAATGATCGTTGTCTTGCGTTTTTATCTTCATTACTTTTAAAATTTATTTTATTTTTGGCTATAAGTGTTAAGTTCCGTAATTATAAAGTTTCTCTATGAATATAATCATTTCATCAAGATAAAAATCTAAAGTTTCCAAATATTAGAGTATATTTTTGTTAGAGCATTGCTCGGTTGAACTCACAAGTGTTGTTATCTTAAGATTGTTGTCAATTTTAGTTGATCAAAACTATATCTTGATTTCACATTTAGTCAAGTCTCGAATTAGGATAACAGTGTGTAGTTGAGTACCAGAAATCATTGCGTTCTACCATTTGAAGGCAAAGATCAACCGAAGCTTTTGTTGAACATTATTAACAAAAGGTAAGTAAAGATTGAACCACCTATTTCTCAAGTTTTCACCTTTCTATCTATGAGACTATTTCGCATGAATAAAGACATTACATGCATAACAAAAATTTTGAGTCAAGTTTATCTTGTTAATCATTCTCGAAACATATTGACTAAGCTCAAGAAAATCTGTTCATACTTGATGAATTTGGCTTAGAACAATTTATTTTTTATAATCTAGATTATCATTCAAGATCCTGGAACAGTAATATATGTCATTGATGTTATTCGGGAATGTTTCAAATTGATTATTAGAGAGATATAGAACTACTATAAATTTGGATACAAGACAATATGCATACCAGTTCACATACTGGCACAACTGTTATAGGTCTGGAGTCGCAGTACATATACCCAGTACACGTGCCGGCGTAGCTATAGTTCGGAAACAACTTTTGGTACGCATACCCGATATGCACACCTTAAAAAGTCTGTTGACTCCTAACCCAGGATGGTACACATACCTAGTATACAAACCGGAAAAGATCTGTGACTCCTGAACCAGTATGGTACGCATACCCAGTATGCAAAACGGAAAAGATATGTTGACTCCTGAACCTGTTTTTGTCTTAAGGGTACACGATACACGTACCATGACAAAAAAAAATCTCACCAACAAAAATACAGTGTACATACCAGGTTCATGTACTTACCATGTCGAATAGTTTCAGATGCATCAGAATTATTTCTATGAGATAATCGGCATTTGAACAACTCTCTAAAACACTATCTAGACATATTTGATCACATTATAACCTATGGTTGTGACTCAAGATTAAGTCTTAAAGTGTTAAATGAAAAGGGTTAAGCTTATCTTTCATCTGGCTAGTTTCGACTAACTTTTAATGAACACGTCATTATACACTGTTCAATTATGGTTCATCCTAACCAGAATGTATATTTTGTTATCTTGATCTCAAGTCAAGTATTTCATCTAACAATGATTACTGATTGTTTGATTCCAAAGCTATCTTAGCTTAAATCTAAAGCAACCTTGACCTTAAATGTCTATATAAGGAGAACCTAAAACAGCTGGGATATTTGAATCCCTGACACTATCATTGTGTGTCCGAGTTGTAAACTAGAGTCGTCATCTCCTTTAAACATTTTTAGGTTTAGCTACTAAGAAGACTTCACCTAGGGATTCGTGAATCCATGTCCAACTATATTTATCTTGATAGTTCGTATATCTTGATCTTGCTACTAATTGTTGAGCCTTTAGATACAACAGGCAAGATAGATAGAAATCGCAAAGCTCTTCGTATCAGACTTTGTGATTCCACGGGTATATTCCTCGATAACGATTCTTTGTTGAAATTGGAGTAGGAATTAATATTGAGGTGAATAATAATCTAGGCTTCCCTTAGGGAGTCGTAAGTACGGGATTTTGAGGTTTGCTAGACTTTGTCTATTGAAATCGATTTCCTACTTCACCTTGATCTTTGATCAGAACGTAAATCACATGCATGCTTATCTGTGGGAGGTAGATTCGTTTAAAGTCTTCAATTATGTTGAAACAACTCTTTGGTTGTAAAGGACGTCAACTAAGAAAATCAATTGCGCAGATTCTTGCGGGATTCAAGAGGCGTAAGGAGCATGACTATAACTGAATTTTTGATGGTGGATTCGGTCTCAACTATATTCCAGTCCGAAGTACTAATAGTAGGCTAGTGTCTATAGCTGCTCAATATAGTTTGGAGTTCAAATATGGACAAGGTCCCGGGGTTTTTCTGCATTTTCGGTTTCCTCGTTAACAAAATTTATGGTGTTTGTGTTTTTTTTTTTTCCGCATTATATTGTTTATCTTTATAATTGAAATATTACATGTTGTACGTAAATCAATCAAAGTAGATACATCCATCGTAATTATTGGATATGACTTGATTGATCTTGGATATTGATCTTTGGAATCGTCCAAGTACTCTCACGGTATAATCAGGTTCACAGACTTGTTTCCGAATATATATTAATTATGAGAGAAAGAGATATAAACTCTTCTTATAATTCCTGATTGAGATTCATTAAGTTATAACTCTCAGGAATTATAATTGAGTTTAATCCATACAAATTTCCTAAGAGAAAGTTGGTGGTGTATTTTGGTACCGCTGCATTTTCAATTTTATTCTTTATTTTTCATTTCTTATTTAAATAGAGATAACCAATTTTAGGTAATTGTTATAATAAACTATTTTACAAAAACAAAATCGGTGAACAATTAAAGGTAGTCTAGGAAATCTCATAGTCCCCTTATAATTTTGACTTTATCAAGTATGGAATCTGTTGATCATATTTTTTTAGCTTGTCCTCATACTAGGGCATTATGGTTAGGTTTGAGTGTTAGTATTAGCCATATCCTCCAACAAGGTATTGGATTTAAAATATGGGTTGTTAGTTGGTTTGATGGGACTAATAACTATATTGGTGTACCTGACTTGTCTTCTGAGATTTATGTTTGCAGGCTTATGGCTGCAGCTTGGTATATATGGAATAACAGATGCACATGGGTTTTCCAAAATCAAAATCCTAGTTGGCAGAATATTGTTACTAGGATAAGTACATTGGTAAATTGATGTCTAGATAGTGGTAACACTACTCCTGGATATAATAGTAATGTGTTACATTATGAGAAAAACTGGATACCCCCAAACTCGGGTTTTGGTAAAATAATTATGGATGCTTCATATGTAATTGAAATAAGTAGAGTAAGTATTGGACTGATTATTCGTGATTGTGCAGAAAGCTATTGTAGAACAAAAGGAATGAATGTTGATGAATTACTAGGTCCCGACTACGTTGTAAAACGTTGGTTGATGTTGTTTGCTGGGTAGAAGTGTTGGGAGTTTAAGAATGTTCTTTTTAAGCCATGTCATAAAGTGATTATTCAGTCGATTAATGGTCCACAACTATATGTCCCCTGGGCTAATCATGGATATATAATATAATGGATATTATGAATACATTATCTATTAAACTCTCTTGGTTCTATAGGATGATTAATAAATATGCAAATAGCGTTGCTCATTATTTAGCTAAAAAGGATAGGGAAGAGTCTGTCAATTTTGTTTTCTATGATAACTTTGAACTTTCCACCTGATATTGTTAATTGGGTTGGTAGTGAAAATAACAATGTAATGACTTGGTTTTCAAATAAAATTTCTTCTTGAATAAAAAAACGATATATCTATATGCTAGTTATCCAAGATATATTCTTTTCACTTGATTTAGTACCCATATAAATTGACTATGAATCTTCGATTTACGATTCAACATACAACTCCGTTCCCAAAAATGAGAAAGAAGTTGTTTCATGATTCATGATTTGAATACCTTGATTAATTGGTGTCACATGATCAGGAAATACAATATACATAGTTTTACTTCTATCATTATCAGTGGAAATCTCCTGATAAATTACTACATATCCATCTACAAGTTTGAAATAAGGTTATTTCTTGTCTTCAAACCTGTTTGTCATGTGTGTAGATGTATCTAATTTGTTATATTTCAAAAATAATAATCACATCGATAGGATTAAAGTTTCAAACAATATCCCAATCATCCCATATTTGTCTATGCAGATGGTTGATTTATATTCACTACGGAAAATCCAGTTGAGGTTAGAAAGTTGAACATATTATTTAGACTTTTAAAATGTTTGTCTAAGCTATAAATTATGAGAATTCCGTTGTTTACTTTAGAATGAATATTGATAACTATGTGAAGTAAGCAATCACTATTATTCTTAACATAAAAAGAATTGGACCCCATGATAAATGTCTAAGAGTCCCTTTGTTACTCCAAAAAAATAAAATGGGGTCTGAAAAATTTAGTTCTAGATTATTAGTTACTTTGGAAACTAAACTTTCCAACCAAGCATAATATGTCGTAGGATCCATACCTACCCATTAAATCACAATGTTTTTTTTTTAAAACCCTTAAGCTCAAAGCTAAGGATAAAACCTTAAAAAATAAGATCTTACGTATGCTTTCGTACTCTTCTTACTACTTAATTCACATATTTCTATGTTTGGTTATGTATTGTCTAACTAATAATAATTATATTTGTGCCTATACAAGGGATCGACTTATCCTCTTCCATGAAAATAAAATCATGTTGAAATAACATCATATAATTAAGCAACTAGGGAGAAACTGATTCACGAGATCTCTATTTGAGCTCAAAGTAATCTTCATGATATACTCTGTCTATTATGTGAAATTGAGTTGTCTGTAGTTACAATTCAAAAAGTACTAAAGCCTTAGATAAACTAGCCAGTATACGTTCTAACAAAGAAAACCTTAGCAGATCTGGTAAAAAACAAAGTTATCCATTGAGAAAAGCTCACAAGTTCACAGAAGTGTCATACCTAGCACTTTATGACAAGAAAATCAGGTGTATATATCTTTAAAACGTTTCAAAGAAAAGTGCGCCAAACTAGCAGACTTTCCAAACAAACCGGGATGCGCACAAATACAAGAAGAACTTTATGGACGATCTGACAAAAAATACACAATGAGACCAGGTATGCCGTGAAACTCAATTAACTACGAAATCGCATTGCATACAAAAATTTCGCGCGCCAAGAAGATTTCACCTGGGGGACACATAGAAGTATTAGAGAGGATTTACATACGCCTTAATCAAACCTCTCCATTGATCATCAAACTTTGCAAGCCAAACTATTATTGGAACAACCATCAACATCGCATGAGAAACCAACAGCAATATGAAACCAACACAACCCTAGTGTATGTTGGAGCTATCACGATTGACCTCTACCATACTATAAATATACCTAGGAGATTCCTTGGAAGATTTTCGTAATCACTCACATATCTTCTTTAAGGTTACATCTATAATAATCAAACCCTGTGTTATATCATTGCTCGGTTGAACCCACCAAGCGTTGGTATGTCAATTTTGGTTATCATATTTTAGTATCAAAAGTCAAATAGAGTCGCTTGATCAAATGTACTAGAGACCAAATTCATTTAGGTTAGACTATAAAGTCTAGGAATGTTGAGACATACACGTATTACTCTGAAGATTTGAAGACGTGAAGACGTATCGACTACAACGAAGACATCATCCTTCCACTTGAGGTATTGTGATACTGACTTGACTTGTTTTCATTCCTATAATTGCTTTCAAGTCGTTTAAGATTGAAAAAATAAAATGCGAGGTTATATTTAATACTAAAATGATCATTTTAGTATGATCTATGAATATTTGATTACGAAGTATAACGTTTATCTTTTGAACTTCGTAAATGTGACATCAACATGATCTATGTAACTCGATACTTTATTGTGTATTGGATATATATGTGATTTCATCCTAGGAAACTATATTTGATTATATATGTTTAAATAAAGTACATATATGAAACTTGTTTCGCAATAAAAAAGAAATCAATAAGCGTTTTGGTCCGGTTTTCATTGAAGATAAATTGGATGACCAATTCGAACCTAGGTAATAACTATGGTAGAATCGATCTTTACCTAGTTTTGCATATATGGTAGAACCGATCTTGACTTGTGTTTAGAACCTTGGTAGAACCAATCCTTACCTATTTTTGGATATATGGTAGAATCGATCCTAGCTATTATTGGGAGTCATGATAGAACCAATCCTTACCTATATTAAGAGTCTTGGTAGAACCGATCCTAGTTATTGTTGGGAGTCATGGTAGAACCGATCCCTACCTATATTTGGAGACTTGGTATAACCGATCTTAACCTATGTTAGGAGTCATGGTAAAAACGATCCCAAGAAAAAAATCGATTTTCATATTCGCATATTACTTTACAGTTTTGTGTGAGTTTGGAATTAGGGTTTTCTAATTAGGAAAATTTCAGATGTCGAAATAATTTGGACATGAGTATAATTTTTTATCTTTTATTGTACAAAGATATTCCTTGATACTTAAGGTGATCCCGGTACGAAATATTAAGAATCTTTTAGTTAAGAGTTTTCGATTATATGCTTTTGATTTTCCATCAAATCAAAACATATCTATTGGAAAGTTATATTAGTTAAGTGCTAAACTAATATTAGATATTTTCTAATGAGAGATTTCAGAATTACATGTTGGATATTAGTTGAAAATAGGAAAACCGAAATCAGGTACTTATTGCATATCTTGAGAATATTTCCAGTGTTGGAATTTCATTGTTGTCCAAACAGCTTGGTCTATAAATAGTTGAGTTTGCATTACTTGCAAACTATCCTAAGAGCCATGCAAACTTCACTTGTGTTGTTTCTAGTGGAGCGGTCTATCCGGAGAGGAAAGTACCCTAATTAGACGAAATCTCTTACGACCGCTCGTACAAAGACTCATGTGGGATCAAGAAGCTCTACGAGTACCGTTAGTGGAAACTAGATAATTTCATTACTATTTTAGTTTTCGATTATTGATTTGATTGATTAACGCTTGTCAAAACTTTGATTGCACCTAGTTTGACTATTCTTGAGAGTCTTCTCTTCTGACATAAGGGTCACTCAAACTATATCAAAGTATTGACGAGATCTTTAGATATTTTTTTGAATATAAAGACAACTTGTGATCATCCATTGTTAACAGACTCTGTTCTATGTGTGATCGATCATAAGTGGATTCAAGTTTGTATTGTGAAGGTATATAAGAAGGCAATTGAATATTTGAAGACAAAAAGATTTTTTTATTGGTTTTCTTATCTCGTGATGTGTGCAAACATCTTGATCGGGTTGGATCCTACTTAGATTAGATTTTTCTGATTATAAAGTCATTTAGATCGGCAACTATCATTTGGTGGTATTCTTCAATATTCGAATCTGATAGTTGTGAATCAGAATCTAAGTTACTGATTTGGATTGATCTTACCCGACAAAGGAGTTTACTTGTTTAAACGGATGAGCCTTTGTCATAGCTCAACGAATCGTTTTCTTAAAAGATTATTGGCGTAGATACCTAACAAATTTGTTCCATTACTGTTTGGAAGACGATCAAAAGGAGTTGAGCACATAAGACTTTACATCGGTAAAGAAACTCAAGGTTGATTTTTTGTCTTGGGATTCATGTGCGTGACCGGTAGGTTGTAGACGCAGGAATACTGAAGGAACTAAGTAACTAGGGGTAGTTTACTTGGTCTCAACTATAAGAAATTGGCATTGTACTTTGTGTAGCGGCTTAATTCTGAGAATATTCAAAACTAGACTAGGTCTCAGAGTTTTTCTGCATTTGTGGTTTCCTCGTTAACAAAATCTTATGTGTGTTATTTACTTTTATTTTCCGCAATTATAATTGTTTATTATAATTAAAAGTAAATACACTTGTATGTTAATCCTAATCACTTGACTTTAATCCTATAGTCGATCGGTCTTGCACCGTAACTATTGTCAAGTGAATATCAAGTTGTTGTATTGTCTCGACTTTGTTCATGAAAGATCATGTTATAGCATTGCTCGGTCGAACTCACAAGTGTTGCTATATCAAGCTTGTTGTCAAATTTAGTTGATCAAAACTATGTCTAGATTTCTAGTTTACAATTAGTCAAGTCTAGGATTAGGATAAAAGCGTGTAGTTGATAATCAGACATCACTGCATTCTACCGTTTGAAAGCGAAGATCAACCGAAGCTTTTGGAGAACTTCTTCAATAAAAGGAAAGTGAAGAATGAACCACCTATTTCTTAAATTATATTAATCCTTCTATCTATAAGACGATGTCCCATGACTAATTAGACTATTGCAAGCATATCAAGAATTTCGAGTCAAGTTTATCTTGGTAATTCGTTCTCGAAATGTATATGAATAAGCTTAATGAACATTTGTTCATACTATTATAGGTACGAAGCTGTAGTACATGTACTCAGTACATGTACCGACATATCTATAGTTCGGAAACCATTTTTTGGTACAAATACCCGGTATCCATACCATAAAAAATCGTTGCTCGTGAATCAGGAATGATACGCATACCTAGTATGCGTACCGTAAAGGAACTGTTGGTTTTGAAACTGGAGTGGTATCCATACACGGTATGCAAACCAGAAATATTATGTGAGTTTCTGAACTTGTTTGTCTTAAGGGTATACCTGGTACATGTACCATGATAAAAAATAGTCACGAACAAGATAGAGTACACGTACTTGCCCTGTCAAATATTTTCAGATGCACAAAAATTATTTATGTGAGATAATTGGCATTTGAATAAATCTCTAAAAACACTATATATACACGATTGATCATATTATAACCTAGGATTGTGTCTCAAGCTTAAAGTATTAAGTGTTATATGAAAATAGTTAAGCTTATGGTTCAATCGGCTAGTCTTGACTAATAGTCAATGAACAATGTCTTTATACACGGTTTGGTTACGGTTCATCCTAAGAAGAGTGTATATCTTGGTATGTTAATCTCATTTCAAAGATTCATCTAATGGTGGATATTGTTTGCTTGGTTTCAAAGCTATCTTAGATTAAACCTAAAGCAACCCATACATTGAAAGTCCATATAAGGGAGAACCTCAAGCAACTGAGATATTTAAATCCCGGACACTATTCTTTGTGTGTCCTAGTTGTAAACTAGAGTCTTCCTCTCCCTGAAACCCTTCTAAGATTTAATTACTAAAAATACTTCATCTAGGGATTCGTGAAGCCAGGTCCAACTATCTTTATCTCGATAGTTCAAGTATCCTGATCTTGTTTTGATCGTTAAGTTTCTCACTCAAACAAGATAGATAACAATAACAAAGTTCTCTTCATCTCGGACTTTATGATTCCACATGTTTAATACTTTTGAGGTGAATAAGAATCTAGGCTGCTATTCGGGAGTCATAAGATCGGATTTTGAGGTTAGCTAAACTTTGTCTATTGATATCGATTTCCAATCTTACCTTGATCTACGATCAAAAAGGATATCACATATAGGCTTATCTGTGGGAGGAAGATTGGTTTAAAGTATTCAATTGAGTTGAAGCAACTCTTAGGCTGTAAAGAACGTCAGCTAAAGGAATCAATTGCGTGAAGTCCTTCTGGTATTCAAGAGGCATAAGGAGCGCAATTGTAACTGAATTGATGTGAGGGTTTAATTCGGTCGCAACTACATTCCATTCCGAACTTATTTGTAGTAGGCTAAAGTCTGTAGCGACTTAATACAATTTGGTATTCAATCTGGACTAGGTCCCGGGGTTTTTCTGCATTTGCTATTTCCTCTTTAACAAAATTTCTGGTGTCTGTGGGAGAAAGAGATAAAACTCTAAATATTATTCCTTGATTGAAATTCATTAAGTTGAACTCTCGGAATTGTATTTAGGTTTTGTCCATATAGGTTGACTAAAAAAAAGTTGGCGGTGTATTTTAGTACCCCCGCGTATTCAGATCACACTTGGTATCATACTTATAGGTTGAAACAAAAATATTGTGGTGTATTTCGGTACCCTTGTCTTTTCACCCTACCATATTTTGAAAAACAAAAAAAATTAACCCATTGAGTGCTCCACAACATGTTTTATTTGTAAAAATCGGTGGTACAATTACCAAACCACCGTTAGAATAATGAGAGATATTAAAGACTTAACATGAACCTAAGATAATATACTTTGCATTCCATCAGATTTCCGGTCACACCAACAATAATTGTTAGTACCGGAAAAACCAGTGATAAACCTGATAGATGGAAATGAGTCGGAGAAATACAAATTCCACGTCGAAAACATAAATATACACATGATCTTAGATAGGGGTGAAAGTTTGGTGGACCTATTCGAGTCGATCTTCCAAAGACTACGCAAGTGTGATAAATGAGAACAAGGCATGCACAAGGAAGCAAATATCATATCACAGAGAATGAATCGTCAGCTACACCCTTAACCTTCAAATGAGATCATCATAACAACATTGAATCCCCGCATTTTGATCCATTGGTACTAACATTAAATTCTGCATGATGAAAAGTCAAACATATATTGATGGACGTCGAGTGCTCCGCCGAAATCCTATTTTACAAAACATTCAAATATGCAATTAGATAGCGAAGTGCTATTATAACCACGATACGATGTATTTGACGACAAAAAATCACACCAACCAGGCTAAAAAATCTAGATTTCAGAGTGAGGCCAACAACAATATCATTTTAGTTCATGGCTATAAGGCAGAAAAAAACGATCAGTGAACCGTGACAGACATATGCTTATATTACATAGTCATACTAGGCCGAAAATAGATCCAACATATGAAATCTTTACCATCAACATTATATCTAACCTTGCAGATTTTACACCGGATGAGCAATATTGATAAAAGGAGAACAACATATCGTAATATATTGTAACTATCACATGCCCTCCAATATGTTTTTTTACAAGTGCACCACGTACACATATGCAGGTGAAAGAGAAGAAGCGAAACCAAAAAACAACGAAAGGATATAGGAAATCGCTGATGACAGAGCTGAGGGAAAATCTAGATAACAATCAATGATAGAGCTACTCCACCAACTCTACTAATACTCCTGATTAAAGAAAATAATTTAAAATAGGTACGCATGAACGATTAAAGTTAATACTGAACGAACTATGTTGGGAAGTGAAAGAGAAAACGTGTTATGATAATGGCAGCTGAATAAGGTGGGTATGTTTTCTTAAAGCATAAAGGATATGCGAAAAATACAGAGATTGCTTGACACAAATTGGAAGTAGAACCAAACTCTAAGTTCTTCATTCAAAACTGGAGGAAGATGGCACGCAATTATGTAAACTCAATCCAATTGAAAAATAGATAAAATGCTAACAAAAAACCGGGTTCACAAAAGAAGTCCACTATCCAGACTGGATATAAAAATAGAGTGGAAAACTGCAGATTTGTTCTGACTATATGGATATCAACAAATCTTAACAATAGGATTCAGGACAGTCATCCTATACCAGATACTTTAATCAAGGTAGGAATTTTATATGAAGAGAAAATACGAAACCAGGTGATAAGCTGGCAAAGTTTAGAATTTTCAAAAGACTGGTTCAATTAACCTTAATATATTATTCATTTTATTGTTAGCCGATAGATACATGGGTTTGATGAAATGAATTAAGATAATTTTTTCTTTGCGTAAAGTAAACCAGGGCCTTTGAAAAGGTCTAAATATGATGTATTTTTTTTTCCTTTGACACCTATTCGTGAGACGCACCATTCCAGAAAATTAAAACCCTACTTAGCAGAAAAAATATTTAATCCTAAGCGGCGAAATTTTTAGGACTTTGACCTTTGGCATTTTATATGGTTGAGAGTACGGGCGTACATGATTGTCAAAGGATTCCTAATTACCCGAAACCGAACCGGACCCAAGTTTTCTAGGTCATCCGTTAACAAATTTGATACCCAGCTGGTAGAACCGCTTGGAACTAATGAGTTTCCAGGTCTTAATGGGTATTACTCGTTGGGTAACCGTATTATTGCCCTTTTTTTTTCATACACTTAGTCAAAATACAAAGGATTTTCCTAGTTTTGACTTTAGATTTTTAATGATTTCTCTTTTTTTTTTCCTTTTAAATTTGGTATTCTATTAGGATGACAATAAAAGAATAACAATTCTATTATAATTTAATCAATGCGTTCGTCTTATCAGATCAATGAACATGAAAAAGGTGGAACTAGATGATAAATATCTTGGCATTCCCCTATTTCTCAAGAGATTTAAAAATGATTCTTTTGCTCACCTTAATGACTATTTTGACAAAAAAACAAAAACAAAATGGAAAGGTAAGTATTTGTCACAGTCCGGGAGATTTGTCTTGGTCAAACATGTTATCAGATCTTCCCCTACCTACAATATGAATTCCTTTTTATTGTCAGGCCGCACCATTAGCCAAATGAAAAACGGGAAAAGGGATTTTTGGTGGGGTAAAAAATCCCAAGGTGGTATTTATTTGAAAAATAAAGACAATGTTTGTTCCCACAAAATGAAAGACGATATTGTTTTTAGAAATCCGATCAAGGTTAACCTTGCAACTGCTATCCAAAATCGCTTGGAGACTGATTCACTCTCCAATGATCTCTGGGTAAAAATCCTGGAATATAAGTACTTCAGAGATTGTCATCCTCTTCATCACAAAAAATCAATAATTCTAGACGGGTTTGGACTAGTATTTGTAAAGGTCTTGACATCATATCTCAAAATAACTTTTGGGAGATCAGAAACACATATAACAATACTAGTACATTCATAGAAATTCGGATTCCTAATGATAATCTTCCACTATTAAACTCTTATCCTAATCTCACTGTTGCTGGCTTCATCAACCAAGATACTAAACCTTGGAACGAAGATTTGTTCAAGCTTTCTTCACTAGTTCAAATAGTCAACAGATCTTCAGAACTAGAACACCAATTCCATTGGAAGATATAATTGTCTGTCTATTTACCAAATTGGGAACCTTCTCGTTTAAATCTTCTTATAAGCTTCTTGCTAATAAGAGTTTTCAAAACGTAAGATCCCTGGAAATCCTATCTACAAGCTTATCTGGAACTCTTCACTCCTTCATAAAATTCAAATTTCATGTGGAAATGTTATGAAAACACCGTTCCTACAAATGTTAGGATTTCTAGATTTTTAACTAATCAGAGTATCTTTTGCAGCATGTGCGATTCCAACATCCATGAGTCAATAGAACACTTAATTCTTCGTTGTAAATTTTCTAAAGATGTCTGGGATGCTAGTCCTTTTGGTTATGCAGTCTTACAAGATGTAAATTCATCTATCACTATTCATGATTGGAGACTATGAGTCAAAACATGGATCAAATATGCTTCATTTTCACCACTGCTTGGTGTATTTGGAAATACTGATGTTTTCACATTTTTCAGGGCAAACAACTTAATCATTTAACCTGGCAGTTAATATTACTGAGTGATTCTATAAGTTATATGAATGACAACAACAACCACTCTACCCGAGTACTGTTATGACTTACCATTATCTTTCTAATGCTAATCTTCCTTAAGATTGTCTGTTAGCTCATTGTGATGCTTCTTATGACAAGGATACTAACCATACTGTTGTGGGGATTGTTGTTGATGATATTATATGTAACTTTAAAGGCTATAGAACAATTAATAAAATAGATAGAAGTTTTAAAGAAGCCCAAATTGTGGTTGTGTTTGAAGCATTAAATTGGTTGAAAAGCGAGCAAATTCCCATCATTTATGCTAGGAGTGACGTGAAGAACATTCTGTCTAATCTAAAATATCAAAACAGCTGGTTTAGCAACCTTTGTCATATGTTACCTAATTTCTTTTGATTTTGTTAAGTTTGAATTTGTTAGTAGTGAGTTCACTTCTACATCAGTCCTAAATGATAAACATAGTAGAAAGTATTTGGAATCTAGAAAATAGATGGATAATCCCTGATCATTCCTACTTATTAACATTTAATTATTTCTTATAAATTTATTTTTTAGATACCCTATAAATACCCGAATATTTTACCAGTTCTGGTTCCGGGTCCATCCATTTATGATCCGGACATGGAATTATTGTGACCCAAACCCGACTATTATAGACAAGTCCGGTGGTACACTAAGGAATTAGACGTGTCGACGGTCTTTTTTTTTTCTTCTTTTTTTCTAAATTGGTACCCAAATCAACAGTCTTATTATCTTTTTTTTTTGTTGAGGTGCTCCTCAGATCTCTCATAGTTTTTACGGTGATGATAGTTTAATCTTTTTGGAGGCTACTTTGAGTAATGCGCGTGGTATTCGTCATATTTTGGACGAGTTCTCTTTATGGTCTGGTCAAGCTTGTTAGCTCTTCTAACTCTATGGTGGTTTTCTCTGAAAATCTTCATAAGCGTCTTGCAAGACACTTGTCTCGGGGGCTAAGAATGAAGTTAAGTGCTCAACCTGGGAAGTATTTGGGTGTTAACATCCAATGGGGTAGGCTGCAATTTGAAAATTTTACTGATTCCCTGGTGTTTAACCAATCGTCTTAGTGGTTGGAAAAATAAAGCCTTAAATTTTGTCAGAAGAGATGTTCTCATTAAGTCTGTGCTAGACCCTTCCCTTGCGTATCACTAAGTTTATCCTGCATAAAGTGGATCGATTAAGACACAACTTTTTTTGGCAGCATCAAACTGGTAAGCCTCGGATTAATGCTACCAGTTGGGATAAAGTATGTAAACCTATTTGGCTTGGGGGTCTGGGTATAAGGGACTTAGAGTATCATAACATCTCCTTTCTTTCTAAGTCTGCATGGAGGATTGCTACTCATCTCGAGTCTCTTATCTCGAAACTTTTTCGCGCCAAATATTATAGGCATTCTCCTTTTGGGGAAGGCACTCCACCTGGTCGTGCTTCTTGGAGTTTGAGGAGTATTCTCAAAGGGAAAGAGTTGATTAAACAAGTTTTAAAATGGGCTATATCAAGATTGAATCAAAACAAAGAGTTTCATTGAATGAGTTTTCATTTAGATAACATTAATACAATGTTTTTGATATTTTTTTGAATGATTACAAATGATACTACAAATGCCTATTTATAGGCTTACAAAGAGAATAAGAGAACTATGCCTATGGAGGCTAACAACTATGCCTTTGGAGGCTAACAACTATGCTTATGGAGGCTTACCTTATATTCTTTGTTTCTAGAATAATCTACATGTTTAGAACATGTTTAGAACATGTTTAGAGGTAATTCTAACACTCCCCCTCAAGCTGGTGCATATATGTCGCTCATGCCTAGCTTGCCAACAAACTTCAGAAATATTTTACTTGGAACTGCTTTAGTTAGAATATCAGCTACCTGTTCTTCCGATCTAATTCTAGGTAACTCCACGATCCCATTATCCAACTTCTCTTTAATGAAGAACCTATCTATATCCACATGTTTTGTGCGATCATGATGAACTGGATTGTGTGCAATATCACACGCCGCTTTGTTATCGCAGTACAAACAAATTGGTTTCCTAGGAGGATACCCCAATTCAGTTAGCAGACGTTTTAACCACATAACTTCGCAGATACCCAGCGCCATACCTCGCCATTCAGCCTCTGCACTTGATCGTGAAACAACTCTTTGTTTTTTGCTTTTCCATGTAACAAGATTACCCCCAACGAAGGTAAAATATCCTGAAGTAGACCTCATATCATCACATGACCCACCATAGTCAGAATCAGTATATGCCTCCATACTTTTGAAGTCTTGACCTTTCTTAAACAAGATCCCTTTTCCTGGAGCCGACTTCAGGTATCTTAGGATTCGCATTACCGCATTCATATGTGTTTCTCCAGGATTATGCATGAATTGACTAACAATACTCAATGCATATGCAAGATCGGGTCTTGTATGTGCCAAGTACATTAGTCTACCCACGAGCCTTTGGTATCTTCCTTTATCAACAGGTACTTGGTTGCCATCCGAACATAATTTCAAACCTGGCTCTACTGGTGTATCTACAGTTGACATCTTTGTCATACTGTTTCCTCCAACAAATCAAGGGCATATTTTCTTTGTGACAAGAATATTCCTTCATTGATCGAGATACTTCAATTCCGAGGAAGTATTTTAAAGAAGCAAGATCCTTCATCTGAAATTCACTTGATAGATAATTTTGGAGAGCCTTTCTTTCTTCTGGATCATCTCCTGTAACTATCATGTCATCTACATATATGATTAAAGCTGTAATCTTACCTCGATTTTTCTTTAAGAATAAAGTATGATCTGAATTTGCCTGACGATAACCAAATGCTCTCATAGACTTGGTAAATCTTCCAAACCACGCTCTCGGAGATTATTTCAGACCATACAATGACTTGTTTAACCTGCAAACTTTTCCGTTATGCAACTCTGACTCCATCATTCCTGGTGGAAGCTGCATATACACTTCTTCGGACAAATCTCCATGTAAAAAGGCGTTCTTGACATCAAACTGTTGCAATGGCCAACCCAAATTTGCAGCAAGAGACAACAAGACTCGCACTGTATTCATTTTAGCTATAGGTGCGAATGTCTCATTATAATCTACACCATAAGTCTGGCTATACCCTTTAGCAACCAATCTTGCCTTAAAGCGTTCAATTTCACCATTTTCCTTGTATTTGACTGTAAAAACCAAATGACATCCCACGACTTTCTTTCCTTCCGGACATTCAACCATGTCCCAAGTATTATTTTCTTGTAAGGATTTCATCTCATCGATCATAGCTTCCCTCCATTTCGGATCAGATAATGCTTCTGCTTGCGCTGTTAGGAATAACTACGGTAGATAATTGATTCACAAATGACTTATTTGATTCGATTGACGGTGATTAGAGATATAATTACTCATGGGATATTTAGCTTTTGATGAAATATCAGGTTCATACATAGATTTAGGGATACCTCTATTCCGACGTTCTGGCAATTGTTTCTTTACAGGTTCAAGAACATCTTCAGCGAACGGTTGGATTGGGGTTGGTGATCTATCATTATCTTCTTCAACTTCATCTGCATTATCTTCTGATCTATATGCATTATCTTCTTCAACTTCATTTATAGCTTCAATTTCATTATCTGTGTTAATTTCTTCCCCACTAACTTTATGTTCTTTTGGAATTTCAAGAACAACATCTTCTTCGATTATGTCTTCTTCATAGTCAAGAGTCTGAATTTCTTTTTCATACTCCCCCTGAAGTTCGACTTCGAGTAATACATCACGTGTTCGTGAAACTTAACATCCAATGTGATGTACATTCGTTTAGTTGGAGGATGGTAGCACCTATATCCTTTCGACTTGCAGCATATCCTACGAAGACACATCTTAAAGCTCGGGAGATAACTTGCTCCGTTGGTTCTTGTGTAAGTGCACAAATACTACACAACCAAATATGCGTGGAGGCAAGTTTGGAACTGTTGGTGAAACTGTTGCCTCACTGAGAGCTTGAAAAGGTGTCTGAAAAATGATAGTCTTTGGAAGGTGTACGGTTGATCACATATCTTTCAGAGGCAAGAGCTTCACCCCAATAAGTTAACGGCATATGAGCTGATATTAATGAAGCGCGCACAACTTCAAGCAAGTGACGGTTTTCCTTTCAGCTACCCCATTCTGTTGAGGAGTATTAGGACAAGTTGTCGATGAACAATACCACATTCTTTTAAATAATGCTGAAAATCGGTACTTAAATATTCGCCTCCGTTGTCACTTGAAGAACTTGAATCTTTGTATTGTATTGTGTGTTGACTACTTTGTGAAACCTCTGAAATAAATTATTCACTTCATCTTTTGATTTCATCAAGCAAACCCATGTCATCCTAGTGCAATCATCAATAAAGGTGACGAACCATCGTGCGCTTCCAAGAGTGTTAACTTTAGACGGCCCCCAAACATCGTAATGAATAATCATGAATGGAATAGGACTTTTATTTAAACTTGATGGAAACGAAGTACGATGGCTTTTAGCTAGTTCACATTCTTCACATTGAAAACTAGAAACATCAATCTTTGAAAATAGACTAGGAAATAGCTTTCTTAAGTAGCCAAAAGAAGCATGCCCTAACCGTCTATGCCATAACCAAATTTGTGATTTCTCCTTCTCCCCTGAGTACCATTCACAACTAAAGCGTTAGATAATCTTTACGAAATTTTTGACTCCAAATCTAGATAGTATAGCTTTCCTCTTCTAACCCCAGATCCAATCGTCCGTGTGTTCGAATGTCCTTAAACACACAAGAATTAGGCCAAAAGATAACAACACAATTTAAGACTTTAGTAATTTGGGAAACTGATAATAGATTATAATTTAGAGAGGAACGACTAAAACGGAAACTAGACTCAATGTATCCGTAAGATTTAATGATTGTTCTCCAATTCGGAGCCAAAGATCCATCTGCATGTGCAAACGGAGTTGTGTATGGATGTTTTAAGAGGAGAAACCTGTCTGGAATCAAAAGTCATATGGTCTGTGCAACCCGAATCAATTATCCATGAGCTATTAGGAACAACTTGCGAAATATTAAAAACCTTACTATTGGTTGTTTCCATAGCGGAGGTTAGATTACTAACCACATGTCTTTGCTTTTAAACGAATTCTTTTTCTTGGGATCGCATTTATCCCACCAATCTGGATACCCGATAATCTTAAAGCAGTTGTCTTTGGTATGACCACGTTTACTACAATGAGTGCAGGTGACAGACTTATGTTTAATGTTGTATTGACGACGGGTTGCCATTGCAGAAGTTTCAACACTAGATACAAGGATTCTTCTCCTTGCTCTGATACCATATCAAGATTGAATCAAAACAAAGAGTTTCATTGAATGAGTTTTCATTTAGATAACATTAATACAATGTTTTTGATATTTTTTTGAATGATTACAAATGATACTACAAATGCCTATTTATAGGCTTACAAAGAGAAGAAGAGAACTATGCCTATGGAGGCTAACAACTATGCCTTTGTAGGCTAACAACTATGCTTATGGAGGCTAACAACTATGCCTTTGGAGGCTAACAACTATGCTTATGGAGGCTTACCTTATATTCTTTGTTTCTAGAATAATCTACATGTTTAGAACATGTTTAGAGGTAATTCTAACAGGCTATTGGGACTGGTGAACAAGTTAATGTCTGGCGAGATTTTTGGCGTTGCGAGGTACCTCTTGATCACATTCTTGGTACTCAGTCTTGCATGGATCCAACTTTACATGTCTCAGATCTCATTAGTTCTACCACTCATGACCGAAATTTGTCCTCTATATCTGCTGTTGTTCCCTCTCACTTGCAGAAACATATTTTGGTGATTCCTCTTTCTAGATTTTCTCCTTCTAGTGATCAACAGGTATGGGCCCATAGTCGTGATGGTAATGTTTCTGTTGAAAATTGTTATAATTGGTTGATGCAGTCATAGTGTATTTCTCCTGGGATAGGTTGCAAATGGAAACAACTCTGGAAGATTCGTTGCCCCCCTCATATAAAACATTTTTTGTGGTTGTTGGTTCAGGGGAAAACTTTAGTAAGGGTTAATTTAAAGCGTCGTGGTTTGGATATCCCAGTTTTACTGCTCTCTCTGTCACGGGTCTAATGAGAGTATTTCTCATATTTTCTTATCTTGTGATCGTGTTCTGCCTATATGGGATTTTTTGTTCTTCGCTTATGGTGTTCAATTTACGGGATCTTTGATGTCTCTTGACTGGCTCATGGACATATTACACCTTAAAACAGCTGATGACATAGTTAAATGGGAGTCTATCATCCCTTACACCCTTTGTCACATTTGGTGTGCCAGAAATAATTAAAATTGTTTTCAGTGAACACCCTTTTGATTGGTAGGTGGTTCTTGCTTCGACTTATAATGCTGCTATGGAGTTCACTTATGCTGTTGATTACAAAGTTACTGCTCATATTTATGTTCAGTGGCAGCCTCCTAATGATGATTTTATTAAACTTAATGTAGCTGGAGCTAGAAAATGATGCAGGTTATGCAGGCATTGGTGGTGTGTTTCGTGATTCTTCTGGTGGTTTTTGCTCTGCATTTGCGCATTACATTCACGAGAACTCCAACAATGTTGCAGAATTATGGGAAATTCGCGATGGGATTCAGTTGGCAGCGAGCATAGGTGTTACCAAACTTGTTGTCGAAAGCGATTCTGAGTATGTTATTAACCTTTGTAACACACAAACTAATGGTACTTGGTATTGTATAGGACTGTTGAGAGCATCTTGCACTTGTCTCGAACTTTTGAAAATGTACGTTTTCGACATCACTATCGGGAGGGGAATTTCGCAGCTGATGTTTTGTCGAGAAAAGCTGCTACTGAATGTATTTCTTATGTACGGGTAAACTCCCCACCTGCTTTTTTGTGTACTGTTTTGGCTAGTGATGTTAAGGGGAGAGCCTTCCCTCGTTTTGTAAGGGAAAAAAAAAAAAAATTATTCCCGAGTCTGAGACTTGTTTGGCCTCATCCACGGTGTGAGCCAATATTTTTATACACGTGGAAACATATCAACGGTTGAAGGAGTCAGTCTCCCTGACTTAAATCAGGTCGTGTTTTAGATTTCAAGAAGAATAGAGAAGAAGAGGAAGAACAAGAACCAAAGCGATCGACACAGATATGAAATGATGAGTACGGGGAGGACTCCATTGTTGTTGCTCTTCTTTAACCTAATCATTTTCTCTGCAGCTGGTAAGTCCGCTTACCTATTAAGGGCATGATCCTTGTTATAGAATTCAACAAACCCTAAATAGTATGGCTCTTTGTTGGTTTGATTTGATTAGGAAAGATATACCTAATTTGCAGACTCAAATCACATCTACTGTGTGATTTTATTTATGAATATTTTAACTTCATAGGTATTAGCTAGAGCCCTAATTTTGTACTTGTGGGTGTAATGGGATATTATGAAAATGAGATGCATCCGCGACCCGTCTTTGCTGTCTTAATAGATGAATGCATGTTCATGTATAATACACACAATGAGTAACATTTGAATGCATATAAACTACAGAAAATGAGGTTGTGTTGTTAGATAGTTGGTAGTCAGGAGCCCATGTGAGACTTTGGTGTTGATTGATATAAATGTCTTCTGGCAGTTTTGTTAAATCAAATAATTCATTTAGCAAAATAGCTAAATTAAAGATTCCATGTTCGATGTTTACATGTGTCATTTCTGGAGCTTTACTTTGGATTTCGAATTTAAGCTAATCTTCATAGAAAAACTAATCCTGGATAAAGACTATGTACAGTTCGAGGCATGTGCTGCTATTACTTCGATCCTTATTGCATTACGCATGTGTTTTTAGAAACAAGTTTAATTTTACGTGGGGATTTTTGCTGATTTTGTTGTACTGCAGGCAAACATAATGGAGTGTGCATTTCCCAGGGCGGTCGCTTTGCTCCATTCTCTTCTGAAGGGAAACCTCCTAGTAAAGTAACCAAGGGACCCAAGGATTTAACTCTTTGCAGGGTTTTTCGTAAAAGAACTTGCTGTGATGTAGCCCAGACACATCCAGCTTTGCTAACTATTAGAAGGTTGGCTTCTGCTGGAGAAGCCAGTCAGGAGTGCTTACAGCTGTGGGAGTTGTTGGAGTGTTCTATCTGTGATCCACGTGTTGGTGTTCAGCCAGGACCCCCTGTTATATGTGCTTCTTTTTGCGATAAGGTCTTTGAAGCTTGTGCTGGTGCGTACTTCTCAGAAGATGTAAAGACCCAGGTGAGGATATTCTTTATCACTACATTTGTTACTAGATGTATAATGAAGAAGAATTGTGTTCTACATTTGGAAAGGTGATCGTGCTTATCAGTTCCACATCGGATACCTCGGCTCCTAAACCTTACCTAGTTCATATGTAGTAACTGCTGTGCGTCTGTGCCTGCATTTTAGAGTTAGTCGAATGAAACTGATTCGAAGTCCAGACATTAGATAGGTTGTCAGTATCGGCCTTAACTTAGGTTACACAGATTATCCAACTATGGATCCTCATCATTGTTAGCCGTATAGAACTTAAACCAATGCTTTGAAATTTGATAATTAGTTATTTTTATTAACTGTAGTTTGTTATGTCAGGTACTGTCTCCGTGTGGCTTAAACGACTTTGTTTGTGGCAGAGTATCTGAATGGGCCTCTAATGGGACAGAACTCTGCAAATTTGCTGGTTTTGCTATTAAATCTTCGGAAGATAACTATGGTGCTGGGATTGAACCATCTTGTTATGGAGGGAAGGCTAGTCTAGATTCAATTGCTGATTCATGGAAGACTTCAAGACCTGCTGATTCATGGAAAACATCAAGACCTGGCGTGCCTAGGAGAGCTCAGAAACTAGGATCATTCCAAGACTTTCAGCAGTGGGTTAGACAGATGCCAATTAATGAAAGAGTTTCATGGGCGGTAGGAGGGATGGTACTCACAGCAGGACTTCTGTTTGTTAGGTCGAGTCTCCTACTTTGCACTTATGGTTTTGTTAATGTCTAGAATCATTTACAGAGATCGTTGTCGTTCCTTACACTAAACACCACTTATATTAGCTATATGCTGTTATTTTCAGCAAAAGGAGAAGTCAGGGCCACATTCGTACACAAGGAGCCTTTCCAGGGACAGGAAGAAGACTGGACGGCAGGTCGAGTCTGCAGTCATCTCCCAAGTCCAGGTAATAAAAAGCAAATTGGAAGACATGGAAATGTCTTATTTTGTATTTCAATAGGTATTTCCTGTGTTTCGATACTGTAGGTTATCTGTAGATTCAGTTTTGTAACAGTCATTGGGAGTTTTGTCTACTTTATCAAGGAGGAGATCAATTCCAGGATGAAGTATTGACGTGAATGTTCTGTAATTAATGATTCCATACATATCAAAAACAAATTTTGATTGTGGTGCTTATTAGCCTGACACTTTTAGGGGCGACACAAAACGATAAAATAGCAAATAATCGGTAGGTTATTTCACAATCGGAAGGTTATTTCCGAGGCGTTTTTTTTAATGGCCAAACTACCCTTTACAATCGGTAGATAACTATACAATCGGTAGGTAATCAACAATCGGGAGTAAATTTAGTTTGTATGACTTCCGATTATACAACGATTCTCTTTGCAAATATTCTACCATAATCGGTAGTCAAGAAAGTTCATATAACTACCGAATATAGAGTAGTCCCAAATTCATATTTTGCAAAAATCCTTTTTTTTTGAATTTTGGTTGAGCCTATAATCGTTAAGATATGAAGAGTTATCATGACTTCCGATTATATGGTGGCTCTCTTTGCAAATATCCTACCATAATCGGTAGTCAATATACTTCGTATAACTACCGAATATAGAGTAGTCCCAAATTCAGATTTTGCAAAAATCCTCTATTTTCTGAATTTTGGTTGAGCTTATAATCGTTAAGATATGAAGAGTTATCATGACTTCCGATTATATGGTGGCTCTCTTTGCAAATATCCTACCATAATCGGTAGTCAATATACTTCGTATAACTATCGAATATAGAGTAGTCCCAAATTCAGATTTTGCAAAAATCCTCTATTTTCTGAATTTAGGTTGAGCCTATAATCGGTAGTATATGAAGAGTTATCATGACTTCCGATTATACAGTGGATCTCTTTGCACATATCCTACCATATTCGGTAGTCAAGATAGTTCATATGACTACCGTATATAGAGTTGCCCCAAAATCAAATTTTGCAAAAATCCTCTTTTTTTCTCAATTTTGGTTGAGCCTATAATCGGTAGTAAATGTAGTGTTACCTGACTTCCGATTATCTCGGCTCTCTTTGCAAATATCCAACCAATGGTGTCTCTTGAAGAAACCCTATGGGAACAGACATGTTTTGTGAAAATTTCTGGAAAACCGAATAGGTTTTCAAATTCATTAACCGAAAAAAATTCCACGAGACGCTGTCTCGCACTCTACTAGGGGGCGTTGCCCCTAGACCCCCACGACGACTTTTATCGGGTCGAACACAGCCGGGAGGGGCTACGCCCCCCCCGGATAGCGGCAAACAATTTTGAAAATATCCAACACATATAACCACCGAATATAGAGTTGCCCCAAAATCCTCTATTTTTCGAATTTAGTTGAGCCTATAATCGGTAGTAAATTAAGTTACCATGACTTCCGATTATACAGTATAATCTTTGGCAAAATCTACCATAATCGGTAGTCAAGATAGTTCATATGACTACCGAATATAGAGTTGCCCTAAAATCAAATTTTGTCAAAATCCTCTATTTTTCGAATTTGGTTGAGCCTATAATCGGTAGTAAATGAAGTTACCATGACTTCCGATTATACAGTATAATCTTTGGCGAAATCTACCATAATCGGTAGTCAAAATAGTTTATATAACTACCGAATATAGAGTTGTCCCAAACTACCGATTATGGATTAACCTCCCGATTATGAAGGGGCATATAAGTATTTTCAATCTATTTTGTCTTTTGTGTCGCCCCTAATTACAAATTGGTGGCCCTAAAAGTGTCAGGTTATTAGCCTCTCATTTATAAAATTAGAAGGTTTATCTCACTGTATTTGTCATTACATTTTGAGAACCCGAAATGATCCTTTCCTTTTCTTTACTGTGGGACCTATTATTGCCTTGTTGTCTTAACACACGTCAAAAACCCAAGGCAGTTGACCAATCCTAATTAGCAAGTTGATTACGGTTTTT
The DNA here is from genome assembly GCA_023529315.1 of Papaver bracteatum. Taxonomy (NCBI): domain Eukaryota; kingdom Viridiplantae; phylum Streptophyta; class Magnoliopsida; order Ranunculales; family Papaveraceae; genus Papaver; species Papaver bracteatum. Next base: position 2,505,921 of record JAJJWX010002811.1, on the reverse strand, counting down.
ATTCTTCTTTGATCTCATTTTGCTATTCGGTGAAAAAAAAAGGTCTGATAGGAGTAGAAATTGTTTGAAAAAGAACCAGAATTTGAAATCCATGTATTTTCGTAATATTTGGCAATTGGGTGTTACAGTGTTACTGATTTAAGTGATACAGTACATAATAACCAAACCAGTAGTTCTTAATAATCGAATACTTCAGGCACCTCCACTGGATACCTGCCAATTCGATCAGACCACGCATTTTTAACCGCTGTATCAATTTTTGACGTGCATTTCCATACGGCGCTGTTACATTTAAATCCACTACCAAACGCTATTTGCCAAACCCTATCTCCTACCTTCATCCTCCCTTTAGCTTCTATGTAACAAAGCTCATACCATACTGATGATGCTGAAGTATTTCCATATCTATACAATGTCATCCTCGACGCTTCAGTATCTTCGTCAGCCAATCTAAGGCTCTTCTGAACAACATTGATCACTGCCCTTCCTCCAGCATGTATACAAAAATGTTCGAAAGCCTTCTTAAAATTAGGCACATGAATACTACCATCAGTTTTCGCTGGGGGGGAAATTTTATGCCTTATGTATGTTGAGCCATATCTGAGTTGCTCTGAATAAGGTAACACACGAGGACCCAGCGTAGTAATGTTGGTCGTTAATGCTTTAACTGCCACCTTTGTGATGTCCTTCGACAATGAGACACCAATAAGTCCATCTTCATCTGGTTCTAGATGCACCGCACGGTATGATTGATTGTCATAGGACATGGTTGTCCGTATGATATGCTGGAGCGAATACTTTGCAATTTTTCGGTCTTGCCTCTTGTTTGATAGGAGTATAGCAGCCCCTCCCATTCGAAAAAGCGTGTTAGACAAAAGCATTGACTTCTTTCTACCAAAATACCCACTATTTGTCAGAATTTCAAACGACAGGATGAGAACTAATGTGTTCTTATGGACTTTCAGAAGGTCTTTGGCTAAACTAATAGAGACTAGGCCGGCGCTGCAACCCATTCCAGAGAGGGTATAACTACTTATATTACTTCGCAGTTGAAACTTGTTGATGATCATAGAGGAAATCGAAGGAGTAGGGCTAAACATACTACAATTGACTATAAGAATGTCGATGATTTTTGGGTTTGTAATGTTGGTTTTATGGAATAGATCTTCAACCACTGTAAAAACGATGTCCTTAACCTCTTGCAAAGAATCTTCCAGGCATGGTTCCGGGGGGATGGTGCTCATCACTCTAGGGAAATGCGTACTGCTTCCTATACCTGACCGGAGAAGTAGTTTCGTCACGAAATCCATGGTTTCCTTGTTGAAATATTTACCTTGTTCGTAGTGTTCAAGGTTGGAACACACAGGTGCACGTAACCAAGTGGGCGGCTGGTAACAAGAGAAGTCTATGAGATAAACTTTATTCGATGTCGATAAATTGTAGATTTGTTTAGTAAGGATTAGAACAAACATTGTAGCTATTAAGATATGGAATTTGGAAAAGGAAAAAAAGGTCTGTATAAGGTTTTCATCAACAGCTTCAGCAGTACAAGTTCTCAGTAGATAGAAGAGTTCCACGATGAACATTGACATCATTTTGAGAAAAATCATCATTGTAGTGAAATTTAGGTTCACGAATAGTAAATGCATAAGCATGGATAGATATATAAGTGTCTGTGTTGAGCTACAATTCATGGGGGTGATAATGTGTGGCTAACAAACTAACAAGAAATACCTGAATATAAGACTCATGCAGATTTCATGAATGTTGGTAAAAAAAAAAGGGTCCTAATTGCCTAAAAATGGCTAATGCCTACCATATTGAACACCTCAGATCTACAAGACTGTTGGACTCAATGGTGATAGTTCGGAGTTCCTGATTAGGACTTAGAGCTGCTTTCTGTTAACCCAGGAGGAGAAAAAGAAGAACAAGAAAGGATAGTACTAGTCCCGGCGGGGCTCGAACCCGCGACCTTCGGCTCATAAGACCAACGCTCTAACTTGCATATCTTTTATACCAATTCATATGTAGACAAAGAAAATTCGTTTTAAGGCTTCACTTACAAGAAGAACCTTGACCGGGCGATTTTGACCAAAAGTCAAGGGTTTTTTATTTTCGTTTTTTTCTTAGTTTTGATTAATTTATGTTGCGTTCTTCATCATGATGATGATGGAGGAACTGGTAAAGGGGATTCATCTCTACTTTGTTCCTCCCACTAGGTAGAGGAGGCTAATTTGGGAGGTTCTCGCTTTAAAAATGCTAGGGTTTTTAGTTTGAAGATTGTTTGGTCTGAGTTCTTTATTAAGAAGAAGGAGTTAATCCCTCATTCTTCTTTGGATTTTGAGAATCCTGGTTCGGCTGAAGGTAAGAAAGTTGTTGATATTGTGTTTGATGATGTTGAAGAAGACCTTGCTCATTGCAAGGATCTAGTTATTGGTACCATTGTTGGTAGGAAACTACCTTATATGTTAGTGAAGAATACTCTACAGAGGGATTGGAGAACAAAAGGGTTAATGCAAATGACAATCCATGGTGAGTCTCTGTATGTATTTGAATTCGAGGATGAATCGTATGGTCATGTTTACATTTCTCAGCAATTGTTTTTTGTTCGTCCATGGCACCCTTTAATTAAGCAAGAAATTCCAGAGATGAAATCAATTCATGTTTGGGTTAATCTTAGGAAAGTTCTGTTACATATGTGGAGCTCTAAAGCTTTGTCTAAGATTGCTAGTGGCATTGGAAAACCAATAATGATGGATAAATTAACAGCTACTAGAGCTAGGATGAGTTTTGCAAGGGTCTTGATTGGAATTGATATAGATTGTGAGTATCCTAGTTCGATTCCGGTATTTTATGAAGGAAATCATGTAGTGGATGTTGTTGTAGAGTACCCATGGAAGGCCCCTAAATGTTCTGCTTGCACCTCTTTTGGGCATGTTGCTGTTAAATGCCCATGGGTTAAACCAAAAATTGTTCCAGTGGAGGTGCCTAAAAAGACTACTGTTGTGAATAACCAACTAGCTTGGGTTGTAAAAGGATCTAAAAAGTCAAATCCTAAGATTATTGTTGATATTTCAAAGACAGATGAAACAAATTCCGAACCTGTGAGTATGGAAGAACGAGTTATTTCTCCAAAAGGAAATAAGGAAAACGTTTATATGGAAGCAGAGTATAGTGATGTCTTGCCTACCACAAATAAGTTTGATGCCTTGATTGAGCTAGATAAGGTGACCCAACATAAAATGGTGAATAATTCTGGAGGTCCTTCAAATTCAGCTGTTACTTCTGGAAATCAGGTTTCTTCCGAGACTACTTCTAAGGATCATACTTCTTTATCTGTTGGAGCATCTAAAGGTAAATTTTTCTCTAAGAGAAGTAATTCTTCAGTTTTAACAAAGCTTGATCCTAAGGGGGCGGAGCTTAAGAAACTTAGGCCTGTTAATAGGCCTCTTTCTCTTTTAACCAATGTTTAAGGTTGGATGTTGGAACCTTAGAGGGCTGAATGACCCTCTAAAACAACATGAAGTAGGTAGATTTATTAGTTTAAATAAATTATCCATGGTGGTCTTGTGGAAACTCATGTTCAGGCTCAGAATAAGGATGTTATTAGATCATCTATTAATAAAAACTGGTGTTTCTTAGATAATTATAATAATGACAGTTCGGGTAGAATTTGGGTAGGGTGGAATCCTCTTGAATTATCAATTAATTTATTACACTCTGCCTCTCAAGCTATTTTTCTGGAAATTACTACTTGTAGGAATCTTAAGTTTGCTGTGACCTTTGTTTATGGTGATAATGATAGTACAGACAGAGTTGCTTTATGGAATGACTTAATGGCTTTTTCTGGTGGTTATGATCTCCCTTGGGTGGTTTTAGGGGATTTTAATGAAATTCTAAACTTTAATGAGAGAATTGGTAGTAATAGTAGTAGCAATCATATCTCTTCTATGAATGATTTCGGTCGTTGTGTTGAGGTTTCTCAGTTATTTGATCTTCCTTTCTCTGGTGATTTTTACACTTGGTCGAATAAGCAGATTGGCCCTGGTATAATTATGTCAAAGATAGACAGAGTTTTGGCCAATATTGAATGGGTGTCTGTGTTTACTCAATCTAAAGCTGATTTCTTAGATCCATGCATCTCAGATCATTCCTCTATGGTTGTTTCTGTGTATGAGAAACGGCTTCATGGTCCTCTTCCTTTTCTCTTGTTTAATTATTTAATTAATGAACCTGATTTTCTTGATATTGTGAGGACTGTTTGGGCAGAAAAAGCTAATGGAAACCCTATATTTATTCTTGTCTCTAAATTGAAGAGGGTGAAACAACGATTGATTACTCTAAGAAGATAAAGGTTTGCTAATATCTCTGAAGCTGTGGCTGAAGCTAAGAAAGAAATGATCAATGACCAAGTTGCAATTCAGAGTAATCCTTTAAGTGCTAGTGTTGCTAATGAGGAGAAGAGTGTTGTGCGTAATTATGCTAGACTTGCAAGACATGAAGAATCCATTCTTAAACAGAAATTCAGGGTTCAATGGATGGATTTAGGAGATTCAAATACTATTTTTTTTCATAGAACTGTTAAGGAAATGAGATGTAATAACAATATTCTGTCCTTAAAGAATGCTAATGGAGTTATTTTAGATGATGGCAAAGAAATTGCTCTTGAATGTACTTCTTTTTTCTCTGATTTATTTAAAGGTAGTGATTCTCATGGTATTAATGATCCTGCTTCTGATTTTATTCAATTTTCTAAGGTTGTTCATACAGATGATGCTTCTAGCCTTATCTCCCCTATTTCTAGGGATGAAATTATTCATGCTTTGTCTTGCATCGGCTCTAGTAAGGCTCCAGGACCTGAAGGATTTACTAGTCATTTCTTCAAAGTGTGCTGGTTCATTGTTGAAGCTGATTTCATCAGAGCTATTCATAATTTTTTCACTAACTTCAGATTGTTGTGTGAGGTAAATAGTACTTTCTTAACTTTGGTGCCTAAAATTTAAAATCCATCTACTGTTGCTGATTATAGACCCATTTCGTGTTGTAATGTTATATATAAATGCATAACTAAAATCATAGCTCTTAGAATGAAGTATATTTTAAAGGATTTAGTTAGTGCAAATCAGTATGCCTTTATATCAGGTCGTTCGATTCAGGATAATATTTTACTTGCCCATGAGATTGTTCGAAATTACCATAGAGAAAAGGGCCCTCCTAGATGTGCCTTAAAAATCGACATTAGGAAGGCTTATGACACTGTAAGTTGGGATGCCATTGTGTTGTGTTTGAAAAGATTGGGTTTCCCAGATATTTTTGTTTCTTGGATTTATACTTGCATCTAGAGCTGGCAAACGGGCGAGCCGGGGCTGGCCCGTTGCGGTTTACACGGGTCAATACCCGCGGGATGAAATTCTTCACGGGTGGTCGTTTCTTCAACCCGCGCCCGTAACGGGTTAAACTTGCGGGTTCACGGGTTACCCGGCTTGTTTAATTAAAACTAAAATTCAAAATTAATCAACTTAATTTATGAAAAATTACAATTATCAAATACGAATTACAAAAATTAGAGCTCAATACAATACCCATCTCAAATTCATTAAATCATTTTCAGGCCTTTCAACTCCTTCATTTTCATTATCTATTCTCTTCATTTTCAGCTCAATCCATCACGAGATTCACGACTTCCTAACATACACCTACCATATTTTGCTCAAACTCAGAAGTCAGAATCATGCCCATGATAATCACCAACACCAACATCTTCGATTCCATAAACTGTAATACCTCATGCCTGCACAACCCATTAGTAGCATCCCCAAGCCCCAAGCTTCATATCATATCAACTCATACTGAATCCGTCTACTCTTTTCAGTTCTTCAAATTCAAACACCACAGTAATCATAAAAAACACAAAAATCAAGAGCAATTTTAATCTAATTCTTTTACAAATTCATACAAACATAAATGAATTTGAAAATTTAAAACCCAAAACAGTTAATTAAGCAAAATTAGTAATCAAATTAGTAATCATAAAAAACAAAAAAACAAAATTTCAATCAAGAATTCTCATTTTCAGCACATGTTACAAAACCCAAACACCAAAACATCATGCCAAATCAATAAATAAAGCCTATGATTTTAGTAAACCTAACAAACCAAAAATTACTAGCTATTTTGATTATCAATCAAATTGAACCCATCTGTTTATGTTGCTGTTAAAAGAAGTCCTCAAAAGAAACAAAAAACTCCATGACGACAATGATTTAAACAAGAGAGAAGAAAAAAGAGAGATCTACAAACTAAGTAAAACCCACTTCTGAAATCACTAGATAATAAATATTTGAATATCAAACGGCCGTCAAAACCATACATGAATGATAAATCATACATCATACACGATTAAAATGATGAAAAAAAAAAACAGATCACAATCCACGAATTTACTTACTTGCTGATAGTCTCTAACCATTGTTGTTGCTGTTAATTGTAATTATCGGAAAATAATCACAAGAAGAAGATGAAAAAATTTCAGTTCAACTGAACTGGTTTGGTGCGGCCGCTGAGAAAATAAAGAGAAGAAGAGAAGAAAGAGAAAAGAAAGAGAAGAAGAGTAGAACAACTAGGGTTTTTTATTTTTATACCTAGGAAAAAAATCAAACACGTATAAAAAATTTAAGACACGCGGCATATCGTGGGATAGTGCGGGTAACGGGTTGTCCCGCGGTTTTTGCGGGCCGGTCCGGGTTCGCCCGTTTCTATACAAGCCAGGATTTTCCCAACCCTAACCCGGCCTGTTCGCATACCAGCCGAGCCGGGTACGGGTTTTTTAAGGGTCGGGACGGTCTAACCCGCGGGTTTTGGCTTGTTTGCCAGCTCTACTTGCATCTCTACTGCGAAGTTTGCTGTTCTCGTTAATGGGTCCCCTTATGGGTATTTTTCGTCCAGTAGAGGCCTTCGTCAGGGATGCCCTCTATCCCCTTATTTGTTTGTTAGTGTTATGGAAATTCTAAGTTTATCTCTTAAGTATCAGGTGGACATAGGAAGATATGGTATTCATCCTAGATGCAAGATTACAAATCTCACCCATTTGTGTTTTGCGGACGATGTTTTAGTTTTCTTCAAGGGCTCTATTTATGCATCTACTTCTCTTAAATCATCCATTGATGACTTTAGTCAGTTTTATGGGCTTGAAATAAACAAATCTAAGACAACTCTTTACTCTTCTGCTATGAATACTTCAGAGCTTACTCGGATTGTTAATTGTTTATATTGCAGTACTGATGAATTACCCGTGTGGTATCTTGGTGTCCCCCTTATTACTTCAAAGTTATCCTACCAATATTGCCTTCTTTTAATTTCGAAAACCTCAAAAAGAGCTAAATCTTGGAAGTCTAAGAAGTTATCGTATGCATGTAGACTGTTGTTGATTAAAATTGTCTTAATGGGAATGATTTTTTTTTGGCTTTCTTGCGTTATTTTGCCAAAAAGAGATGTAAAGGAGCTAAATTCTATTTGCAAAAGATTCTTGTGGGCTGGAGCTGATTTGGGGAAGGCTTATCATCCTATGAAGTGGAGTGTTGTTTGCAGCCCTAATAACTAATGAGGGCTTGGTGTAAGGGATATCCATATTGCTAACTGTGATGCTAACCTTAGACATATGTGGGATATTGTGAGTGGAAATAGCACTATTTGGACTGACTGGGTTCAGAAGAACCTCATCAAAGGTAAAGATTTATGGACTTTAAAAATTCCTCAAGATACTTCTTGGTGCTGGAGAAAATTATTAGAATAAAGAGAAGTATCAAAAAATTTGTTTATGCATATTATTGGGGATGGAGAGAAGACCTATTTTCTTACAGATCTTTTGCACCCAAATGGAAGATTGGTTGATTGGGTGAGTCAGGACACTATAAATGAGTTATGCATTAGTTCTGATTGTAAGGTGGATGATTTTTTGGATGAAGAAGGGTGGTATTTCCCTGATACAATGGATAAGGAGTTTTCTCAGACTATTAGGCAATTACAGGAAGTAGATTATAATATTTATGAAACTGATTTGATTATATGGAAACCTAGTTCTTTTGGTAGTTATACCATGAAGGATACCTACAAGACTTTAGCAAGGGAAACAAATACTATTTTGTGGTTTAAGCTTGTTTGGTTTAAATCTCATGTTCCAAGATTCTCTTTCATCACTTGGCTTGGCATGTATGGAAGATTCAAAACTAGGGCTAAATTGGTGAAATTGGGTAAGATGCAGACAGCTAGGTGTGTGCTATATGAAGATGAGAATTGTGTTGAAGATGAGGATCATATTTTCCATACTTGTTCTTTTGCTGCTACTATTTGGATGGGGCTTCTGATTAAAATGGGTTATTCTAGAAATCCTTGTAGCTGTTGGAAGGATGAGATTATCTGGTGCTTGAATGAATTTGTTGGCTAGGGTCCTGTTACCAGAATAAAAAACTTATCTTGACTTGCTTTGTCTATCATGTTTGGAGGGAGAGAAACAACATGATTTTTAATAGTAAGTATTCCTCTGCTGATCGGGTGGGATATTGTATTCTTGCTGATATTAGAATTAAAGTGTTGGCCAGGACCTGCAAAGTTGAGGACTCTCTTTACTCCATGAATTTTATGGAAGGCCTAAGAGTAAGATGTGAGTTTGTTTTACCTTCCATAGTGTTCTTGACTTGGTTAGCCCCAGAGATGGATTTTATCATGATTAATGCTGATGGGTCAATGAGGTTACTGAATGGTGGTTGGTGCTATTTTAAGAGTTAGCTCTGGTGAAGTTGTTGTTGCTGCTAAGGGTGGTGGCCCTGCAATTTCTGTTAATGCCCATGAACTTCAGGGTGTGGAGTTAGGCCTTAACCTTTCTATTGTGAGAGGATTTAAGAAAGTCCACTTAGCCATTGATTCAATGTTTATTTACTTCTTGCTATGTGAAGATGAGAATTATGAGAGGATTTAAGAAAGTCCACTTAGCAAAATCTTCCATAAAGGAAGATTTTTCTCCCCCATGGAATTTGATTCACATTTGGAGAAGAGTTAAGAGATTGAGATCTTTTTTTAAGGTTTTAAAGATTTCCCATGTCTATAGGGAAACTAATATAGCTGCAGATCATTTAGCAAGTTACCATCCTCCCATAAAATGGGTTGATGTTGGTGTTGAGGATTTCTCTCCTGAGTTCTGTGAGATTATTAAAGAAGATAGTGAGGGAAAGTTGTATCCCCTTAGCTAGCTTGTTTTTACTTCTTTTGTTTTTTGTTTTCTTTTATGTTTCTTGGGGTGGGGTCCCCTTAACCCCAGCTGTCTGATCAAAACTAAAATAAAAAAGGGGGAACGTTTTTTCCGGAGGGGTTTTCTGGCGATAGAATGCGATCCTTGGGTTAGTGGTTTTCATCTGATCAAACCATCTCCCTTTGATATCTTCTTTTTATCTCTTTACCCTCATTCTCTTCTCCTCCTTCAGATGATCACATCGATACCACTCTCGATCTGAATCCGTTTTTTTCATCACTGGCATTGTTTCCTCTTAGGGTTTTAATTTTTTAGGGTTTTTCTGATGCCTAGAACTAACACTTTGTTGAAATCTTCTTCACTTGATGTATCTGCTACCCTCGGTGCTAGCCCTAGAAACACAAGTTCTGGTGGCAGAGGTGATTTTTTCCAATGCCCTTTTAAGGGTTTGGATGGGTGCAAAAATGGCGTTGGTGGGAAAGTTCTACTAAAGGTGTCTTTGTTTAACCATTTGAAAAGTCTTCATTACAAAAGGGAGGGAGGAACTGACATATGTCGTGAGAGGTTGCACAGATGCAATGAAGTTTACCAGGCTTAGGAGTTTACACTGCAATAGATGGAGAGTTGTCTTTGAAATCATTGTATGCACATTTATGCCTTGGAAAAGAAGTGTGTACATCTGGAACATGAGACTGCTCCTTCTTCAGTTTCTATCTACGGTATTGATGCTCCTATTAGTGTCGATGTTCCAGTTGGAACTGAGGTTGAAGTCACCACTCCTACGTTGTGTCTCGAGTTATTGAACAATGTTTTTCAAGTTCAGATACCTACTATCCCGAGCATCCCTGCAAAGTGCAGGCTACACTTTGCACGAACTTTCAAAACTGTTTTGCAGGGGGTAGTTGCCAGGCCTGGTGAATTAGCTATTTGGTTACAACTCCTGTTTTTTCCCATTTACACCCTCCATGTTGCCGAGTCTTGTCAAGAAGATACATCTAGCACACAGAAGAAGATCCATGTTAAATCGGTTAATCGTGCACTAAGATTATGGTCCGAGCCTAATGGGTGTGTTTTGTTACTTCAGGAGATTCTCGTGCAGCATGAAGAATGGAAGACATCACTTGACAAGATAAGGAGGCCACCAACTTGAGATTATGCAGGACTAAACTCAAGAATGGGTTATATGCTGTCGCAATTCGTATTCTCACCTCAAGTGGAGTTGCACCGAATAATGAAGATACCTTAGCTGAATTGCGGAGCAAACACCCCAGTGTTGTAAGGCCGTCTATTCCATATTCTCCCCCTCATGACGCAATAATAGCTTCCACTGAGCTTGTAATAAGCAGGTTGAAGAGTTTTCCTAGGGGGGCAGCTTGTGGAAGAGATGGATTCCGCGCGCAACATCTTTTGGACGCACTTAGTGGGCCTGCTGCAGTTTTATAAGATGATTTACTTGTGTCCATTACTAACGTGGTCAACTTGTGGCGGTCAGGTTCTTATCCTTCGGTTTTGGGAGAATTTGTAGCCAGTGATCCTCTCACCCCACTCACCAAGTCGGGCGGTGGTTTACGCCCCATTGCTGTTGGGATAATTTGGAGAAGACCTGTCTCTAAGTGTGTTGCTTCGTATGTTATCCAAGAGATGAATTCGTACTTGGGTGATTTCCAGTTTGGTGTGGGAGCTAAATGTGGTGGAGAGGCGATTTTACATGCTGTAAATCGTGTGCTAGAAGATAAAGGGAATCTAGACAATCTCTCCATGTTGTTAGTGGATTTATCTAATGCGTTCAATCTCATTGACAGAACGGCCATGATTGTAGAGGTACGTAATCTATGTCCCTCTATATCCCGATGGGTTGAGTTTTGCTACTTTTCTACGGCGCGCCTATACTATATGGATAATGTGTTGTCGTCTGCACATGGAGTGCAACAAGGTGACCCTCTGGGGCCACTTTTGTTTGCTCTTACTCTCCACCCCTTAATCTTGAGTATCGCCAAACAGTGTGACTTAGAACTGCAGGCTTGGTACCTGGATGATGGTACGGTGATTGGTGACACTATGATGGTTGCGAAAGCACTTCAGATTATACAAGAGGAAGGTGTTGCTAGAGGGCTGTTCATGAACATCAAAAAGACAGAATTGTTTTGTCCCTCCCCGGATCCTAGAGAAGCCAATGAGGGTGTGTTCCCTTCAGATATAAGCAGACCAAAGAAAGGGGTTATTCTATTGGGAGCTCCGGTCAGTCGTGATGCCCGATTTAATGCTGATTTGGTTGTCAAAAGAGTACTTAAAACTGTGGACCTTATTGATGCAGTTGAGAAACTTGAAGATCCACAGTGAGAACTTATTTTGTTTAGGAATTGTGCAGGAGTTTCATGTTTGTACTTTTCTTTACGAACCACTATACCAGACTGCTTGCATGAGGCTCAAGATTTGTTCGACTCTAGACTTTATAAGTTACTATGTCATGTGATCACGGGAGATGGGCCTGGATTCGGTCCTTTGCAACAGAGATTTTCCACCTTGCCATTCAGGTTAGGAAGTTTGGGGGTTTATTCGATGCAAGACACTGCGCATTATTGCTATTTAGCATCGTGTCTTCAGACTCTTGAGCTTCAGTCTGTTATCCTGAGGACTACTGGTATCTGTGGTTTTAGCGCCCACTTAGTACGAGCTGCTGCTTCTTTCAATTCGATATGTAGTCTTGTATCTCCTATATGCGTCGATAGTTCTGCCAATCACTCAATGACAACCTTGGCAGCGGTATATTTTGATGCAGTAAAGAAGAACTTGACTTTTAATTACGAGTTGTCTAAACGTGATTTGATGCTCTAGCAGAGTAACCAACTAAAGCATTCCCTGCATTTCTTACTGGCGATTCCTATAGATGGCTTAAATCAACACATTGGTCTTAGGCAGTTCAGTGCGATACTTTGTTACAGACTTGGTATTCCCCTATTTGAGTTGGCCAGCACGTGTCCTTTTTGCAACAGAGAGATGGACATTTTTGGTAATCAAGCTATGCACTGTGAAAATGAAGTTGGACTAAAGTTTCGACATGATTTGGTGCGTGATTCGATTGCTGACATGTGTTATTGAGCGGGGGTACCGTCACGTAAAGAGGTGGACTTGGGTCTCCTTGCTAACAATGGCACTTCTCTGAGACCAGCGGACATCCTCATACTTAATTTGGATAATGTCCGTGATGTTTGCTTGGATGTGACTATTGTTTCTCCCTTTGCTGGAGTTAATAGTCTCACTTTGGAGTTGGGACAGGCCGTCAAGGATGCTGTTATTCGTAAGAACACCAAGTATCTAGAAAAGTGCACCTCCCAAGGTTATGGGTTTCAAGCCTTGGCTTTTACTACTCTTGGTGAGCTTGGGGTCAAAACGACGGACTTAATTAAACGGCTTTGCAATTTCATGGCTAGCCATGATGCTAATGTGCGTATGGGAGAGTTTCTTTTCCATAAGTAGAGTGTGGTAGTACAGAAAGGGGTTGGAGCCCAGCTTGTGACTAGGCTCCCAACAAACTTCTTGTCTGATGTAAATCCTTTCGATGAATTTTAATGTAAGTATTATCATAAAAAAAAAAAAAAGGAAAAAAATCGTTTTTTTGGTAAGAAAGACAACATTCTAGTCCACACATGTTGACCGAGCCAGAAAAAAGAAAAAGGTTGCCACACATGCTGTTTTGCCGAGTATGGAGTATATTGACTAGTAGTTGCAGACTTGGAGTTCAATTTGATTATTTCCAGACCTTCCTCACCCTAGAGAAGCTAATATGACCCTTCTTTACAGGTTAAGGTTGTGGAGGTCTTTGAAATTGTTCCCAGCTGAGCTCCTCCTACACAGAGGACCTGAAGAGCATTGTCATTGTGTAAAGATAGTATGCTCGGATGTAACTTTGTTTTGTATCATTTGGTTGGTCGCCACCTCGACATTCCAGAGAAGAAAAAAAAAACAGAAAATAGAAGAAAAAGAACCTTAAATGCATAAAATAGAACCAAAGAAACCAAAATCTATATTCAATTCAAAATGGTTCCTAACAGTCGAATACTTCAGGCACCTCCACAGGGTAGTTATGAATTCGATCAGACCATGCACTTCTAACTGTTGGATTAATCTCTGAGATACATTTCCATACGGCACTGTTACATTTAAATCCGCTACCAAATGCAATTTGCCAAACGCTATCTCCTGTCTTCATCCTTCCTTTAGCTTCAATATAACACAGCTCGTACCATACTGACGAAGACGAAGTATTTCCATATCTAAACAATGTCATCCTAGATGCTTCACAGTCTTCCTTAGTTAAGCAAAGGCTCTTCTGGACAACATCAATCACTGCTCGTCCTCCAGCATGTATACAAAAATGTTTAAAAGCCTTTTTAAAATTAGGCACATAGATATTTTTATTCCGTTTTGCTGGGGGCCAAATCTTATGCCATATGTATGCTAACCCGAATTTGAGTTGTTCAGAATAAGGTAACACAAGAGGACCCAATCTAGTGATGTTAGTTGTCAACGCTTTTCCTGCTACGCTTGTGATCTCCCTCGCCAATGAGACACCAATGAGTCCATCTTCATCTGGTTCTTGAAATACAGACTGGTACGACTGATCGTCATAAGCCATTGTCGTCCGGATGATATGCGGGAGTGAATACTTTGCAAATTTTCGATCTTGGTGCCTGTTCGATAAGAGAATTGCAGCCCCTCCCATTCGGAATAGACTGTTTGTCAAAAGCATTGATCTGTTTTTACCCAAATATGAATTATTAGATATAGATTCCACCGATAGAATGAGAGCTAACGAATTCTTATGGACTTTTAGAAGGTCTTCGGCTAAACTAACAGAGACAAGCCCGGCACTGCAACCCATTCCAGAGAGGTTATAACTGCTGATATTGCTTCGCAAATTGAATTTATTAATGATCATAGAGGAAATGGAAGGGGTTGGGCAAAACAAACTACAATTCACAATGAGGATGTGAATGTCTTTTGGGTTCCTAATGTTGGATTTACGGAACAGATCTTCGACTAAAGTAAAAAGAATGTCTTCCACCTCTTCACGAGAAGCTTGAAAGGTTGGTTCAGGGACAATGTAGTGCAACACACTAGGAAAACAAGAACTGCTCCCTACACATGACCGGAGAAATACTTTCGATGCGAATTCCCTGCTTTTGTCATCCATATTTTTATTTTGTGCAATGTGTTCAACGTTGGAAGCAACAGATGCACGTAAATAAGACGGTGGCTGGTAACAAGCGAAGTCTATGAGATAAACTTGATTCGTTCTCGATAGTAAATTGTATAGTAGTTTGGTGAGGATTAGAATAAAAATTGCAGATGTTAAGATATGGAGTCTGGGAAAAGAGAAAAGGATTTGTAAAAAAAGGCTTCCATATAGAGCTAGACTTGCACTACTGCTTACCAGAGAGTATAACTTCATGATTAACAGCATAACCATCGTATATTAAAAAAATCGAATGAAGTTGTAAGAATCTTAGTAAATTAGGGATATAAATTAAGTTCGGAGGAAAACGTGTTTCAGTAGATGTCATTTTGCTAAAACAAGCAAAATGTGTTGGTAACAGACTAACAAGAATTGCCTGAAGATACTTCATGCATCTTCAATGTGCTTTTTTTTATACTCAAGGTGGGCAGAATGAGGCAATAAGCAAGCGAATTGGCACAGGGTAATGGATTGGTGTTGTTGGAAAAATTGAGCCGGCAATTTTTTTCGGTGGATTTTTCCGCAGCTTCTCCTGGACCTTGTTACTCTTTTTACTAGTTTATCACCCGTGTTACGCACGGGCCTGTGTTTCGTATGAAATTTTGGATTGATTTTTAACGAAAAACAAATGACATCACTACAAAAAAATTTTTTTCCTTTTTTCTTTTTTAAATAATTTCATGAGCTTCAGTGGCGGAACTGGAAATCTAACTTGGGGATGACTTTGGGTTTTTAGGGGTAGCTTAAGCCTATTAATTGGGCTTATTTTTATCAGCTCAAGTGAAATAGGTAGTGAAAAAAAGGGCTTTTGGGCTTTTAGGGCTTGCTTAAGCAAGCCCTAGTCTTGGCATAGCTCCGCCCATGATGACCTTAAAACCAAAATCACATTTCATAAACGGAAATAGAAAACAACCGATCTTCCCTCAACAACTAATAATGCAATAAAAGAAAATTCAACTAAAAATATGAACTTGTAGCGTAACATTTTGAACTTTTCGGCATGGTCTTCATCAATATGAACATTTCCAACATGCCGGGGGGTTCGGGGGGGGTTCGGGGGGGCGTAGCGGAACATGATACCGGCATGGTCTTCATCAATTCCGGCATGGTCATCATCACTTTCAGCATGATCTTCATCACTTCCGAATAGAAAAAAAATTGTTTCCAAAGTGAGGAGAAGAGAATTTGATATAGATATAGAGTGGGAAGAGTTTAGAATTTGACAGGGAATGGGGAATATTTGGGTTTCAAAGCTCTACCCCTAAATAAGATTAATAAGAAGTGGAGATGGAAATTGGGGATATGATTTTGTTTTTTGATTTTAAGTTTTTGATTTTTATTTTGTGGGAAGGGTATTTTAGTATTTTCATAACAAAAAATAACCCCTTAACACATACCATGGGTTGGGGGAAGTAATTCATATCCCCCAATTAATTCTCATATCCCCCAATTACGCGTTCATTAATTGGGGATATGAAAAGTAATGGGGGAATATTTTATTGTTCATACCGGCATGGAAAAACCATGCCGGTTTTGATTTCTGGCATTGAAAAACAATGCCGGCATGAACAGTAAAATATCCCCAGATTACTTTCTATATCCCCTAATTAATTGTTCTTTTGAAAGCTTATAATATCTACTCCAACTCCCTAAATTGATCAATATTATGACGTTTCGTTCATAACATAAACATTATGGACATGTAGTGTAACATTGTTGTTTTTAATTTTTGGAGCTCATCATGCTTATTGTTTTAAAATACGGTGCGCGGGTTATAACCCCAAAAGTGTCACTATCCATGTACAAAAACCCCAACAAAACAAATTGTTCACAAAAACCCCATTTAACATAAACTGTCTATATTACCCTTTCAATTTAAATCACCCCAACAAAAATAAAAATCAACTCCACCTTTAATTTTTATTATATTCACACCACCAACAACAACACAGCAGCACCATCCCCACTGCACCACCGCCGTCACCGCCACTGCACCACCGCCGCCGCCGCTGCACCACCATCGTCGCCATTGCAGTGCCACACCACCGCCACCACTGCACCACCACCGCTGCACCACCACCTCCGCCACCACTGCACCACCGCCGTCACCGCCACTGCACCACCACCACCGCCACTGCACTGCCACACCACCGCCACTGCACTGCCACACCACCGCCACTGCACTGCCACACCACCGCCACTGCACTGCCACACCACCGCCACCACTGCACCACCGCCGTTGCACCACCACCTCCGCCGCCACTGCACCACCAACCACCACCACTGCTAACCGCCGCTGTCACCACCACCGTAGCCAACGACCACAACCACAGATGACCACCACCGTCACCGAGAAACACCATCATTATCACCGACCACCACCACCAACCAGCCACCGCCACCGCAAACAATTAATTTGATTGATCAATGTTCAACAAAATGAGAAAAAATGATACAACCAAACTGAAAATGAGAAAAAATTATGAAACCAAACTGAAAATGAGAAAAAATGATGAAACCAAACTGAAAAATGATGGAACCAAAATCTCTCGTGCAAAATAATTTCTCGTGAAAAATGATGTAACCAAACTGAAAAATGATGGAACCAAAATTGGTTTCACCAAAAAATAGATGAAACCAAAATTGGTTTCACCAAAAATTAGATGAAACAAAAATTGGTTTCATCATTTTTCCACATATTGTCATTTCACCGACACAGCTTCAATGATGAAACCAAACCAAAAAAAAAAGGCAAAATAAGAAAAAAATGATGAAACCTAATAGAATAAAATGATGAAACCAAAATTGGTTTCACCAAACCTAGATGAAACCTAATTAGGTTTCATCATTTTTCTACGTATTGTCATTTCACCAGAACAGCTTCAATGATGAAACCAAACCAAAATAAACTAGGAAAAAATCATTGCAACTAATCCATAAGCTGTTTCACAATTACCCTAGTTCAACACCACTATCATATTGCCGGTCTTCTTCCAAATTCCAACAATTTGATAATTACCAGCTCCTCGTACTAATTAAAAGTAAGGATTTATCACATCGCACCTATGCTCTTCATCTATCATATCAAACTGAAACACAAGGAAATCTATCACAAAATGTGGCTCCAAAGAACAATAAGGAATAATCATTGATAAGAATTCCATTAATACACCAACAAAGAAACCACCCTTCTAGTGAATTTAGGATCGCATCGGCACATGAATGGTAAAAATTGGGTGAAATAAAAAAAGTACCCTTGAAGCCTTAGTGGTAGAGGCTGATCTAACTGAACGTCACCGTCATGAACAAGCAATTCATTAGCATCCATAGAATCTCCACCTTGGAAATCCTTTAACATGCCAGTAGTCTCTTTGTGTTTAAATTGTGACTAAAGACAATCTTGTTTAGAGGAAACACCTATTAACTGAATGTAACTCAAGTACCCGTTTCCCCTAAATCTCAGCTGCCCATCACGAATTTCATGCTTAAGGAAATTAACAAGAGAATATGCAAACACTAATTTAGTCAAACGAACACAATTTCTCCCCGCAGCAAAATGTAAACAAGATTCAAATCAAATTAATTAGTGTCTTACATCAATGCAAGACCTTCTCTGTTCCCACCATCTCCTACTGTCAAATGCATCGGACCGCAAGGGTTAGTTTGATTATCGTATACCTGAGCCTACAAAATGCAATATTAAAAAGCAAAAATAAGCAAATCCATGAAGGGAAACTGACCCTATTTAGCTCGTCCATGACCAAAACAAGAAAAATGCATAGGAAATAAAGAAGACTTACAAAGCGCGCATGTACATGACCGGCAAAAACAATATCAACTTTAGCTTTATAAAGCGAATCCTCCATCGATATTCTCATTTTCTCTCCTTGATGAGCAATATTAGTATTATACTTAAGGCATATGAACTATAGTAATGACCCATGGTGTTTTCTTCCGATTGATTTTAACCAAGTCATTCCGAAGCCATTCATATTGAGGTAATCCAATACCAAATTCAGTATATGATCCTAACATCACAATGTGGACACCACTTACATCGAACGAATAGTATAGATTTACATCCATTTTTCTTTCGCTAGCAAGGTTACTGATAATCCCAAAAATAGAAACAGCCAACAGATAATCCCACCTTGAAGTGACAGAATCTCTTAAAGATATGAATCATAAGAATACCTGTAATCTGCTTGTTTGGATCAAAGACGAGCATTTTTTCTAGCAACTCGACAGCGGCTGCTGGCTTGTCAGGAAACCTTGATGAGAATTGTTGCCTTGGATACTGTGGGAATTGCTTAACATATCTTCTAGCATTATCACTTCGAAGAAATCCAAGAGTTGATACTTTAGGCGATCCCAATAGCTTCAAAGATAAATCACAGCTTGTGTCATACGTTAATTATGTTCCAAGCTCAACAAATATGTAGTGGTGGAAAAGCATCAACAGTAGGCTAAGGAAATCATACCTCGGTGATGAGTCTCAGCTGATGAACATAATCTTTACCCCGGAAGAGCGGTTCTCAAGTCATAATTTCACCAAGTATGCAACCTGCTGACCAAATATCAATTGCTGCAATGTACTCTGAGCAATTCAGAAGCAACTCGGGTGCACGGTACCAGAGAGGGACAACATATTTCGTTATCTTTGAATTATCACCATCAAAATCATCCACCAGAACCCGTTCATCCTACAACACAAGATTCAATCATCTTCAGCAAACCCTCATCTCACGACATCCTAAATTTTCTTATTATTATTTGGCTTGGGGTTTTTGTCCCAGTTTTAGTTGAAATGGTTTTTATTTGGTAGAAATAATATGACCGGTTTTTTCTTATCACTAGTTTGTTCACCTAGGGGTTTTGTCACTAGTTTTGTTTAAAATATATTATTGCCTCTTTAGGCCCCTCCAAGCATTACATGTGTTTACTTCATCAGCGGAAATATCATCGAGATCAAGATAATTATATTTTTAATAAAAAAAAAATCATCCAACTTCTTGATTTTAATAAATGTTTCATATTGATTGTGTCATGTGATTACGCTGGTATTCATTAGGATAATGAATATTGAGCAGTGATTATTATTATTTTTGTAAATTTATTTTGTTTTTCTCTACACAAACCTAAAAATATTTCTTTTTTTTATTCAAGAAACCTGAAAATACTTTAATATAGAACACATTACATAGCGACAATATAACCCAATACAAAATGGGAACAAAATAAAGGGAGTTATAAAAAAAAGGTTGTTTTTAGTCATACGGAAATCTTTTAGGACATACCAAGTAAAGACAAAAAAGGAGTGTAAATAGCAAAATCAGAAGCCCCTTAACCAAATATTTTGGTAATGGCAAATTTACCCTTTTAGGATTAATGTTAATACTAGTGATTAGTTAAAATAATTCGGATTAGTGATTAATGATTAGTGATTAGTGATTAGTTTTAAGATTATTTAGTTATAAATTTGTGTAGATAAAAAAATTTGAGTAAGAAAAAAAGAGGTTAGGTTTTTTCTAGATGATGAATACATATATGAGGAACCCAATGCTTCTAATACACAGGTACACTTCTATCTTATGTTTAATCTCACTTTTGTAGGTTAAAATAATCAAAAGTTTGTGTTTTTTCACCAAGGTTCGGCTAGCTGAAAGTTATGATTAAGAGCCGAACCTACCTTGTAGACCATAGTTCGTCTTGGTTCGAATTGTCCTAACAAGACAAACCCAACACTGAACTTTCTGGAAGAAAAAATGTTTAGGGTTCGGCTTATATTTAAAAATTCGTAAGCGCCAAACCTGTTGGAAACACATTGTTCGGCTATTTGAATAAGTAGAATATAAGCCGAACCTGATCATGTACATTCCTGGGTTAATAATTTTGTATTAGTTCGGCACACATTGTGAATATCGTAATAACCGAACCTCGTAAATGTGCTAGGTTCGGCACATATTATGATTATCGAATACGCCGAACCCCTATGCATCTCTATTTGTGACTAGGTTCGGCTTGAAATTTCATGAAATTTCAAGCCGAACTGTTCATATACACTTACAAGAAGCTTTTGTGAAGAACAGTTCGGCTAAAAACGCAACTCAATTTTGAGACGAACCCAACACTGTAACCGTCATTTAATCAATAAAATACAGTAAATAGGAGATTGGGTTTGTAAAACTTACTTTCTTATCCTCATTTTCGGAGTTGGAGATGTAGTTGGTTCAATTTCTGGTTCAATTGGTGGTTGATTTTCAGTTTCTACACCTTCATCTTCAATTGGTTCTTCTTCTTCAATTCATGGATTAGAAGATGATTTGATTTGCCTAGTCTTTGCTTTTCTTTGTACGGGTCATTATGTAGTTCAGTTTAATCGACGATCAATTTTTTACGAATCGACAATTAATCACAGTGATGAATTTTTTTTTTCGCGGGATGGGAAGAGTTCGGCTAGAGGAGGAAGAAGAAGAGATGTTAAGGGAAACTGATTTTTATTTTTTAGAAAACTGATTTTGGATTTTTGTATTGAGGGTATATAGGCATATATAATGCATTGGAATATATTCAAGTTCAAAGACTGGTGAATGGTTATGCGTGTTTAACTGGTGAACGGTGCTTATAAATCTAGCAGTATCCTATTTGTTTGTCGTACCGATATGCTAGCTCATATACTTGTGAACGACGGCCCGTTGATTTTTCTAGGAAGTCCAAAAATTGAAACTGGACACCTACTATATCTTCCTAAATATGTTATCAATATTGTATTCGTTATCTTCAAGGCCGCTTATGAAATGATTCATGATTCTGCCAATGGGTTCAAATGTGCTATAAGAAACATCCATCGCAGCACTTATCATTAGCATTAGCATGACCCATCGTATGGCTTAAGGGAGACGTAATCCTATTTGAGAATTTTGCGCATGCATGGATGCACCATACCTATTCTTCCAGTACTAACCCGCTGCCTCACATACCATGAAACCCGGTCGGGACTCTGTCCACCATCGAATCCAGCACAATAGGTGTTTAACTTAATAGATGGGTCCTCAAAATGGGTAAGATACATAACATCTTAAATTACAAAATTTTGTAGACTAAATTTAAAGATTTGTACTTCACAACCATCAAATTATTCTTTAAGCTTATATTATAATTTACATAATACTGGATAGTTGATACATTTCGAAATTTTCTTATTGCAGAGAACTCACTATTTAAGAAAATAAAACTGTAAAAAGTTCCTAATTATTAGTTCAAAAAAAAAAAGCGAACGTGGCCATAGTACGTATGTTTCCTTGAGATTTTACGCCTCTGTTTGTTTCCAGTAGGAAAGACAAAACACCTAATCAGGATGCAACCATTAGTTTGCAGCTAGCCGCCATCATATTTTACAGGAATATTGTAAGACCCATTTATTTATTAGATTTTATCCAACATATTTGACTTGCTCATAATAGCAAATTTCTTGTTACTTAAGATGTGAGGTGAATTATCACCATGAGCAGGAAATTAAAACACCAAAAATCACTCACAGCAAGCACGTAAGCATCATTGGCAGAAACTTCATATCAATAAAACCTTAATTACTAATCCAATACCAAATATTTGGTTATTATCCAATAAAAGTTTACTGCAAGTGCGAGAAAGAAGCGTAACACAATTGTAAAGCTCCAAGTTGGAGGGATAGATTGTTTTGAGCCGATCACTATCAAGGAAGAGTTAAGAAGTTTATATATTAATTTGTTCTCTTAAAGGGACGAGGTGCATTCAGGTATAGAGAATTTATATTTTCCAAAAATTGTAGAAACGGATAAGATATGGCTTGAACGTGAGTTTACGGAGGAAGAGGTTTGGGAGGTCATTAAGAAGATGGGAAGTAATAAGGCCCCGGGTCCAGATGGTTTTACGGCTGAATTTTTCAAGAGTTGTTGGAGTGTTATAAAAGACGATTTCATGAAACTTGTTAGAGACTTTCATAGGTACGGTTCTATTGATTGGCGTTTCAATTGTTCTTTTATTACTCTAATTCCGAAGAAGGAAGACTCTTGTACTCCCAAATACTTCAGGTTTTTAAGTCTTATTGTCAGTGTATACAAGATTTTGTCTAAACTGCTAGCGGTAAGGTTGAAGAAAGTGATGCCGGATCTTATTTCTGATTTTCAAGTAGCGTTTATTCATGACAAGCAAATTTTAGATGGATTTCTTATTGCTAATGAATGCGTGGATAGTATATTAAAGGATAAGAAGCCCGGTATTCTTTGTAAGATTTATATGGAGAAAGCTTTTGACAATGTCAATTGGCAATCTCTATTTACAATTTTGCAAAAGCATGATTTTGGTTCTAAATGGATACAATGGATCAGATGGTGTGTTTCCTCTTCTCACTTGTCTGTTTTGGTTAATGGTAGTTCGACGGAGAAGTTTAAACCCAGCAAGGGCTAATGACAAGGTGACTCTTTATCTCCATATTTATTTCTCCTAGTGGTAGAGATTCTTTCTAAGCTGATAAATGATGCAGTGGAGAGGGGCCATCTTTCTAGGTTTCAGGTCGCTGAAAATGGATCAATTATATCTCATCTTCAATTCGTTGATGATACGCTTATCTTTATTGATGCTAGCGTGGAAGAAGTGAGAAGACTTTTGATCATTCTGGCTATATTTGAAACCATTACCGGGTTGAAATTGAATTTAGATAAAAGTACAATGATTAGTGTTAGAGAAGATGAGGTGATAGATGCATTATCTAGGGATCTTGGGTGCAAGACAGAGAAATTACCTTTCACTTATCTAGGTATGCCTATTGGTGAACATTGGCGTAGTACTTCAGTGTGGGTGTATGTTTTGATCAGAATGGAGCAAAAGTTGGCAACGTGGAAGAAGAGCAAATTGAATAAAGCAGGTAGACTTAGTCTCATCAAGAGTTGTCTTGCGAGTTTACCTATTTACTACTTGTCTCTATTTCATCTACCGGTTAGTGTGGAGAAAAAGATGGTGCTGATTCTGCGTAACTTTTTGTGGGGTGCGGCGGAAGGTAGAAGGAAATTAGTTTGGGTTGGTTGGACAAAAATATGCATGCCTAAAGAGAATGGAGCATTAGGGGTTAAAGTTTTGAGAACTACTGATCAATCTTTATTGGTAAAGTGGATTTGGAGATACACAAAGAACAATAATAGTCTTTGGAGGAAGATATTTGATCAGAGAGGAACATGGATTTGTTAATGCCGGATGCTGACAACAAACCACAGTGCAGAAGTGTATGGAAGAATGTAGTGAATATGGTTCCCATCGTTCAAGATATGGCACAGTTTTTAGTGAAAAACGGTAAAGGGATCAGGTTCTGGAAGGATAGATGGTTGGATAGAGGGACATTGCAAGAATTATTCCCGGTTATTTATAAAGCTGCTAAAAGGAAGGATGCGACCATCGCTGTTATGATTGTGAACAACAATTGGATTTGTGAATTCAGGAGGGCTTTAAATGAGAACGAGAAGCTGTAATGGGATTTGCTTCGACATGATGTCTCTCATATCCCGGTGTTGGTGGCAGAGGAGGATGAATTGGTTATTATGGAGGACTTTAGTGCACAAAAGTGTTATGAATCTTTATCAGGTAACTATGATACATGTAACTTCAACAAACACTTTTGGAAAGGATATATCCCTAACAAGGTAAGCTTCATTCTTTGGGATTCTTTTCATGACTCGCTTCCAAATAGGGACATGTTAACTCATCGTGGCATAGACGTTGAAAGTGATTTATGTGTTCTTTGCAATAACAAGATGGAGACTACGGATCATATGTTTATGCACTGCTCCTATTCTTTTAAAATCTGGGATTATTTTATTAAGGCTTTCAAGATATCGTGGCCTATGCCGAGGACTTTAATCCATTTGTTTGAAGCGTGGTCGATGAATATGATGCATGGAAGAGGTAAGGAGGTGTAGAAGATTATCCATTATGCTATTTGTTGGATCTTGTGGAAGGAAAGAAATTGGAGAGTTTTTGGTGGTCGTCACAAAAGTACAACAGAGACTATTGATCTTGTTAAATAGCTTGTAGTCTTATGGTCTTGTATCACCAATACGTTCAAATTTGTTACCCCTAGTCTCATTTGGCGCAATTTGGAGGATCTTATGAGTGAGTGATTTCCTTTATACTTTGTAAAGGCTTTTTATTTTTAATATAACCTTTTCTTCGGGAAAAAAAAATCCAATAAAAGTTTATGACTACCCTTGGCACGGTTAAACTTATATATATGGAACAATCATGAATATTAAGCTTCAAAGAGATGCCTACACGGCTAAAATATTTGGGTAAACAATATATTCATGAAAGTTTATGAATTTATTTAAATAGTCAATGAAAAACATGGTTGTAGCAATGTGTACACAACTATTACGCTCACCTTATTTAACAGTATGTGTTACGAACTTCCCAAAACAACTTGTAAATGAT
The DNA here is from genome assembly GCA_023529315.1 of Papaver bracteatum. Taxonomy (NCBI): domain Eukaryota; kingdom Viridiplantae; phylum Streptophyta; class Magnoliopsida; order Ranunculales; family Papaveraceae; genus Papaver; species Papaver bracteatum. The sequence goes on along the minus strand of JAJJWX010002811.1, from coordinate 2,480,980 downwards.
TTTGGTATTATGGAACTGGAAGTGAGTCTGGCCCTGCTAAAGATCGATTAGAAAGCTTATTAACCTATAAATGGCATGTGGACCAAAATTATACTACTTGGCGCGACATGACAGACTATTATAATGGTAATGCGTACTCAGGAAACCTACTTGTGAAACAGTTAGGAGATACTTATGATGCGTACAAAGGTCAGTTCAACAACTAAGAAAAAAATCCAAACATGTTTTCGCGGGCTTGCTTATGTACCAACGAAGGTGACATCCATTTTTGACTAAGAAAAAAGAGTATTCAAGCCGCCATCAAAATCTAAAACCACATCGAAAGGGGTTTTGCCTGAAAGCTTTATATAGCAAGCCTATACAAACACAGTCTGGGAAGTTATTTTGGAAAGTAGAACTGGAATTATTTTGCTAATCGGAAATAATATCCAAATAAATCTAGAATTTTAGTATTCTTGGCTAGCTGTAACATATGTATGTTTCTGCTATTGAGTCAATCACGAGTACTACAAATCAGGTTTTCCTTTATACTCAAACTTGTTTTAAAATTGTTTTTAATTCTAGGGTTATAATTAGGTTTAATTTCGTTTTAACAAACAGATTTAATTTGGGTGCAATTTTCTTCCTTAGGGTTACTGTTTTTCAATTTGGTTCATCTAGTTTTACTAATAGTTTTTGTGGTGTTTGTTTTGATTGTTCTTCTAATTGTCTTTTTTCGCATAAGATCCTTGGGGCAAAAAATTTGAAACATTGTGATTTTAGAGATTATTCTGTGAGGAAAATGAAAATTCTATCTTGGAATGTCCAAGGTTTTGGAAACAAACATACTAGGTATCATTTAAGAGACTTAGTTAGATATAATGATCCTGACATTATTTTCTTAGCTGAGACTAAAAATAAGGACATTAAGATGAAGAAATACACTAAACAGCTTAACTATCCCTATTACTGTTATGTTAATCCGATTGTTTTATCTGGGGGGTTATTTTTGTTATAGAAAGATGGTATTATCCTTGACATTGTAGAGTATAACCAAAATTTCATTATCTTCTCTATGCAATTTGATAATAGAAGTGGTAGGACTTTGTTGGTGTGTATGTATGGTGCCATTTATGAGGAAGGGATTGTTAGACAATAGGATTTCCTTACTAGACTCTCTGGTAGGTTTAAATGTCCTTGGGTAGTCATAGGGGACTTGAATTTCATTACTAGCAATGAGGAGAATTAGGAAGTAATAGTGTCTCTCAAACTCAGCTTAATGTTGTCAATGATTATCTTGATTTCCTTGATCTCAGTAGTATTAGGTTCATGGGAAATCCTTATACTTGGTCTAATAGGAGAGATAGTACCAATTTGATTTTAGAAAGACTTGATAGAGGTATAGGAAAAAAATGAGTGGTTCAATCTTTTTCCCAATTGCATTGTGTATCATCTCCTTCCTGTAGGGAGTGATCACTGCCCTATTTTGTTGGTTACTTATAAGGAGGATAACCCTACTAAAAAACCTCTAAGGTTAAATAGGTGCTGGCTTATGCATAACTCTTGTAAGGACATTATTAAAGATAACTGGAAGACCTCTGAAAGAGGCTCCCATGCTTATTTGCACTCTAGGTCTTTGAGAAATGTTAAATATGTCCTTAGAGATTGAAATATTAATACTTTTGGGAATATCCAATCTAAAATTACTTATTTTCAAAGTCAGTTGGAAGTTTTGAATAGTAATGTTGTCAGCCATTTTAACCTAAATGAAATTAGAGACACTGAGGCTAGCCTGAATTACTGGTATGATGTCCAGCAAGATTATTATATGCAGAGAGCTAAGGAAAATGTTCACAAATTTGATGATAGAAACACAAAATATTTTCATGATAAGGTTAACTTTAGAAACAAAAGGACTCAAATTGATAATCTTCAAAATAAAAATGGAATTTGGTTGACTGATAGGAATAGCATAGATGATGAATTGAGAAGTCATTTCTCTCATATAAGTAGTACTTCCAACCCTCCTAGTCCTGACTATTTTCTGCATAGAATTAATCCTTGTATCTCTGAGGAGGATAATAAGATTTTAATTAGATGTCCCACCTATGAGGAAATTAGGGATATAGTTTTTCAGATGCGGCCATGGACTTCTCCAGGTCCAGATGGGTACCCTCCAGGGTTTTACCAACAAATATGGGATGTTGTGGGTGAAGATATTGTCAAAATGGTCCATGCTTTTTTCCATTCTAAGCATTTGTTGAAGCAGATGAATCATAGTTTTATTTCCTTAATACCAAAATCTACCTGTCCTAAACTTGCCTCTGATTTTAGGCCTATTAGCTTAAGTAATGTGTCTTATAAGATTATCTCTAAGCTTCTAGCTTCTAGACTTAAGAAGGTTATGGATAAATTTATTAGCCCTTTTCAGGCTGCTTTTCTCCCTTCTAGACAGATTACTGACAATATTGTCATGGCTCATGAATTGGTCAACAGTATGAGAAAGTGTAGGGCTACTAAGAGAGGTTTAATGGCTATAAAACTTGATATGTCAAAAGCCTTTGACAGAATAGAGTGGAATTTCTTGGGTGATGTTTTAAAAAAGCTTGGTTTTCATAATGACTGGTGTAGGATGATACATGAGTGTGTCTCCACTGTTTCTGCCTCTGTCTTACTAAATGGTGCGCTAGGTGAGTAATCTATCCCACAAGGGGTCTTAGACAGGGAGACCCCTTGTCTCCCTATTTGTTTATCATCTGTATGGAAACCTTTTATATATTACTAATTGATGCTGAGAGCAACAATTTTGTGCAGGGTATTAAAGTGACTAGAGACAGTCCAGCAATAAGCCATTTATTTTTTGCTGATGACTGTCTCATTTTCACTAAAGCTAATAATGCTAATGCTAGGCAGTTAGAGAGTATTATCAAAATTTTTAGCACTTACTCTGGTCAGTCTATAAATTTTGATAAATCAGGTATTGCCTTTAATCCTAAACTTGATAATTCCATAAAGGCTAGTATTTCTTCCCTGCTGAATATTAAAAAACTTGCTCTTAGTGATAAGTATTTAGGGGTCTCCTTGCTTATTCAGAAAAACAAAACTGAAACTTTTAGCCACCTAGAAGATAAATTTCATAGTAGGTTAGCTATATGGAAGGGCAAGTATGTCAATCATCCAGCTAGAACTGTTATGTCCCAGTCAGTTTTAGGTTCTTTAGCCTCACACCACTTAGCAGTTTTCCCTATGCCAAAAAAATTAACTGATAGGCTGGATAGTATTCAGATGAACTTTTGGTGGAATAAGAGTAAGGAAAAAAAAGGAATCTACTTAAAAAAGTTTGATAATGTAACTAAGCCAAAAATTCTAGGTGGTTTAGGGCTTAAGAAAACAGCTGATATGAATGTTGCCTTGTTAGCTAGACTTTCCTGGAGGATGCTTCATGAATCAGATGCTCCTTGGGTTAAAACTTTAGAACATAAATATTTTCATAACTCCAATCCTTTGCATTGTGTCTATGAAAATGGTTCTTATATATGAAAAGGTATTTGTATGGGCCTTGATGTCATAAGAAATCATAGTTGTTGGGAAATAGGAGATGGTAAAAGTGTGTCTATATGGGATGATAAATGGGTGCCTGATTTGAACCAAAAAGTTAGTAATAGGTTTAGATCAAACAACATGAAAACTGTGGACCAACTAATGCTACATGGGCAAAAAGTTTGGAACATTGATTTGCTTAATATCTTGTTTGATGGTGACACTGTTGAAAAAATTAGAAAGATTAGAATCCCAAGGACTGGGAAAGATAAGCTAAGGTGGATTCCAACTAAAAATGGTCTCTTTACTGTTAAATATGCTTATAGAGTGATAAATGATGCTAGTAATGATGCTGATTATTGTGCTGAATAATTAAATTTTCCTTGGTTAAAATTCTGGAAAGCAAATCTGCGACCTAAAATCTTACATTTTCTGTGGAAATGTGTGCATAATTGCTTGCCTGTTAATGAAAGATTGTCTAAGCATGTTCATAACATTGATGATCTTTGTCCCCTGTGTAAATCTATGCCTGAATCTGTTGATCACCTGGTATTAACCTGTTCTGTTTCTAGGGAAATTTGGGAAGCCACAGAAAGTAACTTTGCAGGTTTGCTTGGAGATAATAATCTGAAGAACTGGATAGAAAGCTGGTTTAATAGTACTAATGCAATTAATCAATTAATAATTTCTGCAGGTATAACCTTATGGAACATCTGGAAAGCCAGATGTTCAACTGTGTTTGAAAACACTGATTTTCAGGTAGTGAGAATAGTGGGACAGATTCAGAAGGATAAGACTGATTGGAATGATCACTTAACCAAACAAATAGCTCAAAATGCTAGTCCGGCTGTTTCTATAATAGAAACAAGATGGGAAATTCCAAAACCAGGATTCCAAAAGATCAATTTTGATGCTTCTTTTCTTAAAGATGATAAATCTATGGGCATTTGACTGATTATGGTTGATGATGCAGGTAATGTTGCAGGAGCTTGGAGTAAGAAGGGAATAGATGCTGATGAAGAGCAAGCTGAGGCAATCGGCAAGATATGAAGCTATAAAATGTGCAAGACAAGCCAATGTTCAGCAACTTCAAATTGAAGGGGATTCTATTAATGTAGTAAAAGCAATAAAAGGTGCCATAGGCTGTAGGATGGACAAATAATCCCATCATTTTAGACTGTTTAGATTTACTTAAAAAAAATCAAATTAGGAATGCACTTATGTGCCAAGGAGTACTAATTAAGTGGCAGATACACTAGCCAAAGATGGTAGAATTAGTATCAATGATATAGATTGGGAACTGATCTGCCTATATGGCTAAGAAATTTCGTTAATGGGAAACTCTGTACTCAAATTCTAAGTTAAAGAAATAAAATTTTCCTTTCCTATTAAAAAAATATATATGTATGTTTCAAATAATTTTTATTTAAAATATTTTCAAGAATCTATGCATCATTACATACAACAAAAATCATAAAAATCTAATAATTATTCGAAAAAGTGTTTTGTATGCATACATTTTCCTGAAGGTGGTGATATTGATGCTCGTAACTTTGTTGGTGCTATTAAATACATCTCCTCCCACTTGACAAACACAATACGTAAGCAATTCACTTACCACTTACGCGGTATGATTCTCTGCTCGCAACAAATCATAAACACCATTTTTTATGAACCTGTGATAAGAGTTGCCTATAATGTTACATGTACAATCCATAAAACAGAATTAATCAAGCGAAAAGATTTACCAATAAAACAGAATCAATAATCTTGTACATCTGGGAGAGATTTACCAATTTCTTCATGCCTTTAACCTTCTTTCTATGCGACAACTGTTAGAAACCCCACTGAAAGAACATATATAGCGACGCGCCTATCAATTTTGAGGATACCTGCAAAACTAACAACACACCCGATCGGATAACAAATCACACTCTATACCAACAACAACAAAAAGGACAACAAATCATAATAATTCGAAGCAAAACAAATCAATGTTGCCATCACAATTAGAGAAGAAGCGGCGTTGAAACAAAGCCTAGTTTGGCGTTTCGTTTTATATGGAGAGACATTAAATCCATAAATAAAAATGTTATTATTTTGGAATATTAGACGACTCTAAAAATATTAAATTCGTTACTATTGGAATGCTCAACCCACGAAAATCTTTTAATCATATTGCGTTATATTTTTAGTTATTGTATTTACTTAAGTGTATCTTTTTTAGTGCGCTTAATCTTTTCGGATGACAAACATGCCAATATAATCACAATATTTTTCAATAAAAAATATTTAAGCCTACCTGCGATATTTTTTTTTTTTCATTTTTGGATAGCCACATTTACTTGTTTCCATATTTTGCACAGATAATATTGAGCACCTCCATACATAGAAATTTGTTTTTATTTTCCGTTTTTTCACCCTTTTTTTTTATGAAATGACCATGATTAAGAAAAACAATATTGAAGCCATTGTTATCTATTTGACTTTTCTACAAATATATTTTTTAATTCTCAAAATTTTGCTAATTTCATGTATCGTTTATCACGATTTTCTATTAACGATTCTTTATATCGGTTATTGGACAGGTAAACAGTCGATTGTTTTGCAAGAGAGGAAGCTTCCATCTACGGGGATGTGTCCATTACTCTACATTTTTTTAATTTAAATTTTAATTATTGATCTAAGTGCATTGATCTTAATGTGATTAAAGCTTTGCAAATTTCATTAAAACTATAATCATAAATCGCAATTCGGGTTAGAATTGTAATTAGGATTCATTTGTTATAAAAGTGTAAACGGATATTGGACATTTTTTTTTATATATTTTTAAATTTGATGATTGATTTAATAATTTTATGAAATTATGATGAACATTAAATATTTGGATGTGATTTTATTTCAATTTATTTTTGAATATTCATGTTATATTTAATTAGAATTTTCTAATATAATTATAGTTTTTTGTGTATAATTAAGAGGTATAATCTTATTTATGGTTACCAATTTTATATGATTTTGTCGGATTAGGAAATATATTTTTTTCTCAAATGTGATTGGCCGAAAAATATATTGTAGGGTCAAAATATTCTCCTGAAATTATATTGGTTAAACTAATGAATGGTGGGGCCAGAATCAACCAGAAGCTCCGGTTAATGAGAGCGCTCGAAAAAAACTTTATTTTATTTTTATATAGAGAATTTTTATTTTTGGGGGATTTTGCGTTTCCCCCTCAAAAAAGATAACTATTTTGCATTAACCCCTCTATAAATTCCTAATTGGTGAAACCCACTATCTGTTATAACTGCCGTTACTACCAATTAACTGTGCAATTGCAGTGCACATGTGTGCCATTATAAAATAATAATTTTGAAACTCCCAAAAATGCCCTTCCGCCTAAAATAATAGAGACACGTGTTGGATTATAGAGAGTTCTGAATCTTCGTCTTCTTCGTCGTCTTCTCCAATATTTTTCTGCAACTGATTTGATTTGTCTTAAAAAATGAATAAAAAGAAAACCCAGAAATTGGACTTGGTTAAATGAAATAAAACCCATAAATAAACAAAGAACACTCGATTCTAATTTTGGACTTTGGAAAAAAACACTTCCTATGCCTTCTTTATTTTGTAATCTCTGTAAAATCGTAAAGCAAGAAGTTTACCAAAAAAGAAAAACAACCCCGTGAGTATTCATATGGTCTTTATCAATCATTGGGAGAGGATAATCTATAGTCTGAACTACTAAGCATGAGATCCAGTATAACTCTTGAATACAAAACAAGATGATAACCGGTAAAATTACTGTTTGTATGAGTAATTATAAATTTCAATTTGCATATCGACACGCTGTACAACAAGAGTTATCTACAACATGTTATGATTCGTACTATACTCTTTGATGAATTATCCTTTTGTTTATCGATAAAATCAGTGATAACAAAACAAATTACTAACTTAGTGGTAGTGCAATACGTGCAAAGTACTAAGTACTAGCATATTCACAAACCTAAAGCACTAATTTAGCAACTGGTTATGACAAATTGAACTCGTGGTTCAAAACTCTGTTGCTAGTGATGTAGGTAACTAATTACCAAATCAATCAGGACTGTGCACTTGGTGGTTCAGAATAGAGAACTAGTGGTTCAGTAATTTCTACAAACACCTCTGGTTGTCAAAATTTTGATAGATAAATAGCTTTGTTGCTGAAAATGCTTACCCTTTCATCCATTTTCTTCCCTGCAAATTCGAATTCCAAACAAACATAACAATCCTAGTCGAACATGCACTCTATAATCCTTAATTAACATCTAAACCAAACATCCAAAAACAAAGGCATGAGCATCACTTCCCCGTTTTGCTGCTGATATCTCAAGTCTAAATACGACCCAATCTTTCACTGATACTCGCTTAGAGTTTGATTTTGAGACCACGCAATATCAAGGTGACCCAATCTTTCACAGAAAAATATAGTCTCATGGATTTTGAATTAACTTTTTGATGGTTCCCCCCAAGAGTTAGAATACAGAGAATTGATGATGAGAAAGATGGTGATCCTTGTTCTACAAGGTAGAATCAGAAAGATGGTGATTCTTGTTCATGGACGAACATGGTGATTCTTGTAATGTTAGAACACGTTTTAGTTGGTAGGTATAGTATCCCCGGATCTCAACACGTCCCATTTACATTTTAAGCAAAAGGGTATTGTAGGAACTGTGGAATCTGTGAATTGTGGTAAATGATTTATTCAAACAGAGACCAACATTACAATAGAAGAAGAAGCTATTATATAGCTTCATTACAGATAGAGTAATACAGCTGGATTGAGCTGGAGATGTGTTGTCAATAACCAATGAATGGTTAACATGTGGACAATATAGATGAGTCATCATAGCACAGTCATAGTTGCTCTAACATTTCCCCTCAAACTGAGCAGCCAAAAAGTGCATCAGTTTGCCTGTAACAGTAGCTCATGGAAAGCCTTCTCATATCAACCATCTATATCCGAACAGTCATAGTTGCCCATAGTTGCTCTAACAAGCTTTCAGCAGCAGTATAATCCCATCTAGACACCCAATACTTGTTCACACATATCAGAGTGTAACAGTCAAACGAAGCTGCAAACCCTGGTGACATTCCCCCTCAATCTTATCAATGGACCATTGGTTTCCCATACTAGCACCTGAACCAAACTCTTGAAGTAGCTCTCCAATCCAAAAAAACTAATTTACTATGAAATCCAGGTAAGACGAGGCCGTGACAAACAAGGATAAATTGTATAGCATAAACAAGCACTCTCCATAGAAAGCGGCCAAATACGGTGGAATCTTTGAAAGCAAGTACAACAACTGCACTGTGGAAACCCATCAGGAATCACCCAAAAGAAAAGGAAGAAACAAGAGCCTCCATAAATTGTCAGAGAGCAAATGACAGCACCAGTCTTGACAAGAGACGTGAACAACATCCAACAACATTCGAGAAGTATAACAAAATTGTTGATGTACTATGAGTAATGGTAGAGCTGATGTATTGTAAATCCTTGAGAAATCCCCCCTCAAACGAAGCACAGTAGTTTGTCTTGCAAAAAGTAGAACAAGGCCCTGAAAGCTAAACCATAGACTTGGGGAAACACACCACTGCAAACATTCAGCAATATTGAACACAGGTACTCAATTCGAATCACCAACACGTTATAGTGCGAAAGGTTGATATGAAGCTTGAAGAGCAAAGCCATACAACAGAAGTAACTCTGGCAGGAGAAATCTAATCAAGATGAACAAACACTCATAGACGGAACAATGAGTACCAATTCAACAAGACATCACATGAACGATCACATAGGAATATGTTGGCTCAACAGATAATGAACACAAATCTTGTAAGCAAATAGAAGATGGGAAGCTCCACAGTTGATGACTCTTCATTGGGAAAAATACACAAACTGTCTCAAATCTGGAATATGAAGTAAACTCGATCGCCAAAGTTGATTTCCACAAGCACCACCTCAACAAAGTTGAGCAACATGAGATCAATCAAAAAAGTAGGAGATGATGATAGAACTTATCTGAAATTTATACCGAGTTTCCACCGAGCCGATGAAAAATCACGTCAGATTGATGACGATTTGAACAAATCTGAAACAGAATCCTCTATTGAAGCAATTGATCTTTGAAAAATATCCAATCTGAACCATTCTTCATTCCAAACTCGAAAATGAATTTGAGATTGGAAGAAATTGATACAAGAACTGACTAAGTCAGATATGAAGACTCACGTTGATACTCGATGCAACAAATTGGGGAAGCAAGACTTGCTTAACAAATTGAAGAAATTGATATAACAAGCAATCAGAAAAATGTTGTAAAACTTATCTGTAAAGGATCTGGAATCACCGTTACGAGAATTGAAATACTGAATTGAACAACACTTCTGAGTGAATCGTCAAGATTATCAACTTCATTTTAGATTAACCAGCAACAATCTCACTGATGTTCTCCAATCAAACATCTCTAGTCTATCAGCAGATATTAAAAACTTCACCCAAATCTGAATTGTAAAGAAGTTGAATCTTGAAGAAAACTAAAAAGAACTGACTAATGTAGAACTGAAAAATGAAAATCAACAGAAATAACAAATGAAAAGAAGATATTGGAGACAGTCGAAATGTCTCTTGAAGGTGTTGATGATGGCGGTGTTGATGATGTGGTGAGTAATTGTTGGAGGAAGTCAAAATCCCTCTTCAGGTTGCGTAAACAAAAAGAAAATTAGGTTTGAGAACAGTCGAAATGCCTCTTCAGGTTGTAATTGTACAGATCTGTGTGAGGAAGTCGAAATTCCCCTTCAGGTTGTTGATTGTTGTTGTTGTTGGTTGTTGTTGTTGTTATTTACAGATTGTTGTTGTTGTTGTTGATTGTTGTTTTGTGTTTTGTGATGTTGTAGGTAATGGTGGTGGCAAAGTAACAGCGGAAGATAAAAGAATCTCCATTAATGGAGGTTGAAGGTTGTCAGGATCAGACAGAGAAGTTGGAATTCCCCTTTGGTATCTGATACCATGTAGGAACTGTGGAATCTGTGAATTGTGGTAAATGATTTATTCAAACAGAGACCAACATTACAATAGAAGAAGAAGCTATTATATAGCTTCTGTAGGAGCAGAATATCACAGCAAATGATAACTTACGAAATTGTGGAGAGAAAATACATTTTGCGAGTGTAGAATATTTTGCGAAGATAAAGAAGTCACGAAGAACGTTTTACGAGTAAAGGAAGTTCGTGAAGTAAATTTGCGAAGGTTCGTATGATGATTCTTTGATCCGAAATTAAGGGAAAGATTAGTTGTTATCCAATGTGTAAAATCATATAAATAGTCATTTAGGCATGAGAGGAAGGGGGGACACATTTTTGAGAGAGGGGATAATTTTAGGAGGAGAGAGAAAATGTTAGGAGAGATTTATTTTCTTTATCATCTTCTTCCCCAAAATTCTAGAGCTCCAAATATTCATTAATGGAGTCTCAATTGTAAAATCATGTAATCACATACAATCACTAGTGAAGCACCGTGGATGTAGATCACATTGATCGAACCACGTAAAAATCTTTGTGTCTCTTTATAATTTTAGTACCTTAATTCTTAGTTTCATATCAAATTAATTAGGTTTAGGAATCATTTTAATGGATTCTAATGAGGGTGTAGTTGTGAGATAATCCACAACTACATAATTGGCGCTAGAAACAGGGAATGAGTAATGGATTTATCCTTCCTGTAACTTGTTGGTTCAAGAAATTTTAGAAAAAATGGCTACTGTCGGCAATGAATTCCATTAGGTCTACAAATTTTGAGAAGAAAAGTGAAAGTTTCAATTGAGCAATTGTGTCTTCAGGAAGCAAAACATCAACAACACAGTCAAAGAAAATGAAAAAGAAAGAGATGCAGACGCTAAACGGAAGCAAATTCAGAGAATGAACCATTTACAACCAAATCAAACAAAGCGACAACAATATTAATCTCAAAAGGATGAATAATCTCTTATTTTCTTGAACTTTACTCTTTAGATTTCCAGATTTGATGCTATATTTCAAAATATTTCAGAATGTCTTTGCGAAACTTATATCCCGTTCTGTGTCAAAAACAGATTTTCTCTTGAAAACGTGACTCGAAACAAGATTTTGTTTTAGATTTACAATCAACAGTTCTTGGCATACAGACCTGTGATTTGGTTATGGCTAATTTCAAAAAATAATGAGTACCAAAATTTTCCAGTTGATTAAAAAATTTAGTTTTTCTACGAACAGAACATAAGAATTTAGTTGATTTAATATACAATTATCGATAATAGTCTATTTAACAGTGTTGTGAATTTTTATCACCAGAAAAATGGTTTAGATACAATAATACAGGAAGGGAAAGCATCAGGAAAAAGCATCATTGTAGCATTAGAGAGTACGCACGGAGCTGTGGATTCTACAAGCGAAAGAATACTCGCAAAATGACAACACTTGAAGAAAAATGGGTCCTACAAAACATAATTCGCAATTAGTCCAGTGAAGAGTAAAGACGTCCATTGGTATAAGATTGTTCATGCGAAGTAAAGAATATCAAAATGAATATTCGCAAATACGAAAGAAGTTCGCAAAAAAAAAAAAAACTTCCCTAAGACTTTTTGCGAAAAGAAAACTCTCAGGATCAGCAGCTCCGACAAAGAACATGGAAGTGGGTGACCTATAGCGGAATTACAAACGGCAAAAGGAACAAACCAATTCGTGATATCTCAGATTCATTTCAACAGGATCATTAACTAACGAAGGAGAACCCCATCATGGCAAGATTGACAAAATGACTTAACCAGAACATACGAGGATAAACCTGCGAAATAGACTGGCTTGAACAAACTAACGAAGTAACTATCCTAGTATACCAATTCGTACGGTAATAACAAGTAACACAGCCCAGAGAGAAATCTTCTTAACCTTTTAGCTTCGGAGAAATCTTCTTAACCTTCTGTTTCTTGCGAACATAATTATTATGCGAAGGCAAAGGAGAAAACTTCTTTGTTATTAGGTGTCTAACCCGGATACTATTCATCGATATTCGCATAATTATCTTGCTATTATCTTGCGAACAAAGACTTGAGACCTGGGGTTTCGAAGGCAAGTGTTGTGTGTGTGAAAGGAAGGCAAAGGAGCTAGAAACCAGTGGAGTTATGTGGGTTGAACTGAGTATGTACGGAGTTGGGAAGCTGAGAAGAACGATGTTGGGTGACGATGACAGTGATGGATTGACTGAACGGTGGAGGAAAGAGCTTGGATGACAGTAAGGGTATGAGCTTGTTATTCGTACGTACAGGGAAGTGTTTTACACGGACAAAAAGTAGAAACTGGAGTTAGTGGTTTTATGACCCTGGTGAATAAAGGTGAAGGAGGAGTTGGTTCTGTTGTTCGATTCGAAAATGAGGGTTGGTAATTAAATTGGGCTGGACTGGACCCATTAGAGGTGATTAGCTTCGTCAAAGCATCACCAGAAATGACGAACTTATAGCCAGACAAGGAACTTGCGAACGTTCGCAGAAAATATTCGTTTACTTCATTACCCAGATTCAGCAAGTCAACTCGCCATAATCAGTGATACAATAACTTGCAATATCTTGCGCTACCAATTTGAGCCGGTCAACATTTCAATGACGAAGTTACCTTATCAATAACTCATATTGACGAAGTTACCTTATCAAGAAGATAAATATCTTCTTCACAAATGAACATTTTCTTCGCAGAAGTTTACACTACGAACGTTCGCAAATCAAATGAACAATTCATCCAAGTTATCTTCGCAGAAGTTTACACTGCGAACGTTCGCAGCACCAACACTTCGCAGACGTTCGTTTACTCCATTCAAATAATTACTTCGCAAGATTTTTGGATATTTCACAAGAAGAGAGTGGGAGATTATTTCGCAAGAAATGGCAAGTCATATACTTCGCAAGAAACAACAACAAGCCGTAAAAAGGTAAGTACCATTTCCTTTAATACTTTATTTACTAAAGACAAAAGAATTTTGATTTTATTTACTAAAACCGATATACTCGCAAAATTTCTACAATTTTTAAGATTTCAAAACATTCCAAAGATTTTTTATAGATTGGTTAAAAGCGATACAATCGCAAGATTCAAAAATGAGTTCATCGCAAAAATTTAAAGATCTCAAAAAATTTCAAAGACTTCAAAATTACAAAAAATAGAGAAAATTAAATTCCTATATTTTTATAGAACAATTTTGATTAATACTTCTCATACTTCTTATGCTAAAGATCTTATGAAAAAATTCAACATCTTATATACATAAAAAAAATTACGATGAATTTTTGCGAATAAAAAGAATTTTGATTCTACTCATAAAAGGCGAAAAAATACCGCCAATAATCAATTGCGAAGAAAAGACCGCAAATCTGTGATCAGCCTCCAAAAAAGAAAGAGAGCCGCAGAAAATTTAATACAGGCAAACCTTTGTGGCGTACAACCTAGTTCGCGAAGCTATATTTCGTAAGAGGCAAAGTCCTAAAGTACGTCATTTAAGGGGGTACCTATAAACGTGGCTCAGGGTAACCGGAACACCACCAAGGACCCTTAGTACATGGTAAAAATTTAGGGGTACAACCCAATAATGGGGTACCTATCCGGGTTAGACACATTGGATTCTCACCTAATCTAGCGACATTACGCAATATAAAATGCGGTGTAAGAAGATTTAGGTTGGGCGACTAAGGCATACTGTCTTTCCCAAGAAGTGCAGAAAACGATCAAGGCGCCGAGGTACACGGTTGAGTCAAGAGTGCCGGGTGAGGTTGAACCACATCTGCCATTTTTTACAAGTCTTAGCAAATGATGCACTTGGCCCAAAGATACCCCATAGGGTGCAACCTCATAACTATAAGCCCTATAGGCAAAAAGGATAAGAGGTTGCGATCAAAAGCTGGTTGTTGGCAGAACCGGATGGGAAGAGCTAACCTTGTATGGTCGATGTACGCTTCCTTGAAGGGGCAACCAGGGGGAAGATAAAGGGCAGCACCCTCCATTAGGGAGCGATCGTGCTATAAGACGCAAATGTCACGAGGCTTCTTGTTTGCGAAAACATAAAGGCTTGTCATATTTGTGCAACGAATGAAGTTCTGCGAGCCTTCTAAAAAAAAAAAAAAAAAAAAAAAAAAAAAAAAAAAAAAAAGAATAATAAAGAACTCGCAGAACATAATAAAAAAGTTAAGATGAGATCAATGGGTCACTACATGAAAGTGTAGAGACGTCCTGCGATTTCATCGCAAGACGGCAAAAGAGGTGGCAAAATAAGACCTTTACTTAGGAAGGCATGATAAGACCACATCAATTAATGAAGTTTATTCCATCAATATTAATATCATTGAAGAATTTTGAAGAGAATATATATCATGAAGACAATCCCATTGAAGAAACAAAGAATACAATCCCATTGAAGAAACAAAGAAGACAATCCCATTGAAGAAACAAAGAAGACAATCCTATTGAAGAATTTTCACGAAGAAGAAGCGATTTCATTCGCGATCAAAGACGAATATATATAAGAAAATACACAAATAAACTTGCGAAGATAGTTATATGAATGGAAGCAACTCAAAGTTATATCAATTTTACTACGGAAAAATGAGCTAAGTAACAGAAACTTGAAATATGCATTATAATAGATAAGTATTCACATCATACTCGCATCATTCAAGCATTATATTTGCATCATAAATGCATTGCATAAACATTTCATGGCATAAGAATCGCATACATATTTCATAACATAATCATTACATAAATATTATATTCGCACAAGTATTGTACAAAATTTTACAGGAAAATACCACGAAACTTCGCAGAAAAGTTCATAATTCGCAGGACTATTCATAGTTCGTAACACTATATTCGTAACACTATATTCGCAACACTATGTTCGCAACAGTATGATTCTCAACAGTATATTCGTAACAGTACATTCGCAACAGTATGTTCGCAGCACTATTCAGAAGTTCAGAAATGCGCAGAAAAGCTCAGGAATTTGTAAAAATATTCAGAAGATAACAGGGTTACCACTTGAGGCAGAGGCAACATAACAATAGAGATGCAATTTAATTATTCAACATTTTCTCAAGAATTCTCTTTCGAAGATAAAGAACAGAGGCAACTATGGATACCCAAGAAAATATTTGATGTTCTTTATCTTCTCAGCAAGAATCCTCACCAAAAGTGGAATAATAATTTCACATGAACAGAGGCAATATTTATCACTCTCTTAAGGACACTTCATGCTTCTTATATATTTCGAGGATTAAGTACTTCTTATACTTCTTCAAGGATATTTTATATTTCTTATACTTCATACTTCTTCAAGATACTTCACATACTTCATACTTCGCAAGATGATACTTCTAATTACTTCTTAAAGCTTCAGAACTTCGCAAAAGAATAGAGGCAAGTATATACTTTTCAAGACTAGTATTCTTTCGCTCGTTCCTTCATCAACAAAGATCAAATATTACTACAACAACGGATTTTTTCTTAAAGATCGCTCTTCAAGCAATATTCAAGAAAAAAGAGGCAAGATGTAGGAGCAGAATATCACAGCAAATGATAACTTACGAAATTGTGGAGAGAAAATACATTTTGCGAGTGTAGAATATTTTGCGTAGATAAAGAAGTCACGAAGAACGTTTTACGAGTAAAGGAAGTTCCTGAAGTAAATTTGCGAAGGTTCGTATGATGATTCTTTGATCCGAAATTAAGGGAAAGATTAGTTTTTATCCAATGTGTAAAATCATATAAATAGTCATTTAGGCATGAGAGGAAGGGGGGACACATTTTTGAGAGAGGGGATAATTTTAGGAGGAGAGAGAAAATGTTATGAGAGATTTATTTTCTTTATCATCTTCTTCCCCAAAATTCTAGAGCTCCAAATATTCATTAATGGAGTCTCAATTGTAAAATCATGTAATCACATACAATCACTAGTGAAGCACCGTGGATGTAGATCACATTGATCGAACCACGTAAAAATCTTTGTGTCTCTTTATAATTTTAGTACCTTAATTCTTAGTTTCATATCAAATTAATTAGGTTTAGGAATCATTTTAATGGATTCTAATGAGGGTGTAGTTGTGAGATAATCCGCAACTACAGCTTCATTACAGATAGAGTAATACAGCTGGATTGAGCTGGATATGTGTTGTCAATAACCAATGAATGGTTAACATGTGGACAATATAGATGAGTCAGCATAGCACAGTCATAGTTGCTCTAACAGGTATTTTTGAGATTTTTTAGTTTCCTTGTATGCAACTGGGAAAATGGCAAAGATGTTTGCTTTGACGTCACAGTTGTTTCTCCATTTTCAGGGTGTAGGACACGAAATTTCACTCCTGGACAGGCAATTTCAGGTGTTGTTTCTCGCAAACACACTAAATACTTAGATAAGCGTTCCTCTCACGGATATGGTTTTGGCGTTCTGGTCTTTACAACCTTAGGATAATTGGTGGACGACATTGTGGCCTTTTTGAAGAGATTGACGAGTTGTATTGCGAGCCACGACGCCAACTACAAGATAGGAAGTTCTCTTTTTCATATAGTAGGTCTTGCTATTCAAAAAGGAGTTGATGCCCAACTTGTAGCAAGGCTCCCAGCCAACTTTGTGTAGTACCCTTTCTAATACCGATTAATTACATTTTTATGTAGTTGTTGTGATATAGAAGACAAAGAACGAGAGACACAAAGTAGAGAGAAAGAAGGAGACATAAATCTTATTCATATGTGTAAAATACAATGTTAATGCCTCTATTTATATAGACTAGTATAACACGCACGCGCAATGCGCCTGCCATTCCATTCTATCAACAAAAAACATTCAAAAATATTTTATAACAAAAAGAATTATATGCACTTTTCTACACGATACATTCCAATAGATCTTTACAACACGAAGCCTTGGAAAAAAATCAAGAAGAAGAGCCTTGGTGAAAATCAAGAAGAAGATATATTTTGACAACAACTTACAAAAAATAAATAAATCGTAGTATAAAAAAATCAAAATCAAACTCTGTCTCCAGGGCTTAAAGATGTCATAAGTGCCGAACTGCTGGCCAGCATAAGGAATAATCTCAACCAAAATCAGCGCGAACCGTGCATATAACCCTCGAAATGCCAGCAGCGGCATGAATTCATTCATGTTTAAGTGGGCCCTTCTCTTTCATCGCTAAAAAGACAAAATCAAAGTGCAATGCTACACCACCTGGAAGAACGGAGAAAGAAAGAGTCGCCAAAAATATTTATACATGAATACAAAGTCGAGCTTGCTAGAAGATTTTTGGATGCTGACAAACTTGACCTTCATGCTCAATTTTCTATTCAAGGTTAAGCTTCTTCAAAGATTGTAGGACTGTGGCGAACCCGAACCACCATTTAAAATACTGTCAAAAGACATACATCTACATATCAGTATCACTAAATAATATAGAAATGCAGACAGAAAATAATGAAGTTGAACAAAAACATCAATTCCCAAAAAATAGTCCCAAATACTTGGACACCACATAACCATTTTATCTCAGAAATAGAGGAAGCGGCGCTAAACAACTTCAATACTTGATGGTTCAGGAATCTCATTTTTCCTTATAAACTTTTTTTGTCTTCCTCGGGTTTAAGAAAGAAATCCAACCATTTTCGGTATTTTCTAAAAAATTGAAGGATAGTCTCCAAGTAATTTGGATGTGCATAATGTTCAAACCTGTGTATTATATGTAATACATGGCTACAAATTAAATTTGACTCATCTTCGGCTTAATTACATATACATAGATACTACATGGGCTCTATATTTGCACTGATCGATCAGTTACACCACAAAGGCTTCACAACATTGATAGTCATACTGTGGCGTCAATTTATTGACACCCACACTATCAATAGTGTGATCATATCACAATATTGAATTAATTGATTTACGCCAAAATCTAACAGGGAATATGTGTACAACAGAATTAATACCAAGCAATAGCTCGACAACTTATAAGATTTTTGTGTTGTTGAATCAAGTGGACCCAAATGGAAAAAAAAAAAAAACTATGTTCGTCACCTGCTTATGATGTACACAAATTTACTTCATTCTACTATCTTCTATATACACCATTTTATGACGCCAATAATATCAAACTATAAAGCACGCAGCTTTGCTTTCATAAATTGTTAACATCCATAGCATTCATATATAATTTGTTAGCATCCATATTATGTAACCATGTACCGTTTTTAGATTGTATAACTAAAAACTCAGTAAAGCTACATAAATAAGTTCATAACTCATTACTGCAACCTAGTCCCTTTTGACTTTCATTGCAACCTCTTGCATTCCTTGTCCTCTAACCACTTTATAGAGTAAATCAAAAACCCCAAATTAGAGAAATTTCTAAACAAATATTAACGAATAATTCAAACTAAACAGTGAAAAAAAAATCTATCACAAAAGTTAACAGTGATTTTGAATCGAGAATGACTTCATGTGAAACTAAACTAAAATTAAACAGTGATTCTCTTAGGCATTTGCACAAACAGCTTATGTTCACAAACTTAATGTTTTCATACTACCGCTAATGTCAAACCTCCTGATGTAAAAACTATATTTCCACTGCTACCATATCTTAATTTGTGTGTTACAATTTAGAGGGATGAAAAAAAATTCAAAAAATTTAGAAAGAACACAACTGTGGGAGTAACATAGAGTCGAAATGTGGAAGTAGTTGTTACCCAACGTAATCACTTAAATAATTGGCAGAATCAGTAATTTCATAAGTAAGGGGAAATAAAATGTACCTGTAACCTCAATTAGTTGATGTAGTTTCCCATTATAAATCAGAGAGTAGGATAATGGATTAGACTATAATTTGTACTTCATTGCTGGGTTGATTTTGATTTTGAACTGAAAAGAGAAGCCCTAACCCTGAGATTTCAAATTTTTCTATAATCGAAGAAGTAAGTTTCCAAATTGACTGCATTCATTCACCCCATCATTTTCAAACTCTCTCAAAATTTTGGGTTTGATTTGACTTAACCGGTTCAAGATCAAAGGAGAGGGAGGAGATTTCAATCGAGAAGAACGAAACCGAGAAAGAAGAGGGAAGAGGTTTCTAGAGGAGAGAAAACATCGAGAGGTAATGAACTGCCTAATAATGCCGAAAAATGTCGAGAAAATTGTTCTCAACAGGATTCGAACCTAGCGTCTCCTAGCAACATTAAGTCGCGAATGACAGATTCCCCCTTTTTGCACTATTTTATTTATCTTCTATAGCTTTGTCTTTTTAATTTTTAGATTTTGTAATCAAAGGTTATATTGGTAATTGGAAAAAAGCTTCACCAAAAGTAAGGCTTCACCAAACAATTACCTCTTTTCTTTATATTAGTAAGATATAGAAGACTTGGTGTCCAAGATATGTAAACCCTAAACTTAGACACGAAGGGCATCTTAGTAAATAAACTTGGTTTATAACACTCCCCCTGATGACCATTGTGGCTAAGTCATTACAAACATATCATGAAAACTCAAAATAGAAAAACCTGAAATTGCACAAGCATGTAAGACTTGAAACAGTGCTGGACACGCGTATGTTGCCTCGTTAAAATCTTGACAAGGAAAAACCCAGTGGGACAAAACCTTGACTAAGGAAAAAGAGTACAACACGATAAAGTCCGGTGAATGCACCTTAATTTGATGATGACGCTCCCCCTGATAAATACTTCAGTCAAATTCTTGGCTTGCAAATCTTTGAGTCGAGACTTCCCAATTTCGGTGAACGAATTTCTTGAATATAGAAGATAATTGCTCTGATGAAGTCTTCTTTTGTGTTAATCTTCTAATAGTACTGTACTCGAATCTTCAAGCTTCTCCAAGAACTTGTGTCTTGGTTTGCTATCTTCAGAGATGATTTGCTTATGTAGTTGTTGTAGTTTCTTCAACAAGGTGCCAATATGTAGTTAGAGTACCAAAGGTGAACAAAATTTGTGATCATACCTTATATGGATCAGAATGATATCCAAATTCATAGGAGATATTTATGTTGATGTGGTCTAAAAAAATGATCTAGTTAATGGTGGGAATCCACCAAATAACTGAAATCGATATAACTCCCCCTTGGATGACCACCATGTTGAATTAAATTGCCTCACTAAAACCTCGCCAGTAAAACCCAATGGGAAAAAATTTGGACAAAGGAAAAAGAGCACAAATATCAACATTTTGAAATAAAATAAATGTCATGTTGCCTCGTTAAAACCTTGTCAGGAAAACCACATGGGCAAAACCTAAAATGAAGGAAAAAGAGTACAACTTTTGAAGAGTTATGGATGCTAACTCAACTATATGAGTATTACAAAAAACGAACATCAAAATCATAACTCTAGTATATCTCAAAAACGAGTTTAAGCTAGCATAATTCTAACTGCAGATTTAAGAAAGAAAGAAAATATAATTTATGCTGCTAAAGCGTGGAGTTTTGTGTTTTTAAGGACTCCTTAAGAGACCCATAAAGTTGATAGCATCAACTAATTAATCCGGATTCTTGGTTTTATACCAAATTCTAAAAATACATAGAGGATTGTTCGACCTGACATAATCAAATCAGGTGGCTGCCTAAATATGTTCCCAACCACATTTCTTGTGTAAATGCAATGCGAGTCTTGCAAGGACTACCACGCCAAAAGCATCATACATGGAGAAAAAAAAATTATTGAATCAATCCTTGGGTTTAAGAAAAAATAGAACCCTCAAATCGTTTTTTCAACGAACATATTTCTAAGACAACACATTATGACTACACCAACCAGTAAGTCATAGGTTTGATAATTTTAAGGTGTTAAGTCTTGGATCCAAATTTGTGTTAACCAAGAAATAATAATCCAATCTAATTTGGATTGTATGCCAACCAATCACATATGTCGATATTTATTTGCAAAGGGGTTCGAAACCACCATATTTTTTTATGTCGGTAGCTACTGTAACTGAATATTCGACAATAATATTAGCTTATCACAATTCTCAAATATCTACATATCTTGAAAACAAATCACAGAAATATTGGTCCCAGCGCCCGCATGCATTAATTATAATATCCTCATCTTCAAGTGAGGAGATATTATATTTGAGAAAGTGGATTTGGTACACTCAATTGGAGCACTACCAGTAGCCTCGTATAGAGTGTTACTTGTTTGCTAGATGTGATTGGATTTTCCTCTTGATGAGGCAAAAGCTTATATAAAAGCAAAATGAGACATTCACGCCAATCATATAATGACAGCCTTTATCAAATTGATTATGATGGGAGAGAAATTGATATAACTTTTTAAGTTAATGAATACCAACTTCTGGCAGTGTATAGTCTCCCCCTGATTATGGCGGAAATATTTTCATCTCATATACGAAAACAAGTTTCGTTGAGTATTATCCGATTCAATCGAGGACATATACTCATAATAATTTCTGGATTTTAACAACACCAGTTGGACTGTAGATAATGACTTCTAGAGTCATAAAAAATGTCCTAATAAAATTGCAGTCTGCTTGACATAAAAATTTAACATCAACCATAGGTTTTAAAATATGTAAATAAATCTCCAAATAATTTCATGACCTTTATGGCCAATGAGATAATGATTTAGAATGAGATTATGGACACTTTATTTTTCAAAAAATAAAATAAAAATAAATTCAAGATCAATTTAGTCACTACAAGGACTAACAATATAGGCTAACAAGTCGGGTGCGCACCCATTGATCTTTAATGTCCAACCGTATTCTATCTACAAGTGGAACTGTTTCAAATTTTTAGAGATTTACCATGAGGAAAGAAAAAATTGCTAAATATCCTTTGAGAACGCAGCAATTCCCATTGGTGTTTGCGATTTTCAGTACCTAATAAAGATACTTTATATATCCCATTAGGATCGATAGGGAAAAACGAAATAAATTGGCTTATATGATTCTTTTTGAGAAAATAAAGAAATCGTTATCGCTATTGGCTTCTTAGTAGAAAAATCCAATGAAATTGTTTCTTGTAAAAATAAATAGAAACAAGTGCCTTCCATCTCGCTTGGTTAAAACCGAAGAGATCACCAACCTAAAGATTTCTTATTAGTGAAATAGAAATCTTATTGTCATGAAATAAAGATTGACATTATTAACATGGCTTGCAACTACAAGTGCAACAAAATTTGGTTGTAGAGATTTACTTTGAAAGAGATCGTCACTCTTTAAGAATCGACAAAAAATCAACCATATTAGAAAAAGGAATATGAAAGATATGCCAATTTGTTTTCTCTTATCGTATAAAAACGATAGAGAACAACTAACACCAATTGGTTCTATGATTTATCAAAATCGTATCGACAAAATAAAAAAAAAATTGTTGTTTTAGTCATCTCAAAGGTATAATCCACTTTCAAGTTGATGTATGTTGTCTTGTGAATAAATAGAAACCATATACGAATCACATGATCATTGTCCAACGGACAAAGATACCAATATTAATTGGCTGGAGGTTTTTCAACCATGCATATGATTCATTACCGTAAAGGCGATCAAGTTTGAAGCTACACCAAATTTTGGTGACTACAGTTTCATTAAAAGAATATAAACTGGAAACCACCTTTTGATGGATTTTTTTTTTCTCTTTCTTAATGAAAAAAAAAATATAGAGAATAAAGGAAAATCAACTCATCCAATTGATTACCTTGATCCTTAGTAAATATAGTAACTAGAAGAGAGAAAAAAAATACTCAAATAAAACCAAAACATAAAATACTATTGATATAGTGGTTGACAAATTCCACAAAAGACAAATCCAATCCACGAGCTTTGATTCATCTTGCAGACCAAACAGTTACCTTGATTACAAAAGGACAAAAAGAAAAAAAAATCTCTGAATATCGAACGGGAATATGCAACAAATCTGTGTTATTATATATGATAAAAAAAAAGCCCACACTTTTAGGGGCGACCAATTTGTAATTAGGGGCGACACAAAACGACAAAATAGCAAATAATCGGTAGGTTATTTCACAATCGGAAGGTTATTTCCGAGGCGTTTTTTTTAATGGCCAAACTACCCTTTACAATCGGTAGATAACTATAAAATCGGTAGGTAATCAACAATCGGGAGTAAATTTATTTTGTATGACTTCTGATTATACGGTATCCCCAAAATAAAATCCTAAATCTTTTGAATTTTGATTATCCTATAATCGGTAGTAAATAAAGTTATATTGACTCCCGATTATACGGTAGACCTTTGGCAAAAATGCTACCATAATCGGTAGGGAATTTAGGTTATTTAACTTCCGAATATAGAGTTGCCCCAAATTCAGAGTTTGCAAAAATCCTCTTTTTTCTGAAATTTGGTTGAGCCTATAATCGGTAGTAAATGAAGTGTTATCATGACTTCCGATTATACAGTGATTCTCTTTGCAAATATCCTACCATAATCGGTAGTCAAGAAAGTTCATATAACTACCGAATATAGAGTAGTCCCAAATTCAGATTTTGCAAAAATCCTTTTTTTTTGGAATTTTGGTTGAGCCTATAATCGGTAAGATATGAAGAGTTATCATGACTTACGATTATTCTGGCTCTCTTTGCAAATATCCAACCATAATCGGTAGTCAAGATAGTTTATATAAATACCGAATATAGAGTAGTCCCAAATTCAAATTTTGCAAAAATCCTCTTTTTTCTGAATTTGGGTTGAGCCTATAATCGGTAATAAAGGAAGAGTTATCATGACTTTCGATTATAAAGTGGCTCTCTTTGCACATATCCTACCATAATCGGTAGTCAATATACTTCGTATAACTACCGAATATAGAGTAGCCCCAAAATCATAGTTATCATGACTTCCGATAATGAAGAAACCCTATGGGAACAAACACGTTTTGTGAAAATTTCTGGAAAACCGAATAGGTTTTCAAATTCATTAACCAAAACGTACAGCCAAAAAATTATTTATTTACTATCATCAGCCTGGGGGGCAAACATTATTGAAAATATTGAAAATATCCAGAAATTAGAGTAGTCCCCTTAGTAGCGGCAAACATTATTGAAAATATCCAACACATATAGCTACCGAATATAGAGTAGTCCCAAAATCAGATTTTGCAAAATTTCTCTTTTTTCTGAATTTTGGTTGAGCCTATAATCGGTTATAAATGAATTGTTATCATGACTTACGATTATACAGTGGATCTCTTTGCAAATATCCTACCATATTCGGTAGTCAAGATAGTTCATATGACTACCGAATATAGAGTTGCCCCAAAATCAGATTATGCCAAAATCCTCTATTTTTCGAATTTGGTTGAGCCTATAATCGGTAGTAAATGAAGTTACCATGACTTCCGATTATACAGTATAATCTTTGGCGAAATCTACCATAATCGGTAGTCAAAATAGTTCATATAACTACCGAATATAGAGTTTCCCCAAACTACCGATTATGGATTAACCTCCCGATTATGAATGGGCATATAAGTATTTTCAATCTATTTTGTCTTTTGTGTCGCCCCTAATTACAAATTGGTCGCCCCTAAAAGTGCCAGGAAAAAAAAGGTATGATAAACTTATAAACAAAGATCAAAGAACATCATATTTCCCTAAAGACTCCACGTTCGCATATATGATTGAAAGTTTATCCCCGTTTGATCACACTATACGCAGGGAGAATAAAACTTTTTTTTTTCGTTTAGTCGGTAAAGTTACGCGCTGATTACGTGTTGTGATATAGAAGACAAAGAACGAGAGACACAAAGTAGAAAGAAATAAGGAGAGAGAAATCTTATTCATATGTGTAAAATATAATGTTAATGCCTCTATTTATATAGATATAGAAGACTTGGTGTCCAAGATATGTAAACCCTAAACTTAGACACGAAGGGCATCTTATTAAATAAACTTGGTTTATAACAGTAGTTATTTTATTCTTAATTTATTATTTTATAATGGCACACATGTGCACTGCACGTGAACATTTAATTGGGTATTAACGGCAGTTATAACGGATAGGTGGTTTCACCAAAAAAAATTGATTCAAAAGGAGATTTTATTGAGAGTTATGAATGAGAAATTACAGAATGCTTATCCCTGCTAATCCAGGCATTAATCTCTTGGGAAAAGTTATCATAAAACTCAAAACTATTCTGATCTACCCTAGCCTTCTTAGCAATACAATTTGCTGCTCTATTCTTATCTTTAGACATTGATTGACAAGACCACAAAGGATTAACTTGAAAACTACTTTTAATATCAAGAATAAATGAATGATGTAACCAATGAACACAAGGAGTGGGATCTTTAATAGATCTTATTAGGATTTCATTGTCAGACTCAAAGACTACTTTGTCCAGCCATAAAGACTGTCCAAATTCAATCGCAGCTAGCATGGCCAGACATTCCAGCTGCTCCACTTCATGATTTAGATTCAGTCTTGCATTGATTAGTTTCCCTTTTTCTCCAACGCATTCACCTACAAAATTACGTATAATTAGACCAATGCTTGTTGTATAAGTTTCTTTTTTAAAAGAAGCATCAAGATTGATTTTGACAAAGGAGATATTAGAAGGATCCCAATTCTTCCGAGTAACATTTCCCTGAATAAATGGTAAGTTATCATGTTGAGTTCTTACTGGACAACATTGATTAACTAGGTTTTTAATATGCTCAATAGTAGCAGTCTTATTTGGTTTAGAGTTTTGAAAGATGACAGAGCATCTGTCCTTCCAAATCATCCAAATAGTTATCATGAGAGAGTAAAGAGAGTACTCCTTTAGATACAAATTGCTTGCTGCACCAGATATTCTTGCAGAAAACCAACTAATAATCCAATGCAAAACATCAGTATGATATTTCAAAACCTGAGAGACATTTATGTTCATTCCTAACCAAATTGATCTAGCATATGGGAAATCAAGAAAAAGGTGTTCAGTTGTTTCATAAGGACTATTGCATAGACTACAATGCACATTTATGTCTTGTTTATATCTAGATAGCTTATCTCTAGTTGGGATAATATTTCTAAGGCATTTCCAAACAAAGAACTTCACTATATGAGGAAGTTTAGTTTTCCACAATGATTTTCAAACTTGAGAACTAACTGGACTACTATTAACAATCTCAGGAGAATGAGCATTAATCAAAGTGTTGTAAGCACTTTTGACAGTAAACATACCTTTATTATTAGGGATCCAAACAAGAGTGTCTTCTCCACTAGAGGGAATATGCATATCTAGGATTAGACCCACAATTTCCATAGAAAATAAATTTCCTAGTAATTCCATGTTCCAAGTTCTAGTATTTGGAAGAAACAACTCACACACAAAAGTATATGCAAAGTGAAAATTGGCAGTAGCATTAGGTTCTGGGGGGTCCTGAAGACCTGTGATCCATTTATCATGCCAAATTCTAATTTTTGGTTCCATCCCTGACAGACCAGCAAGTATTATCCTTGATAAAATCTAAGGCTTCAAAAATACCTCTCCAAATCCAAGAGCATTTATCATTAAGTTTATCTTGCAGAAGAAAATCCTTACCTTTAGAATATTTAACTTTTAAAACCCGTGAGCTAAGATCATTAGGATTAGTACAGATTTTCCAAGCAAGTTTAGCAATCAAAGCTTGATTGAGAAGCTCAAGATTCTTAAAAGCAAGACCACCTAAAGATTTAGAAATACAAAGACTTAGCCAAGAAATGAAACAAATACCTATATTGCCTTTATGACCCCACCAAAAATGAGTTTATAGAGAGTCCAGTTTAGAAATTATATTCTTAGGAATTTTAAAGAAACCCATTTGATATGTTGGACGGGAATTCAGGACAAATTTGATCATTGTAGTTCTACCAGATTGGCTTAGAGAGGTACCACAACAGTTGTTTAATCTAGCTTCAAAAGATTGAGTTATAGGATTAAAGGATTTTTTCTTATCTCTGCCTAAAAGAAGGGGGGCACCTAAGTAGGTATCAGAGTTACCAACAATAGACATTTTAAGTTTTGTAGCTAGATCATCACAAAAATCAGGCTCAAGTTTCCACTAAAATAAACACAAGACTTCTGAAAATTAAGGAGCTGACCTGAATGCAGACCAAAATCTTTGATAATATTCAAAATACCATGAACATTTTACATATTAGCTTTAGTGAATATTAGAATATCATCTTCAAACATTAAATGGCATATAGAAGAATCTCTCCTAGCAGCTTTCACACCAGAAATAACCTTGTTAGATTCAGCAACAAGGAAACATCTTGATAAGTAATCCATTGCAATAATAAAAAAGATAAGGAGACAGAGGATCTCCTTGTCTTAACCCTCTAGAAAGATGATAACTATTACAAGGAGAACCATTAAGAAGAATACTTACAGTAGTTGTGGATAGACATTGATTAATAAGATTACAAAAGCCTTCACTGAAACCAAATTTTCTCATTATGCCGATTAGAAAATTCCATTATAGTCTATCAAAAGCCTTAGAAAGGTCAAGCTTAAGAGCCATAGTGCCACCAACTCCTTCTTTTTGTTTTGTAGAGTGCATCATTTCATGAGCCACAATAATATTATCATGTATTGATCTACTAGGAACAAAAGCAGCTTGATAAGGTGAGATCATTTTCTTAAGAAAAGGTTTGATTCCATTGGCAAGAATCTTAGATATGATTTTATAAGAGGTATTGCAAAGTCCTATAGGACTAAAATCTGAAGGGGTTTTAGGTTCTTTACATTTTGGAATCAAACTTCTATAAGGCTTATTCAGACTTCTTGGCATGAATCCAGAAATGACAAAATTTTGGACAACATTAATCACATCATTACCCACATGTTTCCATTGAGTTTGATAGAAACCTGCTTGGAATCCATCCGGGCCAGGTGAACTCCAAGCAGACATACTTTTAACAACATATTCAATTTCCACTTGTTTATGGGAGAAAATCACATCTGCCGAATTTGGTAAATTCGATGGTGGAGAGATTGGTTTAAACCCTTAAACAAATGTGCTGCACGTGAGAACTTTTGATTCGAGATATCAATCTGTACAACTCTGGCCTAAACCAAGAAGATGGCCATTCCATATTTGCTTCGGTCACAAAGTGGAGGAGAAAGGTTGATTTTGGGAGGATAGCGAAGAAGGGTGATGAGACCAGAGAGTTCTGGCTAGGTAGTATCTCGACTTGTATCAGAAGTGTAGAAGCTTGCTAGTGATGGAAGCTTTTGAGAGAGCTCGCAAAGTTGCTATCTGATAGTGTTGTATTTTGCCTGACCAAGACTTGTGTGTTTTGGCAGAATAGGTGAAACCTATTTATACAAGTGAGATTGAACGTACCCTGGCCTCATTAAGGAATTGAGTAAATGTTCCAATTAAAACATAGGAGGTGGAAACCGTTGGCTTTATGGTGAGAAACGTTTTCACCATAAATTTCCTTATTTAATTGACCGTATTAATTCCTTGCACGCCTTGCTTTATTGCGAGCGTAGTGTACGCTGCACGCTGTGACCTCCAAACCAAACCCCAAGAAAGCATCCCCCAATTTGTGTTGATGTATCGAGAGTTGGGCGCAAGTGGTAATGCCAAAGTTGCTAGTGAAGTGTTGCGGCATGTGCCAATGGAATGTGCGGGATGTCTCGACCGCAAGTTGTACTTTGAGTGCGGATGGCAATGCCAAAGTCGCTTGGTGGAGCATTTGGTATGTGTGGAATGCCTTGTCCGCGATTTGTACTTTGAGTGCGGATGACAATGCCAAAGTCGCTTGGTGGAGCATTTGGCATGTGCCAATGGCATATGCGTAATGCCTTGTCCGCGAGTTGCACTTTGAGTGCGAATGACAATGCCAAAGTCGCTTGGTGGAGCATTTGGCGTGTGCCAATGGCATATGCGGAATGCCTTGGAAATTTCCTAGCAGGTTGGGGATAAAAGTGGCTAGTGGTTGCGTGTTGGCATGTGCCAACGGCACGCACGGGCGCTAAAATGGTATAGAGGCTTTGGAATGGGAATTGGCTAGTGATTGCATGTTAGCATGTGCCAATGGCACGCACGGCCACTTTGGCCAAGCCACGGGCGCTATAATGGCATAGCGGCTTTGGAATGAGAATTGGCTAGTGGTTGCGTGTTGGCATGTGCCAATGGCATGCATGGCCAAGTTGAACTAGTTGCACGGTTTGCAAGCCTAGGGCGCTATTTTTGGCATGTGCCAAACGGTATAGTGGCTTAGAAATTGGCTAATGGTGCTGTGATGGACCAGAAAATTACGCCTTCGGCGCGTCGCCCCGCATGCCTCAACTCCCCCGGCGCGCCACTGATGAAGCTACGATCCGAGCCTCATCCCCAGGAAAATGCACGCTCACTTGCCCTTGCGAGCATGCTCGTGGAGCATGATCCAGCTATTTAAGCTTCCACACCTTTCCAACTTACCCTTATTCTGCAAAAGTTTTCAAGGCCATAAGGCCAATGCCAATGCACTTCACATGCATCTATGGCTTCGCCTCATCATAGGAAATCCATCACTGAATTTCCTAGTTAGCTGAACAACCGTCATATTGCCATGTCTTGTCCAGGCTTAAGGCATAAGCCGTGGACTTAGGCACAGGCCGAACCAAGCCCTTGCCATTTCCTACGTTACTTCGCTTACCAACTATTTATAACTTGATAGGAAGTATGAGCATCCACTTAATGGCATGCAACTTAGCCTCATCAAGTCTGGACACAATCATCTCTTGCTTCGAGATACTGAGCTTAGATGATATGAGGTGCCAACGTGCTGGACCGTCAATGCTGCAACTCATTGCGGCTGCCTACGTATCCTTCCCTACTCTAAAGGAATCAATCACAGATCGTAGTTCATCCTCGAAGGGACAAGCAACTTATTCCAACTCGTTTGCTAGGCCGTGGCCAAGCAATAGTGGTAATGGCTTAGTCCGTATAGGCCGTTCCGTCAAATACATCCAAGTGATGCATCATCGAGTCCGTGGAATGGCATAGTGATGCCTTAGCATCATATGCCCTCTCTCAAGGCTAAGCAACTATAAATGAGCCTTAAGCATCATTTATACCCTTCCGGCTAAGCTATGAAGCTTACTTGGTGCATAGTCCGCATATGCACCTTCAACCAACTACCCTTCCCTATATATGTTTATTTGACATTTTTAGAACTCCGATTGGAGGCGATAAAATCCTTCATCAACTCCCTGTTTTACTATTCATGGTTGTTGCCATGTATTTTCCTGAATAACCGGCCAAGGTGGCTGTACATTCACTTCTGGATCACATGCCAGTTCCTATGCTTGTCCAGGATGGCTGAACATTTCCCGAGACAAACCCGATGAAGGGCCGTGATGGCTATATTTCCTACTTTGGCCCATAGGCCACACCAATGTCCAGATGTAATGGCTGTACATTCCTAAGGCCATCTACCCAATTGGCCTGAAGCACCCTTGGTGTGAGATTGGCTCTTGGCCAATGTAACTTCCAACAAAGGTCATATTGGCCTTAGCCAATATGCATACACGATGTGCCTTACCTGGCACCCAATATTGACCCTTGGTCAATTGCCCAACGCAATGCGCCATTTTGGCGTGATATTGGCCTTAAGCCAATTTACCTCTTACCAACCAACGGAAGCTTTGGATGAAGCTTCATCTCAGTCCATGGCGCATCTTTCAGCATGCGCCATGCTAAAAATATGGGGTGTTACAGGTGCGTATTGGCATGAGCCAATGGCACGCACGACCAAGTTTACCTAGTTGCACGGTTTGCAAGCCTAGGGCGCTATTTTTGGCATGTGCCAAACGGTATAGCGGCTTTAGAAATTGGCTAGTGGTGCGTGTTGGCATGTGCCAATGGCACGCACGACCAAGTTTGACCTAGTTGCACGGTTTGCAAGCCTAGGGCGTTATTTTTGGCATGTGCCAAATGGTATAGCGGCTTAGAAATTGGATAGTGGTGCGTGTTGGCATGTGCCAATGGCACGCACGGCCAAGTTGACCTAGTTGCGCGGTTTGCAAGCCTAGGGCGCTATTTTTGGCATGTG
This sequence comes from Papaver bracteatum, assembly GCA_023529315.1. Classification (NCBI taxonomy): domain Eukaryota; kingdom Viridiplantae; phylum Streptophyta; class Magnoliopsida; order Ranunculales; family Papaveraceae; genus Papaver; species Papaver bracteatum. The sequence continues at coordinate 2,449,358 of JAJJWX010002811.1, read as the reverse complement.
CCAAACAGTATAGCGGCTTAGAAATTGGATAGTGGTGCGTGTTGGCATGTGCCAATGGTACGCACGGCCAAGTTTGACCTAGTTGTACGGTTTGCAAGCCTAGGGCGTTATTTTTGGCATGTGCGAAAAGGTATAGCGGCTTAGTTTGGCATGGTTGCCTGTGGGTGCAGTAGGTGGTTTGGTTTTGGCATCGCTGCCATGGTGCGCAGTATGCGGCTTGGTTTTGGCATCGTTTCCATGGTGCGCAGTATGCGGCTTGGTTTTGGCATCGTTGTCATGGTGCGCATTATGCGACTTGGTTTTGGCATCGTAGCAGTGGTGCCAGTATGCGGCTTGGTTTTGGCATCGTTGCCATGGTGCACAGTATGCGGCTTGGTTTTTGCATCGTTGCCGTGGTGCGCAGTATGCGGCTTGGTTTTGGCATCGTAGCCGTGGTACGCAGTATGCGGCTTGGTTTTGGCGTCGTTGCCATGGTGCGCAGTATGCGGCTTGGTTTTGGCATCATAGCCGTGGTGCGCAGTATGCGTCTTGGTTTTGGCATCGTTGCCATGGTGCGCAGTATGCGGCTTGGTTTTGGCATCGTTGCCGTGGTGTGCAGTATGCGGCTTGGTTTTGGCGTTGTAACCATGGTGCGCATTATGCGTCTTGGTTTTGGCATCGTTTCCATGGTGCGCAGTATGCGGCTTAGTTTTTGGAATTAGGGTTCTGTGTCGAAAACCCTAATCTGGCATTTTGAAAAAATACCCCCATTAATTATTGACACATGAATTAAATGCTCTTAGTTAATGTGTTTCTGGTAATACTAGGTCATGGGGTTTTGCGATTTTACCCCTTGTCTAAAATCCACCATCGACATTAATTCCCCTGCTTAGCTCGGAACAGGAGCTTTGTTACGAGGTAAGCATAAGATGGTGCCAAGACAAAAATCTGAGAGAGAAGCAGAAGATTTATCTGAACTTTTTTCTGAGATGCGAACTGGATTTGGAATCCTCTTCCTTGGCAGTTTTTGCACGAATCGGGAGGTTGGCACAAATTGGCGGAAATGGACGGCTGGGAAGCATTGAGCTGCTGGCGCGAGTTGAGAAACTGAGCGTGCTGGCTGGTGCAACTTGGGCGGCATTGACAGGTCTCTATGATTGGTGGGACCGGTGTAAAGTGGAACGTCCTAGCTGGTTGGGAAGACTCTGAAACCCTAATTGCCGCCCGTCATTGGAATTGCTGTAGGATCCTCATGCGAACTCGGATTTTGACGGTCCGCATATGTATCTTTAAGCCCAGAAAATTTACAAGCTTTAGTAAAAAAGCTTTTCGGATTTTGAGCTTGTTTAGGGGGTGATAAGCACTAAATAGTAAACTTCCAGGAGGTTTTCAGTACTTTTCCAGGTTGCGTGTTGTCTGATGTTTTGGTCACCTCCCCTTGCTTGTTCATCCGATTGTCGTGATATATTGAAAAAATGTAGGTGACTTCTATACGAAGAGAATGGTACATAACCCAATGCTAGATTCCAATTTGTCCCAGTTCGTAATTCAATATTGGGAAGTGTAGATTTCCCTAAGCTGAGCTTGTTCGGAAAACGCGTTTCATGACTTTGGTACTTCTTTCACATGTCGTAGAAGCATAATAAGGAACTTAAATGATGTTATATCACTTACTTTCTTGATTTTCTGATCGTACTGATTTTCCACGCTTGATCCATCCCAATCCCATGTAATCTTCGTATTAGGTGCTTAACAACGAAGTTGGGAATCATGGGTCCATTAGTATGAGCAACCATAGAGTTTTTGACGATGAATCACTTGCACCTCCAGGTTATGAAGTATTGATTTCTAATTCAGTGGAAGTGGCGGAAATCCCAATTGATCCTCAGATGGTGGAACCCGAATTGAGGATAGTAGAAACTGCTTCGTCTGAAGTTGACCGTATCTTGTGAGATTTGACGGTGAAGGGATCCCGTGTATATGATCAGTCCTCCAGTATGGTTTACATGCTTCCATTTTGTAGTCGTTGTTGTTGTGGTGAAGTTCTGAATGAACGACAATAATTCTCGGTAGGGGATGTAGTTCGAAGAGAGCATGTTGTCGTAGTAACAAAGTAGGTTGGCATGCTTCTTGTAGAAAATATTGTGTATATGTACCCGAAGAAAATATTGCACATATGATTTTGAATACGTAGAGAATACTGTGCACATAATTTTGAACCCAAAGTAGGATACTGTATATGAATCCCGAAGAAGAATACTGTATACGTGCTTCATATGAACCCGAAAGAATTACTGTATATGAATCCCGAAGAAGAATACTACATATGTGCTTCATATGAACCCGAAAGAATTACTATATATGAATCCCGAAGAATAATACTGTATATGTGCTTCATATGAACCCGAAAGAATTACTGTATATGAATCCCGAAGAAGAATATTGTATATGTGCTTCATATGAACCCGAAAGAATTATTGTATATGCTCTTGAACCCAGAAAATATACTGCGCATATAATTTTGAACCCGAAGTAGGATACTGCATATCTATTTCGAAATCATAGAAAATACTATTCTCCCATGTGTCAGGGATTTTTCTCTTGTCGAGCGCGGTTATGTGTTTGGGAGATAATTTCATAATTTCTCTGTTTTGTTTTGTGCAGATATCTTGTTGCTAAGCAAGGAAATCCGACAAGATGTTACCTGAACAAGGCTCCGTTTCGTCGAAAGATGTTGATAGTTCGAAACCAAACATAGATAATGAGTTCTTTACCAAACCCTTTGCTCCTTCTCGGAGGAATCTTCCAGACTTCGAGCCAACTTTATTGACTGATGTGAAAATGAAAATAAGACATGCACAGTTCGGCCGAAGCATACCATACGGTTTTGTCTTCACAAAGGGGTGTATTCTTCTTCCAATATCACCGGTGATGATGGAGAGACTGGCAATGCGGACAGTGGTTAGTAATCCCAGGTTCCTTCTATCAACCGTGCTCTGGTTTGGGAGCGGCTTCTCTGGTTGGAAATAGATGCTTCCTTGATACAGTGCGGTTGAGGACTTGCAGATATGTCTTGACATTCTGACTTGAAGAAGTACAGTATTCCACACAAATGTTCCATCACGGACCACACGGTTTTGTGGACGAAGTCCCCATAAATTATACGTCGCTTGACATGAAGAGATTCTACGTGAAACCAGGGGGTTTGATGATTTGCCTCGATTTTCGAAGAAGTCGTTCATCTTTGCATATGATGAAATTGTGATTGTTAATCCCCTGCGGGGTATTCAAGTGTGACGGTAGAAGGATGCAGGATGCCAGTGATGGAAAGGATGCAGGTTGTCGGCGTTGGAAAGACGTAAGCTGTCAGCGCTGGAAGACGCAAGTTGCCGGTGCTAGCCATTGAGCAGAGAAACTAGCACAGGAGAGGAACCATCTGTTGGTGTTGACTAGGGTGGGGTATTGTGGCTGGTCATGTGCATGATGCATGTGTGCCTGACATGTGCGCCTGGCATGTGCGTCTGGAGCTGTCTTGGACGCGGACTGTTGGTACTGGAACTTTGGCTATCAAGCTGTGATGATAGCACGGGAGGCTTCTTTCCGTGGGACGGTGGAATCGATACTTGGAAGGCATGCATGGTGGATCACAGAATGTTGGTGTTAGCGGTAGCGTGGTAGTTCTTCGAATGTTACTGTAGTAGCGTCAGATACCTCATGAATAGTAACTGGTAACCGTCATGATGTAGAGTCGGTACACATGATGATGCAACAAAGAGTTGAGCTGAAATAGGCAGTCCTCCAAATGACGAAGGATGTCTTCTTTGAGAAAAGTAAACCACTCTTGAATGGCTTCCTTTGTACTTATGTCTTCTGAATTTCTTCTGTGTTTTTTTTTTTGAAAGGCAAATGAAGCACCTGGCTTATGGTTTTGATTTTCTGGATTTCTAGGTTAATAGAAAAGTCTCCTTTTTATTATCTGGGATGAAGCGTTTAGGATAAGGAAGATATCAAAAGATGAATATATGTTTTTGAAAGACATATTGGATGTCTGGTTTAAAGTTTAACCGGTTTTGATAGATAGTTGGTAGCTTTTGAGGATATTAGATGATTTCTGGGATGAATGGTTTTGATAATATAACTCTGATTATGCTCCGTGAAGGGAATATTGTTTTTATGAAAGTGTGTGCTAGCAATAGCACAAGATGCAATGGTATGATGGTTTTATTGAGAACCTAAAAATAGATCGTATATCTTGCTTGGTCTAGACCCACTTACTTTATAGGTTTTGCCGTGAGCAATCCCCTTTTCCATGTAAAAGGCGGCTTTGCTGGTAGGATTGCCAGCAAGTCTTCAATCGCTGATAGCATCTTCAGTGGTTTTGCTGGTAGGATTGCCAGCAAGTCTTCAATCGCTGGTAGCATCTTCAGCGGCTTTGCTGGTAGTATTGGCAGCAAGTCCCCCATCGCTAGTAGCAGCGGATTTGCATGTAGGATTTCTAGCAAGTCCCAAAATCGCTGCTAGCATCTTCAGCGAGTCCCCAGTTTTCCCGTATAGTTTTTACGACTGGTAACTAGGTTGAGTTGTAGATCCCCTAAACTGTGTGCCTGCTTCTGCCATCTTTTTTTTTTTTTTTTTTTTTTTTTTTATAATCAAAGGCCTGAAACGCAGGCTAACGATCAGCCTCAACAGTTGGAGCTAGCCAAGCAGGGGGCATGGACCAAGACATAGAAAGTTTCCTCAGTTTTCCCCAATTGGCTAACTCATGAGCAACTGAATTACAAATTATAGGTTGAAAGGTAAAGATACAAGAAATTAAAGATGAGGCAAACAACTTAATGTCTTTGAAGATTGCATCAGTTCTAGAATCACCCTCAAAACATCCTGAAGAGAATTGATCCATCAAAAGTTTAGCGTCACTTTCAATAATGAGATGAGTAAGCTTCAGCTCCACAGCTTTCTTGAGGCCACCCCAAATTGCACTAGCTTCGGCTTCCTCGGAAGAAAAGACCTCAAACACCAAGGCAGCACAGATAGAGGCTTTTCTACAGTGATCTCTCATCACAAAACCTGCACCATTGTCTCCAGAAATATCATCGTAAGCACCATCAGTATTACATTTAGTCCATCCAATCGCTTGGGGCATCCACTTATGGTTAAAACTGATATTGGTAGAATAAGGAGCTATAAAGGTAGTTTTCCTAGTCATAAGCTTGGCTTTAGCTCTTTGTAGGACAGAATTATGATTTTCAGACAAGTTTTGGAAGACCAAATTATTTCTACTGGTCCTAATAGACCACAGAATAGCAACAAAAAGCTGCTGGTCGTCATTAGTCAGTTTGGAATAACAATCCAGCAACCAAAAAGAAAGTCATTGTTGAAAAGAATTTTGAGAGAAGAAAGCAGTATTTATGCAAAACTTTGAAAGAAACCAAACCTTAGAGACAAAGGGGCAAAGCACCAAAGCATGCATACTGGTTTCCAGGGGTTCATTGCACCTGGTACAAGCAACAGATTGCATAGGCATTCTGGTATGGAGGACAGTTCTAGCTGGAAGGGAATTCTTAGCAGACTTCCACAAGAAAAGTTAAATTCTGTAAGGAACTCTTATTTTCCAGATATGTAACCAAAGAGATTTACAGGGAGAGGGGTATAAACCTCTGAGTCCCAAGTAAGCAGATTTTGAAGAAAATTTCCCATTCTTCGAGAGCTCCCAAGCCCTCCTGTCAGGAGTGCAAAGCTGGCTTAAGGGAATAGAGATAATCTTCTTAATAGAAGCATCATCAAAGTGAGTAGCAAGTCTAGAAACAATCCAAGTCCTAGAGGAATTATCAATGAAGTAAGCAACAGTCAAACTAGGATTTAGAGGGGTATCAGGGTTAGGGGAAGCCAACCCTAAAGAAGGAATCCATTTATCACACTAAGGGTTGATAAATTTACCATCTCCCACAATCCAAGAAACAAAAGGTTTTATTAACTCTTTAATAGCATGAAGGCATTTCCAGGTCCAAGAACACTTGGGAGGACATTTCGCATTCAAAAAATCAGTTTTGGGAAAGTATCTGACTTTTAAAATTTTAGCTAACATGCAATCAGGATTTTCAAGAAGTTTCCAAGCATTTCTAGCTAACATAGCCAAGTTTTTTTAACTCAGCTTTTCTAAAGCCCAAGCCACCCTCAGATTTAGGAGCGCAAAGAGAATCCCACCCCAAAAGATGAAGTTTCCTATCCTTGGGATCCAAGGATTCTCCTCACCAAAACTTGCATAGGTGAGCATCCATCAATCTGCAAAGATGTTTGGGTATGAGAAAAGCACCCATTTGGTAAAGAGGAATATCCTGACTAATGTGTTTGACCAGGGTAGTTCTTGCATCCTGAGAAAGAAGTTTATGTAACCAGACAGTAATCCTAGCATCCACCGCCTGTAAAATACTCATGTGAGTTTGAATTTTAGAAGACTGAAAAACAGTTGGAGTACCCAGGTATTTATCTCCCAAGTCTCTGTTTTGGATATCCAAAATATTGGCTAGCATAGATTTCCTATGCTCAGGTACCTTCCTACTGAAAAGAATACCAGACTTCTCAAAGTTTATTTCTTGTCCAGAAGCAAGACAGTATTTTTGAAGATAATTTTTTATAACACTAAAATTTTCAGTAGTGGTAGTTGAAAAAAGGAGGGAGTCATCAGCAAAAAGAAGATGAGTCATCTCAGGGGCATTTTTACAGATTTTTATACCATGAAGAGAGCCATTTCTCTAGAGGCTATCTATATAAGAAGAGAGAGCCTCAGCACAGAGAATGTATAGGTAAGGGGATAAGGGATCTCCTTGTCTAAGGCCTCTCTCAGGTTTTAAAAAACCGGTTGGGCTACCATTAAGCAAAACAGAATAAGAGACAGTAGACACACACTGATTTATGAGCTTTATCCAATTTTCAGCTAAACCCATTTTCCTCAGGACTTTTTATAAAAAAGACCATTCCAATTTATCATAAGCTTTGGACATATCAAGTTTTATGGCAGCAGTACCCTCCACTTTATCATTATGATTTACAGAATATATGGCTTCATTTGCTAGAAGAATATTATCAGAAATACTCCTCTTAGGAATGAAGGAACTTTGATTTTGGGAGATAACTTTATCCATAAAAGTTTTTAGCCTGTTAGCCAGGGTTTTGGAAAGGATTTTGTAAATAAAATTACATAGACCTATGGGTCTATACTGGTTAACTAATTCAGCTAATGGGACTTTGGGGATGAGGGCTATATTAGTATGATTGAAAACTTTAGCTATCTGACCAGTCCTAAAGCAAGTTTGAGTCATGTCAACTACAGCATCACCCACAATATCCCAATGTTTTTGGTAAAAAAGACCAGTGAAGCCATCAGGCCCATGAGCTTTCTTACCTCTCATTTGAAAAACCGCATTTTTTATCTCCTCTGCAGTTAGAGGAATATTAAGCAGATCATTGTCACCAACAGAAAATTTTACTGGGAGATCCCTTAAGATCTCATCCTGAAAAAATTGGGGTTGAGAGGAATAAAGACTGTTAAAGTAATCAAGGAAATATTTTCCAATGCTATCTCTATCAGTTAGAGTAACATTGTTAGAATCTTTGATCCAGCTAATGGCATTTATATTCCTTCTGAAAAGGGTAACTTTATGGAAATAGGGAGTGTTTCTGTCTCCTTCCACCAGCCAAACTTCTCTAGACTTATCTTTCCAGTAAAGTTCCTCAAGAGAATACAGAAACTCAAGTTTAGAGGTAAGTCTAGCAGAGGTAATAGCATCAGTAGGATTGGAAGTTTGAAGATTTAACAGATCCTTCCTGGTGGTAGATATATCAGACTGAATATTACCAAAGGAAGATTTATTCCAGTTTCTAAGGCCCTTTTTTGTATTTTGTAGTTTAGATTAAAGCTTATAGGCTGGGGAGCCTATAACATTAACAGACCAAGAATTAGCAATAACATCTCTGCAAGTGGGATCCTCTATCCACATATCCATAAAGTGGAAAGGTCTAGGCATACAAAGATCTTCATAATTGAAGCCAACATGTATGGGACAGTGGTCAGAAGAGTCTCTAGGAAGGTTATTAACACAAATCTTAGGGCAAAGATCATCAGCCAATTGATTTAAGAGACATATATCTAGTCTCTCAAGAATCAATTCAGGACCCTGTTGCATATTAGACCAGGTAAACCTAGGACCAGAGAAACCAGGGTCATGCAAATTATGAAGCAAGCAAAAGTTTTTTAGAAATTCACAGTCAGAATCATTTATTTCTAAACCACCATTTTTATCCTCACAACCTAAAAGAGTATTAAAATCACCAATGACAAAGACTGGTTCACTAACAGGGGCTATGATTTGTTGTGTGAATTTCTCCCAAAAGGAGGCTCTAAGAGCACTATTAGGTTCACCATACAAAAAATGGATATGACAAGTTTTGGAGTGGATAATATCAGTAGTAGTCACATGGATGCCCCTCAAACTAGAAGATATAATAGACAAATGAATTTCCTTTTTCCAGGCCAAAACCAAGCCACCACTTCTACCAATACTAGGAACATTTAAAGTGCATGGGAAACCCGTGCTTTTTAGTTTCCTTGCAGCCAAATCTTTCCCCATTTTTGTTTCAGATAGAAATATAATATCAGGGTTCACATTTCTACATAGCATGCCAAGTTCTTTATTAGCATATTTTTTTCCTAGGCCTCTGATGTTCCAAGCTATAAGATTTATATTATTGACAGGGAATTGATTTAGGTGGAGATTAGGAATATCCAAAATAGGGTTGCTAGGAATGGGGTGTACCTGGGATAGAGAGCCAAGATCACTTCCAAGAGGAGAAGTAGCAGTATCACCATTTTGAGTAGAATTTTTAAGAGAGACCAGATTGGGATCAACATCATTGAGAGAGGAATTATTGCGGACATCATTTCTTTTAGGGGAATGACCAGCAGGAACGGTGAAGTTACCCATAGAATTAAGCATAGCTTGGGTATTAAGAGAATAGTTGGATAGATCAATATCAGGTATATCATCCAATTTGGTAATGGGGGAACATAATTGAGCATAATCAGGTTCATTTATGGCTTGTTCTTCAGAGATGATACTTAAAGAATCAACCGCAGTTGTAGCTCTGGTACATTTCCTTAAATCAGCTCTTGGATTAATCTTCCTTTTAAGATTAGTAATGGCATCTTTTTCAGCAGAGAAAGCAACTCCTCTAGTAATAATGGGACTGACATTTGGAGATGTGGTTGTTTTGAATCTCCTTGAAGAAGTAGTAGTCTGAATCGTACCACTCGAATTTAAACGGACCCAGTAATAGTAACAGAATTAGTCTGGAACATGCTTTGTTTACCAATTACTGGTAACCCTCTATCTATATGAGTAGAATGTTGTTGTACAGGACCAACATCTAAGATCTTCAGAGCTGGAGATCTATTAATAAAGGGGCCCATCTGGAAAGAGTTGGATAAAAAAAACTTAGTAGGGTCCTGTATACCATTATCAATAGCAACAGACTTGCCTGAAGAATTATCCTGCAGAGAGGAACTCATTGGAGTATGTTGGATATCCTCAAACAACTGTGTATTTGTATCAGCTGTACCAGAAGAGGAAGTACATTTCTCTTTTCCCGGTGAAGGCATCATAAGCTTTGAAATGCTTGGTAAATTATAGCTGTTACGGCTTGAGTCTAACTCTTTGAGCTTCTTCTGTTTGAGTTTCCAAGCAGGAAAATTCTGATCCTTGTGATTAAGAACTCGGCACGAGGTACAGAAATATCTTGGGACAATGATGTGTCTACATTCAATTAGGAATGGTTCATTTCTACCATTAGTAAAGAGAGGTATACCAGTTGGTAAAGCTTTATGTACTGGAATTTTGATGCAGACTTTGACACTTTTCTTGTGTGGATGTTTACCAAAAGGATTCTGAGCTTCAATCAGTTCTCCCATACTTGTAGTAAGTAACTTTAGATCTTCATACCCAGTACATTCATTTGGAACATTACACAATATAAACCACATAATCTCTTCTTCAAAGACAAGTTGATGGTTTGGGGGAAAACCATCCTTTGGTACCACCTTTAGGACAGAGAGGTAACCACATATGAACCAGGGTTTTTGTGAGTTAATTCTGTTGAAGTCCTCTTCAGAGAGAAAACGGATGAGAACCTTATTTCTTTGACCATTAAAAGTAGAGACAGTGGGATTTTGATCCAAGGGCCAATTGTTGCAGATATAATATCTGATAGAAGAGGTTGGGATGAGGGTTTCACAGCAGATGTAGGAAACCATACACCATTTGCAATTAGTATCATCATCAGCTAGAATAACTCTTTTGTCTATAAAAACAGGTTTAGTGAGGGTAGCAGGAAGATTGAGTGTATATGACATTTGGGTAGAGAGAGCTTGGATCTCAAGGTTAAGAGTATTAGATTCAGCAGAAGAATAAGGTTTTCTCATAGTGAGGGGTATGAGAACATATATCTCAAGGGTAATGGTAGTTTTGGGATTCTCAGTATGTATTATAAAAAGAATGGTTAAGAGAAAAGAATTTGTTTGATTATTAAACTGATAGGTATTGATGCCAACAGAGTACCATATGGAAGAGAGAGTAAGGTTTATTGGCTTGTATGTGTGAACCTTAAAAACAGAAAGGGAATACTGATGACCAAAGTCAAGGCAGGTTTTAAGGAGGCTTTGGTGTAAGGTAACAGGGTTGAGACTGAAAAGAGTACTTTGGGATAGAGGTTTAACGTATGAGACATCCAACTCAATATGAGACTTACTTGTTTGTTTTTTGTATGAAGTGTTCACGTGAGTGCTAAGATGGGAGCAGCTCCACAGGGTAGGATATTGGTGCGATAAAAGGAGGGAATGTGTACTTTTATATTGGTTTGTTGAAGATTTGTTGCACTTGTCTTTACTTGTAGTGACGTAAAGATGATGATATCATATTCCAAGAGTAATAATGGTAGCAATTTGAGGGAGGTGAACATTTTTGTGAGAGTGGGTAGGTGATGGTATTTGGATAAGAAATTGGCGGGCCTTTTTGGTGGGTGAACTAGACTCATTCCTGGACGTCATACTCCTAATTGCAATGGTGCCTCCCAACTGATGCTGTTGTATCCCAATCTGCATACAACATAAAGTGTAAATTAGTCCCCAAAGATAATATTCAAAAGATGGTAACCTACCGAACCTCCTCTTTAACACGCCCTGGTGAGGCATGTCCGTGATAATTGCTAATAGGTGTTGAAAAAAGTGAGGTTTGATGTGATTATGAAAATAAGGATTTGGAACAGAATCTAGGCTTATACGCGGCCTAGGATAACTATGAATGCTTGAGTAAAAGGTACACGCATGAAGTTGCATGGGCGAAGAGAACGAAGCGAATTGACGATAAACCAACCGCCATAAATGACAGTTAATGAAAAAATTTATGCCTTTAAATGGTGGGTTTTGAACATGATTAAGAAACTCATCAGTTTTTTTACTGGAAAAGGGAAGATATAGATATAGATTGATAGATGGCTTCCGGTAATTCCAACCCCGCACCCCCTTCTTTTTCAGATCAATATCAGAGGCTAGCAACACTGCTGTGCAATTTGAGTATTGGAGAATTGCAGCAGTTAAGGAATGATGCACAGACCAAGTTGGATCGTCGTGAAGCAATTCGGCAGAGAAAAATAGAAGCGGAGGTTCGCAGGCAAAGAGATGAACGTCGGAAGGAGAGTATGTATGCAGAATGGGTACCTCAATACTTGAAAAGATGAGAAAGGAAGGATGGTGAGTGGGAGGCAAAGAAAGAGGAGAAGGCTGAAAAGAAGGCTAAGGGACCACTATATGGGAGTGGAACTGATGAAGATATTGAATCTTATGGAGGATTTGATGCAGATGGATAAGGTGGGGTAGAAATGGAGACGAGCGATTTGGATTCAGATTATGTGGATAGCAGTGACGAGGCAGCAGTTGAGCAAATAGAGTATGACTCTGATCATCTGAAGGCGCGATTTGAGAGAGAGATAGCCAGTCCCAAGAAGTATTCTCGGACCATGAACGAGGGAGAGCAGTTTCCTTTAAGTGTGAGTGCCCGTGTTCCTTATTCTGATGAGGATTCTGATTCCAGTGGTACATCTCCAGCCCCATCGATCAGTTAAGACAGTGAATGGTGAACGAATGAGGGGTAGCAAGACGTGTGGTGGATGCCACAAAGTCACCAGGAGGAGCTAGATTTTTTGGGCGTTTAAAAAGCTTTGAAATAGTAAGCATATTGTTTATGAACATGCTCCTCCGATGATTTCCTTGACTACCCGTCTTATTGAATCTACAATTGAAGGTGATGGAAAGTCTTTTTCTCTTATTTTTTTTCTCTTCTCGGTAAGTACTTGTACAGTGATGTTTAAGTTCTTTTTTTTGTGGGATGTTTGAAGAACGACTGGAAGTAATGGTGATAGTGGTAAGATTGCTAGAAAGTTGTTGTTTTATGAATTTAATGGTGTCTGTAATAGAGGTCTGTAGGTAGTGGGTTTGGTTAAGGGTTTTATGATGTTGGTTTGTAATGATGCTAAACAGGTTGCTACAATGTCTGTGATGTTTGGTACTTCGATTTCTATCTTTAATGTTGTTGTTGGAAACTTGGTTATTGCCTTGAAATATGTTTGGATAGAAAGTGTGCTTAGCTTTGGTAGCACTGTAAGTTCTTTGTTGCTTTTTTTTGTTACTAAGCTTGAGAAGATAATGCAAGAAACTATAGTTAAGACAGCTAAAGATGAGAATTACTAGATGGGTGATTGGATTTTGAAGCACTTCAGTAAGCATTAAAGCTGGATCAAAACCAAGTTTTAGAACTGAGTTAACATACGAGTTGCAGAGCTAAAAACGGATGAGAGAGAAGTCAGAATTTGAGAAGTTGGCGAGGATGGTTCCTTTAGACATGTAGAAGTGTGTTGCTTCTGCCATCTTGATGCTTGTATCGAGGCGCAAGATCGATTTCTGAAAGCAGATATTGTAACCGAGAGATTGAAACTCCCGCTGTGGTCGCCAATTGTTTATGGGAGAAAATCGCCTCTGCCGAATTTGGTAAATTCGATGGTGGAGAGACTGGTTTAAACCCTTAAACAAATGTGCTGCACGTGAGCACTTTTGATTCGAGATATCAATCTGTATAACTATGGCCTAAACCAAGAAGATGGCCATTCCAGATTTGCTTCGGTCACAAAGTGGAGGAGAAGGGTTGATTTTGGGAGGATAGCGAAGAAGGGTGATGAGACCAGAGAGTTCTGGCTAGGTAGTATCTCGACTTGTATCAGAAGTGTAGAAGCTTGCTAGTGATGGAAGCTTTTGAGAGAGCTTTCAAAGTTGCTATCTGATAGTGCTGTATTTTGCCTGACCAAGACTTGTGTGTTTTGGCAGAATAGGTGAAACCTATTTATACAAGTGAGATTGAACGTAACCTGGCCTCATTAAGGAATTGAGTAAATGTGCCAATTAAAACAGAGGAGGTGGAAAACGTTGGCTTTCTGGTGAGAAATGTTTTCACTATAAATTTCCTTATTTAATTGACCGTATTAATTCCTTGCACGCCTTGATTTATTGCGAGCGTAGTGTACGCTGCACGTTGTGACCGCCAAACCAAAACCCCAAGAAATCATCCCCCAGTATTTGTTGATGTCTCGAGAGTTGGGCGCAAGTGGCAATGCCAAAGTTGCTAGTGAAGTGTTGCGGCATGTGCGGGATGTCTCGACCGCAAGTTGTACTTTGAGTGCGGATGGCAATGCCAAAGTCGCTTGGTGGAGCATTTGGCATGTGCCAATGGCATGTGCGGAATGCCTTGGCCGTGATTTGTACTTTGAGTGCGGATGGCAATGCCAAAGTCGCTTGGTGGAGCATTTGGCATGTGCCAATGGCATGTGCGGAATGCCTTAGTCGCGAGTTGCACTTTGAGTGCGAATGACAATCCCAAAGTCACTTGGTGGAGCATTTGGCGTGTGCCAATGGCATGTGCGGAATGCCTTGGAAATTGGCTAGCAGGTTGGGGATAAAAGTGGCTAGTGGTTGCGTGTTGGCATGTGCCAACGGCACGCGCGGGCGCTACAATGGTATAGCGACTTTGGAATGGGAATTGGCTAGTGGTTGCGTGTTGGCATGTGCCAATGGCACGCACGGCCACTTTGGCCTAGTCACGGGCGCTATAATTGTAGGACCAGAATATCGCTACAACGTTATTCCTGCGATATTAACAACGTTTCTACGAGCGTCACTGCCAATTCTTTAACAACGTTTCACGAGCGTCACAGAATACCTAAAAGAAACTAACGATGGAAGAAATAAAAGAAGAATATATTGATCCTGCGATGATCATCATTCTTGCGATAGAGAATATTGTAGCGATTGCGATGAGATCGCAGTATAGATCCGAAATAGGAGGAAAACTTAGTTGTCGTCCATTATGTAAATCCCTATATAAAGGGCTCGATAGATCCAGAAAAGGATGATGTATTTTTGATAGTTGAAAGAGTCTTGAGGAGAGATAAACTTCAAGAGAATATTTGTAATCTTGATTTCTTCTAATTCTGTAAACATTTCTGAGATTTGAATAGTAAAGTGTCATTTAAATCTTTGAAGTTTAATTGATCTCCAATAGATTTCTATAGAATCTTAACAAGGGTGTAGTGTGGGAATTCCTGCAACTACATTTTGGCGCCCAGAAACAGGGAGAATCAAGTTAAGAAATCTCTAATTACAACTTGAAGATTTGAAGAAATTGTTAGAGTTGAAGAAATGGCTAGAAGAAGAAGAAATACATCAGAACCACCGACAACTGTGAGAATAAGCAAAAGACTTGCAGGAGAGGGAACAGGTGAATTGGAAGAATCTTTAAGGATAAGATCAGGAATAAATAGAATAAGAAATGAAGCAGAAAGTTCAATTCAACAACCGAATCAACAAACACAAGATATGAACGTGGATTATGATAGAGTGAGTGTGCATACTTGGAGGTCGGATTCGATAGAAGAAGCAGAAAATCGACAATTGAGAAATGAAGAAGAAGGAGAAAGAAATCAAGAAATGGTTGGAGGATTAATTCATGAAGGACATGAAATAGTAGATGATTTGAGACAAAGAATACAGAAATAAAGAAGATTAGAGGCAGAAGAGCATGCAAATTTAACAAGACAAAATCATGAGCTAAGAATGGAGAATTTGAGGTTACAAAGAAGGAGATCAAGAAGAATATGAAAGGGAGAAGAATTATTACAATCACGGTGGAAATAATAAGATTCAAAGATTTGATCAGCCACAAGAAACTTATGGTGGACAAAGGCAGAATAACTTTAGAGGGCAAGGAAATCAAAAGATAATATGGGAAGAAATTAAGATGCCACCTCTTAATGCCAGCATAGAAAAAATTTGGGAAGCTATTATTCTAATGGAGAATATACCTTCGCCATGGAACATGGGGAAAGAACCACATCCAAGCAATCGAAGTCAAGAATTTTTTCCTTACCATCACTTTCATGGTCATTCAATAAATAATTGTAGGAATTTAAAGAGGATAATTTTGAGGATGATTGATCAGGGGAAGTTAAATCACTTTCTAGTAGGACATCCACAACCTCATCAACTACCGCCAGCACCAGAAATTCGCAGAGTGAATGTTGTAAAAGGAGCAGAAACATTCGTGATAGAAGTGGGGGCTAAAGCAAAGAATTTATTTTGTAAATCCATTGTGCATTCATTCAGAACTATAGAAGATTTCCATGATAATGTTTTAAGTAGAGTCTTCGCGAGAAATACAGATGGAAGAGAGATAATGAATATAGCGAGAGCCTCACCATTATAAGAATGGCAGAAACAAACTCTATCTTTCACTGCGCAAGATATACCAGAGCTTGGCGAGCAGCATGACAACCCATTGGTGGTACGATTAGAGATAAAACCAAAGCAAATGCAAGAGGAAGATGAAGAAAATAATGGTAAAATTGAAGACTCTTGGGCCATCAATAGAGTCTTAATAGATACTGGGAGTTCAGTTGATATCTTAATCTATCATACATATAGAACCATGGGCGGAAGAGATGAAGATTTGATACTATCAACGTATAAAATCTATGGATTTAACGGTACAACTAACAAACCAAAAGGGGAAATTGAAATGAAAATACCGTTAAAAGGAATATCTTCAAAAATCTTATTCTGTGTTGTGGACATCGAGTCACCTTACAATGCTTTGATAGGACGACCTTGGTTACACGGGATATTGGGTGTAGCATCTACTTATCACCAGTGTATTAAATTTCATCATCTTAAAGGTGTAGGAGTTATTAAAGGAGATTGGGGAGAAAGCAAGAAAAGTTATGAAATCGATATGAAGTCTTGCGAAGAAAGAGCTGAAAAGAATAGCAATTGGAAGTACAAAATCAAACAACAACAGAGGTGTGAAAGGTTAATGATTGATACAATAGAGCGGAAAGAGGATGTGAAAGATGATGGCGAACGTCTCGCAGAAAAAGAAAAAACGGTAAAACGTAGCAGAAAAGCAGAAAATAGTAAGTAGAGAGGTAAAACGATGAACTTTAGAGAATTCTATGAATGATTTGTTTGAAGAATATGTAATTGAACAAAATTTTCTGCTTGAAAGAATCGCAAGACTTTACAAAAAGAAAGAAGATCAAAGTTATGAAATTCTATCAGAGTTACAATACTCGCGAGAAACGCGAATAAAATTTCGCAGAGATTAAAGAATGGGACGAACCTTTATGGCGTGCACCCTAGTTCGCGAATAAAATTTCGTAAGAGGCAAATGTAAGACCTACGAGCACGTCATATGAGGGGGTATCTTTTGACATGATTCAGGGGTAAGGTTATACCGCTGCTGGATCCTGAGTCATGCAGATGTTGGGGTTAAAGAAAACCTATCCGGGAGAGAGATCTTGGATTTCCAACTATATATGGTTATACCCTGGTTGGAAGACCGAGAATCTCTTCCAAGAAGTGCAAAGTATGACCAAGGCGCCGAGGTACACGGTTGATCCAAGGGCGTACGAAACTTCCTTGCCATTCTTGGTAAGTCTTGGCTATGATGCACTTGGCCTGAAGAAAACCCCACTTAGGGTGCAGCCTTGTAACTATAAGCCATATAGGCATAAAGGAAAATAGGCTGCGAAAACAGCTGGTTGTTGGTAAATCTGGATGGGAGGAGCTAGTCTTGTATGGCCGATGTGCCCTCCTTGAAGGGGCAACCAGGGGGAAGATAAGGGCGGCACCCTCCATTAGGGAGCTGATAAGTGTCTTAAGACGGCAATGTCATGGGGCTTTATGATCGCAAGAACATTTAGGCCTGTCATATTGTCGCGTGACGTAAATTATACAGAGGCAACAAGCCAAAATTTAAGATGAGATCAATGGGTTTTTACATGAAAGTGTAAAGACGTCATGCGATTTCATCGCAAGACGGCAATGTCACGAGGCTTTGATCTCGCGAGAGAGCTTAGACTTGTCATATTGTCGCAATAAAATCAAAGAAGAAATATAAGGCAAGATCAATGGGTCAATACATGCAAATGTAAAGACGTCCTGCAATATTGTCGCAGAAAGAAATAGCGTGGAAAAATAAGACCTTTAATTAGGAAGGCGTAATAAGACCACAAGATTACTGCGATAATACTCGCAGATGTTATGAGAATTGCGATTTCACGCAGTTATTGTTGACGATAGGATCGCCAATATTAAGGAAAATTTTATTTACCACTAATATCTAATCTTTAATCAATTTTTATATTGCAGATGAATAATAGAGGCAAGTATGGGAATGCATGAGAACAATGAAATTATTATTCATCTATCATATAAAAATTGTATAGATAAATGCACGCAGATAATTAAGCAATAATAATTATATTGATTGATTGACTTGCAGAAAAAGAACTGTTTTCTGATTCATACAGGTAGAAGCAAGAGAAATTCACAAAATTGGAAGAAACTCATAGCAATGTTACAGAAAGAAGAAAATAAATATACAAGGAAGATAGAAGGAAAAAGAAGAACTAGTTAGATTCATCGCCATCTTCTTTATCAGATTTCTCTTCATCGCCAGATTTCTCCCTTTCATCATTATCATCACTATCTTCATTCTTATCAGATTTTTCTCCTCCACCAGATTTTTCTCCTTCGTCATTATCATTATCATTTTCATCCTCGTCAGAATCCTCAGCTTCACTATCAGAGATGTTAAGATTTGGGATTATTGCGGGGATTTCCTTTGCAAGATAAGGATATATAGAAGGATAAATTCCATGATCATTGCAGACCAACTTAACAGAATCATTACGAACAACAATGAGAGATCTATTGAAATTCGCGGTAGTAATGTCAAATTGCTCCTTCAATCGTGAATATTTTTTATTGCGAGCAGCAAGGGTATTTTCAAGTTCCCCAATTCTTTCAAGATATCTTTTCTCAGCTCCTGCGAGAATATATGACAACAAGTTAGAAACTTTGTAAAAAAGAGTAATAAAAACAGAAAGTTAGCGAGAAGAAGAACATCAAACAACATTCTCTTTCAGAAATCATATCTCTAATTAAGGCTACTTGTTCAACTTGAAGTCTAACATTTACACCTAAGTCATTCCTGGCATTGTCAAGAACCTTCACAGCCCAAGAAAACTCATCATCGCTATTAATGAGGAGACGAGATCGAACTTGAGTCTCCCTCACAAGAAGATCTTCATTCTCACGGATAAGTTTATCTCTGTCTGTTTGAACGTTAAGGAGAGTTTTATGAAAGTCTGCTAGGGTCTTGGATCCCCTTTTTATGGCAAGATCTTTCTCGTCAATAAGATCACTATTCTTCTATCTTAATCTATCTATTTCTTTCTTTGAATCAAGATAAAAGCGCTTATATTTATCAGTCAAACTAAATTGAATCTGTGTTCAATTTTTAGGAGATTAAGCTTGGATCTAAGTTCATCTATGGAGAGGGATTTAATCTTATCATCCGAAAAATTACTTAAAGAATTATTAAGACATGCAAGAAGAGTATGATCATCTATAGGTTCAGGGAAATTTTGAAAGAGTATAGCCTCGTCAGTAAGACCATAAATATCTGCAAGTTAAAAGTGGCCGCTTGAATAAGCTGCGATAGAGTAAAAAGAATTAAAAAAGAAAGGAAATTATTCATACCATATAATTGTTGGTTAGCTCTATCAAGATCAGAGATCTTTTGCTTATCAACTGAAGCTTCTGTCTTAAGCTGTTTATTCTTCTTGCGAAGCTCAATAACTTCAGATTCTAATTTTTCTTTATCTTGGCGAAGTTTAGCAGCTTTCTCTTCAGAGTGGGCATATCTTTTATCTAAATCGGAAGCAACAACAAAAGAAGCTCTTCCAACCTGCGAAAGAAAAATATAAATTAAGATCTAGCGATGGAGAAAATATATAAACAAACTGAAGAAATGAAAACTTACCAAAGCACCAAGATAATTCAAGAGACTGGGAGTCAGCGATCTTGAGATTCCTTGGAGAGAATCACTATCTACCAGAATAGGGGCATCGCAAACTTTAGCGAGAGCTTTGGATGTCTTGTCAATAACTTCATCCTCGTCATTAGAAGTTATGATGTGGTTTCGCTAAAAAATTTGGACAAATGAGTCATTGAAGAATCAGAATCAGAAGAATTTTTTATTGAAGGAAAACCACTAACATTAAAACCTCGTCATTATTATCTTTATAAAGACCAGCACTTGGATTTTCTGGAATTGGTTGAGGAGTTGAAGAATAAGTAAGTTTAGTATTCCTTCTCTTTGGTGGAGGATCGCTAGATTCTTCATTGTGAGGGGCAGAAGACTTTCCCCTGGAAGAAGCAGTAGATTTATCCTTTGAAGATTTCCCGGATTTCTCTTTTGAAGATTTTTCCTTGGTTTTTGCGGGTATTAATGGTTCTAATTCTTCGATATCATGCGAGCACAGATGAAGATAAGAAATAGGGGCAACAATATATTGTTAAAATTTATGAAGAGATATTTCTTACTTCATCCGTGAAATATTTCAGAGCCAAGAAGGTGCTAGGTTTCCTAAGAGATTGGTAGCTGAGTTTCATTCTATCAATATGAGAAAGATCAAAATAGTTAGCGAGAATATAAAGAAGACAGTAAATGATAATAGTATAAAAATTTGAGAGAATATACTTCTTTAGATTTTTCAGGCCAGTTGAAGACCCATGGCTCATACTCTGAGAGATTCGCAGGTAATGGGAGAGAACCAGATATATAAGGACCTTCGAGACATAATGGAAATATGAACCACTTGTCATCGCTAGAATGGCGAGGACCTTGGTTGGTAGGTGTATGAAAATCAATATCCAGCATAAGAGCTTTGTCACCAGCGACCTTCTCTTTTTTCAAGCGAACACCCCAGCAGGTGCTATCCCTCTTCATAGGGACTATACTATAATTTACAAAGAAGTTGTCCACAGTATAATCCGCAGGAACAATGGGGACATATTTAAATAAAGGATTCTTTGGAGCTTCAGGGTAGCGAGTTCCTTTATTAGCACCGCGAGAAGCATATTCAAGCAACAATCTGATGCAATCTCCACCTAGTTGATATATCGCTCGCGAGAACCTCTCGTCAGAAATTATTTGATAAAATAATGGAAGTTCTGGGTCATAGAGAGGAATGGGAAGACCAACTTCAAGTTGTCCTAGCGATACTATGATTTTTTCGCGAGAACATTGATCATCAGTAAATAATTTAAGAGAAATTTCATATCTAGAATCCTGATCTGGAATTAAAGATAAGTTAAAACCTTTAATTTTGAGTTTCTCGCGCATCTCATTAAAGGCCTTCAAGTTTTTGGTACCAGCATCAACCATTTTTGAAGTATGGGAATGAAAGAAAAGGTTGAAAAGAAGAAAGAAATTACAGCAGTAACAGAAGCGCAATTCGCGGAAGAACAGTAAAATTTGAAGAGAGGGTATGAAGAGAAAGAAGAAGAAAGTAAAAGAGAAAAATGAAAGGAATGAGAAGAGTATTTATAGAAGAAGAAATTTCTCGAAGGAGATAAAGGAAATTAATGCAAATAAAAGACGTGGGTGGTCAGATCGCATCGGTTAGAGGAGACGTGTTAAAAGTTTATTAGAAGAAAGAATTCGTGAAAACAGCTGGCGAAGGACATAGAAACGTGCCAGAACAGAGAAGTCTGAAAAGATAAGCAGTTATGGCATTTTAAAAAGTTCTCACGATCTTCTCTTCTTCGCAGAAAAGACATGAGAAGATGCAATATGTAGGACCAAAATATCGCTACAACGTTATTCCTGCGATATTAACAATGTTTCTGCGAGCGTCACTTCCAATTCTTTAACAACGTTTCACGAGCGTCACAGAATACCTAAAAGAAACTAACGATGGAAGAAATAAAAGAAGAATATATTGATCCTGCGATGGTCATCATTCTTGCGATAGAGAATATTGTAGCGATTACGATGAGATCGCAGTATAGATCCGAAATAGGAGGAAAACTTAGCTGTCATCCATTATGTAAATCCCTATATAAAGGGCTCGATAGATCCAAAAAAGGATGATGTATTTTTGAGAGTTGAAAGAGTCTTGAGGAGAGAGAAACTTCAAGAGAATATTTGTAATCTTGATTTCTTCTAATTCTGTAAACATTTCTGAGATATGAATAGTAAAGTATCATTTAAATCTTTGAAGTTTAATTGATCTCCAATAGATTTCTATAGAATCTTAACAAGGGTATAGTGTGGGAATTCCTGCAACTACAATAATGGCATAGCGGCTTTGGAATGCGAATTGGCTAGTGGTTGCGTGTTGGCATGTGCCAATGGCACGCACGGCCACTTTGGCCAAGTCGCGAGCGCTACAATGGTATAGTGGCTTGAAAATAGAAATTGGCTAGTGATGCGTGTTGGCATGTGCCAATGGCACGCACGGCCAAGTTGACCTAGTTGCACGGTTTGCAAGCCTAGGGCGCTATTTTTGGCAAGTGCCAAACGGTATAGCGGCTTATAAATTGGCTAGTGGTGCGTGTTGGCATGTGCCAATGGCACGCATGGCCAAGTTGACCTAGTTGCACGGTTTGCAAGCCTAGGGCGTTATTTTTGGCATGTGCCAAACGGTATAGCGTCTTTAGAAATTGGCTAGTGGTGCGTGTTGGCATGTGCCAATGGCACGCACGGCCAAGTTTGACCTAGTTGCACGGTTTACAAGCCTAAGGCGTTATTTTTGGCATGTGCCAAACGGTATAGCGGCTTAGAAATTGGCTAGTGG
This sequence comes from Papaver bracteatum, assembly GCA_023529315.1. Lineage (NCBI taxonomy): Eukaryota > Viridiplantae > Streptophyta > Magnoliopsida > Ranunculales > Papaveraceae > Papaver > Papaver bracteatum. Next base: position 2,427,080 of record JAJJWX010002811.1, on the reverse strand, counting down.
TGCCAATGGAACGCACGGCCAAGTTGACCTAGTTGCACGGTTTGCAAGCCTAGGGCGCTATTTTTGGCATGTGCCAAACGGTATAGCGGCTTTAGAAATCAGCTAGTGTTGCGTGTTGGCATGTGCCAATGGCACGCACGGCCAAGTTTTACCTAGTTGCACGATTTGCAAGCCTAGGGCGCTATTTTTGGCATGTGCCAAGCGGTATAGCGGCTTAGAAATTAGCTAGTGGTGCGTGTTGGCATGTGCCAATGGCACGAACGACCAAATTGACCTAGTTGCACGGTTTGCAAGCCTAGGGCGCTATTTTTGGCATGTGCCAAACGGTATAACGGCTTTATAAATTGGCTAGTGGTGCGTGTTGGCATGTGCCAATAACACGCACGACCAAGTTTGACCTAGTTGCACGGTTTGCAAGCCTAGGGCGCTATTTTTGGCATGTGCCAAATGGTATAGCGGCTTAGAAATTGGCTAGTGGTGCGTGTTGGCATGTGCCAATGGCACGCACGGCCAAGTTGACCTAGTCGCACGGTTTGCAAGCCAAGGGCCTTATTTTTGGCATGTGCCAAACGGTATAACGGCTTTAGAAATTGGCTAGTGGTGCGTGTAGGCATGTGCCAATGGCACGCACGGCCAAGTTTGACCTAGTTGCACGGTTTGCAAGCCTAAGACGCTATTTTTGGCATGTGCCAAACGGTATAGCGGCTTTAGAAATTGGCTAGTGGTGCGTGTTGGCATGTGCCAATGGCACGCACGGCCAAGTTTAACCTAGTTGCACGGTTTGCAAGCCTAGGGCGCTATTTTTGGCATGTGCCAAATGGTATAGCGGCTTAAAAATTGGCTAGTGGTGCGTGTTGGCATGTGCCAATGGCACGCACGGCCAAGTTTGACCTAGTTGTACGGTTTGCAAGCCTAGAGCGCTATTTTTGGCATGTTGATGCGTGTCGTATGCGTCAAAAATAATTTCACTTCCTCACTCAACTAAATATAAATATAGTATTCGATAAGAAAGAGTTCGTATCCACAGAGAGGCGATTGTTGTTATGCAATTTTCAGATTCTTCTGTAACCAATTAACCCAAGGTGTGTTTTTGTTTTTATCAAAGTAATAATACTAAATAAAGCAAAATAAATAGTTGGAATAATCAATAAGGAGAAGATATTGGTTAAGGGATAGTATCATTCACATGCATGTATTTTTCATCTATGATTAGAATTGGTATTTAATCTCTCAATTATCACAAGTCCTAGGATATCTTGATCACAAGAGTATCCCGTTTATTTCCTGATTTTATCACAAACAACATTAAAAGATGCTATCGTGAAATCTTCTTAAAAAGCAACCTAAAGCGTAAAAGCACAATTAGATTTAACTCCCTAAGAGCAATAAGTTCTATGAAATAAGACTAATCGATGCAAACAAACGTGTAAAAGCACTAATTCGTTTTAACAAAGTTTATGATTCATATGCGATTAAAAAGATGTATCACTACAAGTATTAACCACAAGATGCTACTAAAAATCAGAGATAACAACTTTTACATATTGAAAACCCTAATATATCTATAGAGATGAAAACAAATCCAATTGATTCCGGACTCAACCAAACTAGCATTCAAATCATATGATAATATAAATAATGAATCACAAACGATAAAATTGAGACAAAACAAATTCATAGAATCAAATAACATGCTTGAAGAAATCAACTTTTATCCCATAACCAATTATTGTATTTAGCTACTCATATTCATGGAGTTCATCATCATAATATTCAAATAAATAAGATGAAACATAAAAGAAAGCAAACCCTAGAAGTAGTTCTCTGCAAAAGCTCCAAGAATAGAATAAAACGTTGTATCTTTGTTGTAGAAACTCTCTTTTTATATCCCTTTGCTTTCCAAAAATAGGTCAAAGTCTTCAAAATCTTCAAGTCCACGTCCATCTACCAGTCCACCAAGCCCATGTGTGAAAAATATATCTCTGGAATTTTCGGGTCCAAAACGGGTCGCCGGAGTGCTGACGTCATCACCGGAATCCGGTCACCGGAAAATTGACTCAGGCCACTTTTACCATCGGAGACTGTCACCAGGCAATTCTACACTTCCAGTAGCTCAACTTTGCTTTTCTGCATTTCAAACATTTGCATAACCCATCTAAATCCACTCTCTATCCCTTGCGAAAACGTACCCAAAAGCGCGACGCGTAGCTCATATGTCCGGCAGCCAACTCTTGAATCCAACACATACCCCTTTCATGATTCACTGAATCATTGCTATCCATGCTTCAAACTCCAAAATCCGTCAACCGTAACTAGTACCAACGGCTCACCATTTTCGCCCCATTTTCTCACTATTTTGCAGCATTGGTTTCTATTTCAGGCCATACTTTCAGTTCATCGCCATACCGCAATTCAGTTTCAATGCAGCATCCAAATCAATTTCATTGCGCCATCACTTGCAATGCAGTTCACAACTCTTGAACTCAGCTAGCAACACTTATCCTTCATATCCCCATTTACTGGGCTGCACCTGCAAACCAGCCACAAACAGCACCAAGCTATCTTAGCAGCCATTCTTCCATCCTACCATTGCATCACCACCAAGCTCTGTCACTCCACACCATTCAGCTCTGCATGCCTGCAACATAACCAACCATTTAAGCTTCACTCCAGTTTCCAAGCTATCATTCCCCACTGCATCTTCACTAGCTCATGTACACAACATCAGCTGAGCTGCAACATCCATTTCCCTGGCTCACTACACAGCAGCGGCACATCTTAAATTCTCTATTTCATTCCCATTCCATGGCCAATGGAAGATTCACCTCCCAGCTGCTACTCATTAGCACATCAACACCACCTGAGCTTCACTCCAGCTCCATTCTGCAGCATATTTGAATCACTCATTAGTTGCACCTGTTGCACTTTCCTCCTTCTCAACTCAACTTCCCAGCAGAATCATCTCCTCAATCTAAACTTCACCACCAACTCCAGGCTTCACTGCATTTCAGCTTAATTGCACACTGCTCCTGAACTGCCTTTGAATCTGTGCATATCATCATTTCAGCCATCATCTCCTTGAAACACCACTATCTGTAGCTCCCTTGCACCTGCAATTTATCAAAGCCACCAACACTGATTACCAACAACTCACATCACCTCCCTCAATCACCATTCTAGCACCAACACAAGCCCAGCCAATTGTCAACAAAAACCCCAGCCACTGCATTTCAGAAGCTCCAAATACTCGAGTCACTTCTGCAACCCATAGCACCCTCTCATCTTGCTGCTCCTGTAACTTCATAAGCCTTATTCTTCCCTGTAGCTCAAACATAGCATCTCAAAGATCTACCCCATGAATCACATCCACCATTACCTCTACCAGAACTGCCATACTACATAGTGCCATTGGCTTCACCTACATTGCTCCATCTACAACCCTGTAAGAACACATAACTCCATGTGATTCTAACTCACATCAAAACAGCAGCAGCACTATCATCTACCTCCTCATACCTAACTCTCCTTCCCTGCAAGTTCAATCAGATACAAACCCAAAGCTCAAAAACCACTCAGAACACCATCTACTGTAGCTCATTCTCACTGACCCTCAATTCCAACTCATTACCAGTGCATCAAAACCAATCCAGCCACCAGATCCATTCCCTCATTTTGATGAACACCCATCTACTCGTTTTCTTATTTGCCTTCGATCTTCTCCTGAATTTCATAAATCTCCCAGCAATCCCATCGATCCCTTCCATTTCTCGATCTCTTAATTTCTCTCATTTTCTGGTTCTCTGATTTCTCCCTCAATTTCAGAATCGTTTGCAGTTTTTTTCTTTTTCGTGAATTTCAGGTGTTGTGAACACAAGAAATGGAATTCTCGTTTTAGGGTTATAGAAATGGAATTGTTATTGGCAACTGGTCTCTTCTGATAAGGGGTAGCCACAACAGTAGCCCCTTAACCTCGACTGGTCCATGTTTAGTACTTCTTCAAGTAGATTTGCCCCTTAACCGTGACTGGGCTCCAGATAGCTTTCGCCTATGAAACAACGACTTTGTCCTTTTCGCTCTAAAAGTCTGGTTTCTTCTTCTTTTCCTCCGTGTGACTCCAGAGCACCTAATAAACTCAAACTCACACATAAGATACATAATTTACATGAAAACTCGCAAAGAAAGCATAAATACTAGATATAAAATTAGGTGTTTATCACACCTATCAAATTCCCCCACACTTAGACTTTGCTAGTCCTCGAGCAAATCAAACAAAAATAAAATACAACAACTCCGTGACGTCGAGGCTACAATTTTATCATAAATAACAAGCCTTTAAACCCCTAGGTGTCCCTAGTGGACGAGTTTTAGTCTCGTGAAGGTTTACTAGAGGTCTTCCTACAAAACCTATATTTCCAACTCCGTCTATTGTGACAAATCAATGAACGAATCCAAAATGACTACAGGAGGAGGTACCTTGCACAAATTCAATTCATATATTAGTAAAGCTTAATTAGATAGTCGAACAAGCCACAATGCTCGGAAACTAACAAACCACAATCACAATGAAAAGATTAAGAAGATGGATATAGATGTAGATGTTGGCGAATATTCACAAGTGATCGATGTTTCCCATATCTGTCTGAAGGTCACTGCCAAGATGAACCTACGCCTATTGGATTGAGCTACTGGTTTGAATTCTACATCAACTCACTAGCATATACAAGGGAACCAGGAGTGACTTTATTCAACCAATATAATACTTTCCTTTCTTTTTACTTTTTTTTTTTTTAATTAATTTTTTTTAGACAACATGATTGGATCAAACTGGATCCAAGCGCATGATTCTTGTCAGCACGTACATGATAGTTGCCTTGGATCCTGCATTCCATGCTTGTTTAGGCGACAGAGACAGGGACTACGTTTCACACATACTGCTATTCCCAAGTGTCATTTTATTCCGTTTTGGTCTAATTGGTCGGTCTCTTTTGTTTTTTTTTCTTCTTTCTTTTTTTTTCTTCATTTTTTCATTTTCTAGTAACTCAATCACTCTATTTCATCCTAGCAGTAATAACACGTCGATGTTTAGTGACCCACCAAAGCACTTAGAGAACAATAGATAAATGTGGAAAAATAAAAAATAGAATGTGATATGGTGAAATTCCGAGATATGGTAACAACTATCATGTTAATTGTGATTTCTGAGCTATGTTCATCCCTTTTAGTTAATTGGTCCCTCAACTCATGCATTCAAAATGGTTCCATCCACTAATGGTGTCATCCTAAAGGCACAAGTTTCTAGATTTCGGAGTTCAAAAAGCACACATTTTTTCTTGGTTTTTCTATTTTCTGGTTTTTTTTTTTTTTTATAAATGCATAAAACACACTAAAACAAACTATACAAACATATAAATGCTCCCCCACACTTAAACTTTACATTGTCCTCAATGTAAAATTGAATCATCCAAAGAAAGTTCAAGGTGGGAAATTCCGCAAATGATATGCAAAAACAAGAAAATAAAGATAAAAGCAAATGCATAAAAATAAAAAGATAAGGGTAAAGATACAAAACCGGTGGGTTGCCTCCCACTTAGCGCTTGATTTAAAGTCGTCATCCCGACGTGCTCCTTGTTTGATAAGACTCCTCCAGCGAGAATGCCTCCACAAAGTTCACACCTTCCACAACTTCGGAAGTAAAGTTCTCATAATATGGTTTCAACCGGTGTCCATTCACTTTAAACTCCTTTCCTGAGCTATTCTACGAATCTCTACTGCACCATGAGAAAACACATTAGTAACAATAAAAGGTTCGATCCAACGTGACCTTAATTTACCCGGAAATAATTGCAAGCGAGAATTAAACAAAAGCACTTTCTGCCCAACACAAAATTGTTTTCTAGAAATCATAGAATCATGAAATGCCTTAGTTTTCTCCTTGTAAATGCGTGAGCTTTCAAATGCATCATTGCGTAACTCTTCTAGCTCTTTAAGTTGAAACTTCCTTTGCTTTCCAGCCCCATCCATCTCCATATTGCATTGCTTAATCGCCCAAAACGCTTTATGTTCAATCTCAACGGGTAAGTGACAAGGTTTACCATACACAAGCCTAAAGGGAGACATCCCAATAGGTTTCTTGTATGCGGTACTATAAGCCCACAAAGCATCATTAAGTCGCATGCTCCAATCTTTCCTTGTTGTATTCACCGTCTTCTCTAGTATGGATTTCACCTCTCGGTTCGACACCTCGGATTGTCCATTGGTTTGGGGATGATAAGGTGTTGCAATCTTGTGCGACACATTGTACTTCTTCAACAATCCTTGTAAGAACTTATTTTTGAAGTGAGAACCCCCATCGCTAATTATGGCTCTTGGAATTCCAAACCTTGCAAAAATGTTAGCTTGCACAAAATCTGAAACCACTTTAGAATCATTAGTTGGGGTGGCTTTAGCTTCCACCCATTTCGAGACATAATCAACATCAAGTAATATATAAAAATTCCCATGAGAGTTGACAAAAGGACCCATAAAATCAATACCCCATACATCAAAAACTTCAATAAATTGAATAAAAGTTTGTGGCATTTGATTTCGGGCACCTAGATTGCCTGTCCTTTGGCACCTATCACAAGTTGTGCAAAATATACGTGCATCCTTAAATAGAGTTGGCCAATAAAAACCGCTTTCAAGTACCTTGTGAGCTGTTCTTTTACTCCCAAAATGTCCTCCGCAAGCATAGGAGTGACAAAAAGACAAGATAGAGTTAAATTCCGATTCGGGAACGCACCTTCTTATTACTTGGTCGCTGCCATGCTTCCATAAGTATGGATCATCCCATATATATTGGTTCCCTAACCTCTTAAGTTTGTCCCTCTCAGCACGAGACAAGTTCTTTGGGATTTGTTTAGACACCAAGTAATTCACAATATACGCATACCATGGTTCCGCAAACGCAATTGAGAATAGTTGCTCATCCGAGAAACTTTCACGCAACGGGATAGCTTCCTTGTCCACAGCAAGACGGCTCAAATGATCCGCAACGGTGTTCTCAATTCCTTTCTTGTCTTTGATTTCAATATCAAACTCTTGCAAGAGTAAAATCCATCGTATGAGCCTCGGTTTCGCATCTTTCTTTGTAAGCAAGTACCTAAGTGCTGCATGATCTGAAAAGACAAAAACTTTTGTACCAATTAGATAAGAGCGAAACTTTTCCAAAACAAAAACAATAGCTAATAACTCTTTTTCAGTGGTAGTGTAGTTTTGTTGGGCTTCATTTAACGTTCTAGAAGCATAATAAATAGCATGAGGTAGCTTCCCCACACGCTGCCCAAGCACCGCACCAACCGCATAGTCACTTGCATCACACATGAGCTCAAAAGGCTTGCTCCAATCCGGTGGTTTAATGATAGGGGCTGAAATCAAAAGTTCTTTCAAACGATTGAATGCCGCCATACACTTCTCATCAAAGTTAAAAACCACATATTTTTTGCAATAAGGTACAAAGTGGTGATGCTATCTTGGAAAAATCCTTGATGAATCTACGATAAAAACCTGTATGACCAAGGAAAGAACGTATCTCCCTCACCGTAGTGGGAAGGGTTAGAGCACGAATAAGGTCTATCTTAGATTTATCAACTTCCAAGCCTTTAGAAGATACTATATGGCCTAAAACTATGCCATGAGTTACCATGAAATGGCACTTCTCCCAATTTAGCACAAGATTTGTTTCAACACATCGTTCAAGGATTAGTGACAAATTGTTCAAACAAAGGTCAAATGAATCACCAAAGACACTAAAGTCGTCCATGAACACTTCGATTATGTTTTCAACATATTCCGAAAATATACTTACCATACACCTTTGAAAAGTAGCTGGAGCATTGCACAAGCCAAAAGGCATCCTTCGATAAGCAAAAGTACCAAAAGGACAAGTGAGAGTGGTTTTCTCTTGATCCTCCGGTGCTATCACAATATGATTATAACCTGAATAGCCATCAAGAAAGCAATAATAAGAGTGTCCAGCTAAACGTTCAAGCATTTGATCAATAAAAGGTAATGGAAAGTGATCTTTTCTAGTAGTGGCATTCAATTTCCTATAATCAATACAAACCCTCCAACTGGTTTGCACACGAGTTGGAACAAGTTCATTCTTATCATTCTCCACCACGGTCACACCTGATTTCTTTGGTACAACTTGTACCGGGATCACCCACTTGCTATCGGATATGGGGTAGATAACACCCACTTCCAAAAGCTTGAGTATCTCCTTTTTCACAACTTCCATCATAGGGTGGTTCAAACGACGTTGCGCTTCCCTTGTAGGCTTTGCATCGTCCTCCAAACGTATTTTGTGCATGCAAACGGCAGGGCTTATACCCTTGATATCGGCAATTGTCCATCCTATGGACGTATTGTGCTTCCTTAGCACCCTTAGAAGTTTTTGCTCCTGTAATTCACTAAGCTCGTTAGAAACAATCACAGGTAACTCTTCATTGTCACCCAAGTACAAGTACTTTAAGTGACTAGGAAGAGGTTTCAATTCTAACTTTGAATATTTAACAATAGAAGGTAAAAGTTTTTCATCACTGCATGGTAAAGAAATAAAAGAGATATTATGAGTTTCCGGGCATCCTTGTAGTGAGTTGAGATCACCAAGGGCTTCTTTAACCTCAATACCACACTCTACACCATTATCAATGGATATAGTTAGAACGGTTTTCAAAGCATCTTCACCATTCAATTCAAACATTTGTTGTGCCAATGTATCCATAACATCAACGGAGAAGCAAGAATGGACATCACTAGGATATCTCATCGTCTCTAAAATGTTGAAACGTATTACTTCTCCATCAAACTCCATAGTTAGCGTTCCCTTATCCACATTAATAATGGTCTTCGCCGTTTTCATGAAGGGACGCCCAAGTAGCAATGGAAGAGACGAGTCCGGTGAACCTTCATCCATCTCTAAAACACAAAAATCTGCTGGAAATACTAGTTGATTAACCTGCACAAGAACATCCTCAACAATACCCATTGGGTAGACATTAGAGCGATCGTCTAATTGCAACACAATTTCATCCTTTTTGAGGGGACCTAAATCAAGTGACTTATACATAGATGCAGGCATAACATTAACGGATGCACCTAAGTCTAACATTGCTTTGTTAAATGTAGTGGTACCAATTGTGACGGGGATGTCAAAGCTGCCCGGGTCTTTACATTTCAGTGGGAGTTTGTGTTGTAAGATCACCGAAGCATTCTCCCCCACACTAAGCACTTCATTACCTTTGAGCCTTTGATTATTGGTACACAAGTCCTTCAACACTTTTGCATACTTTGGAACTTGCTTTGCAGCATCAATGAGGGGTATGTTCACATGAATCTTCTTAAGAACATATAAAATCTCCTTTTCTAGCGCCTCCTTCTTAGAATTTGCAAATCTGCGAGGAAAAGGTAAAGGAGGGACATAAGTAGGAATATGAGTTTTAGAGTTAGGAATAGGTACCTCAGAAGTTTTGGGAGAATCCTCATTCTTCTCCTCCAAAACAGGTTCCTTTGGTGTTTCCACCTTTCCCGAATCAGCAACTTCGGGTTGCACAAGTTGTGTACCACTTCTCAATGTAATCGTATTCACACCCTCTTTTGGGTTAATAGGTTGAGAAGGGAGTTTCCCACTATTTTGTGCCTTCATTTGGTTCATCTCAAGAGCCATAGAACCAAATTGGGTTTGCAACTCTTTCATCGTGCTTTCCGTTCTTTGCATAAAAGATTTCATCAACTCTTCCATACTAGACCCCTGATTTTGAGGTTGTTGTTGCTGAAATTGATATTGTTGAAATTGTTGACGCGGATGGAATTGTTGTTGTTGAGGTTGAAATCCACCCGAATTTTTGAAAGTAGGTTGTTGAACCGCTCCTTGCTTGTTCGCATATCTAAAATTGGGGTGATATCTCCATCCCGGATTGTAAGTATTGGAATAAGGATCATACCGTCTTGGCTGATTTGGAAAAACTGCATTAGCTTGCTCATTGACATCTTCATACCCATGAGAACTTGGTATCACCGCGGCTGAAACTTGTTGTAGCATTTCTGTGATGTTTCCCATTTGTTGACGAAGTACCTCCACCTCGCTTACTTCATTGACTCGCCGAAGAAGCACATCCGAACCACGACTCAAGAATTTTTGAGAGTTTGCTGCCATGTTTTCAATCAACTCTCTAGCTTGTGCCACCGTCTTGCTCACTAGTGCACCACCACCCGCTGCGTCGATAAGATTCCTATCACTTGATTGGAGTCCTTCATAGAAGTATTGGATGATCATGGCGTCACTAATTTGGTGATGAGGACAGCTTGCTACCAACCTCTTGTATCATTCCCAACAATCATATAAAGATTCTCCGACATTTTGCTTTATTCCGCAAATCTCCTTGCGAATTTGAGTAGCCTTAGATGCAGAAAAATATCTCTCTAGAAAGAGTTTCTTGAGCCTATTCCAAGTTGTAACACTCTCGGAATGCAAGTAGTATAACCAATCCTTAGCATTACCTTCCAATGAGAATCGAAAAACCTTCAACATAGCACCATCCGCCTCCATATTTGCTGGGAGCATAGCCATGAAAATGTTGTGGAAATCCATAAGATGCTTGTTTGGATCTTCATTCACCAAGCCATGGAACTTTGGTAATTCTCTAAGAAGTCTCGGCTTGATTTCAAAAGTGGAGTCGGTTTGAATGCAACCATGATGTATATCCAGCTTGTGAGAAGCTAAGTCTTTAAGTGAACGATTTGCAGGGTCACCCATTGCTTCTTCTCATTATCCTTCTTCTTCAAAAGGAATATCGTGTTCTACTTCCTCTCCTACTTTCCGAAGAGATTCGTGTTCTACTTCCAAGATGTGTTCTTCTGTTGTGCCTTGCCTTGGTTGGAGTATTGTGCCTTTTTGAGTAGCTATCCCACACCTTGGATAATTCCAATCTTTAGAAGCCAGATATTAGGTACCTGAAAAACAATTCTCGCAGACAAGTGAGAAACAAGACAAGAAACGAAACACAAGTATACAAGCAGAAAAATAATAAAAAGAAACTAAAAACTAGATAACAAGCCGAATGCCTCCCCGGCAACGGCGCCAAAATTTGATGCGTGTCGTATGCGTCAAAAATAATTTCACTTCCTCACTCAATTAAATATAAATATAGTATTCGATAATAAAGAGTTCGTACCCACAGAGAGGCGATTGTTGTTATGCAATTTTCAGATTCTTATGTAACCAATTAACCCAAGGTGTGTTTTTGTTTTTATCAAAGTAATAATACTAAATAAAGCAAAGTAAATAGTTGGAATAATCAATAAGGAGAAGATATTGTTAAGGGATAATATCATTCACATGCATGTATTTTTCATCTATGATTAGAATTGGTATTTAATCTCTCAATTATCACAAGTCCTAGGATATCTTGATCGCAAGAGTATCCCGTTTATTTCCTGATTTTATCACAAACAACATTAAAAGATGCTATCGTAAAATCTTCTTAAAAAGCAACCTAAATTGTAAAAGCACAATTAGTTTTAACTCCCTAAGAGCAATAAGTTCTATGAAATAAGACTAATCGATGCAAACAAACGTGTAAAAGCACTAATTCGTTTTAACAAAGGTTATGATTCATATGCGATTAAAAAGATGTATCACTACAAGTATTAACCACAAGATGCTACTAAAAATCAGAGATAACAACTTTTACGTATTGAAAACCCTAATATAACTATAGAGATGAAAACAAATCCAATTGATTCCGGACTCAACCAAACTAGCATTCAAATCATATGATAATATAAATAATGAATCACAAACGATAAAATTGAGACAAAACTAATTCATAGAATCAAATAACATGCTTGAAGAAATCAACTTTTATCCCATAACCAATTATTGTATTTAGCTACTCATATTCATGGAGTTCATCATCATAATATTCAAAGAAATAAGATGAAACATAAAAGAAAGCAAACCCTAGAAGTAGTTCTCTGCAAAAGCTCCAAGAATAGAATAAAACGTTGTATCTTTGTTGTAGAAACTCTCTTTTTATAGCCCTTTGCTTTCCAAAAATAGGTCAAAGTCTTCAAAATCTTCAAGTCCACGTCCATCTACCAGTCCACCAAGCCCATGTGTGAAAAATAAATCTCTGGAATTTTCGGGTCCAAAACGGGTCGACGGAGTGCTGACGTCATCACCGGAATCCGGCCACCGTCGCCGGAATCCGGTCACCAGAAAATTGACTCAGACCACTTTTACCATCGGAGACTGTCACCAGGCAATTCTACACTTCCATTAGCTCAACTTTGATTTTTTTCATTTCAAACATTTGCATAACCCATCTAAATCCACTCTCTATCCCTTGCGAAAACGTACCCAAAAGCGCGACGCGTAGCTCATATGTCCGGCAGCCAACTCTTGAATCCAACACATACCCCTTTCATGATTCACTGAATCATTTCTATCCATGCTTCAAACTCCAAAATCTGGCAACCGTAACTAGTACCACCGGCTCACCATTTTCGCCCGTTTTAGCACTATTTTGCAAAGATTGGTTTCTATTTCGTGCCATACTTTCAGTTCATCGCCATACCGCAATTCAGTTTCAATGCAGCATCCAACTCAATTTCATTGTGCCATAACTTGCAATGCAGTTCACAGCTCTTGAACTCATCTAGCAACACTTAGCCTTCATATCCCCATTTACTGGGCTGCACCTGCAAACCAGCCACAAACAACACCAATCTATCTTAGCAGCCATTCTTCCATCCTACCATTGCATCACCACCAAGCTTTGTCACTCCACACCATTCAGCTCTGCATGCCTGCAACATAACCAACCATCTAAGCTTCACTCCAGTTTCCAAGCTATCATTCCCCACTGCATCTCCACTATCTCATGTACACATCATTAGCTGAGCTGCAACATCCATTTCCCTGGCTCACTACACAGCAGCTGCACAGCTTAACTTCTCTATTTCATTCCCATTCCATGGCCAATGGAAGATTCACCTCCTAGCTGATACTCATTAGCACATCAACACCACCTGAGCTTCACTCCAGCTCCATTCTGCAGCATATTTGAATCACTCATTAGTTGCACCTGTTGCACTTTCCTCCTTCTCAACTCAACTTCCCAGCAGAATCATCTCCTCAATCTAAACTTCACCACCAACTCCAGGCTTCACTGCATTTCAAACAATTGCACACCGCTCTGAATCGCCCTTGAATCTGTGAATCTCATCATTTCAGCCATCATCTCCTTGCAACACCACCATCTGTAGCTCCCTTGCACCTGCAATTTATCAAAGCCACCAGCACTGATTACCAACAACTCACATCACCTCCCTCAATCACCATTCTAGCACCAACACAAGCCCAGCCAATTCTCAACAAAAACCCCAGCCACTGCATTTCAAAAGCTCCAAATACTCGAGTCACTTCTGCAACCCATAGCACCCTCTCATCTTGCTGCTCCTGTAACTTCATAAGCCTTCTTCTTCCCTGTATCTCAAACATATCATCTCACAGATCTACCCCATGAATCACATCCACCATTACCTCTACCAGAACTACCATATTACATAGTGCCATTGGCTTCACCTACATTGCTCCATCTGCAACCCTGTAAGAACACATAACTCACTATGATTCTAACTCACATCAAAACAGCAGCAGCACTATCATCTACCTCCTCATACCTAACTCTCCTTCCCTGCAAGTTCAATCAGATACAAACCCAAAGCTCAAAAACCACTCAGAACACCATCTATTGTAGCTCATTCTCACTGACCCTCAATTCCAACTCATTGCCAGTGCATCAAAACCAATCCAGCCACCAGATCCATTCCCTCATTTTGATGAACACCCATCTACTCGTTTTCTTATTTGCCTTCGATCTTCTCCTGAATTTCATAAATCTCTCAGCAATCCCATCGATCCTTACCATTTCTCGATCTCTTAATTTCTCTCATTTTCTGGTTCTCTGATTTCTCCCTCAATTTCAGGACTGCTGCGCAGTTTTTTTATTTTTCGTGAATTTCAGGTGTTGTGAAAATAAGAAATGGAATTATCGTTTTAGGGTTATAGAAATAGAATTGTTATTGGCAAATGGTCTCTTCTGATAAGGGGTAGCCACAACAGTAGCCCCTTAACCTCGACTGGTCCATGTTTAGTACTTCTTCAAGTAGAGTTGCCACTTAACCGTGACTGGGCTCCAGATAGCTTTCGCCTATGAAACGACGACTTTGTCCTTTTCTCTCTAAAAGGCTGGTTTCTTCTTATTTTCCTCCGTGTGACTCCAGAGCACCTAATAAACTCAAACTCACACATAAGATACATAATTTACATGAAAACTCGCAAAGAAAGCATAAATACTAGATATAAAATTAGGTGTTTATCACACCTATCACATGTGCCAAAAGGTATAGCGGCTTAGTTTGGCATGGTTGCCTGTGGGTGCAGTAGGTGGTTTGGTTTTGGCGTCGTTGCCATGGTGCGCAGTACGCGGCTTGGTTTTGGCGTCGTTGACATGGTGCGCAGTATGCGGCTTTGTTTTGGCATCGTTTCCATGGTGCGCAGTATGCGGCTTGGTTTTGGCGTCGTTGCCGTGGTGCGCAGTATGCGGCTTGGTTTTGGCATCGTAGCCGTGGTGCGCAGTATGCTGCTTGGTTTTGGCATCATTGCCATGGTGCGCAGTATACGGCTTGGTTTTGGCGTCATTACCATGGTGCGCAGTATGTGGCTTGGTTTTAGCGTCGTAGCCGTGGTGCGCAGTATGCGGTTTGGTTTTGGCGTCGTAGCCATGGTGCGCAGTATACGGCTTGGTTTTGGCGTCATAGCCATGGTGCGCAGTATGCGGCTTGGTTTTGGCATCGTTGCCATGGTGCGCAGTATGCGGCTTGGTTTTGGCATCGTAGCCGTGGTGCGCAGTATGCGTCTTGGTTTTGGCATCGTTTCCATGGTGCGCAGTATGTGGCTTGGTTTTGGCATCGTTGCCATGGTGCGCAGTACGCGGCTTGGTTTTGGCGTCGTAGACGTGGTGCGCAGTATGCGGCTTGGTTTTGGCGTCGTAGCCGTGGTGCGCAGTATGTGGTTGGTTTTGGCATCGTTGCCATGGTGCGCAATATGCGGCCTAGTTTTTGGAATTATGGTTCTGTGTCGAAAACCCTAATCTGGCATTTCGAAAAAATACTCCCATTAATTATTGACACCTGAATTAAATGCTCTTAGTTAATGTGTTGTTGGTAACACTAGGTCATGGGGTTTTACGATTTTACCCCTTGTCTAAAATCCACCATCGACACCTCCCTAGAAGGAGTACTTATCAAGTTTTCATTATCCATATCAGACAAAATAGTAGGTATACAATCAAATATGAAGGTATTAAAAACAGGATGAGTAGAACAGCTAACAGATGAGAAATGGTCAGTTAGAAGTTTACTTATAGTTTCTCTATCAGTATGCCAATTACCTTCATTATCATACAAAGCATAAATATTATTTCTATATTTCCTCCTATTAACAAGAGAATGAAAATATCTAGTATTATAGTCCATGTCTGTCACAAATTTATCTCTCGATTTTTCTTTATAGAATTCAGATTGAATACCATACCATTTCTCAATTTCACTAGTAAGGGAAACAATTATATTATGCTGATTATTATCAGATTGCCCATCCTGAATAATTTTAAGCTCATTTTGAAGTTTATTGATATTTTCTTGAATATCACCAAACTCCATTCTGTTCCACCTAGACAAAGTAGTTCTAGTGAATTGAAGTTTTTGTTGAAATTTAAAAGCAGGGCTGCCATGCACATTAATGTTCCAAGCTAAATCCATTTGGTTTTCAAATGTCTCATGCTTAATCCAGGTGCCAAAAAATTTAAACGGTCTCCATAAATGCTTAGGAATAGGGTCAGTCAAAAGAAGAATGGGACAGTGATCAGAGGCTACATGATTTAAGTGTAATAATTTCGCAGAATTAAAATGAAGAAACCAATCATTGTTTCCTAATCCTAAGTCCAATCTTGACTTTCGAGAACCTGTTCCAAATTTATTGCTAGACCAAGTAAAGTTCCTACCCTCATATCCTATATCAATCAAACCTAGGTCCCTGACAATGTTTCTAACCCAACCATCTAAGGAATTAGTATCACTATCAATATGGAAATTTAGGTCACCTATAACTAACCAAGGTTGACTAAGTTCTTTATTTAGCTCATGCAGAAAATTCCATTGAACCTTTTTAGGATCTGGGTAGGTGGAGCCATACATAAATGTGACAAGAACCTCTGGAGATTGAGGATGAATTTTTATTAAAGCATGAATCATATTATCAGCTGCACTAGAAATTTCACAACTAATGCCATATTTTCACATAAGAATAAGACCCCCAGCTAATCCATCTCTACTTATGTAATCATAGTTATGGTAATTGAGGGATTGGGCAACAGAAATCATCTTATCGATGTTAACTTTCGTCTCGGATAAAAATATAAAATCAGGGTTCTGAATTTTGACTAAGTTATGCAGTTGTTGGTTTGTAAACTTATTTCTTAGACCTTGAACATTCCAAACTAGAAATTTCATTTTAAAGAAGAGGATAGAAATATCAGGAAGAAAAGAATTAATGACACACTGAATTTTTTTAGTAAAAGAGTAGAGAAGTACCTTATTCTTCCCAATTTTGCTTGCAGAATGCTTAATCTTGTCTAAAACTTGGATGTTGTCTCCAGTAGCCAGCTCCATTGGTGAGGATTCATTTGATTGATCAAAAACTTGATTGTTAATTACTGAATCATATTGAGTAATCTCAGTTTCTGGATGAATCGAGCGTTGTCTTTTCCCTAGTCTTGGCTCAGCATCTGCTTCAGTCATATTTGAAGTTCCAATACCATCAATGACCTTAGGAGCATATTCAGGGATGATAATTCATCTGTAGGTGGTATAAAAGGAGGATGCTTGGTAACCCTTCTAGTATTTTGTCTCATAAGTGGAGTAGTTTTCTTTTTATTTGAGTAACGCTAGATTTCTTCATCTGTTGGGGGTTTCACCAATTAGGGATTATTTATAAAGGGGATAATGCAAAATAAATACTCCCTCCGTTTCTAGAAAAGTGTTACTTTAACTTTTTCAATTTTGCCTATTTTTAGGCTAAAATGAAAAAGTGAAAGTATCACTTTTTCTGAAACGGAGGTAGTATTTTTTTTAAGGGGGAAACGCAAAATCCCCCTTTGTTTTTCTTGAACAATTGAAAATAATCATTCGATCTTCTTCTAACTTTCAACGAATTGATACTACCTCCGTTTCAGGAAAAGTGTTACTTTCACTTTTTCATTTTTGGCTAAAAATATGTCAAATTGAAAAAGTGAAAATATCACTTTTCCTGAAACGGAGGGAGTATTATTCATGCTGTCGAGATGATAAAGGAGTTCGGAATAATATGTAACGTATTATGGGGGTTTCTTTTAATGTAACTATAACTTTCAAGGACATAAGTTGAACAAATATATAAAACCAAATTTAAGCCATTTTCTTCGTCGAACTAGTAGGGCTCTGAGCAGGGAACGGAAACAGTGAACACAATAAAAGATATATTCATCAGATCAAACCCTTTTCTTCTTCAGCTTCAATTCATTCTCTGTTCACCAAGTTACTCAATTAGCTGATTAGATTTCATAAAGGTTTTAGGTTTTAACTTTAACCAACAGAGCAAACATTTAATTGAAGAAGTGCACTGCTTCAACTATCAGGTTAGCTTTTTCTGGTACTGATTCTATACCTAATTCAGCAAGTAAACTTATCAATTGGTTTTCTGTGGTAATTGATTTATTTTTATTTATTTTTTTGGTAATTTTCGATGTGAATAGAAAATTGAAATTAGGGGAAATATTATATGAATATATAATGCTACGGTTGAAGTGTATACAGCTGTGTAATTGCGCTGCGGTTGAGCTTAAATTTTTGGTACTTAGATTAGATTTATATATGAAATTCTATGAGAATTTGGGAATTAGGAATGAAAACCTAGGTTCATAATAATTCGTAATCATGTTAATTTCTTCGCATATTTGTTTAAAATCTATAGGTTGTTCCAACGATAAGGGCAGAATGGATAGAGATTAGAGATCTCCTCTTTCGGAGACTCTGTTTTACATAAAACATTTTAGTGATGCATAGGAGGTTATCATAACAAAGAATTGGGACTTAATAGAAGGTACTATTAGAATTATTAGAGATATATCAACTTTAATGCTTTAAAAAAAATCAACTTCCCAAGGTGATGAATTATGTTCTTATTTACATGGGCTTCGTGTGTAGGCACCTTTCTGCTATTTTATGCTATGAGATTGCTCTCTTATATATCTTTGAATAATGTTCTCTTTAGTGTGGAAAAAATTGATGCAGAGATGATGTTGGTCTGCGTAACATAATTTCGGCACTAGAACTTCAGTGATCTAATTATTTCAGTGATTATAGTTGACCGAATTGATAAAGGTGTAACTATGGTAGATGATCAACTGATAACTTGCAAGATATTATTTTGTAAGTTTTTTTTTTTTTTTTGCTCTGTTGGGAGAACTTGAAGAGGCTCTGGCATCAAATTGTAGTAAGGTTTGTGTATGTATGTTGTAATAAAATGTTTATTTTATTTCACAAGTGTTATAAGGTCTCTTAAATTTTGTGTAGGATGAATTCTGTTGGTAGGGTTTATAAGATCAGGCGAGTCTGCTAAGATATGCCCTCTTTTTTTTTGGATGCTTTGAATGCAAAGGATTAACTCCTGGATTTAAAAAAATATGTGTCTGGTTTATTACTGTCTGACATTATGTTATAATGACTGTAATTATGCATCGACGTGCAACGCACGTTCTCTTGACTTGTCTGGGTAACTCTCACTAATTTTTCCATGTTCGCATCATTGATTATTGTTAAGTTCCCTCCGTTCTTTCTCTGATGTAGTTGTTTACATCATCTTTATCATCTTTTTGATAGATTTACCAAACCCTAGATTTATTTTGAATCAAAAATTAGAATTAGTAGTGTATATATATATATATATATGCATCTTTTGGGTTTCTACATATAGGGTAAAGAAGTTTTCATGATCGGTTTCATGTTTCTGGATCAAAAAGTTAGGATTAGTGAACATATATGTAGTACCTTCTATATACAGGGGTAAAGAAGTTTTCATGATCAATTTGATGTTTCTCTTGTTTTTCTGTAAAAGGCTATTCAACACTTGAAAAATGTTGACCAAGTTGTTATAAAGTAGAATACTAGTTCTAATAAGTTTATAATGGACACGTATTGTTTAATAAAATTTCTGATTTAGATATACTTCTGGCAACATTATGATGTTTGGAGTGGTTAGGTTATAAACTTATAAGAATACTTTCTTTATCAAATCGATGCTATTGTTAAGGTTGTTCTTGATAATGTGCATGTGGATGTTTTGGTCCACTCCATCTTTTGGTTGTTTGATGTACATTTAAAGTATTGCACTTACTGTATCTCGCCTAAGTTCATACTTGAATTATTATGAGTTCTCAACTGCTATGTGAACGATTTTGCCACTTTAGAAAGATTACAGTATGAGCACTTGCTTATTAAAATCCTATCTAACCACTTACTAAATGCTTTAGACTAGCATCCTTAAGTAATGAAATGGGCGAGCTCGTTTCTTGTAAAATGTGTCTGTTAAACCTATTGTTTGAATAATCTCTTTTGTATTATCTAATGAGACTGACCATATTAAACCCTCAGTACTCTTTTGTTTTGTGTTTTTTGTTTGGTGCATGGGATGGAAAATTTGGCTATTATCTAATGAGACTGACCATATTAAACCTTCAACTCTCTTTTGTTTTGTGCTTTTTGTTTGGTTCATGGGATGAAAATTTGTCTGTCACTGTGCTTTATCGAATTAGTTATACTATTTGGCATTTAATCTTCATTTTCTTTGTTTAGTGTGATTTATTTTGAGTACTGGTTTGCATGTGATAATTTTATATTTGGCACATTTTGATCTGTTTGTTCTGGCAAACTGCTAGTCATTCAAGGAAGTATGTATGCCTTCTTCATATCCCTTCTTGTCTGTGATCAATTAGCTTTGACAAGTCTTATTTCTTTTGAACTACAGTGTGACTTGCATGGTATTTCATTTCATTTTGATATTTTGATTGGGGGATTTGTTGTATGTTAAACTATCATGACTTTACATGATGTATTTAGTCTCTTCCTTTTGAATTTGCAATTTCATTTCATTATCTAAAAAAATTCTGTGCACAACTATACCAACATTTACGCACCTTTATTCCTAGTTTCCAACTTTTTATTTAGACTAGGATGTTCTGGATTTATTTTATTTTTAGATTTGAGTAGATTGTTGGTACTTGATTAATTGGCTTCTACAGTTTTTTTGGTCATAATCATATATTATGCAGGTGAAGCTTATCTGCGAATCACCTTGCTTGCTGTCATTGTTGTACTTCCCTGATTAATACTATTTCTTTTCCTTTT
Organism: Papaver bracteatum; assembly: GCA_023529315.1. Lineage (NCBI taxonomy): Eukaryota > Viridiplantae > Streptophyta > Magnoliopsida > Ranunculales > Papaveraceae > Papaver > Papaver bracteatum. The sequence goes on along the minus strand of JAJJWX010002811.1, from coordinate 2,406,533 downwards.
TTTGTAGGGTTTGAGCTTGCAACACAAGAAGGTTATTAGCCTCAACATCCATCGTTGCCTAGTGGTTGGCTGGTCTGTTCCGTACAACTACTAGCCAGCATGGCGGCCGTAGCCCAGCTTCGATTTTCTCCTCAGTCAAACCCACACGACTTCGCTGGAAACTCTCAGTTCTCAACTCGAACTTCTTCTCGTCTTCCATCACTTCCTCTTTCTAGTCCATCTAATATCTCATTCAACTCTCGTTCTCCTGCTAATCTATCACTATCTTTACTGCAATCCAAATCTTCAAAGCCCAAATTCTCTGTAAATGCAGAACTATCCGCGGACACTGGTGGCAATAGTGGCAGTGGAATTGGTAATCACAACACAGGAGGAGATGGAAACAATGGTGGAGGAGGGGACTCTGGTCGACGTAATAATGATGGTGATGGCAATTCAGACAACCAATCTTCTGCATCTAGTTTTGGAATTTTAGGGCTTTTACTGAATGGTTGGAGATCCAGAGTTGTTGCTGATCCACAATTCCCGTTTAAGGTTTTAATGGAAGAAATCGTAGGTGTGAGTGCATGTGTTCTTGGTGATATGGCATCTCGCCCTAATTTTGGGCTTAATGAGCTGGATTTTGTTTTCTCAACTCTTGTTGTCGGATCAATTTTGAATCTTGTTCTGATGTATCTGTTAGCCCCAACAATGGGTTCAGCATCTTCATCTCTTCCTGCCATCTTTGCTAGCTGTCCACAGAGCCATATGTTTGAACCCGGGATGTTTACTCTTCTCGATCGATTTGGGACTTTTGTTTACAAAGGAGCTGTTTTTGCTGCGGTTGGGTTTGCTGCTGGACTTGTTGGAACTGCTATTTCGAATGGATTGATTCTAACGAGAAAGAAGATGGATCCTAATTTTGAGACACCAAACAAGCCTCCACCTACACTTTTGAATGCAATGACTTGGGCGACTCATATGGGTTTGAGCAGTAACTTTAGATATCAAACTCTCAACGGGATCGAATTTTTGTTAGCAAAGGGTCTCCCTCCAGTTGTGTTTAAGGGCTCGGTTGTCGTCTTGAGGTGTATGAATAATGTTCTTGGAGGAGTTTCTTTTGTGACTTTGGCAAGGTTGACGGGATCTCAAAAGGTGGAAGGGAAATCAGTTGTTAGCATAAAAGAAGGCGTGGAGGAAGAAACAGGAACTTCCGAAGAAAAGGTTAACTTGGTGGAAGAGAAATGAATTATAAGTGAGTTACATTGATCAAGTGAATCTCTAATCCAGCAAACTTTGTGATGTACTACATCTTAAGAACTCTAATCAAGCCAACACTAAATGTCTCCCTTTAGATTTCTCCCTATCTCACTCTTTCTGGTGATAATAATGCTCGGTAAGTTGAAAAATAGTGAGGTCTAGCTTGTTATACTTGGAGTACGTGTAAACCAACTGATGATAGCAAACTTGATAGAGTTTTGGTGCATTTTCATAATAAGAAGCATTATTTCAGGTCATAAATTCTCCAACTCTCATAGATGGTCTCGTTGAAGTAGAAGAATTATTTATTTTAGGATGCTGTGGATGGCTTTCTTCGAAATCGAATGTTTCTTCTAGTGATATTAATATCCTATCTCTGTGTTGCTACTTTCCTTCTAGTTTGATAATCTAGTAGTATTTTGTACATGGAATATTCTTTTGTACTTCCTGGTTTTCATGGCAATGGAAGATTTAGCAGGCAATGGAAGATTCAGCAGTTGATGTGCAATGAATGTCTCTTTATTTGCATATTGGAGACTAGCGATCCAAAAGAGAAGAAGAGCCGGCTTTTTGTGGCATATAAGTAAACCATGCTTTCTCTGCTTTCAATCATCAAATTCTTGCATTAAAGTAGAATTCGCTGGTTATCAGACGTGGTACGTACAACATGGAGCCGTTGTTATGACTACGACGAGCCTGTTTAGCAAGGGCCATCTTGATAATACCCAAACAGGATGCAAAAGTCTATGTAACACATTTACTTCCTGTTGTCTTTTCCCCGTTACACAACAATTTGACATCTTACGGTTGGGGTAATGCATACAAGAAATTTCATACTCTTTCTGGCCTTCCCTAGTGACAATATTATTTTGTAATTGCTATTTGAGTTCAAATACGTTTATTCGGGCAACAAAAAGAAAGAGGCGAAACAGAACACGTTTATTCTCTGTACACCTACATACTTTCCCTTTGAGGGCATATTCGTCATTTAGACCTTTATTCTTAGCTTCCTCCGCCTAAATCCCAAAAGAATTAGATCTTTCCAACCAAACAGAATCCTCTTTTTTAATGAACTCTTTCTCCTCCGCACTCTTTGGTATCCCCATCAGTAATGCTCGAGCACCACCCCTACACCGGATTTTATATGATAAAAACCAACTGCCGAATTTGTTCTTCCTCCACCATCACATCTATATTTTATCTATTCAATATGTTAATAGGTCAAAATTCAATTTGTTTATTGTTTTGTGTTCGGTAACTATGTAATTGTGTAATTTAAATAAAAAGTATGAGTGAATTTTTACATCGATTAATAAAGAATTTTAATTCTAAGTTGTCACTTCTTAGAAAAACAGATTAATTTCAATAAAGTACGATCTCTAATCGGTTTATATGGACCTAAATTTTTGATTGAACCCCTTGTTTCTATGCTTGATTCATTAAATTATGTAAATCATTTCTGATAATGTATGTTGTGGTGGCTGCGGAGGTGACGGTGGCGCTGGTGGTGGAGCAGAAAAGCAACCTTCAATCCTACTAACACTAAAAAACTAACATTAACATAACATTCTTTACCAATAAAAATAAATAAAAATAAATAAATAAATAAATTCTTATCTAAAATTAAAACAGGTTAAAGGCCTATTTTAAAAAATAAAAAAAAAACTTGTACTAATAATAACAGAGTATGTTTTGTGATTAACTATCAGGGACGGAGCTAGGAATTATGATTGGGGGGACAAATATATATAAGTATAGTAGTTTTGCCGTAAAAGAAGGCGGCCGAAGGCCGCAATTTTTCTTTTTTAGACCTTGGTATTTCCCTTCAAATGATGTCACCAAAATATCCAATAAGTTGGTAGATGTTTAGATTTATGGTTGGATTTAATATTTTGATATTTTTCACTTCTTTCCTAGGTAATTTTGATATTTAAGCCAAGTTTTGTATGATAAATACCTAATATTAGTAGTTTTTAAAATATATAATAAAAAATTCAAGGCTCTCTATGTAATATAGAAAAATATGGGGTAAAAATCTATAAATACTTAAATTTTTCAAGCTTAAAATGATAATTATCAAAGCCTAATTATGTAATTAGGAAATTTTAGGGGGGACTGCTGTCCCCCTTAGATCACAAACAGCTCTGTGCCTGATAACTATGGTGGTGCTGGTGGTGGTGACGACGGTGGTGGAGGCGCAAGTGGTACTGGTGGTATTGCGGCAGCAGCTGCGGAGATTGAGGTGTTGCTGTGGCGTGGTTTGATGTTGGTGGTAGCTGGTGGCGGCGAGGTGGTGTTGTGCTGCTGGTGTTGTGGCGGGGGTGTTGTTGTAGTGGCGATAGAGGTAGTGCTATTGTAGTAGCGGTGGCCTTGGTAGAGGTGCTGAAAACATGGAAATTTGATTTAGATGCCAAGGGGATAAGCAAGCATAACTTAGATTGATAAGGTATTTTGGTCATGTGAAAAGGCTTCACCAAAAATAAAGCTTCACCAAATAATTACCTCTTTTCTTTATATTAGTACTAGGGATTAACCCGTGCCGTAACGGCACGGGCATGGATATAGTTTTAATGTAATTCTCTAGACGAACTTAGCCTATCCCTAGTGATCAAATGAACATTTTGTTATGGTCATTGTTATTGTTATGGTTGGTTTGATAACCGGAAACATGGGATGAGATTATTAATGACGATATTATTTTTTTCTGAAGCATAACGGAACACATAGTGTATTGTTACATCACCAAAGTTATGCGATTTTCATCTCAAACTTTTTTTTTTCTTTTTCTATTCTATTTGCTGCGGCTATAAATCATTTAGTGATGAATCAAAAAATATTGCAGCAAATAACAAATTAATTTTCTAAATACATTGGACTATTTTCCTTATTGATAATCCAAGCAAGGTTTCCACTAATATCTTTGTAGTTAATAAAAAGACTGCACTTGGATGATCCATGTTACATGGTAGTACATGATCGTTAAATTGTCCTACATCTTTGAAAAAGCTAAATGTGTTATTCTTAAATGCTAATCAACTCAACCCTAAAGAAAACCATATATACACTAATTTGCAAAATGAATCCGAGTTGGAAACACTTTAACATTAAGATTCATAGAAAAAATAAGACTAAAATGGTACTTTTTCGGTCATTCTTACTACTCAAAATTGTTTGTCATCATACAAACCTTAACCTGATTTTATCTTAAGCTCAACCAACATTTAAGAACTTTTACTGCCATCAGACGTAACATCATTGTAGTGGATGCAAGTGGTTGTGATGCTTGTGGGCGGTATAACATCATGTTAAAAGTGATCATTTGTAGTTTAAATCTGTATGCAATATTTGTTCCAACCCTTGAGTCACGAAACCAAGTACAATATTTGTTCAAATGCTTGGTAATACATCAAGTGATTGTTTTGTTGGATTTGCTACCAATTATTTATTGGTAATAATAAACGATAGTTTTTTAGAAAAAATTATACTGTGTTATTGACCTGAACTACTACCACCAAAATTTCATGTTTCATTCTCTTAGAACCTGACTTTCTCTTACTTTCCATTTATCTCCAAATGTTTAGTGTTGTTTTTAAACCGTTTAATGGCAACTGTATTCAAATTTCCTGTAGTAAAGGCCGGACTATATACATCTAAGGCATATTCTAATTAAGAATTGTCATACTGCATCATTTCTATTCCTAAGGCCTATGTGCAATGTCTATGCATATGTCGGGAGTAACCTGCAATGTCATTTTTGCAGAGAGCTAATATCTTACCCCCAAAAATGTAAAATACGAGTCTCTTGGCATATCATGACCCATGCCGTGATGGTACATGTCAGATTAAAAAGTGGATACAAAGAAATAGATATAAGTAATTTACAAAGCCAAAAATATACATCTATACATGTAAATTATAAATTCCGTACCCCAATCTAACAAAATCATTTAAAATCTAAAGGAGATTGCAAATATGGTCAATGAGGTGTGATGATAGAATATCACTCTCTTGGAAACAAACAAACAACTAATTTATGGTGGAGACTGTGATACTAAGTGATGATAGAAAGTCTTGGTGAAGCAGGCTTTCACCCCCAAATTTGGCAGTTGTTCCTTTTGTTGAATGTTGGTGTTCTCATTTCTTTCTCCACAGAAGCAAAGGTTAGAATTCCAGTAGTCCGCTTCTTATATAATTTGTACCTTAATTGAGCTATCACTCAAAGGAAATACTCACTTAATGTATTTGAATCCAGTAACGAAATTCAAGAAGTCGAGAATGCGTGCCTCAAGAATCTTCGGGCAACTTGGGAAACTCACTGGCATACCCCAAAGATAAAACTGCTGGTGAACCTGAGAATGAAATAACAGTTAGTCACGGACTTGGTCAGTATAACAAAAAATTAAGAGATGTGCAGGAACTTTATTTGCTTTCGTTGCAGAACTTTATCATCATCTTTCATTACGGATATTCTCTCTCCACAGCCTCACACCATTTAAATGAGTGGTGCGATATAGAAATAGGTATGAAGACTGAAAATACCGTGATCACTACCAATAGAGTGACACTTGATTGAAAGTAATAATAATAATGATGATAAGCGTACAATTGCATTATTACTAAAAGTCATAATTGACAAATTCGTAATAAAGAAGAGAATATTTATTTTAAAAGTACCAATACTGATTCATGTTTTGCAATCTAGAATGAGTTAATGCTGCGCAATTGATGGCATACATGGTTACAGTTGCAACAAATTATTTAACAAAGTTAACCTGATATGTGACTCTCGCCCAAATATACAAAGGGACTTGGTACATACTAAAACAAAGAGACTTGGTACAAATCGTTTCTAATATGATTTAGCTACATGAAATGACGTGCTACATTCTAAAAGGACTACCTGATCAGAAATTTTGCAGTTCACATTCAAGCTCTGCTTGCAGCGGAAAAAATCTGGTTATTGATGAATAATCCAAAGCTTTGGTGTCATCTGGCCATGCATCATCCAAAACATATATTTCAGGGGCTGCCCATTCTTGTCTTTAGTTACCTTGGGGAATCCATCATTTACTTTATTACCGCTGTGTTCTCATGGTAGAAAGATTATAAATGCATAATTAAAATTACAAAATATAATGTATCAATAACCTCATTCATCTTGTTAAATTCAGTTTTCCTAGCTAATAGCATGAATATAATCCCAAGACCCTCCATCCAACTAATGAGTCTCCTACAGAATAAAATTTTACGCTGAGATTTTCTGACGTAATTTAATGCATTTTTAGATTTCTCAA